>CM048843.1:42416561-43016561 GCA_026545765.1 Plantago major | reverse complement strand
GGGAAATTTGTTAGGAAATTTGTTAGATATTTTGTTAGAAATATCTGCTTAGATTTTGATCAGCAACATGATTACTTATCTTAGTCTCAGAAAGGTGATTAGTACTCTTGGTTCACTTGAACATTGTAAAAGAGGAAACTCACTAAGTATGATAGTCTAGCTAATCTTGTATAGGATGTTAGGTCTCAAAATGTAATTTTTATTTTATGAAGAGAAGACCAAGAAGAAGACATCCAAGCAGAACAAGCTCAACGACATTGAAGACTTGAAGAAACTGCACAAGATTGCTGAAACTGTTGTTCAGATACCTTAGCCAGATATCTTGAAGACACGAATAGTTTCAAACAAACTTTGTCACAAGAGATGTCTGAGAAATAAAAGGCCTATCTGAAAACAAGGAAAGTGTCCACAGATATCTATTCTCAGATACCTTGAGCTTTAACCACATTTCTGAAAAAGAAATATATATATTGCAAATAAAGTTGTTTCAATATAAGTGGTATCTGAAGATTGAAGATAAGGACGTGCAAAGAATCAGATAACACTAGTCTCTGATACAAAGCATAGTTCCGTTGGCACTACAGGACAAAAAGTATAGTACAATGCATTTAATGCACGGACAGAGATATCTGAATAAAAGCAACGGCAGCTTCTGAAGAAGAAGACAAAACTCACATAAAGATTATACACAGATATCAATAGTTTGAATTTGAGCCTAACGGATACTATTCAAATGGCACTCAAATTCATCTATAAATATCAACACTTAGACTGCTTGAGAGGACACACAAGACACACGACATACTTTGAAAACGCTGAACATCTTACTCTCTCAAAGCAACTTACTTATCCTCAAACCTTTCTGTTGCGACCAAAGCTTTTGATCTTGAGTAACACTGAAGTTCTAAGTGTCCTGATCCTAAAGAAGCATAGCTATCTGTGAAAGATTTGAAACGAAAGATCAAGTATCTGAGATTCATTCTCTTGAACATTTATCTAAGACTTGGGTCAGTAAAAACAACAAGATAACATACATTGAAAAGTGTATTAACTATACTTGATTCACAGAGCTATCTGAATAACTGAATAAGTTATTAAAGAAGCTCATCTGACAACTCAAACCAAAACCAACACCGAATCAAGTGGAGTACAGGAAGTACTTAGTTTGAAAAATCAGGGAATAACTCCAAGGTTACCGGAGTATAGGAAGTACTTGATTTGGGAAACTAAGGAATAACTCCAAGGTTATTGAGTATAGGAAGTACTTAGCTTGGAAAGCTAGGGAATAACTCAAAGGTTTCTGAGTACAGGAAGTACTTGGCTGTGAAAGCCGGGGAACAACTCAGGGGGAACATTTGGTTGGGAACCAATTGTTAAGAATCTTAGAATAGGTTTATTGTAAGGTGAACTCAATTATCTGTTCTAGTGAATTCTAGGTCTCTGGTAGACCGAAGTGGATTAGTTGGAGGATTACGCCACCTCCAGATACCACTATACTTGATGTGTTATTTACCTTCTCAGATTTACATTTCAAAGAACACACACACACACACTTTAACTGTTTCTGCACTTATCTTTATTAAGTCTTCCGCGCTCTGATTCTAAGTATCAGATATCTATTCAGATATCTGAGAAATAGTTTTTATCGACAAAAGTTTTAAAAGACTATTCACCCCCCCCCCCCTCCTAGTATTTTACTTTGCCGTTATCTGGACCAACAAGTGGTATCAGAGCAGGAGGTTCACAAGCCTTCTGCACTGAACGTAGATCCCCAGATAGGTGAAGGAACTTTGTCCATTTTTGAGGACTATTTAATTTGTGTGTTAAGTGTGCAGGTATGTCTCTGAGTGATGCACCCATTCTCAAACCAGAGAATTACGAGAAATGAAAAAATAACATGATGCTCCACCTTGAAGCCATAAGTGACGAAATGATCGAAGTGATAAAGAATGGCCCAATAGTCATTCAACAACTCAAACAAGTCATGGAGGTTTCTAATGGTAGAGACAGAGATCAAAGCGAAGGATCTTCACAAACCGATGCGTCAACAAGTGGGAGATCTACTAGTCAAGTTATTTACGAACCAAAGCCCAGAGAACTCTGGACATCGGAAGATGCCAAGAGAAATCGTCTGGATGGTCAAGCTCGTAATATCATCATCAGATCGACACCGGAGCACATACAGTGTAAACTGTGGGGTGCTAAAATGGCGAAAGTTGCCTGGCAACTGATTGAAGAAATTTGTGCCGGAACTGAGAAAACCAAAGAAAACAAGTTCGAAGTTCTCAAGTTGAAATTTCAAAATTTCAAACAAGGACCCACTGAAACTCTGGAAGAACTTGATTTCAGATTTACCACTCTCATGAGTGACATGGCGACTCTTGGGAAAGCAATGATACTCCCAATGTAAAAGATTAAGACTATTGTCAAGTCTTAACCACAACGGGAGCATACCAAATTTTTATTTTAACCAAGGAATGCCAAATATCACTCAAAGGGAACTTTTCTCATCTTGCTACTGTTGATTATGAGATAACTCAAAGAGAACAAACAACTGAAAAGTTGCAAAACGTTGCTCTAGTCACTCAAGGAACTTCTGAAAAGAAGAAAAGCAAGGAAGAAACTGAGGATGCTCTTGCTGCAAAGCAAATGAGCAAATATATTAGTCGAGAAATTGAAAGAAGGAAAGCCAAAGAGAAGCTGAAGAAGCATCTAGGCTCAAACTATCACCAGTACAAAAATATGCAAAGCTCGCTGAACAAGCCAGCTCAGAAAGCATCATGTACTGAGGAAGCAGAAATTGGAAACGATATCTGTTTCTATTGTCAGAAACCTGGCCACTTCAAGAAGGATTGTCCTGCCCTCAACAAACTAAGGACAGGTGACAAGAAAGATAGGAAAATCTTCAGAAGAAGCCAGAAAGCGTTGTTAACTGAAGAAAGAAAGAAAATCCAAATTCAACTAGATGCTCTAGACGTTGAGACAGATTCTGAAGATGACAATTCAGATGACTCAACCTTACCATCACCAGAATTATGTGGAGTTACTCATGATATAATCGACTTCGGCCTCAAGAAGAATGAAATGTGCGGAGTTGCTGAAATTGACGGTCCAGACATCTCCAACATAGAAAACTGTCTTATGGCTGATGAGGTAACACATAATTCCTGTTATACTTATGGAAGTGATGAAGAGGAAATAAAAAATCTAGAAAATCTCAGGAAAGAACTTGACATCTATGAAAGAGAATTTCTAATGATCCGAGCTAGAGCCGAAAACCTTGAAGAAGAAAAGAATTCTCTTGAAAAGGAAAATTCTCAATTAGTTAAAGAATTTGAGAGAAACGATGCTGAAAATGCATCTCTCAAAGCTCAGATATCTGAGACTGAAAAGTCACATAAAGAAGCAATGGCTGAATTACGAAAGAATTATGAAGATCTTCTTTCTGAAAACAAGGAACTCAAAAAGAAAGAATTATCTTTTCAATCTTATGCCAAAGCTTGTGACACTCTTACTGAAGTACAATCTTACTTAAGAGATCCTTCAGAAAAGAAAGGACTTGTTTGAATACACGATGCATTGTTCTATCACTCTGAATAAGAGTAAGGAGAGAAGAACATTTGTAAGTACTCAGCAAGACGGTTCCCATGCAATCTATAGTATCGGTGAGAAGACAAAGATTGTTGACAAAGGAAAGGCAGTTGCAACCAAACCTTTGTGGGAAAAACAAGTCAAAAACAAAACTGTTGGGCACGTCTCCGAAAAGAAACACAACACTGAAAAGTGTAAACACCCACAAAGGTTATGGCTCAAAAAGGTAGAATTGCAGAGCCGCAAATTCTCCCATGTCACTTTTTCTGGAAAGAAATTGGACCAACCAGAGACTAGCAAAGCTGCTGAGAAAAGATCTCAGATAGCTTCAAGTGCTCGAAACGGTATTGGCTACAAAGGCATCGGAAAACAACTTGCTCATGAGTATAAGCAGGAGCAAGAACGATGGCTGAAAGCTAGAATTGCTCAAAGCAATTATCAGAAGTGGAAGTTAAATCAAGCCACTGAAAATCTGAATGCCAGGGCTAGAAGAAATCTGGCAAGGAAGGCTAAGTTTGCTGAAAAGCAAACTCAGAAACCTGACAGGTATCTGAAAGAATCATATGGAGCACCTAGGAACACACCAAGGAAGAAAATAATTCTTACTAATGATAACATTCATTCAAATAGAATTCCTCCTTACGTTCCTGTCAGACAAAAGCATATTTCAAAGAAATTCATTCAAAAATGGATTCCTACTGGAAGAACTTTTAATTCTGACGGTTCCATCAAAGATATGAGAACCTAATCTACTGCTTCTGTCAGGTGCGTAATGCCTCGGACTAAAGCACAATGGCTATTTGATAGTGGATGCGAAAGCACATGACAGAGACAAAGCAAATCGGTTGATTACAAAGCTTGCAACACGTGACCAGATATCGATTTTTGAGGAGAATTAAATCCTCTCGGGATTTGGCAACGTCAAATTGGGGACTTTAACAATCACCGACGTATTACATGTTAAGGATTTGAAATATAATCTATTTAGCATGAGCCGCTTTGCACAAGCGGTTTCACTATAAAATTCAAAGCTAAATCGCAAACTAATTGACAATGAGTCAAAGCGCATAGTCTTAGTTGGTCGAAAGGCGATCTTTATGTTGCCGATTGGGCATCTGCCACAACTGAAGAATGTCTCATGGTGAGTCAATCTTGTCACACAGAAGAGCACTGGTTATGGCACAAAAGAATGAGTCACTTGAACTTCAAAACTTTGAATAGACTTGCCAAGAAAGAGTTAGTGGTTGGCCTTCCTGAACATCTTCGTAAAGGATGGTATCTGCTCTGTCACGATGGGGAAACAATCTAAGATCTCTTTCAAGTCCAAAATCGACACTCTAGTGTTAGACCAACGCAACTTTTACACATGGATCTTTTGAATCATCCGTAACTAGTTATGCAGAAAGAAGTATGGTCCGTTGTTGTAGATGACTTCTCAAGATTCACTTGGGTTGTCTTTCCAAACACAACTGATGCCGTGGTGGAGATACCAAACTTTTGAAAAAGCTTGAAGTCATGAAAATGACAAGGTATCGCAATCGTAATGCACCATGGTAATCGAGTTTGTCAACAAGTACATAAATGAGTTTTGTACCGCAAAGGTATACAACACCAACTTTCTTCTCGTAAGAACACCTCAACAAAATGGTGTTGCGTAAAGGAAAAACAGAACTTAAAGAAGCCGCAAGGACAATGCTAATGAATTGAAATAAGTGAAATTTATTGGGTTGAAGTCAGAAACACTTTTGCTACACTCAAAACAGATGTTTGATAAACAAACACCATGACAAGACCCCCTATGAAATCTTGGTTGGTAGACCCCCAATATCAAACATCTGAGAGTATTTGGTTGTAGATGTTTTGTTTTAAACAATGGGAAAGATTATCTGAGAACATTTCAACCAAAGGCAGATGAAGGTGTTTTTCTTGGTTATTCCACAAATAGCAAAGCCTACAGAGTTTACAACAAAAAAACAAAGAAAATTGAAGAATCAATTCATGTTGTATTCTATGAAGGAAATAAGAAAACACCTCCTAATGATGAACTCTCAGAAAGGTTCAAAGAACTATTACTGAGGGATTCTAAAGAAGAATCCTCAGAAAGGAGAAACATCATTAGGGAAAGTGAGGATGACTCTGACGTAGAAAAGCTTGAAATGCCTAGTAACAACAAGATGACTCACAGACATGATGAGGAATTTCCTATGAGTTTTCCAGAAATGGAACAGGTTACTGAGAACCTTCATCATGAAGAGGTATCTCAAAATAAGAATGCTGAAATGCATGTTCCAGATATCTCTAACACTGAAAAAGTGTCAGATATCCATGACATTTCCCATATGTCAAATATCTCAGATACTGAAAAAGTATGAAATCAAAATCTTAGTGATTCACATTCAGATCACGTGGATATTGATCCTACTAGCACTAAACCTATGATGAGATGGATCAAAGATCATCCTACAAAGGATATAATTGGACCAATTAATCAGGGTGTTAGGACTAGGAGAGCAATAGCTGAAAATGCTAACTCTCTCTTTGGATGTTTCATCTCGAATATTGAACCTAAAAATATAGAAGAAGCATTAGGAGACCAAGACTGGATCTCTTCAATGCAAGAAGAGTTGGATCAATTTGAGAGAAACAAAGTCTGGAAACTAGTTCCATTTATAGAAGGAATATCTGTGATTGGAACTAAATGGGTTTTCAGAAACAAGATGAATGAATCTGGTGAAATAACCAGAAACAAAGCAAGATTGGTTGCCAAGGGATTTACCCAGACTGAAGGCTTAGACTTTGACGAGTCATATGCACCAGTTGCCAGATTGGATGCAATAAGACTCTTTCTAGCCTTTGCAGCTCATAAAGATTTCAAAGTTTATCAGATGGATGACAAAAGTGCATTCTTAAACGGTGAACTTGCAGAAGAATTTTATGTTGAGCAACCACCTGGCTTTGAAGTTTCCTCAGAAAGTAAAATGGTCTATAAACTACAGAAAGCTCTGTATGGATCAAATGTCTCCAAGAGCATGGTATGACACTTTGGCCAAGTACCTTCTGGAAAGTGGTTTCAAGAAAGGTGAAGTTGATAAAACTTTATTTACCTTAAATCATGACGGGAAACTACTCTTAGTTCAAGTATATGTTGATGACATCATATTTGGATCTAAGGACAAGCAACTTTGTAATGACTTTACAAATCTCATGAAAAGCAAGTTTGAGATGAGCATGATGGGAGAAATGAATTATTTCCTAGGATTGCAAGTCAAGCAACTCAATGATGGAATATTCATTAGTCAAACAAAGTATGCAAAAGATATGCTCACAAAATTCAATCTTAAGCCTTCTGAAAAGAATGCTAAGATACCTATGAGCATTGGAACCAAAATAACCTATACTGAATCAGATAAGAGTGTTGAAGAACATAAGTATAGGAAATTGATAGGTTCACTACTTTACCTCACTGCAAGTAGACCTGATATTCAATATGCCGTTGGAGTATGTGCTAGATTTCAAACAAATCCAATGCAAACACACTACAACATTGCTATGAAAATATTAAGGTATGTAAAGGGTATGAGATGTAGGATTGTGGTATCCTAAAGAAAGTGGATTGAGTTTAGCCGGTACTCAGACGATTATCTTTGGATCAACCTTGATAGGAAAAGCACCTCAAACTTGTCGGGTACTAGACTTATCTCATGGTTTAGCAAGAAGCAAAACTCAATTGCAACTTCTACCACAGAGGCTGAATATATTGCTGCTGGTTGTTGTGCAACACAAATTCTGTGGATACAACAACAACTTAAAGACTATGGACTCGATGAGAAGAAAACTCCCATTTTCTGTGACAACACAAGTGCTATTGCGATTACACAGAATCCTAAATTTCATGCCAGAACAAAGCACATTGATGTTAGACATCACTTCATCAGAGACCATGTTGAAAAGGGCAATATAGAGATACTCAAGATTGGCACTGAAGACCAACTTGCAGATATCTTTACTAAGCCACTACAAGAAAGTAGATTCTTAGCCTTAAGACATAGTCTTGGACTAATGGAACTACCAATGAACTGAAAGAATTCAGGTATCTGGAACGGGCATCCAGAGTAGAGGTATCTGGAACGGGCATCCAGAGAAGAAGTATCTGGAACGGGCATCCAGAGAAGAGGTATCTGGAACGGGTATCCAGAGAAGAGAAAAGAGAAATCTGGAATGGGTATCCAGAAGTCAAAAAGGCTAAAAAGCAAAAAGATAGCTTAAGATCTCTGAGACGGGAACTCAGATATCTGAATCACTCTATAAACAGGGAACACAAAAGAGAATTGTATAACTATCTGCAGTCAACTACTCTCCTGAAACTCGCATTATTTCTATCTTGATTAAAAAATTGGAAAAATCCTAAGTATAAGACAGATTCAGGTGCAAACAGTGTTCTTGGTCATACAAAAACGTGATTCAGAAAGCTATGCGCCAAAATTCATTAAATGGGCACAATTACACTTGTTGATTGTGATCATTGCTGAAGAAGCAATGGTGACCCTTGATGAAATTAAGCGATTGATCTGTACGGTGGAAATTAATTCACAGTAAATAGTGGACTGTTGAAATTCAGACATGGCCCACTAAGCATTTAATGCCGAACTAGCTTTTGCTCACGCCTGCATGCAAATCACAGATACGTACACACAAAATAAATTTGTATGCATTTGTCTGTTGGGAATCAACTGTTATATATATAGGATTTTGGCATAGGAAATCACTTTTGCCTAATCTGAAAACTCATCTTGCACAAAAATAGCAAATCCTTCTCTTGATTCTCTGCAAAACCTTCTACAATGTCTGCAAATCAAGATTAAGTTTTTCTGCAAAGAATTACTAAATCAAATCTCTTTCAAACACCAATTTCAAATCCCTACACTATATAAAGAGATGGCCCCTAAAAGTTCAACTACACTAAAATCTCAATCCTCCACTGGTACTGCTGAAAAGCAAGCACCAGAGTTTGTTATTGTGAACAACCGACTGGTAGGAGATTTTAATCCTGACCATTGGACTTCAAATCACAGAATGATTTGGGGTGGTGCCATGGTTGAGGAATACCTCACGGCTGGAATAGAGAACCAAGCCGACAGAAAGCTAATTCATGACATGCTTGAAAAGGCACAAATCAAGGGCTTTCTATCTGCTCGCCCTAGTGGAATTTCATCACTCGATGTGTTGGAATTCTACAACAACTCGTGATTATTTCTGTGTTTCAAGGCAATCGAAATAGTTCATTAAAACCTCACCAAGGAAAGGAAATCCTTCGGACTTAACAACTTTCAAGAAGTTGTTTGAGTTTCAAAACATGGAAAGGATTTTGAAATAAACACCAAGGATGATGAACTCCTTGAAGGTGTTAAAGAACTTTCTGATGACGCGTGTGTGATCTTGAAAATCGATACACCCACCGAGTTCAAGCTGTCGACATCCAAACCAGACATCTGTTGGTTCACTGGGATGTACTGGCTTGCATTCTTCACAGATGCTTTGATGGTCTACAAGGAGGTGCTGACCAGATAAGCCAAGAACGGTGGATGATGATGTTCTTGCTGAATCAACAAGACAAAAGGCTGGAAAACCCTTTTAACTGGGAAAGTATGCCTTTCTGAAGTTTGTGAAGAAGATTCAAGGCTTCGAGCCTAAGATTACCAAAGGACTAGCTGAGCCAAAGGCCACTGTAGGATATGGTCTGAAAATATGCTACCTGCTGGAAAAGCTTGGCATTGAGCTCAGATAGACGGCTGAAATAGCCAACAGTAACCTACTCTACAAATATGAGTATACAAACTTGATGAAAAAGGTTACTGGGTCTCAGAAAGGTTCTAAGAAGCGAAAGTCTGAAAAGGTATCTGAAGAAAAGGTTGCGACAAAGAAGCCCAGAACTTCAAGAAAGAAGTCTGCTGGCAAATCAGAAGACAAACCCAAAGAGGTTGTCGATTCTCAGATATCTACAGGCATTGTCGATGAACTGATAAAGGCAGATGAAATCATCAATGATGAAAAAGAGTTATCAACTACTGAACAAGTAGACTCAGCAAGAGAAAGTGCTTTCAGAAATGTTGCGACTAATGCAGAAAGCCTTGCTGATGAACTCATAAATGCTGCCAAAAGTGGTGAAAAACACCAAGCCCTATCTGTTGAAACCACAGGAATAATAGATAAATCAGTTCCCAATGCTGATGAGAGCTCTCATGATGAAGATGATGAACTAGTCATCTCTCATGTCCTAGAAAGAACAAAGAGGGCTAAGGTTACTGAAACAGTAACTGGTGATAAGGTATCTGAAGAAGAACCTACACCATAGGTTGCTGAACCCATAGCAAAGGTTGTTGGTGCAAACACATCATCAGGGAATATTTCTCTTGCACAACTTCAAAAAGCCCTGATGAGTGGTATTTTAGTACTGGCGGATGCTGATGGAAACGCCACAACTAAAAATCTGGAAGAACATTCTACTGACCAATCCTCTGCTTCCAGACAAACACAACAACCACAACCACAACAACCACAACAGACACAAGTGGTTGATGAAATGGTAAATGAACTCCATTTCGAATTACCAGCAATGCAGTATGCTGAAGAAAATCCTGCAAAAGAGCAGGTTCCCCAACTCAATGAGAGGGATCAAACTGAGACATCTACTCAGAATGATCAACCAGGGGAGGCAACTGAGTTGCATACTCAGGAAAGGTGTGAAGTACCAGAAACTTCAAGCAAAGAAACTGCACTGGGACAAGAAGACCAAAGTATAGAAAGGTCACAAGTTCCAGAGACCAATCAGCCTGAAACTACTCAGGTAGCTGACCGGTTTAACTCTTATCTTGTGAAAATTTTTATGCTTGTACATCTTGTTATTTATAAAAATTCTTTGTTACAGGCTGAGTTAGAAACACACAAACAAGAGGAAGCTGAAAAGCTTACCTCAGAAACTGAGAAGGAGGTTTCCTCAACCTCGCCTCTTAAGACATCTGAGCCTGTGTCACAGGTAATAATGGATTCTTAAGATAACACTTCTTCAGTTATAAGTTTATGTGCTTAATCATTGAAATAAATGTTTCTAACAGGCTCCAACTGAGATGGAAGAAGATAAGGCAGAAATGCCAGAGACAAACCCAGAGACCAACAAGGTTTCTGAAGAACACATCACTGAGCCTTCTAGCATGAAGGTATATGACGAATCAAGTGATAAGTATTCTTCATCTTGGGTTATCTTATATCTCTTCTAAAAATATTCAATACTTTCTACTCACAGGATCAATCAGAAGTAGAAATGCACGGGGACAAAGTTGCGACATCTCCTGCATCAATGGAAATTGATGAAGCCCCCAAGGCAACATCACTCGAAAGAACACCAGAAACTGAAAAAGTTTCTGAGAAAAATGACTCTGAGCTTCCTTTTGAGGAAGTAAGTAGCAAAAATCAGAATTCAAGAAAGAATTTCCTAAGTATTGTATTATTCTTGATTCTCAGGTTCAAGAAAGAAAGGTTGATGAGGACCAGACTTCCAAGTCTCCACCTCACAACAAGATATCTGAGACACCAATTGTCTCAGTAGCACAAGTCTCTGAGCCTGAAGTACTAACTCAGGTAACTCAGAAACTAAACTACACTTCTACTCAGATATCTACAAAAGTTTTGAAGCTCACTCAAAACTATTTCTTTCAGACTCAAACAAGTGCGGAGCAGGTTCCCATTGTTGAGACAAGGGACCTACTTCCCTTCTTCAAAGCTCACACCTTGCCAAAGCACATTAAATGCTTCAAGAAATGGCAAAGGTTAAGGTGCTCTGATCTCTCTGAAATATTGAGAATCACAGATCAACCAAACAGACGAGCACGAGCTCTTGACTTGGAGACATACATTCCTGCAATGTTCCCTACCGAACAATACACAGTTGTGACTCAATTGCATAAGGATTTCTCCAGAGAAGTAGCGCACAGTTTGATACAAGCCTTTGAACAGGCAGATGGTCAGACAAGATTACAAATGGCATTTAAGCCACCCGCCCAAACTCGCAATTTATACCTTGAACAAGAAGAGGTTAATGGGCGAAGATCACTATTCTGAAGTGATCAATCTTATATCGAAGATGATGAGGAGGAAGAGATAAACGAAAATGACTTGACGAACCTCCCAATCGACCATCACCAAAAGGATGACATGCATAAAAGGATGATGATGATGCCCCTGCACCAGGGACCGGAGGAATTTCACTAAGAAATGATGCCTCAGCTGCTGAAAAGCACACTGAGAAGCCTTCACAGAAATCTCCGTCTCCATCTCCTCAGAAATCTACTCATCCATCTTCTAACCAACACCCAGTTACTACTGAACAAGTAGTTGAGCTTTCTGAAGAAACCGATCAGAAAATATTAAACACTCAAACCAAATCTGCTCAACTCAGACAACTGTTGGAAGAAGAACAACAGCTCCATCTTCAACTGGAAGATCAAATAGCTAAATCCAGAGACAAGCTTGATCAACTACAAGATCAATACTTACAAGAAATGATTGCTTACTCTGAGGTTAAACAGCTACGAGATGTTGTGCATGATATCACCAAAGAACTCGATACTGAAGAAGTATCTGAAGTCAAGCATGATGCTAAGGATGCATCATCCTCAAAAGAAGTTCCATCCTCCTCCCAGAAAGGAAAGAAACCAATCTCTGAGATGGTTGCTGGACTCGATACAATCGATAAAAATGTCCAAGAGGATGAAGATCACTGGGCTGATTACTCAGATGATGAAGAAGAAAAGACTTTGGCAGAGCACCGCAATGAACATCTAGCGGTTTCTCACTTGAAAAGGAAGCTGATTGCTCCTACAATTTTCAGCAAACTGCCAAATGTTCACTCCAATGAATACATGAACAGTAATTGCAATCGGGCTCTGAACAAGGAGATGTCTTCACAGAACAAGGAAGTAATTGCCTCCGTCCCCTCTGAAATGAGAAAGTTCACTGAGCTCATCACTCAGAGAACAACTAGCATAGTCATTGCTCAGAAAGATCTGGGAATGATAAGGGACGATGATGCGTCTTTAGCTGAAAAAGCTTTCCAAGAGGCAAGTTACACTACTGGAAAAGCAGATGCCATCCTAGGCCCATTAGCAGAGCTCACTGATAAGGACAATGGACTTATCAAGCAAAATCAGGAGCTCAAAGCCGATCTTCAGAAGTTGGTCACTGCCTATAATTATTTACAAGGGCATTTTAACTCTCTCTCAGATTTCTTTATGAGACTGAGTCAGCCAACAATGACTAAGGGGGAAAGAATGTACAAATCTGGACCTCAAAGTCAGGGGGAATGGGAAGAAGGAGAAGAAAACAAGAAGAAACTGGAGTAGTGCGGCTCGAAGGAAGAAGAAACATGAAAACTTCCCACCACCACTCGTAATCAATGAACCCTCCTCAAGCCAAGTCGCTTTGCAAATAGTAGCCGCTTCTTAAACCCATCAAGGAACTAAAATGATAACAAGGGCCATGGCACAGAAACCTCCAAGGAGTACCAAGGCTCCAAGGAGAAGACAAGTTAAAGGGATTGATGAATCTTCTGAAGAAGAAGAAGAAGGTCAAATCAAGTCCCTGGGCAATGAAGAAGGCTGTAAAACTCACACAAGATTCAATCTTGATGATGATGAGGAAACTGATGAAGATGAAGCTCCTCTTCACAAGAAAAGGAAAATTGAAAGCCTAACTGAGCCCATAGCTGCAAAGCCCCTAGCAGCTAAAATACCCTCTGGAAATACCAAGTCTATCCAGGGTGGTGGCTCTTCAAGCAACAACCCCAAAGAGAATTCAAGACAGAGAAGGAAGAGACTGAGAGCTGAGCAAAGACAAAGTCAACTTCCACTCAGGTCAGAAGAAGCCAAAATATAGAGTATGTGAAGTATGACAATGATTCCTCTGTCTACAGGTGCATCAATCAGAAAAATGGCTATTGGATTCTGGAACTTAAGCATCTATTGGTAAATTCAAGATTTCCAGAACCAATCCATAAACAACTTATGGCATGGAGAAAAGATAAGCCAACCTTGATCAACACCAATCACATTAAAGCCTGGTTGGATTTTGAAGTTGTCAAGAGAACTGAAGCCATGAGAAAGGACCTCTCTGATGAATGTCCATATGGAAAGCCAGATGATGTGCACAGAATTCTGAATATCACAGGAACAGGCACAAGAGCAAGACTCGCTGTAGAACCCTATGAATCATTCTATCTAACTAAAGATCAATACAAGGGTGACATCAGATATCTAAAGATTATCTACGAATACTTCAAGCTTTCAGATATCAGAATAGAGCCTGCCTGGAAGTGGGGAAAGTATCTGTGGGTCAAACATTTTGTCAAGAAAAATCCTACCAAAACCTACAAAGAGGTCTGTGGATTTGCCAGAGACACAGAGATGCTCGTCAGAACTCTTCTCTATGACTATTCTGATGACATCAAAAGGTTTGGAGATAGGAAATTTGCAGACTAATCCACAGAAACACTGTTGAAGACTTGAAGAAATTGAAGACTTGAAGACTAGTTTATTAGGATGTTTACTTGGAGCTTGGTTACTCCTGTTGTCCTGATTTACTACGTAGTTTTTGTTGTATTTTTGCTGACTGAGCTTAACTGTATTATGTACTAAAGTTATCTGTAATCTTTATTTGTAACTTATCTGAAGAACTTACTCTCAGATAATATTCTATAAAAGATAACTTATCAGCAAAGATCACACCTTGTGATTTGGTTGATGTCTACTTTCTGCACTTAATTAAATAATTTGAAGATCTTAAGAAAAGATTAAGTGTTGGATTGTTCACTCATCCAGATTTGTAATAGGTAAGATAGTCATCGTTGACTGATCAAAAAGGGGGAAATTTGTTGGGAAATTTGTTAGGAAATTTGTTAGATATTTTGTTAGAAATATCTGTTTAGATTTTGATCAGCAACATGATAACTTATCTTAGTCTCAGAAAGGTGATTAGTACTCTTGGTTCACTTGAACATTGTAAAAGAGGAAACTCACTAAGTATGATAGTCTAGCTAATCTTGTATAGGATGTTAGGTCTCAAAATGTAATTTTTATTTTATGAAGAGAAGACCAAGAAGAAGACATCCAAGGTAACAAGCTCAACGACATTGAAGACTTGAAAAAGCGCACAAGATTGTCAAACGTTGTTCAGATACCTTAGCCGATATCTTGAAGACACGAATAGTTTCAAACAACTGTGTCACAAGAGATATCTCGAGAAATAAAAGGCCTATCCGAAAACAAGGAAAGTGTCCATGATATCTATTCTCGATACCTTGAGCTTTAACCACATTTCGAAAAGAAATATATATATTGCAAACAAAGTTGTTTCAATATAAATGGTATCTCAAGATTGAAGATAAGGACGCAAAGAATCGATAACACTAATCTCTCGACAAAAGCATAGTTCCGTGCACTACAGACAAAAAGTATAGTACAATGCATTTATTGCACGGACAGAGATGTCTTAATAAAAGCAACGGCTTTCCAAGAAGAAGACAAAACACCATAAGATTATACACAGATATCAATAGTTTGAATTTGAGCCTAACGGATACTATTCAAACGGCACTCAAATTCATCTATAAATATCAACACTTAGACTGCTTGAGAGGACACACAAGACACACGACATACTTTGAAAACGCTGAACATCTTACTCTCTCAAAGCAACTTACTTATCCTCAAAGCTTTACATGCGACCAAAGCTTTTGATCTTGAGTAACACTGAAGTTCTAAGTGTCCTGATCCTAAAGAAGCATAGCTATCTGTGAAAGAGTTGAAACGAAAGATCAAGTATCTGAGATTCATTCTCTTGAACATTTATCTAAGAGTTGGGTCAGTAAAAAGAACAAGATACCATACATTGAAAAGTGTATTAAGTATACTTGATTCACAGAGCTATCTGAATAACTGAATAAGTTAATAAAGAAGCTCATCTGACAACTCAAACCAAAACCAACACCGTAACTGGCGTGGAGTACAGGAAGTACTTAGTTTGAAAAATCAGGGAATAACTCCAAGGTTACCGGAGTATAGGAAGTACTTGATTTGGGAAACGAAGGAATAACTCCAAGGTTATTGAGTATAGGAAGTACTTAGCTTGGAAAGCTAGGGAATAACTCAAAGGTTTCTGAGTTCAGGAAGTACTTGGCTGTGAAAGCCGGGGAACAACTCAGGGGGAACATTTGGTTGGGAACCAATTGTTAAGAATCTTAGAATAGGTTTATTTTAAGGTGAACTCAATTATCTGTTCTAGTCAATTCTAGGTCTCTGGTAGACCGAAGTGGATTAGTTGGAGGATTACGCCACCTGTAGATACCACTATACTTGCTGTGTTATTTACATTTCAGCAACACACACACACACACACACTTTAACTGTTTCTGCACTTATCTTTATTAAGTCTTCCGCGCTCTGATTTTAAGTATCAGATATCTATTCAGATATCTGAGAAATAGTTTTTATCGACAAAACTTTTAAAAGACTATTCACCCCCCCCCCCCAGTCTTTTACTTTGCCGTTATCTGGACCAACAAAGTGTGTTTTTGGAGCATGTCTGAATCGTTCAATGTGAAGGAGAAAATCCCTTCATTCCGTGCTAAAAATCTGTATCCGTGTTTCAGGAATTTAATATATCTCTCTCCCTCCCCTTTTCTTTCTGCAGTCCGGGATATTTCTCTCCCTCCCCTTTTCTTTCTACAGTCCGGGATAGAAAATATCCCGGACTGTAGAAGGAAAAGGTATTTGTATCCGAGATATATCGAGATCCGAGTACGGTTTTAGGATTTAAAGAAGTCTCTTGTGGAAGAGTATGTAGGAAGCTATCCATTGGGCTGGATATGTGAAATGGTTCACCTGGGCCGATGAATAGTGATTCAAGAGGCCCAATAAGTCATCCGTCCAGCCCATGAGTGAGGATCCGGAGATAATGTCGAATTTCCAAAATAAATTTAATGGGGCGTGATGTAATGTCGCCAAATGTGAACCGATGCGACCGTTGGATTGAAATGATCAACGACTGGGTTTAAAAGCTAAGTGATGCAATGCTTCGTCTTCCCCAACTATCCCTCTATAAATAGTTCGCCAGATCTGTCATTTTCACACTTTATCCAAATCGAATCCAAAACACTCCTAAGCAATCCGAGCAAATAATAAACTTCCGAGCAATCAAGGTTTCCAGTGAGCAATCAGATCTTCCGTGCAAGTCACTTTCGGAGAGCAAGCAAAGCATTGTGGTCCGTCCAATCTTCTTCAAACTGCTTTATCAAGTAAGTAAATCTGGTCCTCTCTAAATTCTGACTGAATGTTATTCTTTCTCGGATGCATGTATGCTTTGTTGAATTTCCAATCTCGTATGTTGTACAGATAGGGTGTTTTTGGCCAAGTAATGTGCCGTATGTTGAGTTTTGGTTACTCTAGTATTGCATGCTTTCTTTAGTTGTATTATGGTGCCAATTTGTAGACATGACTTGTAGATTGGCCCTGTGAATGTGCCATGTATGGTAGATTATAGCGCCAGTAGGTTTGTTGAAATTCTTATTGCCTTGCCTCGTGTGGGAGATAACAGTGTCGATTGGCACATAGAATTCCCTTGTGGCACGTCCTTGTGCGACGAGTTAGGTGCCAGTAGGTAGGAAAGAATGACCCATAGGAACGCCCAATAAAGTAGGATGTCTTCGGACAATGGGACTTAATAAGATACATAAAAAAAACTCTCGGACGATCACAACATCATTTTCTGATCCGTTTCCTTGTGCCCTAGGATGTCCAGGAGCGATAGTCAGAACCAACATGAAGTTCAAGACTGTGATGACGGAATAATCCAAGGGTCCGAGTCAGACCACCCGGAGTTGGAGATTCCGCAGAAACAGACTCCCTGCGGAGGTATGCAATACGGACGTAGTGGAGGTCGTCTCTTCTGAAGACTCAGACGCTGGGCATGGGGTCCATGGCACTGTCACTACTAGGAATGAAGCTGTGAGTACCCATACGAATGTTGCAAGAACAAGGGCACGAGTCCAACCCCGGACTATCGGCAGTGGTGGTATGCCTATAGGTTGGAATGTGCCTTGGACAGAACAAGGAGACGACACTGGTCGTGAGGAGGATGATGTGGAGATGTTCGAGGCTGGGGAGGAGGACCGTGTTGTGATGGAAACAGGTCCGACCAATCCGAGTACATCCGAGAGACAAGAAGTTGGAGAAGAAGAGGAGGAAGAAGGAGAGGAAGAGGAAGAGGAAGAGGAGGATGACGAGGAGGAAGCCTCTCAAGCTGCCCTGCCGCGGGGACGCTCTGGGCAGAACAATCGCCGGATTGTCTTGCACCCTAGAGTGCCTGCACAACCTAATCTGCCACTAGTTGCGGGTCGCGGAACTCAGGCGGCGCGGAGTAAATACCCTTGTCCGGTGTCTGCTGTCGTAATCGTAGACCCGTACGGTGAGCCTAACGCGGATGGCTTACTTCCCAACTGTCCGACCTAGGTTAAGCCTGAAGATATTCCAGAGTGGAGGCTGACGAGTCGGTTTTGTACCGTCTCATTTGGCCTTTTTTACCGTCCTTTTGTCATCCTTGAGTATAGTTTTATTTAGTTTTCCTAGAATACTTTCACTTGTTTTGTTCTTTGTGTGTTTTGTAGATATTTGGCTAAACCGCACTGATTGAAGGCAAAATGGTGTATTTTATATGCATCTACAAGATTTGGAGTTCTAATGCCTCGTATGGATGCTATAAGTGGACCGGGAAGGCCAAACTATCAAGACTTGGGGTCAAAAGGCGTCGAATGGCAAAGTAGTAATTTCCAGGAGAACTAGCGACGCCAGTTATCAAACTGGCATATGCCAGAGGTTTACTGTAACCAAACTGGCGACGCCAGTTTTCTTTTTTGTCGTTCCTTCTACGATTTGTTTCCTAATTCGCCCAAACCTAGTTTTTCTCCTTTCTATTATTTAGAGCAATACAGAATCACTTTTCATATTCAATCTATTGTAAAAGATTGAACTTTGCTCTCAATCTAGACCTAGTTTCCAACGATTTTCACCTTTTCTTTGATAGAGTACGATGATATTTTCGATTTAGAGTATCGAAAGACTTTTTCTGAATGCAATGTTGAGCGTAAGTGAACAGTATAAAGATAACAGAGCAATTGAAACAAATACTTTGCTGAAAGTAAATTGCAGTAAAGTAAATATACTTAGATATTATAGTTATATCTGAAGGTGGCGTAATCCTTCAACTAATGCACTTTGCCCTACTCTCAGGACATGAATTCACTAATATAGAATTTGAGATCCGTTACAAAATATATAGCTAAATCCCCATTTAAACCAAACTTCTACAATTTTTACCCTGTACTGATTCCATAACATTAGAAGTTAAGTGTTGTAGTACCTCGAAACAGAGAACCTTGTATTCAAGTTTCTCAAGTGTTCATGCTTACTTTATAACGAAACTAAGTCCTCATATTTATAGTGAAAAATAGTTTCGTTGATAAAGTTTATTCGTTGGATTCAAACAAATTGCAGACTTAGTTTGTCATATTCAGAGACAGTATATTGTCGGATGACGCATGAAAATGCATCATTTTATATCTCATTTGACTATGCTTTTGCTAACTTTGGGTAGTAGATTCCATATGTTTTAATAGTATTTTTGTTACTTTTTTATTTTTATTGATTTGTACAAATTACGACACTTTGAGGATGATTAAAGCCATCGATGATTTAAAGGTCAAAGAAAGTCTAGATATATGATATGGGAGAAGAAACGATGAAGGAATGATGGAGAAAAGATGTTGGAAGGCATCTACTAAGAACTGGAGTGAAATGGTTTTAACGAGAAATTATAGTTGTAACCAAAACCAACTTGCAAAGCATAATCAGTCTGTTTTGGTGAACTTAACGATCTCCTTGGCCAGAAAGTCCATTTCGGAAAGAACATTATGACGGGAGAAATCGCATCTCAGATAATTGACGGGTGCTTGGGAAAACAAATATCGTTGTACTCAGCTGTTTCTAATCAGATGCAAAGATTTAAATTTATATTAAGCTGGAAGTCTACTATTCTGCACAAATATGATTAATATAGTGGATAGTTGACTCGAGATGTCGCTCTCCACGGACACTTAGCATAGGAACAAACACTTAACGACAAAGATTATTCTAAAGTACGCAAAAGTAAATAGTTTGATCAGTCGATTGTTTTGAAATCATATCTTAATCTAGCATGCAGGATTGCAAATAATTGCAAATCGTAAATAACTAGTTTGTAAACAATATTAAAAGATGTTCCTTAACCTTCCCTCTTACCATGCTACTCTCAACTACTTAATAGTAAACAATGTACTTGCCGTCTATCGGCAACAAGGATACATGCTATGAGGATTAAGACGCAGTTAATCCAAACACCCTCGACTATGACAATTGAAAGTTGTGTCACTCAACAGACCACCATGCCTCGTTTTCAGACAAGGCACACAAGAAACAGGAATACCTCTACCAACACCTAATAATAGGACATATGGTACCTGACAAGGTGATTCGGACGAATAAAGAGCAAATACGAATTACGTTTATAACTAATTCATTAATATATCATGGTATATAAAGAACTAATACAACAAAGTTTCGGTGGTTCTCCTTTACTAAGAAAGTTTAGCTACTCATAAGTATATAGAATACATCATTAATAAGTAAAAGTAAAGCAATTGATGCGTCAAATCAAGTCCCTAATTTATAAGCCAAGAGCAATATCAAGGATCACTAGAAAAAGCACGTAGTGAGTTGATAATTTGCCCCGACTGTCGTTCTCGAAGGACTTAACTAGGCTTGTCGGTGTTTTAAAGAAGAAGTTTGTCTAGAATTGCGTCTGACGACCTCCAATACTTTGTTTCGCAAATCACACAGATAGTAAACAACAAACACAGGTTTGTTATCAATAAAAGGAGACATGGGGTGATGGCTTCATCAAGAGCTAGCTAGTATAAGGATGCAATGGAGTACATGACTTTTGAAAGTGAAAACTAATGAGGCATTTTTAGGACACCTCATCGGGTTCTTTTTACCTTGTTTTTACTAACTTTTAGTTTAGTTTTTTCTTTATTTGTATATATGTTTTGTATTTTGTTTCTGATTCTTGTGTTTCCACCTTGATTCTGTTAGGAAATATCTGTTTGGTTTTGATCAGTACACCATAATGACTTACCTTAGTTCAGAAAGGTATCTAGTACTCTTGGTTCACTCGAACATTGTAAAAGAGGAAGTATACTTAGTATGATTAGTCTAGATGTTAGGTCTCTGAATTTAATTTTATATCTTTGAAGAAGACCAAGAAGAAGGCATCCAGCAGAAAGAGCTCAACTATTTGAAGATATGAAGACTGCACATGATTACAGAAGACTAAGGAATTGTGCCTCAGAAACCATATGGAAAAGATAACTTAGTGAAAACAATGTTTCTGGAAGAAACGATATTTTCCTTAGTTTCTGAAAAGCTTGGAGTTTCTGATAACAACATGCACAGCCTCAGACAGGGTGCATAGTTCCGTTGGCACAACAGGACAAAAGATAGTACAGTGCATTTAATGCCATTGCAGAACTCGCTGACCAAAAGCTTTATCTCTGAAAAAAGAGACAAAAGTTATGTAGTACTATAAACGGATTGTTTGTAGCTTAAATCTCAATAGCCTAATGGATAGTAATTCAAACGGCTTGATTTCCACCTATAAATATCACCCCTTAGAATTCTTGAACATACACTTGAAGGACTGAATTTCATATCCTACGTACTCAAGCATACAAGCATTCTGCTTACTTACTCTCTATCTTTACAGTTGCGATCAAGCTCTTGATTCTAAGTAGCACGAAAGTTCTAAGTGTCTTGATCCTTAACAAGCTATATCTATTGTGAAGGAGTTGAATTGAAGCACTGTTGCGACTTGCTAAGATGTTCATTCTCCTGAATGAAGAACATAGACTTGGGTCAGAAAAGAACATATCACCATACATTGTCCAAGTGTGTTAAGTGACTTTTATTCTAGAAGGTAGTGTTACATAACTATGGAAGTTATTAATCTACCAATCTGATAAACTCTTCTTAACCAACACCAGAAAAGGTGTGGAGTAGAGGAAGTAATTAGTTTGGGAAACTAAGGAATAACTCCAAGGTTAAAGGTTCTGAGTAGAGGAAGTACTTGGCTGGGAAAGCCGGGGAAGAACTCAGGGGGGACACTTGGTTGGGAACCTAGTGTATTTAGGAATCGAGAGAAGATATTTGTAAGGTGAACTCAATTATCTTTCTTAGTGGATTCTAGGTCTGAGAAAGGCCGAAGTGGATTAGTTGAAGGATTACGCTACCTTCAGATACCACTATAAAGCTACTGTGCTATTTACTTTCTGCTCTTACTTTCTGCCTTTACTTACTTGTAAAGTAATTTACACACTTTACTAGCCTGTTGAGCACGTGCACTTATCAGAAAGACTTCCGCTATTCTGATTATAAGTATCAGAAAGTTACCCAACCTTCTGAGGAACTGTTTTATCGACAGAAGTTTGAAAAGACTATTCCCCCCCCCCCTCCCAGTCTTT
The DNA here is from genome assembly GCA_026545765.1 of Plantago major. NCBI lineage: Eukaryota > Viridiplantae > Streptophyta > Magnoliopsida > Lamiales > Plantaginaceae > Plantago > Plantago major. Next base: position 42,994,315 of record CM048843.1, on the reverse strand, counting down.
TACTTTGTCGTTATCTGGACCAACAAGTGGTATCAGAGCAGGAGGTTCCCAAGCCTTCTCCACTGAACCTAGATCCGAGATAAGTGCTGACTTTTCGCTTAACCCCTGCACTTCATCTGTTTGTTAAGTATTGTTTTGCAGGATGTCTTTAGGCGATGCTCCAGTTCTCAATACAGAGAACTATGAAAAATGGAGGAATAATATGATGCTCCATCTAGAAGCCATTAGTGATGAAATGATCGAAGTTATAAAGAATGGCCCTATAGTCATTCAGCAAGCAAAGATAGTCACTGATGTCTCTGATGGAAGAGATGAAGATTCTGCCAGAAGAACCTCCACTTCAGAAACTTCTACAAGTGGGAGAGCTACTGGTCAGATAGCTTTGGAAGAAAAACCCAGATATCTCTGGATATCGGAAGATTTCAAGAGAAATAGACCGGATGGTCAAGCTCGAAACATCATTCTTCATTCTACTCTAGACCACATACAGTGCAAACTGTGGTGTGCAAAAAACGGCGAAAGAGGCCTGGCAACTAGTTGAACAAATTTGTGCCGGCTCTCAGAAAACCAAGGAAAATAAGTTCGAAGTTCTGAAATTAAAATTCCGGAATTTTAAACAAGGGCCTTCAGAAACCCTTGAACAACTTGATTTTCGGTTTACAACGTTGATAAGTGAAATGGCTGCACTTGGTGAAAGTGAAAGATATTCTAACGCCGAAAAGGTGAAGACTATCGTAAGGAGCTTAAACCACAACTAGGAACATACTAAGTACTTTATTTCAACCAAGGAATGCCAAACATCACTCCAATGGAATTATTCTCTCATCTAGCCAATGTTAACTATGAAACCTCTCAGGGAGAACAATTAGTTGATCAGCATGCTCACAGTGTTGCTCTTGTAACAAAAGGTACTTCTGAAAAGAAGATTACCAAAAAACCCATTGTCGAAGAAGCTCCTGTAAAGCAAATGAGCAAATACGTTAGACATGAGATTGAAAGAAGAAAAGCCAAAGAGAGGCTGAAAAAGCATCTAGGCCCTAACTATCACCAGTACAAGAATATGCAATTGACCAATTCTCTAAATAAACCTGCTCAGAAAGCATCAAGTACTGAGGTTACAGAAATCGGTAACGATATCTGTTTCTATTGTCAGAAACCTGGTCACTTCAAACGGGACTGTCCTGTTCTGAACAAGCTCAAGATAGGTGACAAAAAGGATAGGAGAAACTTCAAGAGAAACCAGAGAGCTATGCTTTGTGAAGAAAGAGAGAAGATCGAAATCCAACTGGATGCACTTGATCTTGATTCAGATTCTGACGATGACGATTCTGATGAGTCGATGCTACCATCACCAGAATTATGTGCCTACACTCACAAAGTATTTGACTTTGGCCAAAAGAAGAATGAAATGTGTGGAGTTGCTGAGGAAATCTACCCATATTACTCTAACCTTGAGACGTGTCTTATGGTTGATGATGAGGTAACCAACATTTCACGATTCATTAATTATGATACTGATGAGGAAGGAATCAAGGATCTATAACATCTCAGAAGGGAGTTAGATCTTTATGAAATAGAATTCTTGGTTGCTCGATCTAGAACGAAAATTCTTGAAACAGAAAAGGAGTCTCTTGAAAGCGAGTGTTCACATTTACAACGACTTTCTGACACAAAGGATGCAGAAAATGCATTCCTAAAGGCTTAGATAGACGAGACCAGAAAGTTACATTCAGAGGCTATGGAGTTGCTCCAGAAGAAGTGTTAAAACCTTCTTTCTGAGAATGAGGAACTAAAGAAAAAAGAATTATCTTTCAAATCCTATGCCAAAGCGAGTGACACTCTAACTGAAGTACACTCTTACCTAAGAGATCCTTCAGAAAAGGGAGGACTTGGGCTTGACACACAAACAAGCAATTCTACTTCTCTGAAAATGAGTGATGAAAGGTTGACGTTTGTTGGTGGTCAACAATGTGGTTCCCAAACAACCTATAGCATTGGTCAGAAAGCTAAGGTTGTTGACAAAGGTAAAGCTGTTGCGACCAAACCTTTGAGGAAAAAACAAGTTCCCAAGAAAACTATGGAAAAGGTTTCTGAAAAGAAACTATGCACTAAAAAGTGCAATCATCCACAGTGCTATGTCTCTATGAAAGGAAAAATTGCAGGAGCTGGCGATTCCCAATGTACCATTTTTTGGAAGAAATAATGATCCAGAGACTAGTGAATCTACTGAGAAAAGATCTCTGAAAGCAAAAGGTGCTTGAAATGGCATTGGCTACAAAGCCATCGGAAAGATACTTGCTCTGCAATATAAACAAGAGCAAGAACGATGGATGGATGTCAGAATTGCTCATAGCAATCGTCAGAAGTGGAAGAAAGAACAGGCTACGACCACTCTGAATGCCAGGGCTAGAAGGAATCTGAGAAGGAAAGTCGAGTTCGCTGAAAAGTCGACTCAGCAACCTGATAGGTATCTGAAAGCACCAAAAGGAGCACCAGGGAACACTCCAAGAAGGAAAATAGTTTTAAATGACAGTGACACTTCATTTACCTAAAATTCCTCCTTATGTTCCAGAAAGAAAAAAGAATGCCCCAAGGAAGTAAATTCAGAAATGAATTCCTATAGGGAGATTCTTTAGTTTAGAAGGTTCCATTGTTGGAATGAGAGCCTAACTCCATGTTTCATATTTTGTGCAGAACACTCATAGGAAGAACCCGAAGTGGCATTTTAATAGTGGATGTGGGAAGCACATGACAGGAGATAAAGGAAATGTGGTTAACTGCAGAGAATGTGATAAAGGACCAATTATTAGATTTGCTGGAGGAGATGAAAATCCAACCATAGGTTTTGGCGATCTGAAGCTTGGAGCTCTTACAATTACTGAAGTACTACATCTAGAGGGATTGAAATATAATCTCCTAAGCATGAGTCAATGGGCAGACAAAGGGTACTCAGTAAAGATCAAGTCAAAACTATGCAAATTGGTTGATAATGAATCAAAGAGGGTAGTCTTGGTTGCTAGGCGGAAAGGAAGTCTCTATGTTGCTGACTGGGAATCTACCACAACCGAAGAATGCCTCATGGTGAGTCAATCTGGCCACACTGAAGAGAATTGGCTATGGCACAAAAGAATGAGCCACTTGAACTTCAAAACTCTGAATAAGTTAGCCAAGAAAGATTTGGTGATTGGATTACCCAAAATGACATATAGAAAAGATGGTCTTTGCTCAGCATGTCAATTGGGAAAACAAGCCAAAACCTCTTTCAAGTCTAAAACTAGACACTCCAGTAGTAGGCCACTGAAATTGTTGCACATGGATCTCTTTGAGTCCTCTGTGATAAGCTATGCAGGAAAGAAGTATGGTCTGGTTGTTGTAGATGACTATTCAAGATTTACTTGGGTTGTCTTTCTTAAATACAAATCTGACGCAAGGGTCAAGATACCAAGTCTGCTAAACAAGCTAGAAGTTGAGAGAAACGACAAGGTATCTGTGATCAGAACAGACCATGGTACTGAGTTTGTAAACCAGTACATAAAGGAGTTTTGTACCTGCAAAGATATGCAACACCAACTTTCTTCAGTAAGGACACCACAACAAAATGGTGTTGCTGAAAGGAAGAATAGAACCCTAAAAGAAGCGGCAAGAACAATGCTTGCTGACACTGAAATAAGTGAAATCTATTGGGTTGAAGCTGTTAACACAGCTTGCTACACTCAGAATAGATGCTTGATAAACAAACACCATGACAAAACTCCCTATGAGCTTTAGATTGGTAGACCCTCTAATATAAAACATCTATGAGTGTTTTGCTGTAGATGTTTTGTTCGGAACAATAGTAAAGAATATTTAAGAACATTTCAACCAAAGGCAGATGAAGGTGTATTTCTTGGCTACTCTCTGTATAGCAAAGCGTATAGAATATACAACAAAAGTACACAAAAGATTGAAGAATCTGTCCATGTAGTATTCTATGAAGGAAACAAGAAAGCACCCATACATGATGAACTCTCATAAAGGTTCAAAGAATATTTGATCGAAGATTCTGAACAAGAATCGTCAAAGAAAAATAATTCTATCATAGACTTAGAGGATGAGTGTGACGATGAAAGGCAACCTCTACCAAGTAACAACAAGATGACTCTAAGACAGAAGAATTCCCTCTGAGAAGCCATGAAATAGATTATATCTCAAAAAGTGTTCATCATATAGAGGTTTCTGAGCCACGGGTCATAGAAAGACCTGACTCAGATACTCCAGACACTGAACAAGTGTCAGAAATCCAAGGTACCATTAACGTGCCTGATTTCAACGATACTGAACAAGTATCCCATCAAGGTCATGATGACTCAGATGACAACAACATTGATCTTGATCCTACTAGTTCTAAACCTATCATGAAATTGATATGAAACCATCCTGCTAAGGATGTGATAGGTCCTCTAGACCAAGGTGTCAGAACTAGGAGAGCTATTGCTGAAAATGCAAATTCTCTCTATGGATGTTGCATTTCGAATATTGAACCTAAAACTATTGAAGATGAATTACAAGATCAGGACTGGATCTCAACAATGCAAGAAGAGTTGGATCAATTTGAATGAAACAAAGTCTGGAAACTGGTTCCCTTTATTGATGGAATATCTGTTATAGGAACTAAGTGGGTTTTCAGAAACAAGATGAATGTGTCTGGTGAAATAACCAGAAACAAAGCTAGGTTGGTTGCCAAGGGATTCACGCAGACTGAAGGACTAGATTTTGATAAGTCTTATGCACGAGTTGCAAGATTAGAAGCAATCAGACTATTTCTAGCATTTGCTGCACATAATGACTTCAAAGTTTACCAAATGGATGTTAAAAGTGCATTCCTGGATGGTGAACTCACTGAGGAAGTCTATGTTGATCGACCATGAGGCTTTGAAGTTCCCTCAGAAGGCAAAATGGTTTATAAGCTTCATAAAGCGCTATATGGGCTAAAACAAGCTCCAAGAGCATGGTATGATATTTTAGCCAAATACTTGCTGGGTAATGGATTCAAAAAGGGATAAGTTGATAAAACTCTCTTTACATTGAACCATGAAGGGAAACTTCTCTTAGTTCAAGTTTATGTAGATGACATAATATTTGGATCTAAGGACAGGCAACTTTGTGAAGACTTTGCTGAACTCATGAAAAGTAAATTTGAGATGAGCATGATGGGAGAATTGAATTACTTCCTAGGGTTGCAAGTAAAGCAACTCGACAATGGAATATTCATTAGTCAAACAAAGTATGAGGACATGCTCAATAAGTTTAATCTAAAGCCTTCTGACAAGAACGCTAAGATACCTATGAGCATTGGAACTAAGATGACCTATACTGAATCCGACAAGAATGTTGAAGAACACAAGTATAGGAAATTAATTGGGTCACTATTGTATCTCACTACGTGCAGACCGGATATCCAATATGCATTTGGAGTGTGTGTTAGGTTTCAGTCAAATCCAATGCAAACGCACTACAAACTGCCTTGAAGATATTAAGGTATGTGAAAGGTACAATAGATGTTAGATTGTGGTATCCAAAGGAGAGTGAATTGAGTTTGGTTGGATATTCTGATGCCGACTATGCTGGATCAATGCTTGATAGAAAGTGTACTTCAGGAACTTGTCAATTCCTTGGAGCTCGTTTAATATTATGGTTCAGCAAGAAACAAAACTCAATTGCCACCTCAACCACAGAAGCAGAGTATATTTCCGCTGGATGTTGTGCATCACAAATTTTGTGGATTCAACAACAACTCAGAGACTACGGACTCAATGAAGAGCAAACTCCCATTTTCTGTGACAACACAAGTGCTATTGCTATTACTCAGAATCCTAAGTTTCATGCAAGAACCAAGCAGATTGATGTCGGATACCACTTCATCAGAGACCATGTCGAAAAAGGCAATATAGAGATAGTCAAGATTGGCACAGAAGACCAACTTGCTGATATTTTTACTAAGCCTCTGCAAGAAAATAGATTTCTAAGTCTAAGTCTATTGGTTTCTGAGACGGGAACTCATTGAACCATTAAAAAGGGAATAAAGGTTTCTGAAAAGAAATGCAAAAAGAAAACGAGAGTACTTTCTGAAACGGATACTCAGAAAGTTGCTACTTCAGAAAGATATTTGAAATGGGTATTCAAATATCTAAGGCATTGTAGAAAAAGGCAATTAGAAGTGGTCTCTGAAACGGGTATTCCGAAACCATGAGACATAACACAAAAAGAATAGTTTGACCAAAAAGACAATTCCTATCAGAAGTCAAATATTTCTTTTGTGTTAAAAATTTCCTTTCTTGTGAAATATTATAAACAAGTACTGGACGATCAATTAATGATCTCCGAATCTAGTTTTGTCCACTAGTTCCAAGTTTCTGAGAAGTTGAAAGACACTTAGGCGAGTTGTGACAAATTACATTAATGGGCACAATTACATGTGTTGATTAATATCCTTCATCTGAGACTCAATCTCAACCCTTTAGTAGAAACACTTGTAATTCAACAACCGAGATACATCCACAATAGCCCACTCGCACAGTTACCAAGTAACTGACCCCACGTGCATTAAATGCAATAACGCCTTTTCACCACGCCTGTGCAGAAGTGCGAGTAATTTACATACAAAATTCATCTGTATCGCATGTACTTGCATTGATATATAAAGGCGGATTTGGCAAAGAAAAAAACTTTTGCCTGATCCCACAAATCACTTGCACGAAAATAGCAAAAACATTCATAATCTTCTCTGCAAAAACTCTCTAATCTATTTGAATCTCTGCTAAGAATTTCTGCAAAGAAATCCTTGTCGATTCCGACTACGATTCTCATCACTCTATTCCCTATTTCTATATCAATACTAAAGAGATGGACCCAAAAGAGTAGCACCAAAATCCCAAGTCTCATCTTCTGGTACTGCTGCAAAGCAAACCATTACCATCAAGGAAAAGAAGGTAACTGGATTCTTCAACCCAAGTATGTGGAATACCAGACCCAAGGTACTCTAGGGAGGAGTACTAGTTGATGAATACCTGCTTGGAGCTTCACTCAACCAAGCAGAAGCGAGAAGAAGGCTTGAACTACTTGAAAAAGTAGGAATCAAGCAGTTCTGTTCTGTGAAACCCTCTTTCACATCCTATATGGATGTTTTCGAATTCTGGAATAATTTCGCAGTAAAAACCGAGATTGGCTCCGAAAGGGTGTCAATTACTTCGAAGGTTCAAGAAATAGAAATATGTCTTGACGAAGAAACCTTATGTCAATTGTTTGGACTTCCAAACTCTGGTGGTGAACATCTGATAGACATGTCCAAGGAGGCCATTGACGACTTCTATTTAAATAACACGACTCCAGAAAATGAGGACAACGTGGATGTTCCTGAAACATTCGACATTGTGAACCTGCGCAAACAGCATGTCACTGAACCCTGGAATTGGCTTGCCCTGATCTTCCACAGATGTTTTGAGTGCAGCAAAGGAGGGGCTGACAAGGTGTCTCTGGAGATATGGGGTACTCTTTCCCATATGTACACCTTGAGCGAAAGGATAACTCCCTTCAACTAGGGGAGGTATATCTGGAAGAAGTTCGCTGAGAACATCAAGTCCTTTGAAGCCACAATCATTCGTGGTCATGATGAACCTCTAATGACCATTTCTTTCGGTCTAAATATCTTTTACATTTTGGAGAAATTTGGTGTAGTGCTCAGAGAAAAAGCGCAAGTTGCATACGGTGATTTCGTGTGTAGACTTAATTTCGATAATAGACAAAAGAAAAGGGCATCAGATGGAGTCTCTGAAGCACCATTAGGCCCTCGAAGAGACGTAGAACTGGAGGCAAAAAGAAGACTAACGCCTCAGAGAGCAATGAACAAACAGTTCTCTCTAAACATGTTGCTGCACCTGTTGCTGAAGAAACTCAGTCCCTACACAGACCACATCTCCTGCTGATGCAGATACCACTCTTGCTGACAAGAGGGTAGATGAAACCAAGGAGGCCCCTGCTACAGAACTAGCAGACCTACACATGGGCTCCTCATCGGAAGAGGATGTGATTGCTAGAGATACTCCTGCATCAATGGTTGATGAAATAGCAACCAGATGCGGAGAAAATACTATACAAGGACCAATCTCTCTGAAAAACATTTATGAAGGTCCTTTAGTGGATGTTTATGCTACTATAGCAAAGGTTGTTGGGGATATACAACTTAATAACCCTGATGATGCATCCCCATCAAAATCCAGATCTCCACAAGAACATCAACCGCAACGACCACAAAGCTTTACATTTCAGGAAGAAGAAACTGCAGTAAGAGCTGTAGAGATGAGTCGGAATGATGACATTGTGGAACACAACACTGTAGTGGAAGATGTATTCCAAGAACACCAAGGGATAGTTCACTCAGTGGAAAGGCGCGAAGTGCCTGAAACTTCCTTTGAAGATATATTCATGGAACAACTCGACCAACTCACAGATCTACAACATGTTCCAGAAACCACTAAGTCTGACATTGCTCAGGCCATTCAAGAAACAAGAATCCCCAGAGGTAGCTGAAAAGCTTACCTCAGAAACTGAGAAGGAGGTTGCTTCAACCTCTAAGCCAATGGAAACCGAGCCTGTCTCACAGGCTCAAACTAAGAAAAGAGATGGTGAAAAGACAAATTCACCAAAAGAGAATGAAGAGTCTATTCAAGACTCTGACAAACTTGAACATAAGCCTTTTGGTCAAAAGGTAGTCATCAGAAGATCTATAACATGTTCAATTCTCTGAAAAACATCTCTTCAAAACAAACTCTACTTTCAGGATCATGAAGAAGTAGAAGTTGGTGAGGCTGAGACATCAAAATCCCCTCAAGCAAAGAAAGTTGATGAGGCTCAAAGCCATCATCAAAAAAGATGCCAGAGAATCCCAAAGTCTCTGAGAAGCAAGTATCTGAGCCTCTTTCTACAGAGGCTCAGAAAGATAAAGAAGAAAAGTAGGTCACCAAGGCTCCTTCTGAAGTTAAAGAATCTGAGGATGCTGATGCCTCGAAGATTCAGAAAAACGAGCCTGCTGTTGCGACACAGGCTCAACAAGAGACCAATGCCGAAAGTCTTCAACTGGCAACTCTTTCTGATGAGGGTCTCTTGGATCTGTTCCTGAAAAATGCCCTCCCTCAGATGATCCTTGGATACAGAAGATGGCAAAGACTCAGAAGGACAAATATAATGTCCCTCATTAAATTTCTGAGTGATCCAATCAAGAGGGTATGGGCTGAACAGATCGAAGAATATGTCAACAATCTTTTTCCCACAGAAATTAAAGAATTCGCTACCTTAGTGGATAAAAAATTTTTTGAACATGTTGAATGCAAGTTGATCGGAAACTTTAAGTCACAGAGTCGAGCTACAAGGTTCAAAATTGCTACTGATCCCAACCTCCCTCCAACGTTTGCATCTGCTCCTGCTGAGCAAGAGGCGGTGGACAGCAAGACAATTAAAATTGATGATATCATCAATTAGACTCTAATGAGGAGATGGATGAAAACGACATAAAGATGCCCAAGTCTCCTAAGTCTTTTGAAAAGAAAGATGATCCCAAGAAAGATGAGGATGATGATGCACCATCTGGTGCTGGAGGGATCACTGGATCAAAGAAAAACTTTGTCGTTGAAAAGCCTTCAGAAAAGAAAAACTCACCCTCCCCATCTCCTCAAAGACCATCCAAGCCCTCAGAAAAAGGATTCTGACGCTAGACAAGATGATTTCGTGGACCAATTCAAGAAACTTCACTAACTCTTGTAAATCTACACGAGATGGTGGAAGAGGCAAATTCGTTGCATCTAGCACTGGAAGATCAGATTGCTAACATACAGGCCAATCTACATAAGATTGATGACCTGAATCGCGAGGAGGCAGAAGCCCTTGCTGAACAAAAGCGCATAAGACTTGATGCCCAGCAATTTGCTGAGGAAATAGAAGCTGAGGACACTAAGGCACTTGATGAGTCGGTTTTATACCGTCTCATTTGGTCTTTTTTAACGTCTTTTTGTCATCCTTGAGTATAGTTTTATTTAGTTTTCCTAGAGTATTTTTACTTGTTTTGTTCTTTGTGTGTTTTGTAGATATTTGGCTAAACCGCGCTAGTTGAAGATAAAATGGTGTATTTTATATGAATCTACTAGATATGGAGTTCCAATGCCTCGTATGGATGCTAGAAGTGGAGCGGGAAGGGCAAAATATCAAGATTTGTTGTCAAAAGGCGTCAAAGGGCAAAACGGTGGCGTCCGCCAGCAACTTTCTGTTGGCGTATCGCCAAACTGGCGACGCCAGTTCTTTTCGCCGTTTTTCTGCGTTTTGTTTCCTAATTAACCCAGACTTAGTTTTTCAGACGTTTTATATTAGATATTCATTCTATTGTCAAGAACATACTTTGCCCTAGATAAAAACCTACATTCATACTCTGACATTGATAACAATTTGGAGCTTGATTTTGACTACTCGTCGAAAGATTGATATCGAATCCCTGATTACAATTGTATATCTCTATTGTTTTTATCTTATTCATTTCGTTCTTATTCTATTTCTCGAATTGTTTACGCTTACATGCGATTATTATTCTGTTTATGTTAATCATGAGCAATATCTTGTATTCTTTCATCCTTGCTTCGATTATGAGTAGCTAAACCACTCCGGACATGGTAGTTGCGTGATAGCTTTGCGCATTCGGTTCTAGCGTTTGAAATCGTTCATATAGGTTAGGCTCGTTCAAAGATCTTTCTAAAAACCCTTCAATTGAATACTCTCGTTCAAAGATTCTCTAAAACATTTGGTTAAGGATCCTGGATTGACGACCCACGATTACTCTAGATCAAATATCTTCAAACTCGATTGGTAAAGGTTGAATTGATAGTTTTTTGTACACCGACCGTGTGACAGTATGAACGTATCCCTAGAGCAAATTAGAATTTCTTGATCGTAATTACTGTGTTCCTCCTTCCACATCCTTACAAACAACTACATTGCTGATTTCTGTTTTCTAGTTATTAGTAGTACTCAACTCAAACAAATCAACATTGTTTCACAAGTAACTGTTTGTTTTCATTCGTTGTGATAGCTTAATTGATTCCTTAGCGAACGACCTCGTGGTTAGCTTTGTTTATTCTACAACAACTGCTTGCTACTTGTTTCCAAGTATCAATTTGAGCACATCAAATTTGGCGCCGCTGCCGGGAATCAATTCCTACTGTAGCACTTGATTGCAAATCTTTACTTGTTTTCCAACTTACCTGAAGTTTAGTGCACTAACAGAAACTAAGGATATTTAGAGGTTTTCGTGTTGTGTTGCTCTAACAACAGGTTGATCAGAAAGGACATTTCAATGGCTCAGTTAACCTATGGAGCCTACATGCAGCCCGACGAGGTTAAGGCCGGGAAAGCGGCAATCATGTTGTCTAATGAGGCGAGGAATTTGGAACTCAAAGCTCACCACTTCCATAATCTCCCCATGTTCTACGGAATGGCGAAGGAGGATGTGATAAGGTTCCTCAAAGAGTTTGAAGTACTGATTGCAAGGATTCCGTTGACAGCCGGAGGAGTAACAGTTTCAGATGGAGAGACAAGGAAGAAGGTTTTTCCGATGTGCCTACAGGATAAAGCTAGGAACTGGCTGTTAAACTAGCCTGGGGGTTCTCTACCTACTTGGGATTCTCTCTATAAAGCCTTCGTGAATAAGTTTTACCCTCCTGAGAGGACATAATAGCTTTGTACTCAGATAATGCCATTCCAGCAGATGCACGAAGAGACCTTCTATGAAGCTCGCGAACGCTTCTTACAATTGCTATCCCAATGCCCGCACCACAAGATCGACGAGATGAATCTGTGCATCAGATTTTATGAGGGTCTGAATTGGGAGTGTCAGAACATGGTTGATATGACGTGTAAAAATTCACACCTGGAAGCATCTTCTAACGAATTAAATGTTGTTTTCGAGAGACTGGCAGCAGTGTCTCAGCTCAAGCGTGCGAGAAATAAATCTTGGAGAGCGGGATACCGAGCAGTTGAACGGACTCAAGGGGCATGTACTACTGAGTGGGACAAGCAAAGCGGGCAGACTAGATAGCAGGGTAACTGGCAAGGTCACCAAGGTGGCAACAACTTCTATGAGAATGCGCCACGGGAGCAACCAGCCTAGCTACCAATTCAATCTGTGTTCGGGACACGAAGTGCCGGGAAGTCCTGATCAGGCAATCAGGGACCACATGGAGCGTTCCGAGAGGTTCTGGGCTGAAGCACAGGATAATCAGCGCAGGAATGATCAGTGGTTCGACTCTCATTGAGCAGGCGCAGAAGCGGTTAGAGAAGACTTTGGGGGATCTAGTTGGTCGATTTCAGCAAAGAGAGAGGGGTAAGTTACCGGCGACAGAAACCCACAGAGCTCTAGCCGTTGAGGTGACAATCGATGAGCCAGTAAAGGTGAAGTCTATTCTTTCTACCTGCACTTGCCAGCTCGAGAACATGGGGCCCAGGTTAAGACGCCGGAGGTAGTTGAGGTGGCACCTGCACCGGTACTTGAGAAGCCAGTACAAGTGAGAGTCGAGGTACAGGAAAAGGAGGTAGCCACACCCAGTATTGCGACTCCAGTAGAGGAGGCGAGTGCAAAACTGGCTGTCCTTAAGGTAAGTCCCACCGCTAGGGTGATCCCGACAGCAGATATGAGCATCAGTGATGCCAATAGCTTCGATTTGATGAGTCGGTTTTATACCGTCTCATTTGGTCTTTTTTACCGACTTTTTGTCATCCTTGAGTATAGTTTTATTTAGTTTTCGTAGAGTATTTTTACTTGTTTTGTTCTTTTTGTGTTTTGTAGATATTTGGCTAAACCACGCTCGTTGAAGGTAAAATGGTGTATTTTATATGCATCTACAAGATATGGAGTTCCAATGCCTCCTATGGATGCTAGAAGTGGAGCAGGAAGGCCAAAATATCAAGATTTGGAGTCAAAAGGCGTCAAAGGGGCAAAACGGTCACTCCAAAAGAACTGGCGATGCCAGTTACGAAACTGGCATCCGCCAGCAACTTTCTATTGGCTTATCGCCAAACTGGCGACGCCAGTTTCTTATAGGTTTGGCTCATTCAAAGATCTTCGTAAAAACACTTCAATTCAATACTCTCGTTCAAAGATTCTCTAAAACGTTTGGTTAAGGATCGTGGATTGACGACCGACGATTACTCTAGATCAAATATCTTCAAACTCGTTTGGTAAAGGTTGAATTGATAGTTTTCTGTTCAACGACCGTGTGACAGTTTGAACGTATCCCTAGAGCGAATTACCATTGCATGATCGTAACTACTGTGCTCCTCCTACCTCATTCTTACAAACAACTACATTGCTAATTTTTGTTTTCTAGTTATTAGAAGTACTCAACTCAAACAAATCAAAATTATTTCACAAGTAACTGTTTGTTTTCATTCGTTGCGATAGCTTAATTGATTCCTTAGTGAACAACCTTGTGGTTAGCTTTGTTTATTCTACAACAACTGCTTGCTACTTGTTTCCATGTATCAATTTGGGCACATCAGCACTCAAGCAGCGAAAGGAAATCCAATCATCTTTTGGAAAGGAAAAGAAATCCAATCAAGAAATGGTCGCTGGATTCGGGGATCAAGAAGATGAAGATGATGATTTCCTGAGTGAGCCAGAAGGACCATACCCCCTCGAAAGTTAATTTCTCAGATATTACCTATCTGAAGAAACACATTCTGGCTCCCACAAACTTTGCAGAAGTTCCAACTCCTACTACTGACACAGAGAATAGGTTCAAAGAACTACTCAGAATAAGGAAGGAACTGGAGGTTCAAAACAAGGAAGTAACTGAGTCTGTCCCACAAAACTTCACTAAGTTTGCTGAGATGATTGCTTAGAGAACCAGTAACTTAATACTTTCTTAGAAAGATCTGGGATTAGTCTAAGAGTCAGACAGCAGGATTGCTCAGAAGGCCTGTAATCTTGCTGATACTACCTCCACCAAGATCCAGAATGTGGTTGCTGAGGTTTCTACTCTTACAGACAGAGAGCATGGACTATATCAGCAGAATGAAAACCTTAGAAGTGAGCTCAGAAGACTCACAATCAACTACTCTCTGATGCAAAAGAACTTTGAATCACTCTCTGACTCTTATGTTAATCTCTAGGCTCGTTTTAATTAGTCCTCTATGACTAAGGGGGAAGAGAAGAAATTCCATAAGGTGCAGAAAGAAGCTAAGCCCAAAGGAAAGGGTATGGAAAAGATGTACCAAGAACGACCCCTTAATCTGGAACGAGTAACAACAAGGTCCCAGGCAAAGACCTCTCAAACAACTACCTTGCCACCTCCAGCTTCCAAGAGCTCGAGTGACAAAAGAAAGGGAGTTTCTGAAGAAGAAGAAGAAGAAGAAGAAGAAGAAGAAGAAGAAGAAGAAGAAGAAGAAGAAGAAGAAGAAGGAGAAATCTCTGAAAACAGAAGAAAATCTCTACAGAAAGCTGCAAAGGTACTGAAACCTTTGAGAAAGAAAAAGATGATGATGATGAGTACAGGGAAACTCATCATAAGAGAATCAACTCCTCTGCTCCTATAGCTGCAAAGCCTCTTCAGGCTAGAAAACCTTCTGGAGAAACCAAGTACATCCCCAAAGATGGATCCTCCAATGACCCCTCAAAGAAGGGCCTGAATTCCAAACAGAGAAGGAAGAGGGACAGAGACATCAAATTTGGAGGAACCCTTCCTCCACGGCCTGAGGATGGTAGAATGGAATTCGTGAAGACTAGCAATGATCAACCCTCTATCTGGAACTGCATCAAAGTTCACAAGAATGGCTACTGGATAATGGAACTCAAGTACTTGCTTGCCAATGGAAATGGGATTCCAAAACCGGTTTACCAACAACTGATGGCATGGAGAAAGAAAGGCAAATGATCAAAAGTGATGCATTCTGAGACAATCAAGACCAGGCTTGATTTTGAAGTTGAAGTCACACAGAATGCCAGACAGGATCTGATGAGTCGATTTTACATCGTCTCATTTGGTCTTTTTCACTGTCTTATTGCCATTCTCAAGTGTGGTTTTTTGGGCTTTATTGGTATTTTGTTACGTTTTCATGTTTTGAGTATTTTGTAGGTATTTGGCTGAACCGCGCGAATTGAAGGCAAAATGGAGCATTTTATGTGCATCTACAAGATATGGAGTTCCAATGCCTCGAATGGATGCTAGAAGTGAAGCGGGAAGGCCAAAATATCAAGAATTGGAATCAAAAGGAGTCAAAAGGGCAAAACCGTCATTTCAGGAAGAACTGGCGACGCCAGTTATTAAACTGGCGTAGGCCAGTAACTCTCTGTAACAAGCACAGAGAAACTGGCGATGCCAGTTTTGTTTTCCGCCGCTTTTCTCCGTTTTTTCCAATTCGTTCAGAATTAGGTTATTTCACCTATATATATGTATGAGATAAGAACCTTTTAAGAATAACTTCATTATTATTCTTCTCTTCTTTTTGCTTTTCAACCTAGAACCTTTCCACGGCAATTACCTACCTATTATTGGAGGTAATTGAACAGTTTATCTTGTAATCCGAAGATTGACATTGATTGGGAGATTATCTACATAGCTCTTCGCATCGATTCGTTTCGGTTCTTCAATTTCTACCTAGGGTTTGTGATAGGAAGGTTAAAATTGTATCAATCCTCTCGAATCATTGTTTCTTGCTTTGGATTATGTTTGGAGCCTGTTTATATACAATATTGATTATGTCTTTGCATAATTTGAGTTGCAAAACACCCCGATTATGGGGTGGTGACTGATTCAATGCATGCTAGCTAGGGTTTATGTGATTCAAAGTGCATCGGGATTCGACTACTTGTGCTTTTTAGATTAATTACTATTCCTGTTGTCACGTTTGATAATCCTCTAGACAAAATCACTGTTAGATTAAGTATTTAATCACTACGCCAAAACGTCTTTCGTCTTGCTTGATTTAACAGTCAGTTGGAAACGGTGATAGTAGGTTAGTCAAATTGATTGTAGTCTAGCCTTCACTAGTTCTATTTGTTTTTGAACTCAAGTCTGTGACAACTTGCGTAGTCAATCCTGTGAATCACATATATCCTGCTAGCTAGCTTGTTTCATGTTACCGCTCCATAATTCTCCTTAATCATATCATTGTCGTTTAGATATATCTGTTTTCTAGTTAGATTGCATAAGTAGATAGATAATATAGAATAATTTCGCTGCCGAAGCAAAAAACTCTTTACTGCTTTCATTACTGTAATTACTATTCGTAAACAAGACTCAGCTTAGTTATGTCCTAAGAGACTGACCTTGGGGTGAACTCCACTATACTACAGGTTTTAATAGTATTGAGAATTAACTCTTGGGTTTAAATAAATTTAGAACTTTGATTTGACACATCAAGTTTTTGGCGCCGCTGCCGGGGACTTAACTCCTTTGTTGAGTTTACGAATTGTAATTTTCAGTTGTATATATTAGTTAAGTTCATGTTCTTGTTTTATATTTTGATTTTGTGTTCTTGTGGATTCTGCTCCTTGGATTTGTCTCTGTGTGCGTAGGGTTAGTCCTTCCGGGAGTGTTCAAAGATGGGAGAGACTATGGGAGATTACTTCAGGTCACTCTATTCTATGCCAAAAGGACCTGGCATAAAGCTAGATGAAGAAGCAAAGGATTATTGGGTAAAACCGGAGTACTACTCTGTTACTACCAAGTTTGATGGGTATGGCGATGCTTGGGAATTCTTGGCGGCATTTGAAGATGGAGTGTTTATACTCCCTAAGGCAAACGAAGAAGGGATTCACCTTACGAATCAACAACTTTGCATGAGGATGTTCAATGAAGCTTTGGAAGGAACTGCTAGACAATGGAGTTTTAGTCAACCTGCGGGGTCATTGACTACGTGGAGTGAGATAGCAGACTCTTTCGTTGATTGGATTTCCCCCGGTTATGGAAGATGGAATTCCCGTTTCACTACTCCTCCACCAGAGATCCCAGCTGAGTCGGTTGAGCCCAAGAAGAGTTCTGGTGATGGGATAGTTGTAGAGCTTGAATTGCCATACTCTTCAACGACACGTGAATCTGACTCGTTTACTCTTGAGGCTGATGGAGAGTGCATAGAGGAGGTATCAGAAGACAAGTTTCTTGAAGATGCTTCAACACCCACTTTCCTTGCTGCTACTCAAGTAGCCATCCACGTTCAGGATATGTTCGCCCTACAGAGCCATAGTTCGAACTTAGACCAAGGGAGTTTTGATCCAATTCTTCGTTTTTACTTTCCCCCTGATTCCCTTAGTTTTATTTTAGTTTTTGATTTACCTTATTTTAGTTTGCAGGGAATCATGAGTAACAGGAGAAGAGGAGCTAAGGATGGCTCCTAAATTGCTGAATTAGGCGGGAAGGATGCAAGGGATTCGTTCCCGTTCGATAATGGATAGCTGCAGCCACACATTTCAGGGAAGTACATTTTCAGCTTTCTTTCTTTCTAGCCTATTCGCTGGGGACCATCTCTAGTCTAGGTTTGGGGAGGGAGGTGGCTTTCATGTACTTACCCATATA
Source organism: Plantago major (assembly GCA_026545765.1). Taxonomy (NCBI): domain Eukaryota; kingdom Viridiplantae; phylum Streptophyta; class Magnoliopsida; order Lamiales; family Plantaginaceae; genus Plantago; species Plantago major. Next base: position 42,976,730 of record CM048843.1, on the reverse strand, counting down.
TTGTCTATGTTGTGTCCTTTTATCCTTTTGTGTCTTTTTCTAGTTTTCATGATTTTCTCTTGTGTGTAACTCTGACTCGCAAGTCGAGCGTCTATTGCATGTACTAAACCTGTTTAATGCTTGAGTTTTGATTGATCTCTGATTACTAGCAGTTGACATATATAAATTCGTTAAGTTTGTTTCTGCTGTAAATAGAAAGTCTGTTCTAATTTTGTAGTCCAAAAAGCCTGTGAGTAGACCTTAGCTGATGAAAAAATATTGTACCGACGCCTGTGTGATTTAATTCGGGAAGTGCAAACTCCCTTGTTTGCGCCTCATCATTCTCATGTGTACTCTGTCTAAGTTAAGTATGACGAACAACATGTTTCCCATTCTTATTTGTTTATGCCAAACCCGTTCCAAGGACAGGTTTGGGAAGGAGTTTTATGCGTATTGTATGTGTTGATAAAGAATATGATGTTCAGGTTTTTCGTTCTCTCAAAAAATAAAATAAGTGTTGGAGTGGATCTATGGTACTAGTTACCACCGTTAGTTATGTTGGGCACGTTTCAAATACTAGCTAGACACCGGCGTGGCCCTAAAAAGCAATATGTCTGTGAGGGTTGATGGCATGTATACCAAACCAGCATGCACAAAAGTGCGGACTTTCGGTAAAATAGACACTACCAAAAAATTGAGACAAAAAAAAGATATAAGCATATGGGTCATATATAAGACTGCAAAAAAGTAGTACACAAGAAATGAAAAAATTGGAAAATGAGAGAATGATTGCCTTTTTACAAGTCTACTGCTGATTGTTTTTAGAGCTGTGATAAAAGTCCCTTCTGACTTAACTGATTGAGTGCATTGCATGAGGTATTTGAGGCATCTTTGTGACGCAAGTCACCTTCCTTTTCTCCTTATATTCTTGAGTGATTAACCCTATTGGATACTTCCAGGAGTGTGACAGATTAGTTGCATATGATCCACTTGTGAGGGACTACCGTTTTAGACTTAAGTTCTATTTACTTTGGAAACTAACTTTTTGGATTTGTGAATGTGTTTCTGTAAACGTCAGTTCGATTTCAAACATCTTGCATTATTTGGGTTTAATACTTGCAATCGTAGACTCGGTAGCTTGGTAGCTAGAATTCATCTGTGTGTCTTCGTGTTTTTTGTTTTTCTAGGATTTTTTTAGAGAGTCTGTTGCTTGAGGATAAGCAAAGGTTCGGTTTGGGGAGTTTGATGAGTCGATTTTACATCGTCTCATTTGGACTTTTTTACCGTCTTATTGCCATTCTCAAGTGCGGTTTTTATGTGCTTTATTGGTATTTTGTTACGTTTTCATGTTTTGTGTATTTTGTAGGTATTTGGCTAAACCGGGCTAATTGAAGCCAAATGGTGCATTTTATGTGCATCTACAAGATATGGAGTTCCAATGCCTCGAATGGATGCTAGAAGTTAAGCTGGAAGGCCAAAATATCAAGAATTGGAGTCAAAAGGTCAAAACCGTCATTCCAAGAAGAACTGGCGGCTTGATTATTAAACTAGTGTCTTGAAGAAATCAGAATAAGCACAGAGAAACTAGCGACGCCAGTTTTGTTTTCTGCCACTTTTCTCCAATTTTTCCAGTTCGTTCAGAATTAGGTTATTTCACCTATATATATGTATGAGATAAGAACCTTTTAAAAATAACTTCATTATTATTCTTCACTCCTTTTTGCTTTTCAACCTAGAACCTTTCCAAGGCAATTACCTACCTATTATTGGAGGTAATTGAACCGTTTATCTTGTAATCCGAAGATTGACATTGATTGGGAGATTATCTACATAGCTTTTCGCATCGATTCGTTTCGGTTCTTCAATTTCTACCTAGGGTTTGTGATAGGAAGGGTAAAATTGTATCAATCCTCTCGAATCTTTGTTTCTTGCTTTGGATTATGTTTGGAGCCTGTTTATATACAATATTGATTATGTCTTTGCATAATTTGAGTTGCTAAACACCCCGATTATGGGGTGATGACTGATTCAATGCATGCTAGCTAGGGTTTATGTGATTCGAAGTGCATTGGGATTCGACTACTTGTGCTTTTTAGATTAATTACTATTCCTGCTGTCACGTTTGATAATCCTCTAGACAAAATCACTGTTAGAATAAGTATTTAATCAATACGCCAAAATGTATTTCGTCTTGCTTGATTTAACAGTTAGTTGGAAACAGTGATAGTAGGTTAGTCAAATTGATTGTAGTCTAGCCTTCACTAGTGCTATTTATTTTTGAACTCATGTCTGTGACAACTTGCGTAATCAATCCTCTGAATCACATATATCCTGCTAGCTAGCTTGTTTCACGTTACCGCTCCATAATTCTCCTTAATCATATCATTGTCGTTTGGATAAATCTGTTTTCTAGGTGCATTGCATAAATAGATAGTTAATATAGAACAAATTCGCTGCCGAAGCAAAAAACTCTTTACTGCTTTCATTACTGTAATTACTATTCGTAAACAAGACTCAGCTTAGTTAAGTCCTTAGAGACTGACCTTGGGGTGAACTCCACTATACTACAGGTTTTAATAGTATTGAGGATTAACTCTTGGCTTTAAATAAATTTAGAACTTTGATTTGACACATCAAGTTTTTGGCGCCGCTGCCGGGGACTTAACTCCTTTCTTAAGTTGACGAATTGTAATTTTCAGTTGTATATATTAGTTATGCTCATGTTCTTGTTTTATTTTTTGATTTTGTGTTCTTATGGATTCTGCTCCTTGTATTTGTCTCTGTGTGTGTAGGGTTAGTCCTTCCAGTAGTGTTCAAAGATGGGAGAGACTATGGGAGATTACTTCAGGTCACTCTATTCTATGCCAAAAGGACCTTGCATAAAGCTAGATGAAGAAGCAAAGGATTATTGGGTAAAACCGGAGTACTACCTGGCCATTACCAAGTTTGATGGGTATGGCGATGCTTGGGAATTCTTGGCGGCATTTGAAGATGGAGTGTTTATACTCCCTAAGGCAAACGAAGAAGGGATTCACCTTACGAATAAACTACTTTGCATGAGGATGTTCAATGGAGCATTGGAAGGAACTGCTAGACAATGGAGTTTTAGTGAACCTGCGGGGTCATTCACTACGTGGAGTGAGATAGCAGACTCTTTCGTTGATTGGATTTCCCCCGGTTATGGAAGATGGAATTCCCGTTTCACTACTCCTCCACCAGAGATCCCAGTTGAGTCGGTTGAGCCCAAGAAGAGTTCTGGTGATGGGATAGTTGTAGAGCTTGAATTGCCATACTCTTCAACGACACGTGAATCTGACTCGTTTTCTCTTGAGGCTGATGGAGAGTGCATAGAAGAGGTATCAGAAGACGAGTTTCTTGAAGATGCTTCAACACCCACTTGCCTTGCTGCTACTTAAGTAGCCATCCACGTTCAGGATATGTTCGCCCTACAGAGCCATAGTGCGAACTTAGACCAAGGGAGTTTTGATCTAATTCTTCATTTTTACTTTCCCCCTGATTCCCTTAGATTTATTTTAGTTTTTGAGTTACCTTATTTTAGTTTGAGGGAATCATGAATAACAGGAGAAGAGGAGCTAAGGATGGCTCCCAAATTGCTGAATTAGGCGGGAAGGATGCAAGGGATTCGATCCCGTTCGATAATGGATAGCAGCAGCCACACGTTTCAGGGAAGTACATTTTCAGCTTTCTTTCTTTCTAGCCTATTCGTTCGAGACCATCTCTAGTCTAGGTTTGGGGAGGGAGGTGGCTTTCATGTACTTACCCATATATTGTCTATGTTGTTTCCTTTTATCCTTTTGTGTGTCTTTTTCTAGTTTTCATGATTTTCTCTTGTGTGTAAGTCTGACTCCCAAGTCGAGCGTCTATTGCATGTACTAAACCTGTTTAATGCTTGAGTTTTGATTGATCTCTGATTACTAGCAGTTGACATATATAAATTCGTTAAGTTCGTTTCTGTTGTAAATAGAAAGTCTGTTCTAATTTTGTAGTCCAAAAAGCCTGTGAGTAGACCTTAGCTGATGAAAAAATATTGTACCGACGCCTGTGTGATTTAATTCGGGAAGTGCAAACTCCCTTGTTTGCGCCTCATCATTCTCATGTGTACTCTGTCTAAGTTAAGTATGACGGACAACATGTTTCCCATTCTTATTTGCTTATGCCAAACCCGTTCCAATGACAGGTGTGGGGAGGAGTTTTATGCGTATTGTATGTGTTGATAAAGACTATGATGTTCAGGTTTTTCGTTCTCTCAAAAAATAAAATAAGTCTTGGAGTGGATCTATTGTTCTAGTTACCACCGTTAGTTGTGTTGGGCACATTTCAAATACTAGCTACACACCAGCGTGGCCCTAAAAACAATATGTCCGTGAGGGTTGATGGCATGTATACCAAACCAGCATGCACAAAAGTGCGGACTTTCGGTAAAATAGACACTACCAAAAAATTGAGACAAAAAAAAAAGATATAAGCATATGGGTCATATATAAGACTGCAAAAAAGTAGTACACAAGAATTGAAAAAATTGGAAAAAGAGAGAATGATTGCCTTTTTACAAGTCTACTGCTGATTGTTTTTAGAGCTGTGATAAAAGTCCCTTCTGACTTAACTGATTGAGTGCATTGCATGAGGTATTTGAGGCATCTTTGTGACGCAAGTCACCTTCCTTTTCTCCTTATATTCTTGAGTGATTACCCCTATTGGATACTTCCAGGAGTGTGAGAGATTAGTTGCATATGATCCACTTGTGAGGGACTACCGTTTTAGTCTTAAGTTCTATTTACTTTGGAAACTAACTTTTTGGATTTGTGAATGTGTTTCTGTAAACGTCAGTTTGATTTCAAACTTCTTGCATTATTTGGGTTTAATACTTGCAATCGTAGACTCGGTAGCTTGGGAGCTAGAATTCATGTGTGTGTCTTCGTGTTTTTTGTTTTTCTAGGATTTTTGTAGAGAGTCTGTTGCTTGAGGACAAGCAAGGGTTCGGTTTGGGGAGTTTGATGAGTCGATTTTACATCGTCTCATTTGGACTTTTTTACCGTCTTATTGCCATTCTCAAGTGTTGTTTTTATGTGCTTTATTGGTATTTTGTTACGTTTTCATGTTTTGTGTATTTTGTAGGTATTTGGCTAAACCGCGCTAATTGAAGCCAAAATGGTGCATTTTATGTGCATCTACAAGATATGGAGTTCCAATGCCTCGAATGGATGCTAGAAGTTAAGCGGGAAGGCAAAAATATCAAGAATTGTAGTCAAAAGGAGTCAAAAGGTCAAAACCGTCATTCCAAGAAGAACTGGCGACGCCAGTTATTAAACTAGTGTACGCCAGTAAATCTCTGTAACAAGCACAGAGAAACTAGCGACGCCAGTTTTGTTTTCTGCCACTTTTCTCCGTTTTTTCCAATTCGTTCAGAATTAGGTTATTTCACCTATATATATGTATGAAATAAGAACCTTTTAAAAATAACTTCATTGTTATTCTTCTCTTCTTTTTGCTTTTCAACCTAGAACATTTCCAAGGCAATTACCTACCTATTATTGGTGGTAATTGAACCGATTATCTTGTAATCCGAAGATTGACATTGATTGGGAGATTATCTACATAGCTTTTCGCATCGATTCGTTTCGGTTCTTCAATTTCTACCTAGGGTTTGTGATAGGAAGGGTAAAATTGTATCAATCCTCTCGAATCTTTGTTTCTTGCTTTGTATTATGTTTGGAGCCGGTTTATATACAATATTGATTATGTCTTTGTATAATTTGAGTTGCCAAACACCCCGATTATGGGGTGGTGACTGATTCAATTCAGGCTAGCTAGGGTATATGTGATTCGAAGTGCATCGGGATTCGACTACTTGTGCTTTTTAGATTAATTACTATTCCTGCTGTCACGTTTGATAATCCTCTAGACAAAATCACTGTTAGATTAAGTATTTAATCAATACGCCAAAATGTCTTTCGTCTTGCTTGATTTGAAGTTAGTTGGAAACGGTGATAGTAGGTTAGTCAAATTGATTGTAGTCTAGCCTTCACTAGTTCTATTTGTTTTTGAACTCAAGTCTGTGACAACTTGCGTAGTCAATCCTGTGAATCACATATATCCTGCTAGCTAGCTTGTTTCACGTTACCGCTCCATAATTCTCCTTAATCATATCATTGTCGTTTAGTTAAATCTGTTTTCTAGTTAGATTGCATAAGTAGATAGATCATATAAAGACTGCCAACCCTCTATTTATAGAGGGTCATATTTGGAACACCAACCGTCGCGATTTTTCGGGATTAAATCTCAATCGAAGATCAAGGTTTATCCAATGGCATACTACAATTATACCAAGTGAAATGACGAATTGGTACAACAAATTTATCTCGCGGATAGACGAATACAACAACTCCTCCACTTTCGGGCGGAAGACAACACGAGAGCCCCGGACGATTCTCTCACCGGACCCCTCGGGGTTTTTCATGAAAACATAACTTGTCCACACAAGGAACCTCGTATACTCGAGCGACTACCCTTCGGACCTTCCCGTGACCACAGAGGTTGGTTCGGACGGGACATGCACCTACGGTCCAACCCGTAGCTTATCAAAGGTACACTACCGATGTTCGGAGCCTAAACTTGGTCTCGCTTACAAATACCCTTTTTTCTTTTCTTTCTCACTTCGTTGCCCTTCGGACCCAGCCCCTCGGATGGCAACGGTGTTTACGAAAAAGAAAAAGGGGGGGGGGAGAGAGACTGAGTCAATGGCCACACGAAGTACGGATTACACCTTTTTTTTCAACAAGATCGAAACGGATTGGACTGAAGAACGGATTTTTTCCTCAAAACAGCTTCCCAAACCAATAGTTCCACAACTATCTTCTACTAAGATACTTGGAAACTAGGGGGACATATGTTGATACGGAAATATGTCCAATCCGTCATAAAGGACCTAGGAACGAATCCTAAGGCGTCCTAAGTCATCCAAAGGATCCGAGACACTTTAGTCCGAGCCAATGGTCCGATCCGGGCTGACCATCCATGGTCCGACCCACCCTAAAAGAAAGGAACAAAGGATCTGGGGGCCTACTAAATCCGACCCAGGAACCTTGGGTCCGACCCACCTTGGTCCGAGCCTCTCTGGGAAAGGAGACACAGTGCTTAGTCAGTACCCTCTCCGACCCAAGGCCTCCGATACGGACGACCACTCGGATCCGGCATGGCAGATCTCACAAGTCACCAAGCAGCCAGGCACCAGAGAGTAGGGTGTCCGAACCTAGAGTTCCGAATCGGAAGAGATGGGCAGACTTAGGAGAACTTCATCATCTGACTACCCAGTACGGTCCGGATCAGGCATCCGGACCAACCTCTCCGAACCTGGGACCTCGGCAGACCTTGTCACATCCTCAAAAACTCATCCAATAATGACTAAACTACCCCTAAGGCCCAAAGTGGCATGGGCTAAGCATCATTATTGGGCTATGGGCCTAAGACAAGCCTTGGTGGCTCAATCATAGCCTTACACTTGGCGCAATCCTAGCAAGGCCTTCCATTTTGATGATAGCCTATAAATAAGGCACACATCCCCACAAGAACAAGTAAGTCACTTCACGACCCCAATCCCGAGCATTATACAGAGTTGATCTTGATCACTCGAGTAAAGTCTCATCCCGTTTGACACTTAGCAAACCGCACTAACCCCCCACTCAAGTGTGCAGGTCCTTACCGAAGTAGTTGGTCGCTGGTTCTTACGCATTGGTCCTTACCTAGCGAGGAGCTTCTTACCTTGGCACCCATTAGTGGAGTTGAATAAAATCTAAGTAGTTGGGGAGTTACACCCTCAACATGATCATTTCGTCACTTATGGCTTCAAGGTGGAGCATCATGTTATTTTTTCATTTCTTGTAGTTCTCTAGTTTGAGAACGGGTGCATCACTTAGAGACATTCCTGCACACTTAACACACAAATTAAATAGTCCTCGAAAATGGACAAAGTTCCTTCACCTATTTGGGGATCTAGGTTCAGTGCAGAAGGCTTGTGAACCTCCTGCTCTGATACCACTTGTTGGTCCAGATAACGGCAAAGTAAAAGAATAGAGGGGGGGGGTGAATAGTCTTTTAAAACTTTTGTCGATAAAAACTATTTCTCAGATATATGTGTAGATATCTGATACTTAGATTCAGAGCGCGGAAGACTTAAGATAGATAAGTGCAGAAACAGTTAAAGTGTGTTGTGTGTGTGTGTTGTTGAAATGTAAGTACAGAAAAGTAAATAACACAGCAAGTATAGTCGTATCTGGAGGTGGCGTAATCCTCCAACTAATCCACTTCGGTCTTCCAAAGACCTAGAGTTCACTAGAATAGATAATTGAGGTCACCTTACAAAAATCCTATTCTAAGATTCCTTAAACAAATGGTTCACAACCAAATGTTCCCCCTGAGTTGTTCCCCGGCTTTCACAGCCAAGTACTTCCTGTACTCAGAAACCTTTTTGAGCTATTCCCTAGCTTCCCAAACTAAGTACTTCCTGTGCTCAATAACCTTGGAGTTATTCCTTAGTTTCTCAAACTAAGTACTTCCTGTACTCCACGCCAGTGATGGTGTTGGTTTTGGTTTGAGTTGTCAGATGAGCTTCTTTAATAACTTTTCAGTTAATCAGATAGCTCTGTGAATCAAGTATACTTAATACACTTTGCAATGTATGGTATCTTGTTCTTTTTACTAACCCAAGTCTATGATAATTGTTCAAGAGAATGAATCTCAGATACTTGATCTTTCGATTCAACTCTTTAACAAATAGCAGTGCTTGTTTAGGATCAGGACACTTAGAACTTTAGTACTACTTAAGATCAGGAGCTTTGGTCGCAACAAAAAGCTTTGAGGATAAGTAGTTTGCTTGAGAGAATATGTTCGTGTAAATGTTGTTCAGTAAGTTCTGTGTCTCTAAGGTTCAGCGTGTCTTCTCAAGCAGTCTAAGTGTTGATATTTATAGATGAATTTGAATGCCGTTGAATAGTATCCGTTAGGCTTAAATCAAATTCAAACTATTGATATCTGTGTATCGTACTGTAGCAGGTTTGTCTTCTTCTTCAGAAGGTACCGTTGCTTTTGTTCAGACATCTATGTCCGTGCATTAAATGCATTGTACTATACTTTTTGTCCTGTAGTGCCAACGGAACTATGCTTTGTATCAGAGACTTAACTTTATCGCTTTCGAAGTTTTAGCACGTCCTTACCTTTAACTTCAGATACCACTTTTATTGAAACAACTTTGTTTGCAATATATATTTATTTATCAGAAATGTGGTTTAAAGCTCAAGGTATCTGAGTGTAGATATCTGTGGACACTTTCCTTGTTTTCCAGATGGACCGGAGGAGTAATAAAATACCGAAAGAAAAACTGTACTTGAGAGTTAAAGAAAACACAAAAGGAGTGGGAGAAACAACAAACGAACAACACCACACGAGAGAGAAACAACGCATCAAAGGAGTGGGATAATATAAAACGAAGAAGTCAATACGAGATTTAAACAATACACAGAATGAGTAAGAGTGTCACAAACGAAGAAGTCTACTTGAGAGTTAAACAACAGAATAAATGAGTGGGATAATTACAAATGGAGAAGTCAATTTCAGATTTAAACAACACATCGGAGGGCTAATAAAATAACGAACGAAAAACTCTACTTGAGAGTGAAACAAAACATAAAAGGAGTGGGAGAAACAACAAACGAACAACACCACACGAGAGATAAACAACACATCAAAGGAGTGGGATAATGTCAAACAAAGAAGTCAATACGAGATTAAAACAATACACAGAAGGAGTAAGAGTATCACAAATGAAGAACTCTACTTGAGAGTTAAACCACACAAATAAGGAGTCGGATAAACAACAAATGTAAAATTACACTCGAGAGTTAAACAACAGAATAAATGAGTGGGATAATTACAAATGGAGAAGTCAATTTCAGATTTAAACAACACATCGCAGGGGTAATAAAATAACGAAAGAAAAACTGTACTTGAGAGTTAAAGAAAACACAATAGGAGTGGGAGAAACAACAAACGAACAACACCACACGAGAGATAAACAACACATCAAAGGAGTGGGATAAAGTCAAACGAAGAAGCCAATATGAGATTTGAACAATACACAGAAGGAGTAACAGTATCACAAATGAAGAACTCTACTTGAGAGTTAAACCACACACATAAGGAGTCGGATAAACAACAAATGTAAAATTCTACTCGAGAGTTAAACAACAGAATAAATGTGTGTGATAATTACAAATGGAGAAGTCAATTTCAGATCTAAACAAAACATCGGAGGGGTAATAAAATAACGAACGAAAAACTCTACTTGAGAGTTCAACAAAACACAAAAGGAGTGGGAGAAACAACAAACGAACAATACCACACGAGAGATAAACAACACATCAAAGGAGTGGGATAAAGTCAAACGAAGAAGCCAATATGAGATTTGAACAATTCACAGAAGGAGTAACAGTATCACAAATGAAGAACTCTACTTGAGAGTTAAACCACACACATAAAGAGTCGGATAAACAACAAATGTAAAATTACACTCGAGAGTTAAACAACAGAATAAATGAGTGGGATAATTACAAATGGAGAAGTCAATTTCAGATTTAAACAACACATCGGAGGGCTAATAAAATAACGAACGAAAAACTCTACTTGAGAGTGAAACAAAACATAAAAGGAGTGGGAGAAACAACAAACGAACAACACCACACGAGAGATAAACAACACATCAAAGGAGTGGGATAATGTCAAACAAAGAAGTCAATACGAGATTAAAACAATACACAGAAGGAGTAAGAGTATCACAAATGAAGAACTCTACTTGAGAGTTAAACCACACAAATAAGGAGTCGGATAAACAACAAATGTAAAATTATACTCGAGAGTTAAACAACAGAATAAATGAGTGGGATAATTACAAATGGAGAAGTCAATTTCAGATTTAAACAACACATCGCAGGGGTAATAAAATAACGAAAGAAAAACTGTACTTGAGAGTTAAAGAAAACACAATAGGAGTGGGAGAAACAACAAACGAACAACACCACACGAGAGATAAACAACACATCAAAGGAGTGGGATAAAGTCAAACGAAGAAGCCAATATGAGATTTGAACAATACACAGAAGGAGTAACAGTATCACAAATGAAGAACTCTACTTGAGAGTTAAACCACACACATAAGGAGTCGGATAAACAACAAATGTAAAATTCTACTCGAGAGTTAAACAACAGAATAAATGAGTGGGATAATTACAAATGGAGAAGTCAATTTCAGATTTAAACAACAAATCGGAGGGTTAATAAAATAACGAACGAAAAACTCTACTTGAGAGTGAAACAAAACACAAAAGGAGTGGGAGAAACAACAAACGAAAAACACCACCCAGAGATAAACAACACATCAAAGGAGTGGAATAATGTCAAACAAAGAAGTCAATACGAGATTAAAACAATACACAGAAGGAGTAAGAGTATCACAAATGAAGAACTCTACTTGAGAGTTAAACCACACAAATAAGGAGTCGGATAAACAACAAATGTAAAATTATACTCGAGAGTTAAACAACAGAATAAATGAGTGGGATAATTACAAATGGAGAAGTCAATTTCAGATTTAAACAACACATCGGAGGGGTAATAAAATAACGAAAGAAAAACTGTACTTGAGAGTTAATGAAAACACAATAGGAGTGGGAGAAACAACAAACGAACAACACTACACGAGAGATAAACAACACATCAAAGGAGTGGGATAAAGTCAAACGAAGAAGCCAATATGAGATTTGAACAATACACAGAAGGAGTAACAGTATCACAAATGAAGAACTCTACTTGAGAGTTAAACCACACACATAAGGAGTCGGATAAACAACAAATGTAAAATTCTACTCGAGAGTTAAACAACAGAATAAATGTGTGGGATAATTACAAATGGAGAAGTCAATTTCAGATCTAAACAATACATCGGAGGGGTAATAAAATAACGAACGAAAAACTCTACTTGAGAGTTAAACAAAACACAAAAGGAGTGGGAGAAACAACAAACGAACAACACCACACGAGAGATAAACAACACATCAAAGGAGTGGGATAATGTCAAACAAAGAAGTCAATACGAGATTAAAACAATACAACGAAGGAGTAAGACTATCACAAATGAAGAACTCTACTTGAGAGTTAAACCACACACATAAGGAGTCGGATAAACAACAAATGTAAAATTCTACTCAAGAGCTTACAACGGAATAAATAAGTGGGATAATTACAAATGGAGAAGTCAATTTCAGATTTAAACAACACATCGGAGGGGTAATAAAATAATGAACGAAAAACTGTACTTGAGAGTTAAACAAAACACAAAAGTAGTGGGAGAAACAACAAACGAACAACACCACACGAGAGAGAAACAACACATCAAAGGAGTGGGATAATATCAAACGAAGAAGTCAATACGAGATTTAAACAATACACAGAATGAGTAAGAGTATCACAAATGAAGATTTCTACTTGAGAGTTAAACCACACACATAAGGAGTCGGATAAACAACAAATGTAAAATTCTACTCGAGAGTTAAACAACAGAATAAATGAGTGGGATAATTACAAATGGAGAAGTCAATTTCAGATTTAAACAACACATCGGAGGGGTAATAAAATAACGAAAGAAAAACTGTACTTGAGAGTTAAAGAAAACACAAAAGGAGTGGGAGAAACAACAAACGAACAACACCACACGAGAGAGAAACAACGCATCAAAGGAGTGGGATAATACAAAACGCAGAAGTCAATACGAGATTTAAACAATACACAGAATGAGTAAGAGTATCCCAAACGAAGAAGTCTACTTGAGAGTTAAACAACAGAATAAATGTGTGGGATAATTAAAAATGGAGACGTCAATTTCAGATTTAAACAACACATCGGAGGGGTAATAAAATAACGAACGAAAAACTGTACTTGAGAGTTAAAGAAAACACAAAAGGAGTGGGAGAAACAACAAACGAACAACACCACACGAGAGAGAAACAACACATCAAAGGAGTGGGATAATATCAAACGAAGAAGTCAATACGAGATTTAAACAATACACAGAATGAGTAAGAGTATCAAAAACGAAGAAGCCTACTTGAGAGTTAAACAACAGAATAAATGATTGGGATAAATACAAATGGAGAAGTCAATTTCAGATTTCAACAACACATCGGAGGGGTAATAAAATAATGAACGAAAAACTGTACTTGAGAGTTAAACAAAACACAAAAGTAGTGGGAGAAACAACAAACGAACAACACCACACGAGAGAGAAACAACACATCAAAGGAGTGGGATAATATCAAACGAAGAAGTCAATACGAGATTTAAACAATACACAGAATGAGTAAGAGTATCAAAAACGAAGAAGCCTACTTGAGAGTTAAACAACATAATAAATGAGTGGGATAATTACAAATGGAGAAGTCAATTTCAGATTTAAACAACACATCGGAGGGGTAATAAAATAACGAACGAAAAACTCTACTTGAGAGTTAAACAAAACACAAAAGGAGTGGGAAAAACAACAAACGAACAACACCACACGAGAGATAAACAACACATCAAAGGAGTGGAATAATGTCAAACAAAGAAGTCAATACGAGATTAAAACAATACACAGAAGGAGTAAGAGTATCACAAATGAAGATTTCTACTTGAGAGTTAAACCACACACATAAGGAGTCGGATAAACAACAAATGTAAAATTCTACTCGAGAGTTAAACAACAGAATAAATGAGAGGTATAATTACAAATGGAGAAGTCAATTTCAGATTTAAACAACACATCGGAGGGGTAATAAAATAACGAAAGAAAAACTGTACTTGAGAGTTAAAGAAAACACAAAAGGAGTGGGAGAAACAACAAACGAACAACACCACACGAGAGAGAAACAAAGCATCAAAGGAGTGGGATAATACAAAACGCAGAAGTCAATACGAGATTTAAACAATACACAGAATGAGTAAGAGTATCCCAAATGAAGAAGTCTACTTGAGAGTTAAACAACAGAATAAATGTGTGGGATGATAAAAAATTGAGACGTCAATTTCATATTTAAACAACACATCGGAGGGTAATAAAATAACGAACGAAAAACTCTACTTGAGAGTTAAACAAAACACAAAAGGAGTGGGAGAAACAACAAACGAACAACACCACACGAGAGAGAAACAACACATCAAAGGAGTGGGATAATATCAAACGAAGAAGTCAATACGAGATTTAAACAATACACAGAATGAGTAAGAGTATCAAAAACGAAGAAGCCTACTTGAGAGTTAAACAACAGAATAAATGATTGGGATAATTACAAATGGAGAAGTCAATTTCAGATTTAAACAACACATCGGAGGGGTAATAAAATAACGAACGAAAAACTGTACTTGAGAGTTAAACAAAACACGAAAGTAGTGGGAGAAACAACAAACGAACAACACCACACGAGAGAGAAACAACACATCAAAGGAGTGGGATAATATCAAACGAAGAAGTCAATACGAGATTTAAACAATACACAGAATGAGTAAGAGTATCACAAACGAAGAAGTCTACTTGAGAGTTAAACAACAGAATAAATGAGTGGGATAATTACAAATGGAGAAGTCAATTTCAGATTTAAACAACACATCGGAGGGGTAATAAAATAACGAACGAAAAACTCTACTTGAGAGTTAAACAAAACACAAAAGGAGTGGGAGAAACAACAAACGAACAACACCACACGAGAGATAAACAACACATCAAAGGAGTGGGATAAAGTCAAACGAAGAAGTCAATACGAGATTAAAACAATACACAGAAGGAGTAAGAGTATCACAAATGAAGATTTCTACTTGAGAGTTAAACCACACACATAAGGAGTCGGATAAACAACAAATGTAAAATTCTACTCGAGAGTTAAACAACAGAATAAATGAGAGGTATAATTACAAATGGAGAAGTCAATTTCAGATTTAAACAACACATCGGAGGGGTAATAAAATAACGAAAGAAAAACTGTACTTGAGAGTTAAAGAAAACACAAAAGGAGTGGGAGAAACAACAAACGAACAACACCACACGAGAGAGAAACAACGCATCAAAGGAGTGGGATAATACAAAACGCAGAAGTCAATACGAGATTTAAACAATACACAGAATGAGTAAGAGTATCCCAAACGAAGAAGTCTACTTGAGAGTTAAACAACAGAATAAATGTGTGGGATAATTAAAAATGGAGACGTCAATTTCAGATTTAAACAACACATCGGAGGGGTAATAAAATAACGAACGAAAAACTGTACTTGAGAGTTAAACAAAACACAAAAGGAGTGGGAGAAACAACAAACGAACAACACCACACGAGAGAGAAACAACACATCAAAGGAGTGGGATAATATCAAACGAAGAAGTCAATACGAGATTTAAACAATACACAGAATGAGTAAGAGTATCAAAAACGAAGAAGCCTACTTGAGAGTTAAACAACAGAATAAATGATTGGGATAAATACAAATGGAGAAGTCAATTTCAGATTTAAACAACACATCGGAGGGGTAATAAAATAATGAACGAAAAACTGTACTTGAGAGTTAAACAAAACACAAAAGTAGTGGGAGAAACAACAAACGAACAACACCACACGAGAGAGAAACAACACATCAAAGGAGTGGGATAATATCAAACGAAGAAGTCAATACGAGATTTAAACAATACACAGAATGAGTAAGAGTATCACAAACGAAGAAGTCTACTTGAGAGTTAAACAACAGAATAAATGAGTGGGATAATTACAAATGGAGAAGTCAATTTCAGATTTAAACAACACATCGGAGGGTTAATAAAATAACGAACGAAAAACTCTACTTGAGAGTTAAACAAAACACAAAAGGAGTGGGAAAAACAACAAACGAACAACACCACACGAGAGATAAACAACACATCAAAGGATTGGAATAATGTCAAACAAAGAAGTCAATACGAGATTAAAACAATACACAGAAGGAGTAAGAGTATCACAAATGAAGAACTCTACTTGAGAGTTAAACCACACACATAAGGAGTCGGATAAACAACAAATGTAAAATTCTACTCGAGAGTTAAACAACAGAATAAATGAGTGGGATAATTACAAATGGAGAAGTCAATTTCAGATTTAAACAACACATCGGAGGGGTAATAAAATAACGAACGAAAAACTGTACTTGAGAGTTAAAGAAAACACAAAAGGAGTGGGAGAAACAACAAACGAACAACACCACACGAGAGATAAACAACACGTCAAAGGAGTGGGATAATGTCAAACAAAGAAGTCAATACGAGATTTAAACAATACACAGAATGAGTAAGAGTATCACAAATGAAGAACTCTACTTGAGAGTTAAACCACTCACATAAGGAGTCGGATAAACAACAAATGTAAAATTCTACTCGAGAGCTAAACAACGGAATAAATGAGTGGGATAATTACAAATGGAGAAGTCAATTTCCGATTTAAACAACACATCGGAGGGGTAATAAAATAACGAAAGAAAAACTGTACTTGAGAGTTAAAGAAAACACAAAAGGAGTGGGAGAAACAACAAACGAACAACACCACACGAGAGAGAAACAACGCATCAAAGGAGTGGGATAATACAAAACGCAGAAGTCAATACGAGATTTAAACAATACACAGAATGAGTAAGAGTATCTCAAACGAAGAAGTCTACTTGAGAGTAAACAACAGAATAAATGTGTGGGATAATTAAAAATGGAGACGTCAATTTCAGATTTAAACAACACATCGGAGGGGTAATAAAATAACGAACGAAAAACTGTACTTGAGAGTTAAAGAAAACAAGAAAGGAGTGGGAGAAACAACAAACGAACAACACCACACGAGAGAGAAACAACACATCAAAGGAGTGGGATAATATCAAACGAAGAAGTCAATACGAGATTTAAACAATACACAGAATGAGTATCAAAAACGAAGAAGCCTATTTGAGAGTTAAACAACAGAATAAATGATTGGGATAATTACAAATGGAGAAGTCAATTTCAGATTTAAACAACACATCGGAGGGGTAATAAAATAATGAACGAAAAACTGTACTTGAGAGTTAAACAAAACACGAAAGTAGTGGGAGAAACAACAAACGAACAACACCACACGAGAGAGAAACAACACATCAAAGGAGTGGGATAATATCAAACGAAGAAGTCAATACGAGATTTAAACAATACACAGAATGAGTAAGAGTATCAAAAACGAAGAAGCCTACTTGAGAGTTAAACAACATAATAAATGAGTGGGATAATTACAAATGGAGAAGTCAATTTCAGATTTAAACAACACATCGGAGGGGTAATAAAATAACGAACGAAAAACTCTACTTGAGAGTTAAACAAAACACAAAAGGAGTGGGAAAAACAACAAACGAACAACACCACACGAGAGATAAACAACACATCAAAGGAGTGGAATAATGTCAAAGAAAGAAGTCAATACGAGATTAAAACAATACACAGAAGGAGTAAGAGTATCACAAATGAAGAACTCTACTTGAGAGTTAAACCACACACATAAGGAGTCGGATAAACAACAAATGTAAAATTCTACTCGAGAGTTAAACAACAGAATAAATGAGTGGGATAATTACAAATGGAGAAGTCTATTTCAGATTTAAACAACACATCGGAGGGGTAATAAAATAACGAACGAAAAACTGTACTTGAGAGTTAAAGAAAACACGAAAGGAGTGGGAGAAACAACAAACGAACAACACCACACGAGAGATAAACAACACATCAAAGGATTGGAATAATGTCAAACAAAGAAGTCAATACGAGATTAAAACAATACACAGAAGGAGTAAGAGTATCACAAATGAAGAAGTCTACTTGAGAGTTAAACAACAGAATAAATGTGTGGGATAATTAAAAATGGAGACGTCAATTTCAGATTTAAACAACACATCGGAGGGGTAATAAAATAACGAACGAAAAACTGTACTTGAGAGTTAAAGAAAACACAAAAGGAGTGGGAGAAACAACAAACGAACAACACCACACGAGAGAGAAACAACACATCAAAGGAGTGGGATAATATCAAACGAAGAAGTCAATACGAGATTTAAACAATACACAGAATGAGTAAGAGTATCAAAAACGAAGAAGCCTACTTGAGAGTTAAACAACAGAATAAATGATTGGGATAATTACAAATGGAGAAGTCAATTTCAGATTTAAACAACACATCGGAGGGGTAATAAAATAATGAACGAAAAACTGTACTTGAGAGTTAAACAAAACACAAAAGTAGTGGGAGAAACAACAAACGAACAACACCACACGAGAGAGAAACAACACATCAAAGGAGTGGGATAATATCAAACGAAGAAGTCAATACGAGATTTAAACAACACACAGAATGAGTAAGAGTATCACAAATGAAGAACTCTACTTGAGAGTTAAACCACACACATAAGGAGTCGGATAAACAACAAATGTAAAATTCTACTCGAGAGTTAAACAACAGAATAAATGAGTGGGATAATTACAAATGGAGAAGTCAATTTCAGATTTAAACAACACATCGGAGGGGTAATAAAATAACGAACGAAAAACTGTACTTGAGAGTTAAAGAAAACAAGAAAGGAGTGGGAGAAACAACAAACGAACAACACCACACGAGAGATAAACAACACATCAAAGGAGTGGGATAATATCAAACGAAGAAGTCAATACGAGATTTAAACAATACACAGAATGAGTAAGAGTATCAAAAACGAAGAAGCCTATTTGAGAGTTAAACAACAGAATAAATGAGTGGGATAATTACAAATGGAGAAGTCAATTTCAGATTTAAACAACACATCGGAGGGGTAATAAAATAACGAACGAAAAACTGTACTTGAGAGTTAAAGAAAACAAGAAAGGAGTGGGAGAAACAACAAACGAACAACACCACACGAGAGATAAACAACACATCAAAGGAGTGGGATAATATCAAACGAAGAAGTCAATACGAGATTTAAACAACACACAGAATGAGTAAGAGTATCACAAATGAAGAACTCTACTTGAGAGTTAAACCACTCACATAAGGAGTCGGATAAACAACAAATGTAAAATTCTACTCGAGAGCTAAACAACGGAATAAATGAGTGGGATAATTACAAATGGAGAAGTCAATTTTCGATTTAAACAACACATCGGAGGGGTAATAAAATATCGAACAAAAAATAGTACTTGGGAGTTAAACAAAACACAAAAGTAGTGGGAGAAACAACAAACGAACAACACCACACGAGAGAGAAACAACACATCAAAGGAGTGGGATAATATCAAACGAAGAAGTCAATACGAGATTTAAACAATACACAGAATGAGTAAGAGTATCAAAAACGAAGAAGCCTACTTGAGAGTTAAACAACATAATAAATGAGTGGGATAATTACAAATGGAGAAGTCAATTTCAGATTTAAACAACACATCGGAGGGGTAATAAAATAACGAACGAAAAACTGTACTTGATAGTTAAACAAAACACAAAAGGAGTGGGAGAAACAACAAACGAACAACACCACACGAGAGATAAACAACACATCAAAGGAGTGGGATAAAGTCCAACGAAGAAGTCAATATGAGATTTAAACAATACACAGAAGGAGTAACAGTATCACAAATGAAGAACTCTACTTGAGAGTTAAACCATACACATAAGGATTCGGATAAACAACAAATGTAAAATTCTACTCGAGAGTTAAACAACAGAATAAATGAGTGGGATAGTTACAAATGGATTTGATTTAAACAACACAGAGGGGTAATAAAATAACGAGCAAAAACGTACTTGTGAGTTAAACAAAACACGAAAGTAGTGGGAGAAACAACAAACGAACAACACCAGACGAGAGAGAAACAACACATCAAAAGAGTGGGATAATATCAAACGACGAAGTCAATACGAGGTTTAAACAATACACAGAATGAGTAAGAGTATCAAAAACGAAGAAGCCTAGTTGAGAGTTAAACAACATAATAAATGAGTGTGATAATTACAAATGGAGAAGTCAATTTCAGATTTAAACAACACATCGGAGGGGTAATAAAATAACGAACGAAAAACTGTACTTGAGAGTTAAACAAAACACAAAAGGAGTGGAGAAACAAAACGAACAACACCACACGAGATAAACAATACATCAAAGGAGGGGGATAATATCAAACGAAGAAGTCAATACGAGATTTAAACAACACATGTAATGAGTGAGAGTATCACAAACGAAGAAGTCTACTTGAGAGTTAAACCACACACATAAGGAGTGGGATAAACAACAAATGTAAAATTCTCGAGAGTTAAACAATGTAATAAATGAGTGGGATAATTACAAATGAAGAAGTCAATTTCTGATTTAAACAACACATCGGAGGGGTAATATAATAACGAACAAAAAACTGTACTTGAGAGTTAAAGAAAACAAGAAAGGAGTGGGAGAAACAACAAACGAACAACACCACACGAGAGATAAACAACACATCAAAGGAGTGGGATAATATCAAACGAAGAAGTCAATACGAGATTTAAACAATACACAGAATGAGTAAGAGTATCAAAAACGAAGAAGCCTATTTGAGAGTTAAACAACAGAATAAATGAGTGGGATAATTACAAATGGAGAAGTCAATTTCAGATTTAAACAACACATCGGAGGGGTAATAAAATAACGAACGAAAAACTGTACTTGAGAGTTAAAGAAAACACGAAAGGAGTGGGAGAAACAACAAACGAACAACACCACACGAGAGATAAACAACACATCAAAGGAGTGGAATAATGTCAAACAAAGAAGTCAATACGAGATTAAAACAATACACAGAAGGAGTAAGAGTATCACAAATGAAGAACTCTACTTGAGAGTTAAACCACACACATAAGGAGTCGGATAAACAACAAATGTAAAATTCTACTCGAGAGTTAAACAACAGAATAAATGAGTGGGATAATTACAAATGGAGAAGTCAATTTCAGATTTAAACAACACATCGGAGGGTAATATAATAACGAACGAAAAACTGTACTTGAGAGTTAAACAAAACACGAAAGTAGTGGGAGAAACAACAAACGAACAACACCACACGAGAGAGAAACAACACATCAAAGGAGTGGGATAATATCAAACGAAGAAGTCAATACGAGATTTAAACAATACACAGAATGAGTAAGAGTATCAAGAAGGAAGAAGCCTACTTGAGAGTTAAACAACAGAATAAATGATTGGGATAATTACAAATGGAGAAGTCAATTTCAGATTTAAACAACACATCGGAGGGGTAATAAAATAACGAACGAAAAACTCTACTTGAGAGTTAAACAAAACACAAAAGGAGTGGGAAAAACAACAAACGAACAACACCACACGAGAGATAAACAACACATCAAAGGATTGGAATAATGTCAAACAAAGAAGTCAATACGAGATTAAAACAATACACAGAAGGAGTAAGAGTATCACAAATGAAGAACTCTACTTGAGAGTTAAACCACAGACATAAATAAACAACAAACATGTAAAATTCTATTAAGAGTTAAACAATGTAATAAATGAGTGGGATAATTACAAATGGAGAATTCAATTTTCGATTTAAACAACACATCGGAGGGGTAATAAAATAACGAATGAAAAACTGTACTTGAGAGTTAAAGAAAACACAAAAGTAGTGGGAGAAACAACAAACGAACAACACCACACGAGAGATAAACAACACATCAAAGGATTGGAATAATGTCAAACAAAGAAGTCAATACGAGATTAAAACAATACACAGAAGGAGTAAGAGTATCACAAACGAAGAAGTCTACGTGAGAGTTAAACAACAGAATAAATGAGTGGGATAGTTACAAATGGAGAAGTCAATTTCAGATTTAAACAACACATCGGAGGGGTAATAAAATAACTAACGAAAAACTGTACATGAGAGTAAAACAAAACACAAAAAGAGTGGGAGAAACAACAAACGAACAACACCACACGAGAGAGAAACAACACATCAAAGGAGTGGGATAATATCAAACGAAGAAGTCAATACGAGATTTAAACAATACACAGAATGAGTAAGAGTATCAAAAACGAAGAAGCCTATTTGAGAGTTAAACAACAGAATAAATGATTGGGATAATTACAAATGGAGAAGTCAATTTCAGATTTAAACAACACATCGGAGGGGTAATAAAATAATGAACGAAAAACTGTACTTGAGAGTTAAACAAAACACAAAAGTAGTGGGAGAAACAACAAACGAACAACACCATACGAGAGAGAAACAACACATCAAAGGAGTGGGATAATATCAAACGAAGAAGTCAATACGAGATTTAAACAACACACAGAATGAGTAAGAGTATCACAAATGAAGAACTCTACTTGAGAGTTAAACCACACACATAAGGAGTCGGATAAACAACAAATGTAAAATTCTACTTGAGAGTTAAACAACAGAATAAATGATTGGGATAATTACAAATGGAGAAGTCAATTTCAGATTTAAACAACACATCGGAGGGTAATATAATAACGAACGAAAAACTGTACTTGAGAGTTAAACAAAACACGAAAGTAGTGGGAGAAACAACAAACGAACAACACCACACGAGAGATAAACAACACATCAAAGGAGTGGGATAATATCAAACGAAGAAGTCAATACGAGATTTAAACAATACACAGAATGAGTAAGAGTATCAAAAACGAAGAAGCCTACTTGAGAGTTAAACAACATAATAAATGAGTGGGATAATTACAAATGGAGAAGTCAATTTCAGATTTAAACAACACATCGGAGGGGTAATAAAATAACGAACGAAAAACTCTACTTGAGAGTTAAACAAAACACAAAAGGAGTGGTAAAAACAACAAACGAACAACACCACACGAGAGATAAACAACACATCAAAGGAGTGGAATAATGTCAAAGAAAGAAGTCAATACGAGATTAAAACAATACACAGAAGGAGTAAGAGTATCACAAATGAAGAACTCTACTTGAGAGTTAAACCACACACATAAGGAGTCGGATAAACAACAAATGTAAAATTCTACTCGAGAGTTAAACAACAGAATAAATGAGTGGGATAATTACAAATGGAGAAGTCTATTTCAGATTTAAACAACACATCGGAGGGGTAATAAAATAACGAACGAAAAACTGTACTTGAGAGTTAAAGAAAACACGAAAGGAGTGGGAGAAACAACAAACGAACAACACCACACGAGAGATAAATAACACATCAAAGGAGTGGAATAATGTCAAACAAAGAAGTCAATACGAGATTAAAACAATACACAGAAGGAGTAAGAGTATCACAAATGAAGAAGTCTACTTGAGAGTTAAACAACAGAATAAATGTGTGGGATAATTAAAAATGGAGACGTCAATTTCAGATTTAATCAACACATCGGAGGGGTAATAAAATAACGAACGAAAAACTGTACTTGAGAGTTAAAGAAAACACAAAAGGAGTGGGAGAAACAACAAACGAACAACACCACACGAGAGAGAAACAACACATCAAAGGAGTGGGATAATATCAAACGAAGAAGTCAATACGAGATTTAAACAATACACAGAATGAGTAAGAGTATCAAAAACGAAGAAGCCTATTTGAGAGTTA
The DNA here is from genome assembly GCA_026545765.1 of Plantago major. Classification (NCBI taxonomy): domain Eukaryota; kingdom Viridiplantae; phylum Streptophyta; class Magnoliopsida; order Lamiales; family Plantaginaceae; genus Plantago; species Plantago major. The sequence goes on along the minus strand of CM048843.1, from coordinate 42,953,034 downwards.
AACAACAGAATAAATGATTGGGATAATTACAAATGGAGAAGTCAATTTCAGATTTAAACAACACATCGGAGGGGTAATAAAATAATGAACGAAAAACTGTACTTGAGAGTTAAACAAAACACAAAAGTAGTGGGAGAAACAACAAACGAACAACACCACACGAGAGAGAAACAACACATCAAAGGAGTGGGATAATATCAAACGAAGAAGTCAATATGAGATTTAAACAATACACAGAAGGAGTAACAGTATCACAAATGAAGAACTCTACTTGAGAGTTAAACCATACACATAAGGATTCGGATAATCAACAAATGTAAAATTATACTCGAGAGTTAAACAACAGAATAAATGAGTGGGATAGTTACAAATGGAGAAGTCAATTTCAGATTTAAACAACACATCAGAGGGGTAATAAAATAACGAACGGAAGCTGACTTGAGAGTTAAACAAAGCACAAAAGGAGTGGGAGAAACAACAAACGAACAACACCACACGAGAGAAACAACACATCAAAGGAGTGGGATAATATCAAACGAAGAAGTCAATACGAGATTTAAACAATACACAGAATGAGTAAGAGTATCAAAAACGAAGAAGCCTACTTGAGAGTTAAACAACAGAATAAATGATTGGGATAATTACAAATGGAGAAGTCAATTTCAGATTTAAACAACACATCGGAGGGGTAATAAAATAACGAACGAAAAACTCTACTTGAGAGTTAAACAAAACACAAAAGGAGTGGGAGAAACAACAAACGAACAACACCACACGAGAGATAAACAACACATCAAAGGAGTGGGATAAAGTCAAACGAAGAAGTCAATATGAGATTTAAACAATACACAGAAGGAGTAACAGTATCACAAATGAAGAACTCTACTTCAGAGTTAAACCACACACATAAGGATTCGGATAAACAACAAATGTAAAATTCAAATCGAGAGTTAAACAACAGAATAAATGAGTGGGATAGTTACAAATGGAGAAGTCAATTTCAGATTTAAACAACACATCAGAGGGGTAATAAAATAACGAACGAAAAACTCTACTTGTGAGTTAAACAAAACACAAAAGGAGTGGGAGAAACAACAAACGAACAACACCACACGAGAGAGAAACAACACATCAAAGGAGTGGGATAATATCAAACGAAGAAGTCAATACGAGATTTAAACAATACACAGAATGAGTAAGAGTATCAAAAACGAAGAAGCCTACTTGAGAGTTAAACAACAGAATAAATGATTGGGATAATTACAAATGGAGAAGTCAATTTCAGATTTAAACAACACATCGGAGGGGTAATAAAATAACGAACGAAAAACTGTACTTGAGAGTTAAAGAAAACAAGAAAGGAGTGGGAGAAACAACAAACGAACAACACCACACGAGAGATAAACAACACATCAAAGGAGTGGAATAATGTCAAACAAAGAAGTCAATACGAGATTAAAACAATACACAGAAGGAGTAAGAGTATCACAAATGAAGAACTCTACTTGAGAGTTAAACCACACACATAAGGAGTCGGATAAACAACAAATGTAAAATTCTACTCGTGAGTTAAACAACAGAATAAATGACTGGGATAATTACAAATGGAGAAGTCAATTTCAGATTTAAACAACACATCGGAGGGGTAATAAAATAACGAAAGAAAAACTGTACTTGAGAGTTAAAGAAAACACAAAAGGAGTGGGAGAAACAACAAACGAACAACACCACACGAGAGAGAAACAACGCATCAAAGGAGTGGGATAATACAAAACGCCGAAGTCAATACGAGATTTAAACAATACACAGAATGAGTAAGAGTATCACAAATGAAGAACTCTACTTGCGAGTTAAACCACACACATAAGGATTCGGATAAACAACAAATGTAAAATTCTACTCGAGAGTTAAACAACAGAATAAATGAGTGGGATAATTACAAATGGAGAAGTCAATTTCAGATTTAAACAACACATCGGAGGGGTAATAAAATAACGAACGAAAAACTGTACTTGAGAGTTAAAGAAAACAAGAAAGGAGTGGGAGAAACAACAAACGAACAACACCACACGAGAGATAAACAACACATCAAAGGAGTGGAATAATGTCAAACAAAGAAGTCAATACGAGATTAAAACAATACACAGAAGGAGTAAGAGTATCACAAATGAAGAACTCTACTTGAGAGTTAAACCACACACATAAGGAGTCGGATAAACAACAAATGTAAAATTCTACTCGAGAGTTAAACAATAATAAATGATAGGATAATTACAAATGGAGAAGTCAATTTGATTTAAACAACACATCGGAGGGTAATAAAATAACGAAAAACTGTACTTGAGAGTTAAAGAAAACACAAAAGTGGGAGAAACAACAAACGAACAACACCACACGAGAGAGAAACAACGCATCAAAGGAGTGGGATAATACAAAACGCCGAAGTCAATACGAGATTTAAACAATATACAGAATGAGTAAGAGTATCCCAAACGAAGAAGTCTACTTGAGAGTTAAACAACAGAATAAATGTGTGGGATAATTCAAAATGGAGACGTCAATTTCAGATTTAAACAACACATCGGAGGGGTAATAAAATAACGAACGAAAAACTGTACTTGAGAGTTAAAGAAAACACAAAAGGAGTGGGAGAAACAACAAACGAACAACACCACACGAGAGAGAAACAACACATCAAAGGAGTGGGATAAAGTCCAACGAAGAAGTCAATATGAGATTTAAACAATACACAGAATGAGTAAGAGTATCAAAAACGAAGAAGCCAATTTGAGAGTTAAACAACAGAATAAATGATTGGGATAATTACAAATGGAGAAGTCAATTTCAGATTTAAACAACACATCGGAGGGGTAATAAAATAACGAACGAAAAACTCTACTTGAGAGTTAAACAAAACACAAAAGGAGTGGGAAAAACAACAAACGAACAACACCACACGAGAGATAAACAACACATCAAAGGAGTGGAATAATGTCAAACAAAGATGTCAATACGAGATTAAAACAATACACAGAAGGAGTAAGAGTATCACAAATGAAGAACTCTACTTGAGAGTTAAACCACACACATAAGGAGTCGGATAAACAGCAAATGTAAAATTCTACTCGAGAGTTAAACAACAGAATAAATGAGTGGGATGATTACAAATGGAGAAGTCAATTTCAGATTTAAACAACACATCGGAGGGGTAATAAAATAACGAAAAACTGTACTTGAGAGTTAAAGAAAACACAAAAGGAGTGGGAGAAACAACAAACGAACAACACCACACGAGAGATAAACAACACATCAAAGGAGTGGAATAATGTCAAACAAAGAAGTCAATACGAGATTAAAACAATACACAGAAGGAGTAAGAGTATCACAAATGAAGAACTCTACTTGAGAGTTAAACCACACACATAAGGAGTCGGATAAACAACAAATGTAAAATTCTACTCGAGAGTTAAACAACAGAATAAATGAGTGGGATAATTACAAATGGAGAAGTCAATTTCAGATTTAAACAACACATCGGAGGGGTAATAAAATAACGAAAGAAAAACTGTACTTGAGAGTTAAAGAAAACACAAAAGGAGTGGGAGAAACAACAAACGAACAACACCACACGAGAGAGAAACAACGCATCAAAGGAGTGGGATAATACAAAACGCAGAAGTCAATACGAGATTTAAACAATACACAGAATGAGTAAGAGTATCCCAAACGAAGAAGTCTACTTGAGAGTTAAACAACAGAATAAATGTGTGGGATAATTAAAAATGGAGACGTCAATTTCAGATTTAAACAACACATCGGAGGGGTAATAAAATAACGAACAAAAAACTGTACTTGAGAGTTAAAGAAAACACAAAGGGAGTGGGAGAAACAACAAACGAACAACACCACACGAGAGAGAAACAACACATCAAAGGAGTGGGATAATATCAAACGAAGAAGTCAATACGAGATTTAAACAATACACAGAATGAGTAAGAGTATCAAAAACGAAGAAGCCTACTTGAGAGTTAAACAACAGAATAAATGATTGGGATAATTACAAATGGAGAAGTCAATTTCAGATTTAAACAACACATCGGAGGGGTAATAAAATAATGAACGAAAAACTGTACTTGAGAGTTAAACAAAACACAAAAGTAGTGGGAGAAACAACAAACGAACAACACCACACGAGAGAGAAACAACACATCAAAGGAGTGGGATAATATCAAACGAAGAAGTCAATACGAGATTTAAACAATACACAGAATGAGTAAGAGTATCACAAACGAAGAAGTCTACTTGAGAGTTAAACAACAGAATAAATGAGTGGGATAATTACAAATGGAGAAGTCAATTTCAGATTTAAACAACACATCGGAGGGGTAATAAAATAACGAACGAAAAACTCTATTTGAGAGTTAAACAAAACACAAAAGGAGTGGGAAAAACAACAAACGAACAACACCACACGAGAGATAAACAACACATCTGTTGATACGGAAATATGTCCAATCCATTAAGGGCGCCATAGAGCGTGTCCTAAAGCGCATCACGGCTTAACTAGCCAATTCAGTACTGGTCCGACCTCACATGGTCCGACCAAAGTGAATCGACCAGTACGCCGAAGTCACTACCTCCCCACAGCTAGTACGAGCTAGCTAAGGAAAGGACTTGTAAACCTGACCAGGTCAGTACAGAGATGCCTAACGGACCGTACGAGAGGACCTCGGACGCCACCATTACTCTAAGACCAGACGTGTATAACAGAACCACTGAGATACCCAAGGGCAGATCAACCAAGCAGACAGGTCTGTCCGAGGGGCTAACACGGACCCAACAGGCGGAACAGTACTCACAGAGGGAAAAGGTCCAAACTACCCTCCCAGGCCCACTTATCGGTATTGGATCACTGTCCACTAATGGGCCTTGGGCCAAAGGTAGCATTGGTGTCCAAATCTGGATCGTACACTTGGCATCATCTCATGAGCTACCTCATGAGTATGTGATAACTATAAATACAGCTCAAGGTTCAAGACCTAAGGGTAAGTGAAAAGAAAAGAAAGCAACACTTAAACAATAACCTCCCTCATAATTATTACATTGAGCTTGAGCTCTCTCTTGAGTAAAGTCTCTTACCGGATTGACACAGTAATCCGGCATCCGTCTTAACCCCCACTTAGTTGTTTCAGGTGACCTGGTTCGGACGAGCAATCCATCGGACCTTCAAGTCGGAGGCGGGGTACAGACCGTGTTGCTTGTAGTAGTTTAGTTACTTAGTGTTTGAGGTTTATCCCTCAGCATTTTGGCGCCGTCTGTGGGAACCGCACAAAAAGCATCTGTGTTTCGAGTGAACCAATGGCAAGAACAAGACGAACAACAAGAGTTGGTACCACAGAAGTAAGAACTCCACCACGCCCATGGACGCCCGTCCACCCGGGGCAGGGTCGACGCTAAGGGAAGATATCCAAGTGAGGGACGCCTGACCATCCTTCCTCGGAAGAAGATTCGTCCGAAGCCCGACAGAGCTCAAGGCCCACCCGCACCCAACAATTCCACGATGCCTGATGGACGCATCGTCCGCACTAACGACCTTGGATTAAGCGAAGTGCAATTTGACAGGTTGCTAACGATCATCCAAGGGTGCCTGGGGTCCAACAATGCTCCTCCACAACAAACCACTCCGCCAGTGGTTACGCCTCCTGATGAGCCAAGAATGTGTAGGAGCAGACACCGTCAATCGAAAGGAGATTGGGGATCAGCGACCAAGAGGATTTGAGATTTATTGACAAAAGGCGTCGCCTCTCGATCCGAGGGAAGGAAGCCGCCAAGTGAGGAGAGAGCATCAAGACGTGAACGATAGACGCCCGGAAGCCCCACCCCCAGTGCCCCCGAGGGACGGAGATCAAGTGGCGGAAACCATTCCAAGAGCCCGCATGAACGACCTTCCCGTGGATGTAGCCATGCATCCGAGGACAGGGGAGATCATGGCGAGATCTATGTCCAAAGAAAGGCTTTAGAGGCTCAGTTCAAAGCCTCGGACGTCTCGTAAAAGATCACGAAGCGATAACTACCAGTAGCGAATCCCACAATGTGGAGATCATGAGAGAGAAGGAAAGCAGAATTGCATCAAGTGATCCCAAACTTGGAATACTACTATGTGGACGCTTGTCCCGTGGGTCACCTAACCCGCTTCAACAGCAAGATGGATTCCAAAGGAATGAGTGACAACACTAAAGCCCTCACTTTCTCGTCCACTCTCTTCGGAGCTGCCATGGATTGGTACACCTCTTTGCCGAATAAATCAATACAATCGTATGCAGACCTGTCTTCTAAATTCTTGGCTCGATTCGGCAAATCCAAGAGGAGAAAACGTGGAGCATCTAGCGTTATCTGGAGAACATGAGGATCTAAGGACTTTCCTAGATCGTTTTCACACGGAGGTTCTTCGGGTTGAGCCACACAGTATTAAAGAGCGGGTCCGACACCTGTATGCTAATACTCTCAACTCGGAACTCCGAAGAAAACTCTCGAGTCAAGAGGTAAGAAGCGAAAAATACTTACAGAAGGAATGTTCCAGTGAGGGCCAGCTCCAAGAAAGCGAAGGATCCGGCGAAGCAAGACCAACGCCCGGCAAAGTCCGAATCGAGAAGGGATCAAAGAGACAGGGGTTTTCACAGGGAGAGAAGTCCGCCAAGACGATATGCGGACTATACCCTCAATGCACCAAGATCCGACATCTTGGCAACTATTGTTGAGAAGAAGCTGGACGTGCAATGGCCGAAGCCCCCTCACGGCGGCCGTAAGAGTAAGAACGCGAAAGGCTATTGCAAGTTTCACAAGTGTCGCGGACACGAAACGGACGACTGCATTCAGCTGAAGACAGAAGTGGAACACCTGATAAGGGATGGAAAACTGAAGGAGCATATCTATAAGGACGAACCTGCGCGACAAGATAGAACGGAGCAAAGGAGAGAGGAGAGGATGACGGAACCACCGCCCCACTCACTGCCTTTGCCACCTCAGCCAACCGGCTATCCATCCCACCTGGACCAACGCTCTTACCGATATGCTGAGGATATCAAAATGGAAAACGCCTGATGGGTGATCAATACTATCATGGGAGGACCAACGGGGAGATAGCAGAACGCAAGGAGCGCATCAAGCAAAACCTCCAAACAACGCATCGAGCATATGCTAGTCCGTGATTCCAGGCACTAACGCCATATCGTTCGATGACAGTGAAATTCCTCCTCCTACGGCAGGGGGAGGAGACATCGAAAACCCAGATGTCCCGCTGGTGGTCTCCTTGACCATTGCAACCTACCGAGTGAATAAGATCTTGGTTGACACCGGAAGCTCCTCGAACATCATCTCTAAAAGGACACTGGACCAGATGGAATTGGGTAGAGTCCGATATGGCAGAGTGCACACCTCCATATTAGGATTCGGAGGAGTAACTGTTCAACCCCTCGGAAGTATCATGTTGCATGTCTCTCTCGGTACCTTTCCGGCAAGGGTGACAGAAGAAGTCCGCTTTGTGGTGGTCGAACAAACTTTCGACTACAGTGCCATCTTCGGACGCCCAGGTCTCAACCAGTTCCGAGCTATTTCATCTACTCTCCACAACAGGATGAAGTTCCCAACGGCCTTTGGAGTCGGACAAGAGCTCGGCAATGTCAGAGAAGCGTGGGAATGTTATATCATGTCCACAAGAAGGGCGTCTGCACCCGTGCTGACAGTCACAGTGACTCCCGACGCGCCTACTATCCTCCCGCCCAGAAAGGAGGACTCACAAGTCGGAATAGGAAGCCAGAAGGAAAAATTTCCTAGAACAACGCGAATTGAGCCCCATGAGACCGTTAAAGAGATCGAAATTATTGCTGGCGATCTCGAGAAGAAAACAAGGGTCGGGACCGAAATGAATGCAGAAGTAGAAATGAAGCTCGTCGCTTGTCTCCGAGAGAACAGCGATGTGTTCGCCTGGAGTTCCGATGACCTGAAGGGGATCGACCATGATTACGCTCACCGTTCAACATGGATCCTTGATCGATACATCCGACAGAAAAGGAAAGACTTTGGCCCCATCAAGGATGCAATCATATCCGCCGAAGTCGATCGACTCCTAAAGGCGGGACACATCGAGGAAGTCCGCTACTCCGACTGGGTTTGCAACGTCGTTCTGGTCGAAAAATCGCCAGGCAAATGGCGAATGTGTAACGACTTCACAAGGTTGAATAAATTTTGCCCCAAGGATCCGTATCCATTGCCACGGATAGATCAACTGGTTGACTCTACCTCCGGATGCGCACTGCTGAGCTTCATGGACGCATACCAAGGCTTCTATGAAATTCGGATGGCCATGGAGGACGTTAAGAAAACGGCCTTCTTCGCGGCAGGAGGAGTTTACTGCTTCAAGGTGATGCCATTCGGACTGAAGAACGCGGGAGCCACCTACCAGCGATTGGTAAATCAAATGTTCAAGGATGAGATCGGAAAGACGATGGAAGTTTACGTGGACGACATGCTCGTTAAAAGTAAGACTGAGGAAGAGCATATCGAGCATCTCAACAATTGCTTTTCCATCCTGCGGAAGTATGGGATGAAACTAAATCCGGAAAAATGCACTTTCGGAGTAAAGGGAGGAAAATTTCTCGGATACACGGTCATGGAAAGGGGAATCAGCGCCAATCCTGAGAAAATCAAGGCGATCCTAGATCTACCACATCCGAAAACCCTCAATGAGGTACAGCGGCTCATAGGAAGTCTCATGTCCTTAAGCCGTTTTATTTCCCGGTCAGCCGAGAAAAATCTTCCGTTCTTAAAAACCTCGGAAAGGAGAGAACTTTGTGTGGACCATGGAATGTTCCGAGGCTTTGAAAAATTGAAAGAATACCTCCATTCCCTCCTTGCTCTCCAAGCCGTCGAGGAGAACCACTCTACCTCTACCTAGCAACTACGAAGAGGCAATGAGTTCCGTCTATCTGATTCAAGCTAACGAGTATTTGCCGATCTACTATCTTAGCAAAGCCCTTGGCGGAGACAAGATATGTGAAGATCGAGAAACTTCATACGCTTTGGTTTACACCGACAGTTAAAACCTTACTTCAAATCTCACAAAATAGTGGTACTAACTACGGAACCTTTGAAACAGGTCCTAGGAAAGCCCGACCAATCTGGACGACTCTCTAAGTGGGCGATCGAGCTCAGCGAATACGACATTTGCTACCAGGCTCCGTCAGCCAAAAAGGCTCAATTCCTCGCCAACTTCTTGGCAGATTATCCAGAAAAAGATTCGGAGAAAGTCCCCGACAAGCCGGTGTTCGAGTGCTTAATCACCAAACATGCATCAAATCGGCCTCCAAAGTTTAACCCAGAAAACTTTGAGGAAGCCCAGTTCCTCAATCGACCCCTCCCTTCATCAGAGGAGGAAACTCGGGTCAACCAAATGTTTCTACTCGTTGATGATCCCAGAGACCCCAGTTCGGACAGCATCGGAACGAAAATCACTGGCGGGAATAAACCAAGAACGGCTATGAAGCGCAGGAGACCTCCAAATCAAGGAACATCCTTCTGATATTTGGACATTGGAAGTCGATGGTTCCTCCACTGGAAGAGTGGGAGGAATTGGAATCTACCTTAGGAGCCCGCAGGGCACGGAGCTTGACTATGCGGTTTCCTTGGATTTCAAAATTACAAATAATGCGGCGGAGTATGAAGCGCTCTTAACGGGGCTGCGACTGGCCAAGTCTCTCCAAGCCCGGAAGGTCAAAGCTTATACGGACTCACAGCTTGTCCAAGCCCAGCTTTCAGGAAATTTTGCCACGAAGGGTCCTTCAATGATCAAGTATCTCGAGTTACTCAAGAATGAGGCCAGCCACTTCGAGGAATTCATCCTGGAAAAGTTTGACAGAGTTTGGAACGAAAGAGCCGACGCCTTGGCAAAATACGCATCTGCTACAACGGCTTTGGACACAAGGAGAGTAATTCTACTCACCATCACTGACTTATCCGTCATGAGTTCCAGTTCAGCAGTCATGATACTCGACATGGGGAGGAACTGGATGACTGACATTCTTAACTACCTCAAGGACGGATCTCTACCAGCCGATCCGAAGGAATCAAGGAGTGTGCAGTGTCGAGCAAACAGGTATTTTATGCTGGGCGATGATCTATACAAAAGATCTTTTTCCGGGACCCACCTGAGATGCTTGAACCCTCAAGAAGCACGGACCGTGCTTGAAGAGATACACAACGGAAGTTGTGGGAGTCATTCCGGGGGAGGACCCTCGCCCATAAAATCATACGACAAGGCTATTACTGGCCCACCATCGGTAAAGACTCCGCGGACCACGCCCGGAGATGTCAGGATTGCCAATACTACGCAAACATTCCGCATCGCCCGACGAACCCTATGATTCCGTCAATCATAGCGTGTCCGTTCGATCAGTGGGGTATCGACATTGTCGGACCATTTCCTAGGGGTACCCAGCAGAAGAAGTTTCTCATTGTGGCTGTGGAGTACGTTACCAAATGGGTAGAAGCGGTCATTGCGACCATTACGTAGAGTCGAGTACGAACCTTTATCGGAAGAATATCATCATCGCTTTGGCGCTTGAGATTCTCGTCTCGGACAATGGTGCCCAGTTCTCGGACATAGTTGAAGGAATGGTGGCGTCCTTCAAAATCGAGCAACGATTTACATCATTGGATACCCGCAAGCCAATGGACAGGCTGAGTCCACAAACAAAACAATAGTCAAAATCCTCGAGAAGCGATTGAGAACCTCGCAAGAAAGCTGGGCGGACGACCTGGAAGGCATGCTATGGGCGCATCGCACCACTGCACGGACGGCGACCAAAGAAACTCCTTTCTCTTTGGTGTATGGTTCAGAGGCAGTCATACCATCCGAGGTTGCTGTTGAAACTTTGAGAATCCAAGAGTTTGAAGACAATGACGAGAAGCTCGGATATTCGAGCTGGACATGTTTGAACAGAAAAGGTCTGATGCACTGGCGAACATCCTTAGGTATCAGGCAACCGCCGCCCGAGCCTACAACAGGAACGTTCATGCGGCAAACTTGCAAGTCGGGGACCTAGTGCTCCGACGGGCCGACATCTTGGGCAATGTTGGAAAACTCAAGCCCAAGTGGGAAGGACCCTACAAGATTGTTGGGGCCAAAGCAAATGGCAGTTATGTGTTAGAAGATGAGAACGGACGTCTCCTCAGGCGTCCGTGGAATGCTAGAAACCTCCAGAAGTTCTATGCTTGAAGAAAATTGCGCGGAGCTCCGTCATGTCGATCGATCGTTTCAATATCAACCATCTGTTACACGGAACTCCGTCAGTTCTGTTTCCTTTTTGATCCTTTTGTCATTGGCCATAGCGCCCCCAAGTTGTAATTGAATTTCCGACAAATCAATACAACCTCTATCTTCGATTTCTAATGTTCGATTAGCTACAAAGAAAGCAAGAGATTTCGTTCGCACCTTTAATTACACTTAATATTATGCATACCATTTGTAATCACGGATCGTTATCCGAACACTACGGGAAAAAGGCAGAAAATGCCTCTGGAGATACGTCATCCCCCAGCAAAGGTCCTTCCCCGTACGAAAAAGCTTCCTCCGTGTCAAAGCGGAGACCAGGAACATAATCTACCTGCACACAAGAAGACGCTTAAGCATGCCGGAATCCATCAGAATACCACCGAAACATGGAAGGCAAGTCCGGTATCCGGGGAAAACAAAGTGCAGACGGGAAGAGATTTCCAAGCAAGCTTTAAAGACTCAAACTCTCTTGAAATTCGGAAACTGTTTCCAACATAAGAGAGATTTGAGCCATTAAAGTAGAGATGGAAGAAAATAGAGAGGCAGCGAGATATACATTCAAACCGAGATCTATGCTTTTGGTGGTGATCTTCGATTTTCCCCTCTAGACCCACTCCACTCTCAAACCCAGGATAAGTGCCGATTTGAGAGTGGACGGGAGTCAAGAGGGGGAAACTATTCAAGAAACCGTCTTTTTGCTATTGAGTGGATTTGGAAAGTGGAAGCTGGATTTGCAAGACTGAGGCCAAGAGAGATCCGCAGTATTTATAGAAGTGGCGAACCAATGTGCGTCCGACGCGTCAGAACTTCGACGTCGACAATGGGCTTAAACTATCCATTTGGGTTGAACAGTGTTGGGCCAGACGGATTTATCCAGTCAAGCCCAAATAGGCCCATCAACTACGTCCGAGTTTTTTAGCCATTCTTTACAAAAAATATGCATCAGTTTTAGCCAACGAGGTCTGCAAGAAGGAAAAGACGGAGGTTCCACTCGAGGGAAAATAGTTCGAATTATATAAAAAATTATTCGAACATCTACGTACAAATATTACAGTCCGACAAAAACCAAAGAAAAAGTTACGTGCTACCACGGGGCATACCCCGCCTTGAACATCACCATTGCCCAGAAGTTGAACCTTGGGATTCTGAGCCACCGCCCGGGGCCTGGCGAGCTTGCTGCTGCATCCGAATTCTCCTGCGAATCAGCTTCAGCGTCCGCTCACGCTCCTCTTCAGCCAGTCTTCTGGCTATTCCAGGACATTGAGGGGGCTCACCTTCATAATCCAGGTGGATCGGATCACGCCAAGTTCCCCTGCCCGGGTAGATGGGCGGATGCATGTTTCCGCACGCACAATTCACCCAGTGACCGTACGCATCATCGCTCGATTCCGACATTACCAAGACTGGAGAGAATAAGGGAAAGTACAACAGTGAAAAAGGGAGAATTACCACACCCTTATTTATAGTGGCAATAAGTCTGTCAGATTTTGACATCTGTCAATCATCCGACGACTAAGAAGATGAAAAGACGTAGTCATAATGACTATTCCACTGTTTCACCTTCCTCCTTCTAGAAGAATCTCGCATCCCAAGGGACGAACCGTCCGGGTATCGAAAAGATGATAGTCTGATTTCTACATCAGATACCATCTCCAGCGATCCGTGCGCTTAAGAGATGGGTAATTTATAATAACTCAGCTTGTGAACGACAGATAAAGAAAGGAACGAAGAAGAGGGCAAGTAAACGCTCGGAAGCATAAGAAGTTCATATCATCGGATAAAATACGGAATGTTGTCATGAATTTGAAAAGATAATCCGAGTTATCAAAAGATGCAAATACAACGGGAAAAGCCAGTAAATACAGAATTTCTAACGGGGCATACCCCGGACTTCTCTTCAGGCCCCAGTCTGGCTTGGACCAGCCTCCTCAGCTTCGGGCCGATTGGTGGCTTCCGCAGCAAGAGCTTGAGCGTGGGCGAACAAGTCGAAATCAGCAGGAAGACCGAGAATGCGGACGGGAAGGGCAAACCACTTTTGCAAGAAGGCTCGATAATCATCAAAGGGTACAAGACCCACTTTCAGAAGAGCTTCCGGGACGAACCTCGGGAGGAAAGGCCCGCCGTTCTGGATCTCAATCTCACCTTCATTGGTGACCAGTTCCACGAACTCACACGCTGCCAACTGCTCGTCCGAGACGCTATCAACGGGCACTTCAACACCATTCGCATCCGCAGAAGGGATTAATCCCTCCGCCTTCCAGTCAAAGTCTGGTGGAAGCAGTCCCTTGGACTGCAGCTGTCCGATCGCGGACACAAACCCATCCAGCCGGGCGGCATCCGACTTGTCCGCCGTCAGAAACTTGAAAGAAGCAGAATTCAAGAAGTCACGGCCAGCATAAAGACGGACATATCGGAGGCCTTCAACCAGGAAATTCTTAAAATCCAGGAAAGCCCGCATTGCCTTGTCGACGAACCTCTCCTGGTGGTCGAGCTCCGCCTTGATCTTCTCCCAGCTGGTCTTCAACTTATGGACCCTCACCTCTTCCTCCTTCAACCTCATCTCCAGCTGCTTCACTTTCTCCGCCTCATCCGCGGATGTGGCCACAGCCTTGTGAAGGTCCTCTTCGATGGTGGCCCGTTCACTAGCCTTCCACTGCATGGCCTTGATGAAGCACCCAAGCTGGGGAAACATCCGAAGTAGATACAAGTTATGTTTGTGTCACATTAAGAACAAAGCAAGAAAATTAAGGACAGATTATTTACCCGCTGATACAGAGCATCCAACCCTCCGACACGCTCCATTTCTGGGAGTCCGCAAGCACGCTCGTACTCCTTGTCCAGAGCGGCTTGGTCCACAGGAAGGACAGCGGACAACTGCTGCCTCTTCGCTGCAGCAGGAGCTTCCGAGCTTGCCGCCCTCTTTCGTCCCGAGACAATGGCGTCCCGCATAAAGACGTCTCGGGGTGGAGCTTGAGTGTTGGCAGTGGCACTCCCAGTGAGAGCCTTACCTTATCGAGCACCAAGGCACAGGAGTCTTCACCGGCCTTGCTCCGCCTTTCCTCCTCGGCGGCAAACACTGCAGCATTTTTCGGATCTGACATGGGCAGACCCGAGGAAGTATTGATTATCCTGGTCCTCTGACCAGCTGCGACTTCAAGGGCCTGTTGTTCCCTCTGCAACCTCTTTTTCTCTCCGAGAGTTGACATGATGTAGTCAAACCAGTAAGCTGCACAGTAAACCAAGGGCGTTAGAAACAGACGAGCCAAAGAAAAATTATCGGAATTGCGGACACTTGTGCACAAAATAAGGTATTATGAAAAGAAGGGAGAATGTCTAAGTCTCCAATCAGCGAGTCCTTACTGAAGTCCGTCTTCCCTCCCACTTCTACCTCACCGGTTAGTCCGCAAAGGTAGGGAAGTGGCTGGCAGATCAATCCGTGAAACGGGTAAGTAGGCGGGTCATACTTCTTGTGGATGGCCGCCACCCACGGAGCCACATTCTTTGGAAGAGGCGCCGGTCAGGATGCTCTCCTCGAAACTTTGTGGGCAGCATCGTTCTCGCCTCTCGGACTCTCCTGGTCTCAGAGCCATGCGTACAAAAACGTACTTGTCCCACCACTTTGACCCCAATGACGAGATGGAGTCCGAGATAAAGTTGTAGGGCTTCCTATTCATGAAAGTGTAGAATAGTGAATTCCCCGGACTGAACGAGACATGGAATAGCTGCCTAAAATTGTCGAAGTTTACAGGCTACCCTTTCTTCTTGCAAAAGACTGCAAAGCAAATAAGGTTACCCAGGGACTTGGGGATAACCTGACTCGGACCTATACCAATATGGTTCAGGATGTTTTTCAGCTCTGTGGCAATGGGAATTTTCCATCCGCAGGAGAAGGCTACCTCATGCACGCACAAATACCCGGCGGGCGGATTGTAAAAGGCGTGACCAGGCTCGGGAATCATGATTTCGGGTAATCGTGGATCTCCACTTCCGCCTCCACTGGGATGTCCTCCGACCACAGACGGACACGTAGGAAGCAGCCCGTCCGCGTTTAATTCTCCAAATCGATCCACTATGGTAACAGCGGACGCAGGACGAGGAAACTTTACTCGGGCAGCTTTCGCACCACGACCCTCGATTATTTGAAGATTGGACTGGACGGGCATAGCGGGATGTAATGCAATCCGTCGACTGGATCGTCTAGGGGGACGAGTAACAGGAGATCCTTCTTCTTCTTCCTCCTCGCCCTCACCTTCCTCTTCCTCACCATCTTCTTCGTCCTCGAGGACACCTTTGGGTCTTCCGGACGTGCTTGGCTTGGACGGACCTTCTTCTACCTGAACATGATCCTCCACTCCGTCCTCGAACATTTCCACGTCGTCATCAGCCTCATGCTCGCTGTCGCCTGCCCGTTCGAGTTGAAGCACATTCGGATCTATATGCCTTCCCACACCGCCTATAGTCCGAGATTGGACCGACGTTCTCGCCTCATCAACACCGCCTTCGATCACTAGCACATGCAGCCGGGGGTTATCTATTTCGTGGGTTCCGTGCCTAGCGTCGGAATCTCTGGAAGAAGGGACGTCCACAAGAAAGTCTCCTACGGACATGCTCAGATCCACGGACTCATCGCCCAAAGCTACTCCATCCTAGTAATCCCGCACCACGCGAACGTTTTGACTATCGCTCCCGGACATCCTAGGGCAGAAGGAAACGGATCAGAAACGATGATTTTTATTGTCCTAGAGTTCATTTATATGTCTTATTAAGTCCAGAGGTCCGCGAAAAAGTCTAAACCCTAAGACTTTCTACACGGAAGGATGAGGACCCCAAGACACCGCAAGTACATGCCATTGGCACCATGATCTGCCCCTTTTGGCACGATGACAAAAGAAGAAACTTTATGGCAAAATACGACAACCCACACTGATTTACAAGTAAACATGCATGGTCAAGACAGGTTGTGTCGGACAGGACTTATCAAATGGGAGTACAAGACATCAACGAAGAAAATTGGCATATTATGAGCATGCAGCAGAAACACATCAATTATTGTCTAAACCAAAGGTATCGCAAAAGTCAATTATTGAAGACAGGCGCAATTATGGAAGCAGCAAGGGAAGATACACTAGACATGCAATAGGTGTATAGCGAATACAGGCAATTTAAATGAGGCCAAAGAAGGATACTTACTTGATAAAGATCCAAACAGAGAACTTCCACGGATAATCGATCTGGGGTAATGCACCGAGGTTACAGATCTCAGCTGGATGGCCCGAAAGTCTTACAAGTCCCAGTCGCTCGGATCGACCTTGCGTTGTTTGAATTGCTTAAAGATTGCTCTGAGTTTCGAGATCGCTAAAAGTGTGAAAATGACTGATGACCTGACTACTTATAAGGGCATTTTGGGGTAACCAAGAGTCACGTCTCTTGGATTTGAATCCCAACCGTTGATCCTCTCCAATCCAAGGGTTGTCAGCGAATGGATGGTCGCCGTAACATCGCATTTAATCTTTGACGACGTCACATCAATCGATGGCGCCCCAACCGTTGATCTCATCCTGATCCAACGGTCGCGTCTCTTTACTCGGGATCTTTCTCCCGTGGGCCGAACGGACAACCTATTGGGCCTCTTGGGCTTTTGAAAAGGACAAATTCAACAATTGGCCCAACTGACAGCTTCCACACAGCTGCGTCAGATCCTAACCGTACTCGGACACATATATCTCGGATACAAATACCTTTTCCTCTACAGTCCCAGTTATGCGATAACTCGGACTGTAGACGGAAAAGGGGGGGGGAAGAGATATATTGAATCCTTGAGGACACGGACGACGACGGATCACGATAAAAAGGATTTTATCCCTTTTTCTCAAGTAACGATTCGGACACGCTCCACAGACACGACTAATCACTCATAGTTACCAACCATCTTCTACTAAGATACTTGGTAACTGGGGGGACATATGTTGATACGGAAATATGTCCAATCCATTAAGGGCGCCATAGAGCGTGTCCTAAAGCGCATCACGGCTTAACTAGCCAATTCAGTACTGGTCCGACCTCACATGGTCCGCCCAAAGTGAATCGACCAGTACGCCGAAGTCACTACCTCCCCACAGCTAGTCCGAGCTAGCTAAGGAAAGGACTTGTAAACCTGACCAGGTCAGTACAGAGATGCCTAACGGACCGTACGAGAGGACCTCGGACACCACCATTACTCTAAGACCAGACGTGTATAACAGAACCACTGAGATGCCTAACGGACCGTACGAGAGGACCTCGGACTCCCAGGCCCACTTATCGGTATTGGATCACTGTCCACTAATGGGCCTTGGGCCAAAGGTAGCATTGGTGTCCAAATCTGGATCGTACACTTGGCATCATCTCATGAGCTACCTCATGAGTATGTGATAACTATAAATAAAGCTCAAGGTTCAAGACCTAAGGGTAAGTGAAAAGAAAAGAAAGCAACACTTAAACAATAACCTCCCTCATAATTATTACATTGAGAGCTTCCGACTCTCTCTTGAGTAAAGTCTCTTACCGGATTGACACAGGCAATCCGGGCATCCAGTTCTAACCCCCCCCCACCCACTTAGTTGTTTCAGGTGACCTGGTTCGGACGAGCAATCCATCGGACCTTCAAGTCGGAGGCGGGGTACAGACCGTGTTGCTTGTAGTAGTTTAGTTAGTTAGTGTTTGAGGTTTATCCCTCAGCAACATCAAAGGAGAGGAATAATGTCAAACAAAGAAGTCAATACGAGATTAAAACAATACACAGAAGGAGTAAGAGTATCACAAATGAAGAACTCTACTTGAGAGTTAAACCACACACATAAGGAGTCGGATAAAAAACAAATGTAAAATTCTACTCGAGAGTTAAACAACAGAATAAGTGAGTGGGATAATTACAAATGGAGAAGTCAATTTCAGATTTAAACAACACATCGGAGGGGTAATAAAATAACGAACGAAAAACTGTACTTGAGAGTTAAAGAAAACACAAAAGGAGTGGGAGAAACAACAAACGAACAACACCACACGAGAGATAAACAACACGTCAAAGGAGTTGGATAATGTCAAACAAAGAAGTCAATACGAGATTTAAACAATACATAAAAAGAGTAAGAGTATCACAAATGAAGAACTCTACTTGAGAGTTAAACCACTCACATAAGGAGTCGGATAAACAACAAATGTAAAATTCTACTCGAGAGCTAAACAACGGAATAAATGAGTGGGATAATTACAAATGGAGAAGTCAATTTCAGATTTAAACAACACATCGGAGGGGTAATAAAATAACGAACGAAATATAGTACTTGAGAGTTAAACAAAACACAAAAGTAGTGGGAGAAACAACAAACGAACAACACCACACGAGAGAGAAACAACACATCAAAGGAGTGGGATAATATCAAACGAAGAAGTCAATACGAGATTTAAACAATACACAGAATGAGTAAGAGTATCACAAACGAAGAAGTCTACTTGAGAGTTAAACAACAGAATAAATGAGTGGGATAATTACAAATGGAGAAGTCAATTTCAGATTTAAACAACACATCGGAGGGGTAATAAAATAACGAACGAAAAACTCTATTTGTGAGTTAAACAAAACACAAAAGGAGTGGGAGAAACAACAAACGAACAACACCACACGAGAGATAAACAACACATCAAAGAAGTGGGATAATGTCAATCGAAGAAGTCAATACGAGATTTAAATAATACACAGAAGGAGTGAGAGTATTACAAACAAAGAAGTCTACTTGAGAGTTAAACCACAAACATAAGGAGTGCGATGAACAACAAATGTAAAATTCTATTCGTGAGTTAAACAACACAATAAACGGGTGGAATAATTACAAATGGAGCAGTCAATTTGAGATTTAAACAACACATTAGAGGAGTAAAAAAATGACGAACGAAAAATTCTACTTGAGAGTTAAACCACACACATAAGGAGTGGGATAAACAACAAATGTAAAATTCTACTCAAGATTTAAACAACAAAATAAAGGAGTGGGATAATTACAAATGGAGCAGTCAATTTGAGATTTAAACAACACATCGGAGGTGTAATAAAATAACGAACGAAAAACTCCACTTGTGAGTTAAACAAAACACAAATGGAGTGGGAGAAACAACAAACGAACAACACCACACGAGGGATAAACAACACATCAAAGGAGTGGGATAATGTCAATCAAAGAAGTCAATACGAGATTTAAACAATACACAGAAGGAGTAAGAGTATCAAAAACGAAGAAGCCTATTTGAGAGTTAAACAATAGAATAAATGATTGGGATAATTACAAATGGAGAAGTCAATTTCAGATTTAAACAACACATCGGAGGGGTAATAAAATAATGAACGAAAAACTGTACTTGAGAGTTAAACAAAACACAAAAGTAGAGGGAGAAACAACAAACGAACAACACCACACGAGAGAGAAACAACACATCAAAGGAGTTGGATAATATCAAACGAGGAAGTCAATACGAGATTTAAACAACACACAGAATGAGTAAGAGTATCACAAACGAAGAAGTCTACTTGAGAGTTAAACAGCAGAATAAATGAGTGGGATAATTACAAATAGAGAAGTCAATTTCAGATTTAAACAACACATCGGAGGGGTAATAAAATAACGAACGAAAAACTCTACTTGAGAGTTAAACAAAACACAAAAGGAGTGGGAAAAACAACAAACGAACAACACCACACGAGAGATACTCTATACTACTTTTCTTCTAGGGTTCTATTTACTAAAAAAGTTACTGAAGAGATGATATACTCACATTACTCCTTTTTCATTTCATAGCAACTATTACATCATAAGTTCAATATTAAGTGTAATACCATTCTACTTACATAAGCTAAATTTACGACCTCTTCTTTCCATAGAGTATTTACCACCTAAGAGTACTTTCCTGCTTCCATCCGCCATCATGCCGAGAACAAGACAAGAACCTACAAGAAAGAATGATAATGAAAAACCAATCTAAACCCAACAACCAAGAAGATATTATGATGCAAACCAAAAAACAAACCCAAGAACCGCCCGCCGCATGCGCATGACATGAATGAAGTAGGAACGAATACAACAAGAAAGGAGTGGGATAATGTCAAACGAAGAAGTCAATACGAGAGGTCTACTTGAGAGTTAAACCACACACATAAGGAGTGGGATAAACAACAAATGTAAAATTCTACTCGTGAGTTAAACAACACAATAAAGGAGTGGAATAATTACAAATGGAGAAGCCCATTTGAGATTTAAACAACACATCGGAGGGGTAACAAAATAACGAACGAAAAACTCTACTTGAGAGTTAAACAAAACACAAAAGGAGTGGGAGAAACAACAAACGAACAACACCACACGAGAGATAAACAACACATCAAAGGAGTGGGATAATATCAAACAAAGAAGTCAATACGAGATTAAAACAATACAACGAAGGAGTAAGAATATCACAAATGAAGAACTCTACTTGAGAGTTATGACACACACATAAGGAGTCGGATAAACAACAAAAGTAAAATTCTACTCAAGAGCTAAAAATGCAATAAATAAGTGGGATAATTACAAATTGAGAAGTCAATTTTAGATTTAAACAACACATCGGAGGGGTAACAAAATAATGAACGAAAAACTGTACTTTAGAGTTAAACAAAACACAAAAGTATTGGGAGAAACAGCAAACGAACAACACCACACGAGAGAGAAACAACACATCAAAGAAGTGGTATAATATAAAACGAAGAAGTCAATACGAGATTTAAACAATACATAGAATGAGTAAGAGTATCACAAAAGAAGAAGTCTACCTGAGAGTTAAACAACATAATAAATGAGTGGGATATTTCCAAATGGAGAAATCAATTTCAGATTTAAACAACACATCCGAGGGGTAATAAAATAACGAACAAAAAACTGTAATTGAGAGTTAAACAAAACAGATAAGTAGTGGGAGAAACAATAAACGAACAACACCACATGAGAGAGAAACAACACATAAAAGGAGTGGGATAATATCAAACGAAGAAGTCAATACGAGATTTAAACAATACACAGAATGAGTAAGAGTATCAAAAACGAAGAAGCCTACTTGAGAGTTAAACAACAGAATAAATGATTGGGATAATTACAAATGGAGAAGTCAATTTCAGATTTAAACAACACATCGGAGGGGTAATAAAATAATGAACGAAAAACTGTACTTGAGAGTTAAACAAAACACAAAAGTAGTGGGAGAAACAACAAACGAACAACACCACACGAGAGAGAAACAACACATCAAAGGAGTGGGATAATATCAAACGAAGAAGTCAATACGAGATTTAAACAATACACAGAATGAGTAAGAGTATCAAAAACGAAGAAGCCTATTTGAGAGTTAAACAACAGAATAAATGATTGGGATAATTACAAATGGAGAAGTCAATTTCAGATTTAAACAACACATCGGAGGGGTAATAAAATAATGAACGAAAAACTGTACTTGAGAGTTAAACAAAACACAAAAGTAGAGGGAGAAACAACAAACGAACAACACCACACGAGATAAACAACACATCAAAGGAGTGGGATAATATCAAACGAAGAAGTCAATACGAGATTTAAACAATACACAGAATGAGTAAGAGTATCACAAACGAAGAAGTCTACTTGAGAGTTAAACAACAGAATAAATGAGTGGGATAATTACAAATGGAGAAGTCAATTTCAGATTTAAACAACACATCGGAGGGGTAATAAAATAACGAACGAAAAACTCTACTTGAGAGTTAAACAAAACACAAAAGGAGTGGGAAAAACAACAAACGAACAACACCACACGAGAGATACTCTATACTACTTTTCTTCTAGGGTTCTATTTACTAAAAAAGTTACTGAAGAGATGATATACTCACATTACTCCTTTTTCATTTCATAGCAACTATTACATCATAAGTTCAATATTAAGTGTAATACCATTCTACTTACATAAGCTAAATTTACGACCTCTTCTTTCCATAGAGTATTTACCACCTAAGAGTACTTTCCTGCTTCCATCCGCCATCATGCCGAGAACAAGACAAGAACCTACAAGAAAGAATGATAATGAAAAACCAATCTAAACCCAACAACCAAGAAGATATTATGATGCAAACCAAAAAACAAACCCAAGAACCGCCCGCCGCATGCGCATGACATGAATGAAGTAGGAACGAATACAACAAGAAAGGAGTGGGATAATGTCAAACGAAGAAGTCAATACGAGATTTAAATAATACACAGAAGAGTGAGAGTATCACAAACGAAGAAGTCTACTTGAGAGTTAAACCACACACATATGGAGTGGGATAAACAACAAATGTAAAATTCTACTCGTGAGTTAAACAACACAATAAAGGAGTGGAATAATTAAAAATCGAGAAGTCAATTTGAGATTTAAACAATACATTAGAGGGGTAATAAAATAACGAACGAAAAACTCTACTTGAGAGTTAAACAAAACACAAAAGGAGTGGGAGAAACAACAAACGAACAACACCACACGAGAGATAAACAACACATCAAAGGAGTGGGATAATGTCAAACAAAGAAGTCAATACGAGATTAAAACAATACAACGAAGGAGTAAGAATATCACAAATGAAAAATTCTACTTGAGAGTTAAACCACACACATAAGGAGTGGGATAAACAACAAATGTAAAATTCTACTCAAGAGCTATCAACGGAATAAATAAGTGGGATAATTACAAATGGAGAAGTCAATTTCAGATTTAAACAACACATCGGAGGGGTAATAAAATAACGAACGAAAAACTGTACTTGAGAGTTAAACAAAACACAAAAGTAGTGGGAGAAACAACAAACGAACAACACCACACGAGAGAGAAACAACACATCAAAGGAGTGGTATAATATAAAACGAAGAAGTCAATACGAGATTTAAACAATACATAGAATGAGTAAGAGTATCACAAAAGAAGAAGTCTACCCGAGAGTTAAACAACATAATAAATGAGTGGGATATTTCCAAATGGAGAAATCAATTTCAGATTTAAACAACACATCCGAGGGGTAATAAAATAACGAACAAAAAACTGTAATTGAGAGTTAAACAAAACAGATAAGTAGTGGGAGAAACAATAAACGAACAACACCACATGAGAGAGAAACAACACATAAAAGGAGTGGGATAATATCAAATGAAGAAGTCAATACGACATTTAAACAATACACAGAATGAGTAAGAGTATCAAAAACGAA
Organism: Plantago major; assembly: GCA_026545765.1. NCBI lineage: Eukaryota > Viridiplantae > Streptophyta > Magnoliopsida > Lamiales > Plantaginaceae > Plantago > Plantago major. The sequence goes on along the minus strand of CM048843.1, from coordinate 42,929,434 downwards.
GAAGCCTATTTGAGAGTTAAACAATAGAATAAATGATTGGGATAATTACAAATGGAGAAGTCAATTTCAGATTTAAACAACACATCGGAGGGGTAATAAAATAATGAACGAAAAACTGTACTTGAGAGTTAAACAAAACACAAAAGTAGTGGGAGAAACAACAAACGAACAACACCACACGAGAGAGAAACAACACATCAAAGGAGTGGGATAATATCAAACGAAGAAGTCAATACGAGATTTAAACAATACACAGAATGAGTAAGAGTATCAAAAACGAAGAAGCCCATTTGAGAGTTAAACAATAGAATAAATGATTGGGATAATTACAACTGGAGAAGTCAATTTCAGATTTAAACAACACATCGGAGGGGTAATAAAATAATGAATGAAAAACTGTACTTGAGAGTTAAACAAAACACAAAAGTAGAGGGAGAAACAACAAACGAACAACACCACACGAGAGAGAAACAACACATCAAAGGAGTGGGATAATATCAAACGAGGAAGTCAATACGAGATTTAAACAACACACAGAATGAGTAAGAGTATCACAAACGAAGAAGTCTACTTGAGAGTTAAACAACAGAATAAATGAGTGGGATAATTACAAATAGAGATGTCAATTTCAGATTTAAACAACACATCGGAGGGGTAATAAAATAACGAACGAAAAACTCTACTTGAGAGTTAAACAAAACAGAAAAGGAGTGGGAAAAACAACAAACGAACAACACCACACGAGAGATACTCTATACTACTTTTCTTCTAGGGTTCTATTTACTAAATAAGTTACTGGAGAGATGATATACTCACATTACTCCTTTTTCATTTCATAGCACCTATTACATCATAAGTTCAATATTAAGTGTAATACCATTCTACTTACATAAGCTAAATTTACGACCTCTTCTTTCCATAGAGTATTTACCACCTAAGAGTACTTTCCTGCTTCCATCCGCCATCATGCCGAGAACAAGACAAGAACCTACAAGAAAGAATGATAATGAAAAACCAATGTAAACCCAACAACCAAGAAGATATTATGATGTAAACCAAAAAACAAACCCAAGAACTGAACACATGCATGCATGACATGAATGAAGTAGGAACGAATACAACAAGAAAGGAGTGGGATAATGTCAAACGAAGAAGTCAATACGAGAGGTCTACTGGAGAGTTAAACCACACACATAAGGAGTGGGATAAACAACAAATGTAAAATTCTACTCGTGAGTTAAACAACACAATAAAGGAGTGGAATATTTACAAATGGAGAAGCCCATTTGAGATTTAAACAACACATCGGAGGGGTAACAAAATAACGAACGAAAAACTCTACTTGAGAGTTAAACAAAACACAAAAGGAGTGGGAGAAACAACAAACGAACAACACCACACGAGAGATAAACAACACATCAAAGGAGTGGGATAATATCAAACAAAGAAGTCAATACGAGATTAAAACAATACAACGAAGGAGTAAGAATATCACAAATGAAGAACTCTACTTGAGAGTTATGACACACACATAAGGAGTCGGATAAACAACAAAAGTAAAATTCTACTCAAGAGCTAAAAATGGAATAAATAAGTGGGATAATTACAAATTGAGAAGTCAATTTTAGATTTAAACAACACATCGGAGGGGTAATAAAATAATGAACGAAAAACTGTACTTTAGAGTTAAACAAAACATAAAAGTATTGGGAGAAACAGCAAACGAACAACACCACACGAGAGAGAAACAACACATCAAAGGAGTGGTATAATATCAAAACGAAGAAGTCAATACGAGATTTAAACAATACATAGAATGAGTAAGAGTATCACAAAAGAAGAAGTCTACCTAAGAGTTAAACAACATAATAAATGAGTGGGATATTTCCAAATGGAGAAATCAATTTCAGATTTAAACAACACATCCGAGGGGTAATAAAATAACGAACAAAAAACTGTAATTGAGAGTTAAACAAAACAGATAAGTAGTGGGAGAAACAATAAACGAACAACACCACATGAGAGAGAAACAACACATAAAAGGAGTGGGATAATATCAAACGAAGAAGTCAATACGACATTTAAACAATACACAGAATGAGTAAGAGTATCAAAAACGAAGAAGCCTATCTGAGAGTTAAACAATAGAATAAATGATTGGGATAATTACAAATGGAGAAGTCAATTTCAGATTTAAACAACACATCGGAGGGGTAATAAAATAACGAACGAAAAACTGTACTTGAGAGTTAAACAAAACACGAAAGTAGTGGGAGAAACAACAAACGAACAACACCACACGAGAGAGAAACAACACATCAAAGGAGTGGGATAATATCAAACGAAGAAGTCAATACGAGATTTAAACAATACACAGAATGAGTAAGAGTATCAAAAACGAAGAAGCCTACTTGAGAGTTAAACAACAGAATAAATGATTGGGATAATTACAAATGGAGAAGTCAATTTCAGATTTAAACAACACATCGGAGGGGTAATAAAATAATGAACGAAAAACTGTACTTGAGAGTTAAACAAAACACAAAAGTAGTGGGAGAAACAACAAACGAACAACACCACACGAGAGAGAAACAACACATCAAAGGAGTGGGATAATATCAAACGAAGAAGTCAATACGAGATTTAAACAATACACAGAATGAGTAAGAGTATCACAAACGAAGAAGTCTACTTGAGAGTTAAACAACAGAATAAATGAGTGGGATAATTACAAATAGAGATGTCAATTTCAGATTTAAACAACACATCGGAGGGGTAATAAAATAACGAACGAAAAACTCTACTTGAGAGTTAAACAAAACACAAAAGGAGTGGGAAAAACAACAAACGAACAACACCACACGAGAGATACTCTATACCACTTTTCTTCTAGGGTTCTATTTACTAAAAAAGTTACTGAAGAGATGATATACTCACATTACTCCTTTTTCATTTCATAGCAACTATTACATCATAAGTTCAATATTAAGTGTAATACCATTCTACTTACATAAGCTAAATTTACGACCTCTTCTTTCCATAGAGTATTTACCACTTAAGAGTACTTTCCTGCTTCCATCCGCCATCATGCCGAGAACAAGACAAGAACCTACAAGAAAGAATGATAATGAAAAACCAATCTAAACCCAACAACCAAGAAGATATTATGATGCAATCCAAAAAACAAACCCAAGAACCGCCCGCCGCATGCGCATGACATGAATGAAGTAGGAACGAATACAACAAGAAAGGAGTGGGATAATGTCAAACGAAGAAGTCAATACGAGATTTAAATAATATACAGAAGAGAGAGAGTATCACAAACGAAGAAGTCTACTTGAGAGTTAAACCACACACATAAGGAGTGGGTTAAACAACATATGTAAAATTCTACTCGTGAGTTAAACAACACAATAAAGGAGTGGAATAATTACAAATGGAGAAGCCCATTTGAGATTTAAACAACACATCGGAGGGGTAACAAAATAACGAACGAAAAACTCTACTTGAGAGTTAAACAAAACCCATAAGGAGTGGGAGAAACAACAAACGAACAACACCACACGAGAGATAAACAACACATCAAAGGAGTGGGATAATGTCAAACAAAGAAGTCAATACGAGATTAAAACAATACAACGAAGGAGTAAGAATATCACAAATGAAGAACTCTACTTGAGAGTTAAGCCACACACATAAGGAGTCCGATAAACAACAAATGTAAAATTCTACTCAAGAGCTAAAAATGGAATAAATAAGTGGGATAATTACAAATTGAGAAGTCAATTTTAGATTTAAACAACACATCGGAGGGGTAATAAAATAATGAACGAAAAACTGTACTTTAGAGTTAAACAAAACACAAAAGTATTGGGAGAAACAGCAAACGAACAACACCACACGAGAGAGAAACAACACATCAAAGGAGTGGTATAATATAAAACGAAGAAGTCAATACGAGATTTAAACAATACATAGAATGAGTAAGAGTATCACAAAAGAAGAAGTCTACCTGAGAGTTAAACAACATAATAAATGAGTGGGATATTTCCAAATGGAGAAATCAATTTCAGATTTAAACAACACATCCGAGGGGTAATAAAATAACGAACAAAAAACTGTAATTGAGAGTTAAACAAAACAGATAAGTAGTGGGAGAAACAATAAACGAACAACACCACATGAGAGAGAAACAACACATAAAAGGAGTGGGATAATATCAAACGAAGAACTCAATACGACATTTAAACAATACACAGAATGAGTAAGAGTATCAAAAACGAAGAAGCCTATTTGAGAGTTAAACAATAGAATAAATGATTGGGATAATTACAAATGGAGAAGTCAATTTCAGATTTAAACAACACATCGGAGGGGTAATAAAATAATGAACGAAAAACTATACTTGAGAGTTAAACAAAACACAAAAGTAGTGGGAGAAACAACAAACGAACAACACCACACGAGAGAGAAACAACACATCAAAGGAGTGGGATAATATCAAACGAAGAAGTCAATACGAGATTTAAACAACACACAGAATGAGTAAGAGTATCACAAACGAAGAAGTCTACTTGAGAGTTAAACAACAGAATAAATGAGTGGGATAATTACAAATAGAGAAGTCAATTTCAGATTTAAACAACACATCGGAGGGGTAATAAAATAACGAACGAAAAACTCTACTTGAGAGTTAAACAAAACACAAAAGGAGTGGGAAAAACAACAAACGAACAACACCACACGAGAGAGAAACAACACATCAAAGGAGTGGGATAATATCAAACGAAGAAGTCAATACGAGATTTAAACAATACACAGAATGAGTAAGAGTATCAAAAACGAAGAAGCCTATTTGAGAGTTAAATAATAGAATAAATGATTGGGATAGAAGTGTCAATTTCAGATTTAAACAACACATTGGAGGGGTAATAAAATAACGAACGAAAAACTCTACTTGAGAGTTAAACAAAACACAAAAGGAGTGGGAAAAACAACAAACGAACAACACCACACGAGAGATACTCTATACTACTTTTCTTCTAGGGTTCTATTTACTAAAAAAGTTACTGAAGAGATGATATACTCACATTACTCCTTTTTCATTTCATAGCAACTATTACATCATAAGTTCAATATTAAGTGTAATACCATTCTACTTACGTAAGCTAAATTTACGACCTCTTCTTTCCATAGAGTATTTACCACCTAAGAGTACTTTCCTGCTTCCATCCGCCATCATGCCGAGAACAAGACAAGAACCTACAAGAAAGAATGATAATGAAAAACCAATCTAAACCCAACAACCAAGAAGATATTATGATGCAAACCAAAAAACAAACCCAAGAACCGCCCGCCGCATGCGCATGACATGAATGAAGTAGGAACGAATACAACAAGAAAGGAGTGGGATAATGTCAAACGAAGAAGTCAATACGAGATTTAAATAATACACAGAAGGAGTGAGAGTATCACAAACGAAGAAGTCTACTTGAGAGTTAAACCACACACATAAGGAGTGGGATAAACAACAAATGTAAAATTCTACTCGTGAGTTAAACAACACAATAAAGGAGTGGAATAATTACAAATGGAGAAGCCCATTTGAGATTTAAACAACACATCGGAGGGGTAACAAAATAACGAACGAAAAACTCTACTTGAGAGTTAAACAAAACACATAAGGAGTGGGAGAAACAACAAACGAACAACACCACACGAGAGATAAACAACACATCAAAGGAGTGGGATAATGTCAAACAAAGAAGTCAATACGAGATTAAAACAATACAACGAAGGAGTAAGAATATCACAAATGAAGAACTCTACTTGAGAGTTAAGCCACACACATGAGGAGTCGGATAAACAACAAATGTAAAATTCTACTCAAGAGCTAAAAACGGAATAAATAAGTGGGATAATTACAAATGGAGAAGTCAATTTTAGATTTAAACAACACATCGGAGGAGTAATAAAATAATGAACGAAAAACTGTACTTTAGAGTTAAACAAAACACAAAAGTATTGGGAGAAACAGCAAACGAACAACACCACACGAGAGAGAAACAACACATCAAAGGAGTGGTATAATATAAAACGAAGAAGTCAATACGAGATTTAAACAATACATAGAATGAGTAAGAGTATCACAAAAGAAGAAGTCTACCTGAGAGTTAAACAACATAATAAATGAGTGGGATATTTCCAAATGGTGAAATCAATTTCAGATTTAAACAACACATCCGAGGGGTAATAAAATAACGAACAAAAAACTGTAATTGAGAGTTAAACAAAACAGATAAGTAGTGGGAGAAACAATAAACGAACAACACCACATGAGAGAGAAACAACACATAAAAGGAGTGGGATAATATCAAACGAAGAAGTCAATACGACATTTAAACAATACACAGAATGAGTAAGAGTATCAAAATTGAAGAAGCCTATTTGAGAGTTAAACAATAGAATAAATGACTGAGATAATTACAAATGGAGAAGTCAATTTCAGATTTAAACAACACATCGGAGGGGTAATAAAATAATGAACGAAAAACTGTACTTGAGAGTTAAACAAAACACAAAAGTAGTGGGAGAAACAACAAACGAACAACACCACACGAGAGAGAAACAACACATCAAAGGAGTGGGATAATATCAAACGAAGAAGTCAATACGAGATTTAAACAATACACAGAATGAGTAAGAGTATCAAAAACGAAGAAGCCTATTTGAGAGTTAAACAATAGAATAAATGATTGGGATAATTACAAATGGAGAAGTCAATTTCAGATTTAAACTACACATCGGAGGGGTAATAAAATAATGAACGAAAAACTGTACTTGAGAGTTAAACAAAACACAAAAGTAGAGGGAGAAACAACAAACGAACAACACCACACGAGAGAGAAACAACACATCAAAGGAGTGGGATAATATCAAACGAGGAAGTCAATACGAGATTTAAACAACACACAGAATGAGTAAGAGTATCACAAACGAAGAAGTCTACTTGAGAGTTAAACAACAGAATAAATGAGTGGGATAATTACAACTAGAGAAGTCAATTTCAGATTTAAACAACACATCGGAGGGGTAATAAAATAACGAACGAAAAACTCTACTTGAGAGTTAAACAAAACACAAAAGGAGTGGGAAAAACAACAAACGAACAACACCACACGAGAGATACTCTATACTACTTTTCTTCTAGGGTTCTATTTACTAAAAAAGTTACTGAAGAGATGATATACTCACATTACTCCTTTTTCATTTCATAGCAACTATTACATCATAAGTTCAATATTAAGTGTAATACCATTCTACTTACATAAGCTAAATTTACGACCTCTTCTTTCCATAGAGTATTTACCACCTAAGAGTACTTTCCTGCTTCCATCCGCCATCATGCCGAGAACAAGACAAGAACCTACAAGAAAGAATGATAATGAAAAACCAATCTAAACCCAACAACCAAGAAGATATTATGATGCAAACCAAAAAACAAACCCAAGAACCGCCCGCCGCATGCGCATGACATGAATGAAGTAGGAACGAATACAACAAGAAAGGAGTGGGATAATGTCAAACGAAGAAGTCAATACGAGATTTAAATAATACACAGAAGGAGTGAGAGTATCACAAACGAAGAAGTCTACTTGAGAGTTAAACCACACATAAGGAGTGGGATAAACGACAAATGTAAAATTTTACTCGTGAGTTAAACAACACAATAAAGGAGTGGAATAATTACAAATGGAGAAGCCCATTTGAGATTTAAACAACACATCGGAGGGGTAATAAAATAATGAACGAAAAACTGTACTTTAGAGTTAAACAAAACACAAAAGTATTGGGAGAAACAGCAAACGAACAACACCACACGAGAGAGAAACAACACATCAAAGGAGTGGTATAATATAAAACGAAGAAGTCAATACGAGATTTAAACAATACATAGAATGAGTAAGAGTATCACAAAAGAAGAAGTCTACCTGAGAGTTAAACAACATAATAAATGAGTGGGATATTTCCAAATGGAGAAATCAATTTCAGATTTAAACAACACATCCGAGGGGTAATAAAATAACGAACAAAAAACTTTAATTGAGAGTTAAACAAAACAGATAAGTAGTGGGAGAAATAATAAACGAACAACACCACATGAGAGAGAAACAACACATAAAAGTAGTGGGATAATATCAAACGAAGAAGTCAATACGACATTTAAACAATACACAGAATGAGTAAGAGTATAACAAACGAAGAAGCCAACTTGATAGTTAAACAACAGAATAAATGAGTGGGATAGTTACAAATGGAGAAGTCAATTTCAGATTTAAACAACACATCGGAGGGGTAATAAAATAACGAACGAAATATAGTACTTGAGAGTTAAACAAAACACAAAAGTAGTGGGATAAACAACGAACGAACAAGACCACACGAGAGAGAAACAACACATCAAAGGAGTGGGATAATATCAAACGAAGAAGTCAATACGAGATTTAAACAATACACAGAATAAGTAAGAGTATCAAAAACAAAGAAGCCTATTTGAGAGTTAAACAATAGAATAAATGATTGGGATAATTACAAATGGAGAAGTCAATTTCAGATTTAAACAACACATCGGAGGGGTAATAAAATAATGAACGAAAAACTGTACTTGAGAGTTAAACAAAACACAAAAGTAGTGGGAGAAACAACAAACGAACAACACCTCACAAGAGAGAAACAACACATCAAAGGAGTGGGATAATATCAAACGAGGAAGTCAATACGAGATTTAAACAACACACAAAATGAGTAAGAGTATCACAAACGAAGAAGTCTACTTGAGAGTTAAACAACAGAATAAATGAGTGGGATAATTACATATAGAGAAGTCAATTTCAGATTTAAACAACACATCGGAGGGGTAATAAAATAACGAACGAAAAACTCTACTTGAGAGTTAAACAAAACACAAAAGGAGTGGGAAAAACAACAAACGAACAACACCACACGAGAGATAAACAACACATCAAAGGATTGGAATAATGTCAAACAAAGAAGTCAATACGAGATTAAAACAATACACAGAAGGAGTAAGAGTATCACAAATGAAGAACTCTACTTGAGAGTTAAACCACACACATAAGGAGTCGGATAAACAACAAATGTAAAATTCTACTCGAGAGTTAAACAACAGAATAAATGAGTGGGATAATTACAAATGGAGAAGTCAATTTCAGATTTAAACAACACATCGGAGGGGTAATAAAATAACGAAAGAAAAACTGTACTTGAGAGTTAAAGAAAACACAAAAGGAGTGGGAGAAAAAACAAACGAACGACACCGCACGAGAGAGAAACAACGCATCAAAGGAGTGGGACAATACAAAACGCAGAAGTCAAGACGAGATTTAAACAATACACAGAATGAGTAAGAGTATCCCAAACGAAGAAGTCTACTTGAGAGTTAAACAACAGAATAAATCAGTGGGATAATTACAAATGGAGAAGTCAATTTCAGATTTAAACAACACATCGGAGGGGTAATAAAATAACGGACGAAAAACTCTACTTGAGAGTGAAACAAAACACAAAAGGAGTGGGAGAAACAACAAACGAACAACACCACACGAGAGATAAACAACACGTCAAAGGAGTTGGATAATGTCAAACAAAGAAGTCAATATGAGATTTGAACAATACATAAAAAGAGTAACAGTATCACAAATGAAGAACTCTACTTGAGAGTAAAACCACTCACATAAGGAGTCGGATAAACAACAAATGTAAAATTCTACTCGAGAGCTAAACAACGGAATAAATGAGTGGGATAATTACAAATGGAGAAGTCAATTTCAGATTTAAACAACACATCGGAGGGGTAATAAAATAACGAAAGAAAAACTGTACTTGAGAGTTAAAGAAAACACAATAGGAGTGGGAGAAACAACAAATGAACAACACCACACGAGAGAGAAACAACACATCAAAGGAGTAGGATAAAGTCAAACGAAGAAGCCAATATGAGATTTGAACAATACACAGAAGGAGTAACAGTATAACAAATGAAGAACTCTACTTGAGAGTTAAACCACACACATAAGGAGTCGGATAAACAACAAATGTAAAATTCTACTCGAGAGTTAAACAACAGAATAAATGTGTGGGATAATTACAAATGGAGAAGTCAATTTCAGATCTAAACAACACATCGGAGGGGTAATAAAATAACGAACAAAAAACTCTACTTGAGAGTTCAACAAAACACAAAAGGAGTGGAAGAAACAACAAACGAACAACACCACACGAGAGATAAACAACACATCAAAGGAGTAGGATAAAGTCAAACGAAGAAGCCAATATGAGATTTGAACAATACACAGAAGGAGTAACAGTATCACAAATGAAGAACTCTACTTGAGAGTTAAACCACACACATAAGGAGTCGGATAAACAACAAATGTAAAATTCTACTCGAGAGTTAAACAACATAATAAATGAGTGGGATAGTTAAAAATGGAGAAGTCAATTTCAGATCTAAACAACACATTAGAGGGGTAATAAAATAACGAACGAAAAGTTCTACTCGAGAGTTAAACCACACACATATGGAGTGGGATAAACAACAAATGTAAAATTCTACTCAAGAGTTAAACAACAAAATAAAGGAGTGGGATAATTACAAATGGAGAAGCCTATTTGATATTTAAACAACACATCGGAGGGGTAACAAAATAACGAACGAAAAACTCTACTTGAGAGTTAAACAAAATACAAAAGGAGTGGGAGAAACAACAAACGAACAACACCACACGAGAGATAAACAACACATCAAAGGAGTGGGATAATGTCAAACAAAGAAGTCAATACGAGATTAAAACAATACAACGAAGGAGTAAGACTATCACAAATGAAGAACTCTACTTGAGAGTTAAACCACACACATAAGGAGTCGGATAAACAACAAATGTAAAATTCTACTCAAGAGCTTACAACGGAATAAATAAGTGGGATAATTACAAATGGAGAAGCCAATTTCAGATTTAAACAACACATCGGAGGGGTAATAAAATAATGAACGAAAAACTGTACTTTAGAGTTAAACAAAACACAAAAGTATTGGGAGAAACAACAAACGAACAACACCACACGAGAGAGAAACAACACATCAAAGGAGTGGTATAATATCAAACGAAGAAGTCAATACGAGATTTAAACAATACACAGAATGAGTAAGAGTACCATAAACGAAGAAGTCTAACTGAGAGTTAAACCACAGAATAAATGAGTGGGAAAATTACAAATGGAGAAGTCAATTTCAGATTTAGACAACACATCGGAGGGGTAATAAAATAACGAAAGAAAAACTGTACTTGAGAGTTAAAGAAAACACAAAAGGAGTGGGAGAAACAACAAACGAACAACACCACACGAGAGAGAAACAACACATCAAAGCAGTGGGATAATACAAAACGCAGAAGTCAATACGAGATTTAAACAATACACAGAATGAGTAAGAGTATCACAAACGAAGAAGTCTACTTGAGAGTTAAACAACAGAATAAATGTGTGGGATAATTGAAAATGGAGAAGTCAATTTCAGATTTAAACAACACATCGGAGGGGTAATAAAATAACGAACGAAAAACTCTACTTGAGAGTTAAACAAAACACAAAAGGAGTGGGAGAAACAACAAATGAACAACACCACACGAGAGATAAACAACACATCAAAGGAGTGGGATAATGTCAAACGAAGAAGTCAATACGAGATTTAAATAATACACAGAAGGAGTGAGAGTATCACAAACGAAGAAGTCTACTTGAGAGTTAAACCACACACATAAGGAGTGGGATAAACAACAAATGTAAAATTCTACTCGTGAGTTAAACAACACAATAAAGGAGTGGAATAATTACAAATGGAGAAGTCAATTTGAGATTTAAACAATACATTAGAGGGGTAATAAAATAACGAACGAAAAATTCTACTTGAGAGTTAAACCACACACATAAGGAGTGGGATAAACAACAAATGTAAAATTCTACTCAAGAGCTAACAACGGAATAAATAAGTGGGATAATTACAAATGGAGAAGTCAATTTCAGATTTAAACAACACATCGGAGGTGTAATAAAATAACGAACGAAAAACTGTACTTGAGAGTTAAACAAAACACAAAAGTAGTGGGAGAAACAACAAACGAACAACACCACACGAGAGAGAAACAACACATCAAAGGAGTGGGATAATATCAAACGAAGAAGTCAATACGAGATTTAAACAATACACAGAATGAGTAAGAGTATCACAAACGAAGAAGTCTACCTGAGAGTTAAACAACATAATAAATGAGTGGGATATTTCCAAATGGAGAAATCAATTTCAGATTTAAACAACACATCCGAGGGGTAATAAAATAACGAACAAAAAACTGTAATTGAGAGTTAAACAAAACAGATAAGTAGTGGGAGAAACAATAAACGAACAACACCACATGAGAGAGAAACAACACAAAAAGGGAGTGGGATAATATCAAACGAAGAAGTCAATACGACATTTAAACAATACACAGAATGAGTAAGAGTATCACAAACGAAGAAGCCAACTTGAGAGTTAAACAACAGAATAAATGAGTGGGATAGTTACAAATGGAGAAGTCAATTTCAGATTTAAACAACACATCAGAGGGGTAGTAAAATAATGAATGAAAAACTGTACTTGAGAGTTAAACAAAACACAAAAGGAGTGGGAGAAACAAGAAACGAACAATACCACACGAGAGAGAAACAACACATCAAAGGAGTGCGATAATATCAAACGAAGAAGTCAATACGAGATTTACACAATACATAGAAGGAGTAAGAGTATCAAAAACGAAGAAGCCAACTTGAGAGTTAAACAACAGAATAAATGAGTGGGATAGTTACAAATGGAGAAGTCAATTTCATATTTAAACAACACATCAGAGGGGTAATAAAATAACGAACGAAAAACTCTATTTGTGAGTTAAACAAAACACAAAAGGAGTGGGAGAAATAACAAACGAACAACACCACACGAGAGATAAACAACACATCAAAGGAGTGGGATAATGTCAATCGAAGAAGTCAATACGAGATTTAAATAATACATAGAAGGAGTAAGAGTATCACAAATGAAGAACTCTACTTGAGAGTTAAACCACACACATCAGGAGTGGGATAAACAACAAATGTAAAATTCTACTCAAGAGTTAAACAACAAAATAAAGGAGTGGGATGATTACAAATGGAGAAGCCCATTTGAGATTTGAACAACACATCGGAGGGGTAACAAAATAACGAACGAAAAACTCTACTTGAGAGTTAAACAAAACACAAAAGGAGTGGGAGAAACAACAAACGAACAACACCACACGAGAGATAAACAACACATCAAAGGAGTGGGATAATGTTAAACAAAGAAGTCAATACGAGATTAAAACAATACAACGAAGGAGTAAGAATATCACAAATGAAGAACTCTACTTGAGAGTTAAGCCACACACATAAGGAGTCGGATAAACAACAAATGTAAAATTCTACTCAAGAGCTAAAAACGGAATAAATAAGTGGGATAATTACAAATGGAGAAGTCAATTTTAGATTTAAACAACACATCGGAGGGGTAATAAAATAATGAACGAAAAACTGTACTTTAGAGTTAAACAAAACACAAAAGTATTGGGAGAAACAGCAAACGAACAACACCACACGAGAGAGAAACAACACATCAAAGGAGTGGTATAATATAAAACGAAGAAGTCAACACGAGATTTAAACAATACATAGAATGAGTAAGAGTATCACAAAAGAAGAAGTCTACCTGAGAGTTAAACAACATAATAAATGAGTGGGATATTTCCAAATGGAGAAATCAATTTCAGATTTAAACAACACATCCGAGGGGTAATAAAATAACGAACAAAAAACTGTAATTGAGAGTTAAACAAAACAGATAAGTAGTGGGAGAAACAAAAAACGAACAACACCACATGAGAGAGAAACAACACATAAAGGGAGTGGGATAATATCAAACGAAGAAGTCAATACGACATTTAAACAATAACAGAATGAGTAAGAGTATCACAAACGAAGAAGCCAACTTGAGAGTTAAACAACAGAATAAATGAGTGGGATAGTTACAAATGGAGAAGTCAATTTCAGATTTAAACAACACATCAGAGGGGTAGTAAAATAATGAATGAAAAACTGTACTTGAGAGTTAAACAAAACACAAATGGAGTGGGAGAAACAAGAAACGAACAACACCACACGAGAGATAAACAAAACATCAAAGGAGTGGGATAATGTCAAACAAAGAAGTCAATACGAGATTAAAACAATACAACGTAGGAGTAAGAATATCACAAGTGAAGAACTCTACTTGAGAGTTAAGCCACACACATAAGGAGTCGGATAAACAACAAATGTAAAATTCTACTCAAGAGCTAAAAACGGAATAAATAAGTGGGATAATTACAAATGGAGAAGTCAATTTTAGATTTAAACAACACATCGGAGGGGTAATAAAATAATGAACGAAAAACTGTACTTTAGAGTTAAACAAAACACAAAAGTATTGGGAGAAACAGCAAACGAACAACACCACACGAGAGAGAAAGTCCACATCAAAGGAGTGGTATAATATAAAACGAAGAAGTCAACACGAGATTTAAACAATACATAGAATGAGTAAGAGTATCACAAAAGAAGAAGTCTACCTGAGAGTTAAACAACATAATAAATGAGTGGGATATTTCCAAATGGAGAAATCAATTTCAGATTTAAACAACACATCCGAGGGGTAATAAAATAACGAACAAAAAACTGTAATTGAGAGTTAAACAAAACAGATAAGTAGTGGGAGAAGCAATAAACGAACAACACCACATGAGAGAGAAACAACACATAAAGGGAGTGGGATAATATCAAACGAAGAAGTCAATACGAGATTTAAACAATACATAGAAGGAGTAAGAGTATCAAAAACGAAGAAGCCAACTTGAGAGTTAAACAACAGAATAAATGAGTGGGATAGTTACAAATGGAGAAGTCAATTTCAGATTTAAACAACACATCAGAGGGGTAATAAAATAACGAACGAAAAACTCTACTTGTGAGTTAAACAAAACACAAAAGGAGTGGGAGAAACAACAAACGAACAACACCACACGAGAGATAAACAACACATCAAAGGAGTGGGATAATGTCAAACGAAGAAGTCAATACGAGATTTAAATAATACACAGAAGGAGTGAGAGTATTACAAACGAAGAAGTCTACTTGAGAGTTAAACCACAAACATAAGGAGTGCGATAAACAACAAATGTAAAATTCTACTCATGAGTTAAACAACACAATAAAGGGGTGGAATAATTACATATGGAGCTGTCAATTTGAGATTTAAACAACACATTAGAGGGGTAAAAAAATGACGAACGAAAAATTCTACTTGAGAGTTAAACCACACACATAAGGAGTGGGATAAACAACAAATGTAAAATTCTACTCAAGATTTAAACAACAAAATAAAGGAGTGGGATAATTACAAATGGAGAAGTCAATTTGAGATTTGAACAACACATCGGAGGTGTAATAAAATAACGAACGAAAAACTCCACTTGTGAGTTAAACAAAACACAAATGGAGTGGGAGAAACAACAAACGAACAACACCACACGAGGGATAAACAACACATCAAAGGAGTGGGATAATGTCAAACAAAGAAGTCAATACGAGATTTAAACAATACATAGAAGGAGTAAGAGTATCACAAATGAAGAACTCTACTTGAGAGTTAAACCACACACATAAGGAGTCGGATAAACAACAAATGTAAAATTCTACTCGAGAGTTAATAACCATAATAAATGAGTGGGATAATTACAAATGGAGAAGTCAATTTGACATTTAAACAATACATCGGAGGGCTAAGAAAATAACAAACGAAAAACTCTTCTTGAGAGTGAAACAAAACACAAAAGGAGTGGGAGAAACAACAAACGAATAACACCACACGAGAGATAAACAACACATCAAAGGATTGGGATAATGTCAAACGAAGAAATCAATACGAGATTTAAACAATACACAGAAGGAGTAAGAGTATCACAAATGAAGAACTCTACTTGACAGTCAAATCATACACCTAACAAGTCGGATAAACAATAAATGAGTGGGATAATTACAAATGCAGAAGTCAATTTGAGATTTAAACAACACATCGGAGGGGTAATAAAATAACGAACGAAAAACTCTTTTTGAGAGTTAAACAAAACACAAAAGGAGTGGGAGAAACTACAAAAGAAGAACACCACACGAGAGATAAACAACACATCAAAGGTTTGGGATAATGTCAAATGAAGAAGTCAATACGAGATTTAAATAATATACAGAAGGAGTAAGAGTATCACAAATGAAGAACTCTACTTGAGAGTTAAGCCACACACATAATGAGTCGTATAAACAACAAATGTAAAATTCTACTCGAGAGTTAAACAACAGAATAAATGAGTGGGATAGTTACAAATGGAGAAGTCAATTTCAGATTTAAACAACACACCAGAGGGGTAATAAAATAACGAACGAAAAATTCTACTTGAGAGTTAAAACACACACATAAGGAGTCGGATAAACAAGAAATGTGAAATTCTACTCAAGAGTTAAACAACAAAATAAAGCAGTGGGATAATTACAAATGGAGAAGTCAATTTGAGATTTAAAAAACACATCGGAAGGTTAATACAATAACGAACGAAAAACTCTACTTGTGAGTTAAACAAAACACAAAAGGAGTGGGAGAAACAACAAAAGAACAACACCACACGAGGGATAAACAACACATCAAATGTAAAATTCTACTCGAGAGTTAAACAACAGAATAAATGAGTGGGATAATTACAAATGGAGAAGTCAATTTGAGATTTAAAGAATACATCGGAGGGGTAATAAAATAACGAACGAAAAACTCTTCTTGAGAGTTAAAGAAAACACAAAAGGAGTGGGAGAAACAACAAACAAACAACACCACACGAGAGATAAACAACACATCAAAGGTTTGGGATAATGTCAAACGATGAAGTCAATACGATATTTAAATAATACACCGAAGGAGTAAGAGTATCCCAAACGAAGAAGTCTACTTGAGAGTTAAAACATATACATGATGGGATAAACAACAAATGTAAAATTCTACTCGAGAGTTAAACAACACAATAAAGGAGTGGAATAATTACAAACGGAGAAGTCAATTTGAGATGTAAACAACACATCGGAGGGGTAATAAAATAACGAACGAAAAACTCCACTTGTGAGTTAAACAAAACACAAAAGGAGTGGGAGAAACAACAAACGAACAACACCACACGAGGGATAAATAACACATTAAAGGAGTGGAATAATGTCAAACAAAGAAGTCAATACGAGATTTATACAATACACAGAAGGAGTAAGAGTATCACAAATGAAGAACTCTACTTGAGAGTTAAACCACACGCATAAGGAGTCGGATAAACAACAAATGTAAAATTCTACTCGAGAGTTAAATAACAGAATAAATGAGTGTGATAGTTACAAATGGAGAAGTCAATTTCAGATTTAAACAACACATCAGAGGGGTAATAAAATAACGAAAGAAAAATTCTACTTGAGAGTTAAACCACACACATAAGGAGTGGAATAAACAACAAATGTAAAATTCTACTCGAGAGTTAAACAACACAATAAAGGAGTGCAATAATTACAAACGGAGAAGTCAATTTGAGATTTAAACAACACATTCGAGGGGTAATAAAATAACGAACGAAAAACTCTACTTGAGAGTTAAACAACACACATAAGGAGTGGGATAAACAACAAATGGACAATTCTACTCAAGAGTTAAACAACAAAATAAAGCAGTGGGATAGTTAAAAATGGAGAAGTCAATTTGAGATTTAAACAACACATCGGAGGGGTAATAAAATAACGAACGAAAAACTCTACTTGTGAGTTAAACAATACACACAAGGAGTGGGAGAAACAACAAACGAACAACACCACACGAGGGACAAACAACACATCAAAGGAGTGGGATAATGTCAAACAAAGAAGTCTATACGAGATTTAAAGAATACACAGAAGGAGTAAGAGTATCACAAATGAAGAACTCTACTTGAGAGTTAAGCCACACACATAATGAGTCGGATAAACAACAAATGTAAAATTCTACTCGAGAGTTAAACAACAGAATAAATGAGTGGTATGATTACAAATAGAGAAGTCTATTTGAGATTTAAACAATAAATCGTAGGGGTAATAAAATAACGAACGAAAAACTCTTCTTGAGAGTGAAACAAAACACAAAAGGAGTGGGAAAAACAACAAACGAACAACACTACACGAGAGAGAAACAACGCATCAAAGGATTGGGATAATGTCAAACGAAGAAGTCAATACGAGATTTAAACAATACACAGAAGGAGTAAGAGTATCACAAATGAAGAACTCTACTTGAGAGTTAAAGCATACACATAAGGAGTCGGATAAACAATAAATGAGTGGGATAATTACAAATGGAGAAGTCAATTTCGGATTTAAACAATACATCGGAGGGTAATAAAATAACGAATGAAAAACTCTTCTTGAGAGTTAAACAAAACATAAAAGGAGTGGGAGAAACAACAAACGAACAACACCACACGAGAGATAAACAACACATCAAAGGTTTGGGATAATGCCAAACGAAGAAGTCAATACGAGATTTAAATAATACACAGAAGGAGTAAGAGTATCCCAAACGAAGAAGTCTACTTGAGAGTTAAACCATATACATGATGGGATAAACAACAAATGTAAAATTCTACTCGAGAGTTAAACAACACAATAAAGGAGTGGAATAATTACAAACGGAGAAGTCAATTTGAGATTTAAAAAACACATTAGAGGGGTAATAAAATAACGAACGAAAAACTCTACTTGAGAGTTAAACCACACACATAAGGAGTGGGATAAACAACAAATGTAAAATTCTACTCAAGAGTTAAACAACTAAATAAAAGAGTAAAAAAAAAAAAAAAAAAAAAAAAACTAAATAAAGGAGTGGGATGATTACAAATGGAGAAGTCAATTTGAGATTTAAACAACACATCGGACGGGTAATAAAATAACGAACGAAAAACTCTACTTGTGAGTTAAACAATACACACAAGGAGTGGGAGAAACAACAAACGAACAACACCACACGAGGGATAAACAACACATCAAAGGAGTGGGATAATGTCAAACAAAGAAGTCAATACGAAATTTAAACAATACACAGAAGGAGTAAGAGTATCACAAATGAAGAACTCTACTTGAGAGTTAAACCACACACACAAGGAGTCGGATAAACAAGAAATGTAAAATTCTACTCGAGAGTTAAACAACAGAATAAAGGAGTGGGATAATTACAAATGGAGAAGTCAATTTGAGATTTAAACAATACATCGGAGGGGTAATAAAATAACGAACGAAAAACTCTTCTTGAGAGTTAAACAAAACAAAAATGGAGTGGGAGAAACAACAAATGAACAACACCACAGGAGAGATAAACAACACATCAAAGGTTTGGGATAATGTCAAACGAAGAAGTCAATACGAGATTTAAGGAATACACAAAAGGAGTAAGAGTATCCCAAACGAAGAAGTCTACTTGAGAGTTAAACCATATACATGATGGGATAAACAACAAATGTAAAATTCTACTCGAGAGTTAAACAACACAATAAAGGAGTGGAATAATTACAAACGGAGAAGTCAATTTGAGATTTAAACAACACATTAGAGGGGTAATAAAATAACGAACGAAAAACTCTACTTGAGAGTTAAACAACACACATAAGGAGTGGGATAAAGAATAAATTTAAATTTCTATTCAAGAGTTAAACAACAAAATAAAGCAGTGGGATAATTACAAATGGAGAAGTCAATTTGAGATTTAAACAACACATCGGAGGGGTAATAAAATAACGAACGAAAAACTCTACTTGTGAGTTAAACAAAACACAAAAGGAGTGGGAGAAACAACAAACGAACAACACCACATGAGAGATAAACAACACATCAAAGGTTTGGGATAATGTCAAACGAAGAAGACAATACGAGATTTAAATAATACACAGAAGGAGTAAGAGTATCGCAAACGAAGAAGTCTACTTGAGAGTTAAACCATATACATGATGGGATAAACAACAAATGTAAAATTCTACTCGAGAGTTAAACAACACAATAAAGGTGTTGAATAATTACAAACGGAGAAGACAATTTGAGATTTAAACAACACATTAGAGGGGTAATAAAATAACGAACGAAAAACTCTACTTGAGAGTTAAACAACACAAATAAGGAGTGGGATAAACAACAAATGTACAATTCTACTCAAGAGTTAACCAACAAAATAAAGTTGTGGGATGATTACAAATGGAGAAGTCAATTTCAGATTTAAACAAGACATCGGAGAGGTAATAAAATAACGAACAAAAAACTCTACTTGTGAGTTAAACAATACACACAAGGAGTGGGAGAAACAACAAACGAACAACACCACACGAGGGATAAACAACACATCAAAGGAGTGGGATAAAGTCAAACGAAGAAGTCAATATGAGATTTAAACAATACACAGAAGGAGTAACAGTATCACAAATGAAGAACTCTACTTCAGAGTTAAACCACACACATAAGGATTCGGATAAACAACAAATGTAAAATTCAAATCGAGAGTTAAACAACAGAATAAATGAGTGGAATAATTACAAATGGAGAAGTCAATTTCAGATTTAAACATCACATCGGAGGGGTAATAAAATAACGAACGAAAAACTGTACTTGAGAGTTAAACAAAATACAAAAGGAGTGGGAGAAACAACAAACGAACAACACCACACGAGAGATAAACAACACATCAAAGGTTTGGGATAATGTCAAACGATGAAGTCAATACGATATTTAAATAATACACCGAAGGAGTAAGAGTATCCCAAACGAAGAAGTCTACTTGAGAGTTATAACATATACATGATGGGATAAACAACAAATGTAAAATTCTACTCGAGAGTTAAACAACACAATAAAGTGGAATAATTACAAGCGGAGAAGTCAATTTGAGATTTAAACAACACATCGGAGGGTAATAAAATAACGAGCGAAAAACTCCATTTGTGAGTTAAACAAAATACAAAAGTGGGAGAAACAACAAGCAACAACACCACGAGGGATAAACAACACATCAAAGGAGTGGGATAATGTCAAACAAAGAAGTCAATCTGAGATTTAAACAATACATGGAAGGTAAGAGAGTATCACAAATGAAGAACTCTACTTGAGAGTTAAACCACACATAAGGAGTCGGATAAACAACAAATGTAAAATTCTACTTGAGAGTTAAACAACAGAATAAATGATTGAGATAATTACAAATGGAGAAGTCAATTTCAGATTTAAACAACACATCGGAGGGGTAATAAAATAATGAACGAAAAATTCTACTTGAGAGTTAAACCACACACATAAGGAGTGGGATAAACAACAAATGTAAAATTCTACACGAGTTAAACAACACATCAAAGGTGGGATAATTACAAATGGAAGAAGTCAATGAGATTTAAACAATAACACAGATGAGTAAGAGTATCCCAAGAAGAAGTCTACTTGAGAGTTAAACCATATACATGATGGGATAAACAACAAATGTAAAATTCTACCGAGAGTTAAACAACACATAAAAAGGTGGAATAATTACAAGCGGAGAAGTGAATTTGAGATTTATACAACACATCGGAGGGGTAATAAAATAACGAACGAAAAACTCTACTTGTGAGTTAAACAATACACACAAGGAGTGGGAGAAACAACAAACGAACAACACCACACGAGGGATAAACAACACATCAAAGGAGTGGGATAATGTCAAACAAAGAAGTCAATACGAGATTTAAACAATACATAGAAGGAGTAAGAGTATCACAAATGAACAACTCTACTTGAGAGTTAAACCACACACATAAGGAGTCGGATAAACAACAAATGTAAAATTCTACTCGAGAGTTAAATAACAGAATAAATGAGTGTGATAGTTACAAATGGAGAAGTCAATTTCAGATTCAAACAACACATCAGAGGGGTAATAAAATAACGAACGAAAAATTCTACTTGAGAGTTAAGCCACACACATAAGGAGTCGGATATACAACAAATGTAAAATTCTACTCGAGAGTTAAACAACAGAATAAATGAGTGGGATAATTACAAATGGAGAAGTCAATTTGAGATTTAAACAATACATCGGAGGGGTAATAAAATAACGAACGAAAAACTCTTCTTGAGAGTTAAACAAAACACAAAAGGAGTGGGAGAAACAACAAACGAACAACACCACACGAGAGATAAACAACACATCAAAGGTTCGGGATAATGTCAAACGAAGAAGTCAATACGATATTTAAATAACACAGAGAAGGAGTAAGAGTATCCCAAACGAAGAAGTCTACTTGAGAGTTAAACCATATACATGATGGGATAAACAACAAATGTAAAATTCTACTCGAGAGTTAAACAACACAATAAAGGAGTTGAATAATTACAAACGGAGAAGTCAATTTGAGATTTAAACAACACATTAGAGGGGTAATAAAATAACGAACGAAAAACTCTACTTGAGTGTTAAACAACACACATAAGGAGTGGGATAAACAACAAATGTACAATTCTATTCAAGAGTTAACCAACATAATAAAGTTGTGGGATGATTACAAATAGAGAAGTCAATTTGAGATTTAAACACCACATCGGAGAGGTAATAAAATAACGAACAAAAAACTCTACTTGTGAGTTAAACAATACACACAAGGAGTGGGAGAAACAACAAACGAACAACACCACACGAGGGATAAACAACACATCAAAGGAGTGGGATAATGTCAAACAAAGAAGTCAATACGAGATTTAAACAATACACAGAAGGAGTAAGAGTATCACAAATGAAGAACTCTACTTGAGAGTTAAACCACACACACAAGGAGTCGGATAAACAAGAAATGTAAAATTCTACTCGAGAGTTAAACAACAGAATAAATGAGTGCGATAATTACAAATGGAGAAGTCAATTTGAGATTTAAACAATACATCGGAGGGGTAATAAAATAACGAACGAAAAACTCTTTTTGAGAGTTAAACAAAACAAAAAAGGAGTGGGAGAAACAACAAACAAACAACACCACACGAGATATAAACAACACATCAAAGGTTTGGGATAATGTCAAACGATGAAGTCAATACGATATTTAAATAATACACCGAAGGAGTAAGAGTATCCCAAACGAAGAAGTCTACTTGAGAGTTAAACCATATACATGATGGGATAAACAACAAATGTAAAATTCTACTCGAGAGTTGAACAACACAATAAAGGAGTGGAATAATTACAAACGGAGAAGTCAATTTGAGATTTAAACAACACATCAGAGGGGTAATAAAATAACGAACGAAAAACTCCATTTGTGAGTTAAACAAAATACAAAAGGAGTGGGAGAAACAACAAACGAACAACACCACACGAGGGATAAACAACACATCAAAGGAGTGGGATAATGTCAAACAAAGAAGTCAATACGAGATTTAAACAATACACAGAAGGAGTAAGAGTATCACAAATGAAGAACTCTACTTGAGAGTTAAACCACACACATAAGGAGTCGGATAAACAACAAATGTAAGATTCTACTCGAGAGTTAAATTACAGAATAAATGAGTGGGATAGTTACAAATGGAGAATTCAATTTCAGATTTAAACAACACATCAGAGGGGTAATAAAATAACGAAAGAAAAATTCTACTTGAGAGTTAAACCTCACACATAAGGAGTGGGATAAACAAGAAATGAAAAATTCTACTCGAGAGTTAAACAACAGAATAAATGAGTGGGATAATTACAAATGGAGAAGTCAATTTGAGATTTAAACAATACATCGGAGGGGTAATAAAATAACGAACGAAAAACTCTTCTTGAGAGTTAAACGAAACACAAAAGGAGTGGCAGAAACAACAAACGAACAACACCACACGAGATATAAACAACACATCAAAGGTTCGGGATAATGTCAAACGAAGAAGTCAATACGATATTTAAATAACACAGAGAATGAGTAAGAGTATCCCAAACGAAGAAGTCTACTTGAGAGTTAAACCATATACATGATGGGATAAACAACAAATGTAAAATTCTACTCGAGAGTTGAACAACACAATAAAGGAGTGGAATAATTACAAACGGAGAAGTGAATTTGAGATTTAAACAACACATCGGAGGGGTAATAAAATAAAGAACGAAAAACTCCACTTGTGAGTTAAACAAAATACAAAAGGAGTGGGAGAAACAACAAACGAACAACACTACACGAGGGATAAACAACACATCAAAGGAGTGGGATAATGTCAAACAAAGAAGTCAATACGAGATTTAAACAATACACAGAAGGAGTAAGAGTATCACAAATGAAGAACTCTACTTGAGAGTTAAACCACACACATAAGGAGTCGGATAAACAACAAATGTAAGATTCTACTCGAGAGTTAAATTACAGATTAAATGAGTGGGATAGTTCCAAATGGAGAAGTCAATTTCAGATTTAAACAACACATCAGAGGGGTTATAAAATAACGAAAGAAAAATTCTACTTGAGAGTTAAACCTCACACATAAGGAGTGGGATAAACAAGAAATGAAAAATTCTACTCGAGAGTTAAACAACAGAATAAATGAGTGGGATAATTACAAATGGAGAAGTCAATTTGAGATTTAAACAATACATCGGAGGGGTAATAAAATAACGAACGAAAAACTCTTCTTGAGAGTTAAACAAAACACAAAAGGAGTGGGAGAAACAACAAACGAACAACACCACACGAGAGATAAACAACACATCAAAGGTTCGGGATAATGTCAAACGAAGAAGTCAATACGAGATTTAAATAACACAGAGAAGGAGTAAGAGTATCCCAAACGAAGAAGTCTACTTGAGAGTTAAACCATATACATGATGGGATAAACAACAAATGTAAAATTCTACTCGAGAGTTAAACAACACAATAAAGGAGTTGAATAATTACAAACGGAGAAGTCAATTTGAGATTTAAACAACACATTAGAGGGGTAATAAAATAACGAACGAAAAACTCTACTTGAGTGTTAAACAACACACATAATGAGTGGGATAAACAACAAATGTACAATTCTATTCAAGAGTTAACCAACATAATAAAGTTGTGGGATGATTACAAATAGAGAAGTCAATTTGAGATTTAAACACCACATCGGAGAGGTAATAAAATAACGAACGAAAAACTCTACTTGTGAGTTAAACAATACACACAAGGAGTGGGAGAAACAACAAACAAACAACACCACACGAGGGATAAACAACACATCAAAGGAGTGGGATAATGTCAAACAAAGAAGTCAATACGAGATTTAAACAATACATAGAAGGAGTAAGAGTATCAAAAATGAAGAACTCTACTTGAGAGTTAAACCACACACACAAGGAGTCGGATAAACAAGAAATGTAAAATTCTAATCGAGAGTTAAACAACAGAATAAATGAGTGGGATAATTACAAATGGAGAAGTCAATTTGAGATTTAAACAATACATCGGAGGGGTAATATAATAACGAACGAAAAACTCTTCTTGAGAGTTAAACAAAATACAAAAGGAGTGGGAGAAACAACAAACGAACAACACCACACGAGAGATAAACAACACATCAAAGGTTCGGGATAATGTCAAACGAAGAAGTCAATACGATATTTAAATAACACAGAGAAGGAGTAAGAGTATCCCAAACGAAGAAGTCTACTTGAGAGTTAAACCACACACATAAGGAGTCGGATAAACAACAAATGTAAGATTCTACTCGAGAGTTAAATTACAGAATAAATGAGTGGGATAGTTACAAATGGAGAAGTCAATTTCAGATTTAAACAACACATCAGAGGGGTTATAAAATAACGAAAGAAAAATTCTACTTGAGAGTTAAACCTCACACATAAGGAGTGGGATAAACAAGAAATGAAAAATTCTACTCGAGAGTTAAACAACAGAATAAATGAGTGGGATAATTACAAATGGAGAAGTCAATTTGAGATTTAAAGAATACATCGGAGGGGTAATAAAATAACGAACGAAAAACTCTTATTGAGAGTTAAAGAAAACACAAAAGGAGTGGGAGAAACAACAAACAAACAACACCACACGAGATATAAACAACACATCAAAGGTTTGGGATAATGTCAAACGATGAAGTCAATACGATATTTAAATAATACACCGAAGGAGTAAGAGTATCCCAAACGAAGAAGTCTACTTGAGAGTTAAAACATATACATGATGGGATAAACAACAAATGTAAAATTCTACTCGAGAGTTAAACAACACAATAAAGGTGTGGAATAATTACAAACGGAGAAGTCAATTTGAGATGTAAACAACACATCGGAGGGGTAATAAAATAACGAACGAAAAACTCCACTTGTGAGTTAAACAAAACACAAAAGGAGTGGGAGAAACAACAAAAGAACAACACCACACGAGGGATGAACAACACATCAAAGGAGTGGGATAATGTCAAACAAAGAAGTCAATACGAGATTTAAACAATACACAGAAGGAGTAAGAGTATCACAAATGAAGAACTCTACTTGAGAGTTAAGCCACACACATAATGAGTCGGATAAACAACAAATGTAAAATTCTACTCGAGAGTTAAACAACAGAATAAATGAGTGGGATAGTTACAAATGGAGAAGTCAATTTCAGATTTAAACAACACACCAGAGGGGTAATAAAATAACGAACGAAAAATTCTACTTGAGAGTTAAAACACACACATAAGGAGTCGGATAAACAACAAATGTGAAATTCTACTCAAGAGTTAAACAACAAAATAAAGCAGTGTGATAATTACAAATGGAGAAGTCAATTTGAGATTTAAAAAACACATCGGAAGGTTAATACAATAACGAACGAAAAACTCTACTTGTGAGTTAAACAAAACACAAAAGGAGTGGGAGAAACAACAAAAGAACAACACCACACGAGGGATAAACAACACATCAAAGGAGTGGGATAATGTCAAACAAAGAAGTCAATACGAGATTTAAACAATACACAGAAGGAGTAAGAGTATCACAAATGAAGAACTCTACTTGAGAGTTAAGCCACACACATAATGAGTCGTATAAACAACAAATGTAAAATTCTACTCGAGAGTTAAACAACAGAATAAATGAGTGGGATGATTACAAATAGAGAAGTCAATTTGAGATTTAAACAATAAATCGTAGGGGTAATAAAATAACGAACGAAAAACTCTTCTTGAGAGTGAAACAAAACACAAAAGGAGTGGGAGAAACAACAAACGAACAACACCACACGAGGGATAAACAACACATCAAAGGAGTGGGATAATGTCAAACAAAGAAGTCAATACGAGATTTAAACAATACACAGAAGGAGTAAGAGTATCACAAATGAAGAACTCTACTTGAGAGTTAAGCCACACACATAAGGAGTCGGATATACAACAAATGTAAAATTCTACTCGAGAGTTAAACAACAGAATAAATGAGTGGGATAATTACAAATGGAGAAGTCAATTTGAGATTTAAAGAATACATCGGAGGGGTAATAAAATAACGAACGAAAAACTCTTCTTGAGAGTTAAAGAAAACACAAAAGGAGTGGGAGAAACAACAAACAAACAACACCACACGAGAGATAAACAACACATCAAAGGTTTGGGATAATGTCAAACGAAGAAGTCAATACGAGATTTAAATAATACACAGAAGGAGTAAGAGTATCCCAAACGAAGAAGTCTACTTGAGAGTTAAAACATATACATGATGGGATAAACAACAAATGTAAAATTCTACTCGAGAGTTAAACAACACAATAAAGGAGTGGAATAATTACAAACGGAGAAGTCAATTTGAGATTTAAACAACACATCGGAGGGGTAATAAAATAACGAACGAAAAACTCTACTTGTGAGTTAAACAATACACACAAGGAGTGGGAGAAACAACAAACGAACAACACCACACGAGGGATAAACAACACATCAAAGGAGTGGGATAATGTCAAACAAAGAAGTCAATACGAGATTTAAACAATACACAGAAGGAGTAAGAGTATCACAAATGAAGAACTCTACTTGAGAGTTAAGCCACACACATAAGGAGTCGGATATACAACAAATGTAAAATTCTACTCGAGAGTTAAACAACAGAATAAATGAGTGGGATGATTACAAATAGAGAAGTCAATTTGAGATTTAAACAATAAATCGTAGGGGTAATAAAATAACGAACGAAAAACTCTTCTTGAGAGTGAAACAAAACACAAAAGGAGTGGGAGAAACAACAAACGAACAACAGCACACGAGAGATAAACAACACATCAAAGGATTGGGATAATGTCAAACGAAGAAGTCAATACGAGATTTAAACAATACACAGAAGGAGTAAGAGTATCATAAATGAAGAACTCTACTTGAGAGTTAAAGCATACACATAAGGAGTCGGATAAACAATAAATGAGTGGGATAATTACAAATGGAGAA
Organism: Plantago major; assembly: GCA_026545765.1. Taxonomy (NCBI): domain Eukaryota; kingdom Viridiplantae; phylum Streptophyta; class Magnoliopsida; order Lamiales; family Plantaginaceae; genus Plantago; species Plantago major. The sequence continues at coordinate 42,900,781 of CM048843.1, read as the reverse complement.
GTCAATTTCGGATTTAAACAATACATCGGAGGGGTAATAAAATAACGAATGAAAAACTCTTCTTGAGAGTTAAACAAAACACAAAAGGAGTGGGAGAAACAACAAACGAACAACACCACACGAGAGATAAACAACACATCAAAGGTTTGGGATAATGTCAAACGAAGAAGTCAATACGAGATTTAAATAATACATAGAAGGAGTAAGAGTATCCCAAACGAAGAAGTCTACTTGAGAGTTAAACGATATACATGATGGGATAAACAACAAATGTAAAATTCTACTCGAGAGTTAAACAACACAATAAAGGAGTGGAATAATTACAAACGGAGAAGTCAATTTGAGATTTAAACAACACATTAGAGGGGTAATAAAATAACGAACGAAAAACTCTACTTGAGAGTTAAACCACACACATAAGGAGTGGGATAAACAACAAATGTAAAATTCTACTCAAGAGTTAAACAACAAAATAAAGGAGTGAGATAATTACAAATGGAGAGTCAATTTGAGATTTAAACAACACATCGGAGGGGTAATAAAATAACGAACGAAAAACTCTACTTGTGAGTTAAACAATACACACAAGGAGTGGGAGAAACAACAAATTTAAAATTCTACTCAAGAGTTAAACAACAAAATAAAGGAGTGAGATAATTACAAATGGAGAAGTCAATTTGAGATTTAAACAACACATCGGAGGGGTAATAAAATAACGAACGAAAAACTCTACTTGTGAGTTAAACAATACACACAAGGAGTGGGAGAAACAACAAACGAACAACACCACACGAGGGATAAACAACACATCAAAGGAGTGGGATAATGTCAAACAAAGAAGTCAATACGAGATTTAAACAATACACAGAAGGAGTAAGAGTATCACAAATGAAGAACTCTACTTGAGAGTTAAACCACACACACAAGGAGTCGGATAAACAAGAAATGTAAAATTCTACTCGAGAGTTAAACAACAGAATAAAGGAGTGGGATAATTACAAATGGAGAAGTCACTTTGAGATTTAAACAATACATCGGAGGGGTAATAAAATAACGAACGAAAAACTCTTCTTGAGAGTTAAACAAAACACAAAAGGAGTGGGAGAAACAACAAACGAACAACACCACACGAGAGATAAACAACACATCAAAGGTTTGGGATAATGTCAAACGAAGAAGTCAATACGAGATTTAAATAATACACAGAAGGAGTAAGAGTATCCCAAACGAACAAGTCTACTTGAGAGTTAAACCATATACATGATGGGATAACCAACAAATGTAAAATTCTTCTCGAGAGTTAAACAACACAATAAAGGAGTGGAATAATTACAAACGGAGAAGACAATTTGAGATTTAAACAACACATTAGAGGGGTAATAAAATAACGAACGAAAAACTCTACTTGAGAGTTAAACCACACACATAAGGAGTGGGATAAACAACAAATGTAAAATTCTACTCAAGAGTTAAACAACAAAATAAAGGAGTGAGATAATTACAAATGGAGAGTCAATTTGAGATTTAAACAACACATCGGAGGGGTAATAAAATAACGAACGAAAAACTCTACTTGAGAGTTAAACAACACACATAAGGAGTGGGATAAACAACAAATTTAAAATTCTATTCAAGAGTTAAACAACAAAATAAAGCAGTGGGATAATTACAAATGGAGAAGTCAATTTGAGATTTAAACAACACATCGGAGGGGTAATAAAATAACGAACGAAAAACTCTACTTGTGAGTTAAACAATACACACAAGGAGTGGGAGAAACAACAAACGAACAACACCACACGAGGGATAAACAACACATCAAAGGAGTGGGATAATGTCAAACAAAGAAGTCAATACGAGATTTAAACAATACACAGAAGGAGTAAGAGAATCACAAATGAAGAACTCTACTTGAGAGTTAAACCACACACACAAGGAGTCGGATAAAGAAGAAATGTAAAATTCTACTCGAGAGTTAAACAACAGAATAAAGGAGTGGGATAATTACAAATGGAGAAGTCACTTTGAGATTTAAACAATACATCGGAGGGGTAATAAAATAACGAACGAAAAACTCTTCTTGAGAGTTAAACAAAACAAAAAAGGAGTGGGAGAAACAACAAATGAACAACACCACACGAGAGATAAACTACACATCAAAGGTTTGGGATAATGTCAAACGAAGAAGTCAATACGAGATTTATACAATACACAGAAGGAGTAAGAGTATCCCAAACGAAGAAGTCTACTTCAGAGTTAAACCATATACATGATGGGATAAACAACAAATGTAAAATTCTTCTCGAGAGTTAAACAACACAATAAAGGAGTGGAATAATTACAAACGGAGAAGTCAATTTGAGATTTAAACAACAAATTCGAGGGGTAATAAAATAACGAACGAAAAACTCTACTTGAGAGTTAAACCACACACATAAGGAGTGGGATAAACAACAAATGTAAAATTCTACTCAAGAGTTAAACAACAAAATAAAGGAGTGAGATAATTACAAATGGAGAAGTCAATTTGAGATTTAAACAACACATCGGAGGGGTAATAAAATAACGAACGAAAAACTCTACTTGAGAGTTAAACAACACACATAAGGAGTGGGATAAACAACAAATTTAAAATTCTATTCAAGAGTTAAACAACAAAATAAAGCAGTGGGATAATTACAAATGGAGAAGTCAATTTGAGATTTAAACAACACATCGGAGGGGTAATAAAATAACGAACGAAAAACTCTACTTGTGAGTTAAACAATACACACAAGGAGTGGGAGAAACAACAAACGAACAACACCACACGAGGGATAAACAACACATCAAAGGAGTGGGATAATGTCAAACAAAGAAGTCAATACGAGATTTAAACAATACACAGAAGGAGTAAGAGTATCACAAATGAAGAACTCTACTTGAGAGTTAAACCACACACACAAGGAGTCGGATAAACAAGAAATGTAAAATTCTACTCGAGAGTTAAACAACAGAATAAAGGAGTGGGATAATTACAAATGGAGAAGTCAATTTGAGATTTAAACAATACATCGGAGGGGTAATAAAATAACGAACGAAAAACTCTTCTTGAGAGTTAAACAAAACAAAAAAGGAGTGGGAGAAACAACAAATGAACAACACCACACGAGAGATAAACAACACATCAAAGGTTTGGGATAATGTCAAACGAAGAAGTCAATACGAGATTTAAATAATACACAGAAGGAGTAAGAGTATCCCAAACGAAGAAGTCTACTTGAGAGTTAAACCATATACATGATGGGATAAACAACACAATAAAGGAGTGGAATAATTACAAACGGAGAAGTCAATTTGAGATTTAAACAACACATTAGAGGGGTAATAAAATAACGAACGAAAAACTCTACTTGAGAGTTAAACCACACACATAAGGAGTGGGATAAACAACAAATGTAAAATTCTACTCAAGAGTTAAACAACAAAATAAAGGAGTGAGATAATTACAAATGGAGAGTCAATTTGAGATTTAAACAACACATCGGAGGGGTAATAAAATAACGAACGAAAAACTCTACTTGTGAGTTAAACAATACACACAAGGAGTGGGAGAAACAACAAACGAACAACACCACACGAGGGATAAACAACACATCAAAGGAGTGGGATAATGTCAAACAAAGAAGTCAATACGAGATTTAAACAATACACAGAAGGAGTAAGAGTATCACAAATAAAGAACTATACTTGAGAGTTAAACCACACACACAAGGAGTCGGATAAACAAGAAATGTAAAATTCTACTCGAGAGTTAAACAACAGAATAAAGGAGTGGGATAATTACAAATGGAGAAGTCACTTTGAGATTTAAACAATACATCGGAGGGGTAATAAAATAACGAACGAAAAACTCTTCTTGAGAGTTAAACAAAACAAAAAAGGAGTGGGAGAAACAACAAATGAACAACACCACACGAGAGATAAACAACACATCAAAGGTTTGGGATAATGTCAAACGAAGAAGTCAATACGAGATTTATACAATACACAGAAGGAGTAAGAGTATCCCAAACGAAGAAGTCTACTTGAGAGTTAAACCATATACATGATGGGATAACGAACAAATGTAAAATTCTTCTCGAGAGTTAAACAACACAATAAAGGAGTGGAATAATTACAAACGGAGAAGTCAATTTGAGATTTAAACAACACATTTGAGGGTTAATAAAATAACGAACGAAAAATTCTACTTGAGAGTTAAACAACACACATAAGGAGTGGGATAAACAACAAATTTAAAATTCTATTCAAGAGTTAAACAACAAAATAAAGCAGTGGGATAATTACAAATGGAGAAGTCAATTTGAGATTTAAACAACACATCGGAGGGGTAATAAAATAACGAACGAAAAACTCTACTTGTGAGTTAAACAAAACACAAAAGGAGTGGGAGAAACAACAAATGAACAACACCACACGAGAGATAAACAACACATCAAAGGAGTGGGGTAATGTCAAACGAAAAAGTCAATACGAGATTTAAATAATACACAGAAGGAGTAGGAGTATCCCAAACGAAGAAGTCTACTTGAGAGTTAAGCCATATACATGATGGGATAAACAACAAATGTAAAATTCTACTCGAGAGTTAAACAACACAATAAAGGAGTGGAATAATTACAAATGGAGAAGTCAATTTGAGATTTAAACAACACATTAGAGGGGTAATAAAATAACGAACGAAAAACTCTACTTGAGAGTTAAACAACACACATAAGGAGTGGGATAAACAACAAATGTACAATTCTACTCAAGAGTTAACTAACAAAATAAAGTTGTGGGATAATTACAAATGGAGAAGTCAATTTGAGATTTAAACAACACATCGGAGGGGTAATAAAATAACGAAAAACTCTACTTGTGAGTTAAACAATACACACAAGGAGTGGGAGAAACAACAAACGAACAACACCACAGGAGGGATAACCAACACATCAAAGGAGTGGGATAATGTCAAACAAAGAAGTCAATACGAGATTTAAACTATACACAGAAGGAGTAAGAGTATCACAAATGAAGAACTCTACTTGAGAGTTAAACCACACACACAAGGAGTCGGATAAACAAGAAATGTAAAATTCTACTCGAGAGTTAAACAACAGAATAAATGAGTGGGATAATTACAAATGGAGAAGTCAATTTGAGATTTAAACAATACATCGGAGGGGTAATAAAATAACTTACGAAAAACTCTTCTTGAGAGTTAAACAAAACACAAAAGGAGTGGGAGAAACAACAAACGAACAACACCACACGAGAGATAACAACACATCAAAGGTTTGGGATAATGTCAAACGAAGAAGTCAATACGAGATTTAAAGAATACACAGAAGGAGTAAGAGTATCCTAAACGAAGAAGTCTACTTGAGAGTTAAACCATATACATGATGGGATAAACAACAAATGTAAAATTCTACTCGAGAGTTAAACAACACAATAAAGGAGTGGAATAATTACAAACGGAGAAGTCAATTTGAGATTTAAATAACACATTTGAGGTGTAATAAAATAACGAACGAAAAACTCTACTTGAGGGTTAAACAACACACATAAGGAGTGGGATAAATAACAAATGTAAAATTCTACTCAAGAGTTAAACAACAAAATAAAGCAGTGGGATAATTACAAGTGGAGAAGTCAATTTGAGATTTAAACAACACATCGTAGGGGTAATAAAATAACGAACGAAAAACACTTCTTGAGAGTTAAACAAAACAAAAAAGGAGTGGGAGAAACAACAAACGAACAACACCACACGAGAGAAAATAAAACATCAAAGGTTTGGGATAATGTCAAACGAAGAAGTCAATACGAGATTTAAAGAATACACAGAAGGAGTAAGAGTATCATAAATGAAGAACTCTACTTGAGAGTTAAAGCATACACATAAGGAGTCGGATAAACAATAAATGAGTGGGATAATTACAAATGGAGAAGTCAATTTCGGATTTAAATAATACATCGGAGGGGTAATAAAATAACGAATGAAAAACTCTTCTTGAGAGTCAAACAAAACACAAAAGGAGTGGGAGAAACAACAAACGAACAACACCACACGAGAGATAAACAACACATCAAAGGTTTGGAATAATGTCAAATGAAGAAGTCAATACGAGATTTAAATAATACACAGAAGGAGTAAGAGTATCACAAACGAAGAAGTCTACTTGAGAGTTAAACCATATACATGATGGGATAAACAACAAATGTAAAATTCTACTCGAGAGTTAAACAACACAATAAAGGAGTGGAATAATTACAAACGGAGAAGTCAATTTGAGATTTAAACAACACATTAGAGGGGTAATAAAATAACGAACGAAAAACTCTACTTGAGAGTTAAACAACACACATAAGGAGTGGGATAAACAACAAATTTAAAATTCTATTCAAGAGTTAAACAACAAAATAAAGGAGTGGGATAATTACAAATGGAGAAGTCAATTTGAGATTTAAACAACACATCGGAGGGGTAATAAAATAACGAACGAAAAACTCTACTTGTGAGTTAAACAATACACACAAGGAGTGGGAGAAACAACAAACGAACAACACCACACGAGGGATAAACAACACATCAAAGGAGTGGGATAATGTCAAACAAAGAAGTCAATACGAGATTTAAACAATACACAGAAGGAGTAAGAGAATCACAAATGAAGAACTCTACTTGAGAGTTAAACCACACACACAAGGAGTCGGATAAACAAGAAATGTAAAATTCTACTCGAGAGTTAAACAACAGAATAAAGGAGTGGGATAATTACAAATGGAGAAGTCAATTTGAGATTTAAACAATACATCGGAGGGGTAATAAAATAACGAACGAAAAACTCTTCTTGAGAGTTAAACAAAACAAAAAAGGAGTGGGAGAAACAACAAATGAACAACACCACACGAGAGATAAACTACACATCAAAGGTTTGGGATAATGTCAAACGAAGAAGTCAATACGAGATTTATACAATACACAGAAGGAGTAAGAGTATCCCAAACGAAGAAGTCTACTTCAGAGTTAAACCATATACATGATGGGATAAACAACAAATGTAAAATTCTTCTCGAGAGTTAAACAACACAATAAAGGAGTGGAATAATTACAAACGGAGAAGTCAATTTGAGATTTAAACAACACATTTGAGGTGTAATAAAATAACGAACGAAAAACTCTACTTGAGAGTTAAACAACACACATAAGGAGTGGGATAAACAAAAAATTTAAAATTCTATTCAAGAGTTAAACAACAAAATAAAGCAGTGGGATAATTACAAATGGAGAAGTCAATTTGAGATTTAAACAACACATCGGAGGGGTAATAAAATAACGAACGAAAAACTCTACTTGTGAGTTAGAGAAAACACAAAAGGAGAGGGAGAAACAACAAATGAACAACACCACACGAGAGATAAACAACACATCAAAGGAGTGGGATAATGTCAAACGAAGAAGACAATACGCGATTTGAATAATACACAGAAGCAGTAAGAGTATCCCAAACGAAGAAGTCTACTTGAGAGTTAAACCATATACATGATGGGATAAACAACAAATGTAAAATTCTACTCGAGAGTTAAACAACACAATAAAGGAGTGGAATAATTACAAACGGAGAAGTCAATTTGAGATTGAAACAACACATTCGAGGGGTAATAAAATAACGAACGAAAAACTCTACTTGAGAGTTAAACAACACACATAAGGAGTGGGATAAACAACAAATGGACAATTCTACTCAAGAGTTAAACAACAAAATAAAGCAGTGGGATAAATACAAATGGAGAAGTCAATTTGAGATTTAAACAACACATCGGAGGGGTAATAAAATAACGAACGAAAAACTCTACTTGTGAGTTAAACAATACACACAAGGAGTGGGAGAAACAACAAACGAACAACACCACACGAGGGATAAACAACACATCAAAGGAGTGGGATAATGTCAAACAAAGAAGTCAATACGAGATTTAAACAATACACAGAAGGAGTAAGAGTATCACAAATGAAGAACTCTACTTGAGAGTTAAACCACACACACAAGGAGTCGGATAAACAAGAAATGTAAAATTCTACTCGAGAGTTAAACAACAGAATAAATGAGTGGGATAATTACAAATGGAGAAGTCAATTTGAGATTTAAACAATACATCGGAGGGGTAATAAAATAACGAACGAAAAACTCTTCTTGAGAGTTAAACAAAACACAAAAGGAGTGGGAGAAACAACAAACGAACAACACCACACGAGAGATAAACAACACATCAAAGGTTTGGGATAATGTCAAACGATGAAGTCAATACGATATTTAAATAATACACCGAAGGAGTAAGAGTATCCCAAACGAAGAAGTCTACTTGAGAGTTAAAACATATACATGATGGGATAAACAACAAATGTAAAATTCTACTCGAGAGTTAAACAACACAATAAAGGAGTGGAATAATTACAAACGGAGAAGTCAATTTGAGATTTAAACAACACATCGGAGGGGTAATAAAATAACGAACGAAAAACTCCACTTGTGAGTTAAACAAAATACAAAAGGAGTGGGAGAAACAACAAACGAACAACACCACACGAGGGATAAACAACACATCAAAGGAGTGGGATAATGTCAAACAAAGAAGTCAATACGAGATTTAAACAATACACAGAAGGAGTAAGAGTATCACAAATGAAGAACTCTACTTGAGAGTTAAACCACACACATAAGGAGTCGGATAAACAACAAATGTAAGATTCTACTCGAGAGTTAAATAACAGAATAAATGAGTGGGATAGTTACAAATGGAGAAGTCAATTTCAGATTTAAACAACACATCAGAGGGGTTATAAAATAACGAAAGAAAAATTCTACTTGAGAGTTAAACCTCACACATAAGGAGTGGGATAAACAAGAAATGAAAAATTCTACTCAAGAGTTAAACAACAAAACAAAGCAGTGGGATAATTACAAATGGAGAAGTCAATTTGAGATTTAAACAACACATCGGAGGGTTAATAAAATAACGAACGAAAAACTCTACTTGTGAGTTAAACAAAACACAAAAGGAGTGGGAGAAACAACAAACGAACAACACCACACGAGGGATAAACAACACATCAAAGGAGTGGGATAATGTCAAACAAAGAAGTCTATATGAGATTTAAAGAATACACAGAAGGAGTAAGAGTATCACAAATGAAGAACTCTACTTGAGAGTTAAGCCACACACATAATGATTCGGATAAACAACAAATGTAAAATTCTACTCGAGAGTTAAACAACAGAATAAATGAGTGGGATGATTACAAATAGAGAAGTCAATTTGAGATTTATACAATAAATCGTAGGGGTAATAAAATAACGAACGAAAAATTCTTCTTGAGAGTGAAACAAAACCCAAAAGGAGTGGGAGAAACAACAAACGAACAACACCACACGAGAGATAAACAACACATCAAAGGATTGGGATAATGTCAAACGAAGAAGTCAATACGAGATTTAAACAATACACAGAAGGAGTAAGAGTATCACAAATGAAGAACTCTACTTGAGAGTTAAACCACACACACAAGGAGTCGGATAAACAAGAAATGTAAAATTCTACTCGAGAGTTAAACAACAGAATAAATGAGTGGGATAATTACAAATGGAGAAGTCAATTTGAGATTTAAACAATACATCGGAGGGGTAATAAAATAACGAACGAAAAACACTTCTTGAGAAGTTAAACAAAACACAAAAGGAGTGGGAGAAACAACAAACGAACAACAGCACACGAGAGATAAACAACACATCAAAGGTTTGGGATAATGTCAAACGAAGAAGTTAATACGAGATTTAAATAATACATAGAAGGAGTAAGAGTATCCCAAACGAAGAAGTCTACTTGAGAGTTAAACCATATACATGATGGGATAAACAACAAATGTACAATTCTACTCAAGAGTTAACTAACAAAATAAAGTTGTGGGATAATTACAAATGGAGAAGTCAATTTGAGATTTAAACAACACATCGGAGGGGTAATAAAATCACGAACGAAAAACTCTACTTGTGAGTTAAACAATACACACAAGGAGTGGGAGAAACAACAAACGAACAACACCACACGAGGGATAAACAACTCATCAAAGGAGTGAGATAATGTCAAACATAGAAGTCAATACGAGATTTAAACAATACACAGAAGGAGTAAGAGTATCACAAATGAAGAACTCTACTTGAGAGTTAAACAACACACACATAATGAGTCGGATAAACAACAAATGTAAAATTCTACTCGAGAGTTAAACAACAGAATAAATGAGTGGGATGATTACAAATAGAGAAGTCAATTTGAGATTTAAACAACAAATCGTAGGGGTAGTAAAATAACGAACGAAAAACACTTTTGAGAGTGAAACAAAACACAAAAGGAGTGGGAGAAACGACAAACGAACAACACCACACGAGAGATAAACAACACATCAAAGGATTGGGATAATGTCAAACGAAGAAGTCAATACGAGATTTAAACAATACACAGAAGGAGTAAGAGTATCATAAATGAAGAACTCTACTTGAGAGTTAAAGCATACACATAAGGAGTCGGATAAACAATAAATGAGTGGGATAATTACAAATGGAGAAGTCAATTTCGGATTTAAACAATACATCGGAGGGGTAATAAAATAACGAATGAAAAACTCTTCTTGAGAGTTAAACAAAACACAAAAGGAGTGGGAGAAACAACAAACGAACAACACCACACGAGAGATAAACAACACATCAAAGGTTTGGGATAATGTCAAACGAAGAAGTCAATACGAGATTTAAATAATACACAGAAGGAGTAAGAGTATCCCAAACGAAGAAGTCTACTTGAGAGTTAAACCATATACATGATGGGATAAACAACAAATGTAAAATTCTACTCGAGAGTTAAACAACACAATAAAGGAGTGGAATAATTACAAACGGAGAAGTCAATTGGAGATTTAAACAACACATTAGAGGGGTAATAAAATAACGAACGAAAAACTCTACTTGAGAGTTAAACCACACACATAAGGAGTGGGATAAACAACAAATGTAAAATTCTACTCAAGAGTTAAACAACAAAATAAAGGAGTGAGATAATTACAAATGGAGAAGTCAATTTGAGATTTAAACAACACATCGGAGGGGTAATAAAATAACGAACGAAAAACTCTACTTGAGAGTTAAACAACACACATAAGGAGTGGGATAAACAACAAATTTAAAATTCTATTCAAGAGTTAAACAACAAAATAAAGGAGTGGGATAATTACAAATGGAGAAGTCAATTTGATATTTAAACAACAGATCGGAGGGGTAATAAAATAACGAACGAAAAACTCTACTTGTGAGTTAAACAATACACACAAGGAGTGGGAGAAACAACAAACGAACAACACCACACGAGGGATAAACAACACATCAAAGGAGTGGGATAATGTCAAACAAAGAAGTCAATACGAGATTTAAACAATACACAGAAGGAGTAAGAGAATCACAAATGAAGAACTCTACTTGAGAGTTAAACCACACACACAAGGAGTCGGATAAAGAAGAAATGTAAAATTCTACTCGAGAGTTAAACAACAGAATAAAGGAGTGGGATAATTACAAACGGAGAAGTCAATTTGAGATTTAAACAATACATCGGAGGGGTAATAAAATAACGAACGAAAAACTCTTCTTGAGAGTTAAACAAAACAAAAAAGGAGTGGGAGAAACAACAAAGGAACAACACCACACGAGAGATAAACTACACATCAAAGGTTTGGGATAATGTCAAACGAAGAAGTCAATACGAGATTTATACAATACACAGAAGGAGTAAGAGTATCCCAAACGAAGAAGTCTACTTCAGAGTTAAACCATATACATGATGGGATAAACAACAAATGTAAAATTCTTCTCGAGAGTTAAACAACACAATAAAGGAGTGGAATAATTACAAACGGAGAAGTCAATTTGAGATTTAAACAACACATTAGAGGGGTAATAAAATAACGAACGAAAAACTCTACTTGAGAGTTAAACCACACACATAAGGAGTGGGATAAACAACAAATGTAAAATTCTACTCAAGAGTTAAACAACAAAATAAAGGAGTGAGATAATTACAAATGGAGAAGTCAATTTGAGATTTAAACAACACATCGGAGGGGTAATAAAATAACGAACGAAAAACTCTACTTGAGAGTTAAACAACACACATAAGGAGTGGGATAAACAACAAATTTAAAATTCTATTCAAGAGTTAAACAACAAAATAAAGGAGTGGGATAATTACAAATGGAGAAGTCAATTTGAGATTTAAACAACAGATCGGAGGGGTAATAAAATAACGAACGAAAAACTCTACTTGTGAGTTAAACAATACACACAAGGAGTGGGAGAAACAACAAACGAACAACACCACACGAGGGATAAACAACACATCAAAGGAGTGGGATAATGTCAAACAAAGAAGTCAATACGAGATTTAAACAATACACAGAAGGAGTAAGAGAATCACAAATGAAGAACTATACTTGAGAGTTAAACCACACACACAAGGAGTCGGATCAACAAGAAATGTAAAATTCTACTCGAAAGTTAAACAACAGAATAAAGGAGTGGGATAATTACAAATGGAGAAGTCAATTTGAGATTTAAACAATACATCGGAGGGGTAATAAAATAACGAACGAAAAACTCTTCTTGAGAGTTAAACAAAACAAAAAAGGAGTGGGAGAAACAACAAATGAACAACACCACACGAGAGATAAACTACACATCAAAGGTTTGGGATAATGTCAAACGAAGAAGTCAATACGAGATTTATACAATACACAGAAGGAGTAAGAGTATCCCAAACGAAGAAGTCTACTTCAGAGTTAAACCATATACATGATGGGATAAACAACAAATGTAAAATTCTTCTCGAGAGTTAAACAACACAATAAAGGAGTGGAATAATTACAAACGGAGAAGTCAATTTGAGATTTAAACAACACATTTGAGGTGTAATAAAATAACGAACGAAAAACTCTACTTGAGAGTTAAACAACACACATAAGGAGTGGGATAAACAAAAAATTTAAAATTCTATTCAAGAGTTAAACAACAAAATAAAGCAGTGGGATAATTACAAATGGAGAAGTCAATTTGAGATTTCAACAACACATCGGAGGGGTAATAAAATAACGAACGAAAAACTCTACTTGTGAGTTAGAGAAAACACAAAAGGAGAGGGAGAAACAACAAATGAACAACACCACACGAGAGATAAACAACACATCAAAGGAGTGGGATAATGTCAAACGAAGAAGACAATACGCGATTTGAATAATACACAGAAGCAGTAAGAGTATCCCAAACGAAGAAGTCTACTTGAGAGTTAAACCATATACATGATGGGATAAACAACAAATGTAAAATTCTACTCAAGAGTTAAACAACACAATAAAGGAGTGGAATAATTACAAACGGAGAATTCAATTTGAGATTTAAACAACACATTAGAGGGGTAATAAAATAACGAACGAAAAACTCTACTTGAGAGTTAAACAACACACATAAGGAGTGGGATAAACAACAAATGTACAATTCTACTCAAGAGTTAACTAACAAAATAAAGTTGTGGGATAATTACAAATGGAGAAGTCAATTTGAGATTTAAACAACACATCGGAGGGGTAATAAAATAACGAACGAAAAACTCTACTTGTGAGTTAAACAATACACACAAGGAGTGGGAGAAACAACAAACGAACAACACCACAGGAGGGATAACCAACACATCAAAGGAGTGGGATAATGTCAAACAAAGAAGTCAATACGAGATTTAAACAATACACAGAAGGAGTAAGAGTATCACAAATGAAGAACTCTACTTGAGAGTTAAACCACACACACAAGGAGTCGGATAAACAAGAAATGTAAAATTCTACTCGAGAGTTAAACAACAGAATAAATGAGTGGGATAATTACAAATGGAGAAGTCAATTTGAGATTTAAACAATACATCGGAGGGGTAATAAAATAACTTACGAAAAACACTTCTTGAGAGTTAAACAAAACACAAAAGGAGTGGGAGAAACAACAAACGAACAACACCACACGAGAGATAACAACACATCAAAGGTTTGGGATAATGTCAAACGAAGAAGTCAATACGAGATTTAAAGAATACACAGAAGGAGTAAGAGTATCCGAAACGAAGAAGTCTACTTGAGAGTTAAACCATATACATGATGGGATAAACAACAAATGTAAAATTCTACTCGAGAGTTAAACAACACAATAAAGGAATGGAATAATCACAAATGAAGAACTCTACTTGAGAGTTAAACGACACACATAAGGAGTCGGATAAACAACAAATGTAAAATTCTACTCGAGAGTTGAACAACAGAATAAATGAGTGGGATAATTACAAATGGAGAAGTCAATTTGAGATTTAAACAATAAATCGGAGGGGTAATAAAATAACGAACGAAAAACTATTCTTGAGAGTTAAACAAAACACAAAACGAGTGGGAGAAACAACAAACGAACAACACCACACGAGAGATAAACAACACATCAAAGATTTGGTATAATGTCAAACGAAGAAGTCAATACGAGATTTAAAGGATACACAAAAGGAGTAAGAGTATCCCAAACGAAGAATCTACTTGAGAGTTAAACCTTATACATGATGGGATAAACAACAAATGTAAAATTCTACTCGAGAGTTAAACAACACTATAAAGGAATGGAATAATTACAAACGGAGAAGTCAATTTGAGATTTAAACAACACATTAGAGGGGTAATAAAATAACGAACAAAAAACTCTACTTGAGAGTTAAACAACACACATAAGGAGTGGGATAAACAACAAATGTAAAATTCTACTCAACAGTTAAACAACAAAATTAAGCAGTGGGATAATTACGAATGGAGAAGTCAATTTGAGATTTAAACAACACATCGGAGCGGTATTAAAATAACGAACGAAAAACTCTACTTGTGAGTTAAACAAAACACAAAAGGAGTGGGAGAAACAATAAATGAACAACACCACACGAGGGATAAACAACACATCAAAGGAGTGGGATAATGTCAAACAAAGAAGTCAATACGAGAATTAATCAATACACAGAAGGAGTATGAGTATCACAAATGAAGAACTCTACTTGAGAGTTAAGCCACACACATAAGGAGTCGGATAAACAACAAATGTAAAATTCTTCTCAAGAGTTAAACAACAGAATAAATGAGTGGGATAATTACAAATGGAGAAGTCAATTTGAGATTTAAACAATACTCGGAGGGGTAATAAAATAACGAACGAAAAACTCTTCTTGAGAGTGAATGTAAAACCCCGACTTTTCATTAATCGTTTTATTTTTAATGTTAATTTTAGTTCCTTATTTAGTAGTGAATAACTTTCTTAGTGTTTAATTGGGTATAAACTAATTAATTATAGTTTGGTTTAGAGTCCAAATTGAATTTGGGACTAGACATTTATCCTTCTGATTATACCCCTCCTCATCCTTATAAGCTCACATTCAGTTCAATCGAATTCCTTCTCCTTCTCAAATTCTTCTTCATTCCTGGTTTCACTTGAACCGGTCCCTATACCTAGCCTTCTCAACCCTGGCTGCCGCCATGTGCCACCACCTGCAGCTGAAATCAACCTCAATCAATTCATCATCACCATTATCTCCACCATCCAAGCCGTCCTCAACGGTTGTCACCTCCCTTGCCGACCTAGACGGAAACCACCACCACCACAGCCGCTCATCACACCACCATACACGATCTTCCTGCTTCCTTCTCCCTCCCGCTGCGAACGAAGTCAGGTAGTCCTGTGAAAACCAAGTCGGATTGGGGCTTGGATCGAGAATAGAAAGAGTGCTTTGATTCGTTCGTGTTCTAGCTCGTTCGATTCGCTATAGGTAAGCGTTGTTCCTTCTCGTGTTTTAGTTTCTCGGATGGGTGTTTGAGTGTTGTTCGTGTTTATGTTGATTCGAATTTTTTCTTTCTTTTTTCTTCCTCGATCGACTGCTCTGTTACTCTCTTGAGTCGACAGCTTGCTTTTCTTTTCCGCATTTTCATCTTGCTTGATTAGTTCAATCGAGTTGCTAGTTGTCGTCTTTGCGTGCACTATTTTCGCTACCGCCATCTGTGCGTGACTTTATACTCGTCCGCTTTCTTCTTTAGTCAATTAGTGTTTGATTTATGCACTGCGTGAGTAAAGTAATCGCTTGAGTCCTAGGTTCCTTTCCCTTTCTTTGATTCGGTATGTGTGTGGTTGTCATTGTTGTGTGAACCTAGCCTTTAGCTAACAGAGGTATGTAGAATTTGACCTTCATTGTGGTCTCGTCCTTGTGTTGTATTCGATCCTTGCTTTCGTATTCCCGGTGTGTTTCTTCGTATCTATGCTCATTCTTGCGGATTAGGTGAAAGCGGTACAGGTTATGTCTGAAAATTGAGTTTAGGTTATTCCGGCCTCGATGTGAGTCGACTTCTTCTTTAATAAATGCTCTGCTCACCTTCTCTTCAGATTATTCGTTGATGGATTTGTTAGTAATTTGGTTTTAAATGATACTTAGCCAAAATATTGTTATAACTTGACTACATGTTTTGCTTTACGAGGCATTTAATTTTATAAAATTATGATGCTTGTGCTTGATCTGTTTGCTCTCTTGATTGAATTTCTTATTGCTTTGGTTTGTATGGATCATTTGTTTTGAGATCCGGATATGATATAGTTGGTCGATTGGTCCGAGTAGCGATTATTCTTGTAATTACATTTACGAGCTCATGTTGTACGTTTAGTGGTTTATTGGGTTAGGTGTAGTTAACGTGGTGATGATTTGTTTATGTGCATATTCCAATGGGTTATTGGTCTTTGAGTGTTGAATCATAATTGTTGTAGTTGTTCAGTCTGTGTGCTAGTGGCCGTGTTCGAACTGTGATATGTTGTGTTGCTATTGGTCTGTTCGTCTCTTCTTTACCTTGCTCTCTTGTTTTATTGCTTCATTGTTGTGTGGTTATGGACGGTCTAATGTTATGGTTCTGATATTGTAATTTTTTGATAGACTATGGAGATAGTAAATGATAAAGATCGGAGCTTTATGTAGTTTCTGTTGGATATTTCGTAGTTTAATTCATGATTGGATTTTTGATTAATGGATAATTCGGATTTGGGATTTTTAATTTTATTAATGATGTATGATTTTTTGCCTAATTGAGGATAACTGAGTGGTTTATTTAGTGTATTTGCTGTTTTGGGTTTTATGGTTTCCTGTGTCAGTAGTTTAATCATTTATTGGTTTTAGAATAAGTACCTAGCTGCCAATTGCCTGTTGTTCTTAAGTGCTCCGACTTTCTGATGCTTGTAGTTCTTTCTCTTTTGCCTGCTTATTATTTGGAGATTTGTATCTATCTTTCTTCAAGTTAGACTCTTAAACTTATATAATTGTTATGGATAAAATTGCTAATCTGTTAGGAAATTATATGCCTAGTTGATTCTACTCGTTTGTGGGGGTTTAAGGGTATCGTAAATGTTTTGCGTAGATTTTAAGAAGTATTACCTCTTACCAGGATTTGCGGGTTTGCTTAGTTTACGGGGTCATCTCATCTAAGGTGAGTGTTCTACCCAAAAAGTATATGTATATTTGCGAAACTACAAGAAGCTATTTTAATATTATATATATATATATATATATATATATATATATATATATATATATATATATATATATATATTGTATTGCATCTCAAACATTGCGAAATTCATGAAATCAAAGTTCTGAAAATCTGCATCAAATCCTTTTCTCATGCTTCCGCTATCTAAAGATATATATATATATATATATATATATATATATATATATATATATATGTATGTATATGATTTGATTCGATTGATTTGTTTTGCTTCGACCGATATATGCGCAATTAGTGGTGGGGGTTCCCGATTGGACATACTTGGGCAGTTGTGTCTGTCGAGTTGTTCATGAGGTGCCTATGCTTACTATCCCGTGACGCGAGGCAGAAGTCGCCGAGGTCATTGGGAGTAGTAGTGTTCCACCCCTGTACCATGGCAGGGTATTCGTCTTCGATTCGTTTGGCAGACTCGCAATCTGTCCGGAGCGATAAGGGCTTGGATTGGGGTTATAAGGAGCGGCATCAATAGTTTATTCGATTCGTTATGTTCTTCGATTATTTTCTATATTGATACGTTTGATTAAGAAACTATACTTCGTTATTACATAATTCGTTGTTCACTTAGCACAAGAACCTCATTGAGTTTTTCTCACACTTGATTTGTTACCTTCTTGTAGATTTCAGAGTCTAGTGGAGGACCGAGTCGGGTAGACGTTCAGCAACTTGAGTGAAAGTGGGTTATAAATAGGATTTGTTTTGTAACTTTTATTAGCTTCTTGTAAAAATAGTGTTTTCGCAAGTCAACTGTTTAAATTTCAGCTTCTCAAAGCTTATAGATTGTCTTCCTGTTATTAGTTTAACGCCCTTGTCTTATTAAAAGTTAGTGAAATTTTCGGGGTGTTACAGTTGGTATCAGAGCTTGAGTTTTTACTCGAGCTATACCGGGACATGATTTTCGGACCTTGGGTTGTGCGAGTGAGGTGTCTAAGTTGCTGAACATAGGTTGTGTGTTTGTGTTAACTGGTTCTCGAGTTATCGTCTTGTGAATGAGGTATGAAAGTGATTGACGTAGGAATACTCAATTTGATTTGCTTGACATATGTGATTCTAATTTTCTCGTCTCTTATGAACGGAATGTTATCTGCTTGTGTTATGTGGCCGGTTGTTGCATGTTATCTGCTATCATCTAGTGGCCCAATATTTTACTAGAGTTAGTATAAATCACTTGTAGGCGGCCGACTACATAATGATTCGTACTAACTAGAGTTAATAGAGGATCACTATTTGATTATATGCTTAGATACTTGCGCATTTTACTTAATTCGAGTTTTGTAGCTGATCGTTGCATGTACTGAAAATGGATTTCTGGTGGTTTATGTGGCTAAATTTTCTTCCTCCCTGTTGATCAAATGTTACTTGTCAGTGTCTTTTGCATGACTTGTGTGATTTTAATTTCTGTACATCTTCTGATCAAATGTTACTTGCTTGTGTTGCTCTATTTTTTTGAATGTCTAGCTTATGTTACTTGAATGAGTTTTGATAATAAAATAATTGGTTGATTGTGGCTCTCAGTACTGCTCTTTTTCTGTTTGTCCTACTACTGGAGTTTTAGATTTTAGTAAATTGCACTTTTTGGTATTTGAGGTTAATTGAGCTAATTAATTTGACTAAGTTGATGTGAACGTTTGGGTTTGAAAAATTAAATTCCTCGTTTTGTTTCATGATATTAAGTTTGTTGGGAAATTTGTTGGGAAATTTGTTAGGAAATTTGTTAGATATTTTGTTAGAAATATCTGTTTAAATTTTGATCAGCAACATGATGACTTATCTTAGTCTCAGAAAGGTGATTAGTACTCTTGGTTCACTTGAACATTGTAAAAGAGGAAACTCACTAAGTATGATAGTCTAGCTAATCTTGTATAGAATGTTACGTCTCAAAATGTAATTTTTATTTTATGAAGAGAAGACCAAGAAGAAGACATCCAAGCAGAACAAGCTCAATGACATTGAAGACTTGAAGAAATCGCAAGATTGTCAAATCGTTGTTCGGATATACCTTAGCCAGATATCTTGAAGACACGAATAGTTTCAAACAAACTGTGTCACAAGAGATATCTGAGAAATAAAATGTCTATCTGAAAACAAGGAAAGTGTCCACAGATATCTATTCTCAGATACCTTGAGCTTTAACCACATCTCTGAAAAAGAAATATATATATTGCAAACAAAGTTGTTTCAATATAAGTGGTATCTGAAGATTGAAGATAAGGACGTGCAAAGAATCAGATAACACTAGTCTCTGATACAAAGCATAGTTCCGTTGGCACTACAGGACAAAAAGTATAGTACAATGCATTTAATGCATGGACAGAGATGTCTGAATAAAAGCAACGGCAAGAAGAAGACAAAACTGCATAAAGATTATACACAGATATCAATAGTTTGAATTTGAGCTAACGGATACTATTCAAACAAAGACTCAAATTCATCTATAAATATCAACACTTAGACTGCTTGAGAGGACACACAAGACACACGACATACTTTGAAAACGCTGAACATCTTACTCTCTCAAAGCAACTTACTTATCCTCAAAGCTTTCTGTTGCGACCAAAGCTTTTGATCTTGAGTAACTCTGAAGTTCTAAGTGTCCTGATCCTAAACAAGCATAGCTATCTGTGAAAGAGTTGAAACGAAAGATCAAGTATAAGATTCATTCTCTTGAACATTTATCTAAGACTTGGGTCAGTAAAAAGAACAAGATACCATACATTGAAAAGTGTATTAAGTATACTTGATTCACAGAGCTATCTGCATAACTGAATAAGTTATTAAAGAAGCTCATCTGACAACTCAAACCAAAACCAACACCGTAACTGGCGTGGAGTACAGGAAGTACTTAGTTTGAAAAATCAGGGAATAACTCCAAGGTTACCGGAGTATAGGAAGTACTTTATTTGGGAAACTAAGGAATAACTCCAAGGTTATTGAGTATAGGAAGTACTTAGCTTGGAAAGCTAGGGAATAACTCAAAGGTTTCTGAGTACAGGAAGTACTTGGCTGTGAAAGCCGGGGAACAACTCAGGGGGAACATTTGGTTGGGAACCAATTGTTAAGAATCTTAGAATAGGTTTATTGTAAGGTGAACTCAATTATCTGTTCTAGTGAATTCTATGTCTCTGGTAGACCGAAGTGGATTAGTTGGAGGATTACGCCACCTCCAGATACCACTATACTTGCTGTGTTATTTACCTTTCTGTATTTACATTTCAGCAACACACACACACACACTTTAACTGTTTCTGCACTTATCTTTATTAAGTCTTCCGCGCTCTGGTTCTAAGTATCAGATATCTATTCAGATATCTGAGAAATAGTTTTTATCGATAAAATTTTTAAAAGACTATTCACCCCCCCCCCCCCCTAGTCTTTCAAACCAGACAATTACGAGAAATGGAAAAATAAAATGATGCTCCACCTTGAAGCCATAAGTGACGAAATGATCGAAGTGATAAAGAATGGCCTAATAGTCATTCAACAACTCAAACAAGTCATGGAGGTTTGTAATGGTAGAGACAGAGATCAAAGCGAAGGATCTTCACAAACCGATGCGTCAACAAGTGGGAGATCTACTAGTCAAGTTATTTACGAACCAAAGCCAGAGAACTCTGGACATCGGAAGATGCCAAGAGAAATCGTCTGGATGGTCAAGCTCGTAATATCATCATCAGATCGACACCGGAGCACATACAGTGTAAACTGTGGGGTGCTAAAACGGCGAAAGTTGCCTGGCAACTGATTGAAGAAATCTGTGCTGGAACTGAGAAAACCAAAGAAAACAAGTTCGAAGTTCTCAAGTTGAAATTTCAAAATTTCAAACAAGGACCCACTGAAACTCTGGAAGAACTTGATTTCAGATTTACCACTCTCATGAGTGACATGACTCTGGGAAAGAAGCAGATACTCCCAATGTAAAAGATTAAGACTATTGTCGGAAGTCTTAACCACAACCGGAGCATACCAAATTTTTTTATTTTAACCAAGGAATGCCAAATATCACTCCAGTGGAACTTTTCTCTCATCTTGCTACTGTTGATTATGAGACAACTCAAAGAGAACAAACAACTGAAAAGTTGCAAAACGTTGCTCTAGTGACTCAAGGAACTTCTGAAAAGAAGAAAAGCAAGGAAGAAACTGAGGATGCTCTTGCTGCAAAGCAAATGAGCAAATATATCAGTCGAGAAATTGAAAGAAGGAAAGCCAAAGAGAAGCTGAAGAAGCATCTAGGCTCAAACTATCACCAGTACAAAAATATGCAAAGCTCGCTGAACAAGCCACTTCGAAAGCATCATGTCGAGGAAGGTAAATTGGAAACGATATCTGCTTTCTATTGTCGTAAACTGCTACTTCAAGAAGAATTGTCCTGCCCTCAACAAACTAAGGACAGGTGACAAGAAAGATAGGAAAATCTTCAGAAGAAGCCAGAAAGCGTTGTTAACTGAAGAAAGAAAGAAAATCCAAATTCAACTAGATGCTCTAGACGTTGAGACAGATTCTGAAGATGACAATTCAGATGACTCAACCTTACCATCACCAGAATTATGTGGAGTTACTCATGATATAATCGACTTCGGCCTCAAGAAGAATGAAATGTGTGGAGTTGTTAAAATTGATGGTCCAGACATCTCCAACATAGAAAACTGTCTTATGGCTGATGAGGTAACACATAATTCCTGTTATACTTATGAAAGTGATGAAGAGGAAATAAAAAATCTAGAAAATCTCAGGAAAGAACTTGACATCTATGAAAGAGAATTTCTAATGATCCGAGCTAGAGCCGAAAACCTTGAAGAAGAAAAGAATTCTCTTGAAAAGGAAAATTCTCAATTAGTTAAAGAATTTGAGAGAAAGGATGCTGAAAATGCATCTCTCAAAGCTCAGATATCTGAGACTGAAAAGTCACATGAAGAAGCAATGGCTGAATTACGAAAGAATTATGAAGATCTTCTTTCTGAGAACAAGGAACTCAAGAAGAAAGAATTATCTTTTCAATCTTATACCAAAGCTAGTGACACTCTTACTGAAGTACAATCTTACTTAAGAGATCCTTCAGAAAAGAAAGGACTTCAATGAATACGCATGATTGTTCTATCACTCTGAATAAGAGTAAGGAGAGAAAATTATTTGTAAGTACTCAGGAAGACGGTTCCCATGCCATCTATAGTATCGGTGAGAAGACAAAGATTGTTGACAAGGGAAAGGCAGTTGCGACCAAACTTTTGTGGGAAAAACAAGTCAAAAACAAAACTGTTGGGCACGTCTCTGAAAAGAAACACAACACTGAAAAGTGTAAACACCCACAGTGCTATGTCTCTCAAAAAGGTAGAATTGCAGGAGCTGGCAAATTCTCCCATGTCACTTTTTCTGGAAAGAAATTGGACCAACCAGACTAGCAAAGTCACGAGAAAAGATCTCAGATAGCTTCAAGTGCTCGAAACGGTATTGGCTACAAAGGCATCGGAAAACAACTTGCTCATGAGTACAAGCAGGAGCAAGAACGATGGTTGAAAGCTAGAATTGCTCAAAGCAATTATCAGAAGTGGAAGTTAAATCAAGCCACTGAAAATCTGAATGCCAGGGCTAGAAGAAATCTGGCAAGGAAGGCTAAGTTTGCTGAAAAGCAAACTCAGAAACCTGACAGGTATCTGAAAGCATCATATGGAGCACCTAGGAACACACCAAGGAAGAAAATAATTCTTACTAATGATAACATTCATTCAAATAGAATTCCTCCTTACGTTTCTGTCACACAAAAGCATATTTCAAAGAAATTCATTCAAAAATGGATTCCTACTGGAAGAACGCATGCATAAGGAGTGGGATAAACAACAAACGTAAAATTCTACTCGAGAGTTAAACAACAAAATAAAGGAGTCGGATAATTACAAATGGAGAAGTCAATTTGAGATTTAAACAACACGTCGAGGGGTAATAAAATAACAAACGAAAAACTCTACTTAAGAGTTAAACAATACACAAAAGGAGTGGGATAAACAACAAACGAACAACACCACTCGAGAGATAAACAACACATCAAAGGAGTGGGATAATGTCAAACGAAGAAGTCTATTCGAGATTTAAACATTACACAGAAGGAGTAAGAGTTTCACAAACGAAGAACTCTACTTGAGAGTTAAACCACACACATAAGAGTGGGATAAACAACAAATGTCAAATTCTACTCGAGAGTTAAACAACAAAATAAAGGAGTCGGATAATTACAAATGGAGAAGTCAATTTGAGATTTAAACAACACATCGGAGGGGTGATAAAATAACAAACGAAAAACTCTTTAATTCTGACGGTTCCATCAAAGATATGAGAACCTAATCTCTTGTTTCCTGTTGTGTGCAGAATGCCTCCTGGACTAAAGCACAATGACTATTTGATAGTGGATGCGGAAAGCACATGACAGGAGACAAAGCAAATCTGGTTGATTACAAAGCTTGCAACACAGGACCAGATATCAGATTTGCTAGAGGAGAATGAAATCCCTCTCTGGGATTTGGCAACGTCAAATTGGGGACTTTAACAATCACTGACGTATTACATGTTAAGGATTTGAAATATAATCTATTTAGCATGAGCCAGTTTGCAGACAAGGGTTTTACTATAAAATTCAAAGCTAAATACTGCAAACTAATTGACAATGAGTCAAAGAAGACAGTCTTAGTTGGTCGGCGGAAAGGCAGTCTTTATGTTGCCGATTAGGCATCTGCCACAACTGAAGAATGTCTCATGGTGAGTCAATCTGGTCACACAGAAGAGCACTGGTTATGGCACAAAAGAATGAGTCACTTGAACTTCAAAACTCTGAACAGACTTGCCAAGAAATAGTTAGTGGTTGGCCTTCCCAGAACATCTTTCAGAAAGGATGGTATCTGTTCTGCCTGTCAGATGGGGAAACAATCTAAGATCTCTTTCAAGTCCAAAATCAGACACTCTAGTGTTAGACCACTGCAACTTTTACACATGGATATTTTTGAATCATCTGTAACTAGTTATGCAGGAAAGACGTATGGTCTGGTTGTTGTAGATGACTTCTCAAGATTCACTTGGGTTGTCTTTCTGAAACACAAATCTGATGCCAGGGTGGAGATACCAAACTTGCTGAAAAAGCTTGAAGTCATGAAAAATGACAAGGTATCTGCAATCAGAACAGACCATGGTACTGAGTTTGTCAACCAGTACATAAAGGAGTTTTGTACCTGCAAAGGTATACAACACCAACTTTCCTCTGTAAGAACACCTCAACAAAATGGTGTTGCAGAAAGGAAAAACAGATGCCTTAAAGAAGCTGCAAGGACAATGCTAGCTGACACTGAAATAAGTGATATTTATTGGGTTGAAGCTGTAAACACAGCTTGCTACACTCAAAATAGATGTTTGATAAACAAACACCATGACAAGACCCCCTATGAAATCTTGGTTGGTAGACCCCCTAATATCAAACATCTGAGAGTATTTGGTTGTAGATGTTTTGTTTTAAACAATGGGAAAGATTATCTGAGAACATTTCAACCAAAGGCAGATGAAGGTGTTTTTCTTGGTTATTCCACAAATATCAAAGCCTACAGAGTTTACAACAAAAGAACAAAGAAAATTGAAGAATAAATTCATGTTGTATTCTATGAAGGAAATAAGAAAACACCTCCTAATGATGAACTCTCAGAAAGGTTCAAAGAACTATTACTGAGGGATTCTAAAGAAGAATCCTCAGAAAGGAGAAACATCATTATGGAAAGTGAGGATGACTCTGACGTAGAAAAGCTTGAAATGCCTAGTAACAACAAGATGACTCACAGACATGATGAGGAATTTCCTATGAGTTTTCCAGAAATGGAATAGGTTACTGAGAACCTTCATCATGAAGAGGTATCTGAAAATAAGAATACTGAAATGCATGTTCCAGATATCTCTAACACTGAAAAAGTGTCAGATATCCATGACATTTCCCATATGTCAGATATCTCAGATACTGAAAAAGTATCAAATCAAAATCCTAGTGATTCACATTCAGATCACGTGGATATTGATCCTACTAGCACTAAACCTATGATGAGATGGATCAAAGATCATCCTGCAAAGGATATAATTGGACCAAATAATCAGGGTGTTAGGACTAGGAGAGCAATAGCTGAAAATGCTAACTCTCTCTCTTTGGATGTTTCATCTCGAATATTGAACCTAAAAATATAGAAGAAGCATTAGGAGACCAAGACTGGATCTCTGCAATGCAAGAAGAGTTGGATCAATTTGAGAGAAACAAAGTCTGGAAACTAGTTCCATTTATAGAAGGAATATCTGTGATTGGAACTAAATGGGTTTTCAGAAACAAGATGAATGAATCTGGTGAAATAACCAGAAACAAAGCAAGATTGGTTGCCAAGGGATTTACCCAGACTGAAGGCTTAGACTTTGACGAGTCATATGCACCAGTTGCCAGATTGGATGCAATAAGACTCTTTCTAGCCTTTGCAGCTCATAAAGATTTCAAAGTTTATCAGATGGATGTCAAAAGTGCATTCTTAAACGGTGAACTTGCAGAAGAAGTTTATGTTGAGCAACCACCTGACTTTGAAGTTTCCTCAGAAAGTAAAATGGTCTATAAACTACAGAAAGCTCTGTATGGACTGAAACAGGCTCCAAGAGCATGGTATAACACTTTGGAATCCCTGGCACCTTCATGGCACCTATTTGGAGTCTTGGAGCTTGTGTCCTCCGACATAGTGCATAGAAAGGCAACGTTTTGACTCCTTTTCTTCAAGAAAAGTACCTAAAACCTGGAATCAAGGTGGAAACACACAAAACAAAAGAAACAACACAAAATATATACATAACACAACTAAACAACTAATAAAAAGAGGTTAAAAAGGGTTAAATGAGGTGTCAAAATACGCCTCATCAAACTCCCCAAACCGAACCTTTGCTCGTCCTCGAGCAAACAATCAACCTAAAAAAGAAACTAAACTCTAAACCACAAAGACACACAACACAAAGAATGAGTCAAACATCCAAGTTACAGAATCTACATTTGTAAGAAACAAACTCGAGAGATGCAAAGATTTTGAGTTATTACCAACGTTGACAGCAAATCAAGCAAAAATCAAACTAGTTCGTTTCCAAAGTAAATAAAACGTAAGTCTAACTCGGCAGACCCTCACAAGGAATTTTAAGTAGCAACTCTCACTCTCTGCTAGACAAGTCCAGCATGTTTAACACTCAAAAGTGAAGCTGCGAAGGCGGTTTTCACCACAAGTTGCCAAAAATCTCTTATGCAATGCATTCTTTTCAATGAGTCCAAAGGTACTTTAGTTCAAAAGACTAAAAATAGAGACATAGTACTCCGACTACTGTTCCCTTTTCGCTTTCAAATTTCTCAAAACCTTCCACACTTATTTTTTAGAGTTTACTCGAAATTTTGTAAGTCTGCGGATAAAATCATTGTTGTGTGACCCTCGTTATCAGCAAGGACTTATTCCGCGTGTGGCTCCCGTCCAAGGCTTTTGCTCATGTAGACAAGGAATTCCACATGACTCACAACTTGGGGTTTGAGTAACTCGTGTGCTTTATTTGTCCTCATTGGGATCTTTTGGCTTCAATTTTGCTGGTGTCCATTTTACCGAACGTCTGCACTTTTGTGCGTGTCAGTTAGCTACGTGTCATCAACTTCATGGTCATATGGCTGATAAAAGGCCACGCCGGTATATGGTAGTATTTGAACACGCCCAACATGACCTCGGTGATCAATAAAGACCATAGATACACCCCGAGCCTTATTTAAAAAATAATTTGTTGGAAACATAAGTCAGAACTACACATCTCTCAATTAGTCATAAAAAATGAAAATCCCCTCACCAAACCTGTTCTTTAGGACGGGTTTGGAATGGTATCAAAAGTACAAGTTTCTCATTCCCATCTAATCAGAACAGGCATAAGTATGAAATGGCGCAAAAAACTTTAAAAATAATTTGCACATCCAGGAGTCACACAAAACAATTCTTGCTGGTATAATATTTTTTTATCTGCTCAAACAAGGCTCCTCACAGGTTTTTTGGACCACAAAGCTAAACAGACTTCTTATTTACAAGGGAAACGAACTTGAAAAACTTTAAACTCAGCAACCACTACTAATCAGTATATACTCTAAACTTAAACATCAAAAAAGTTTGTTAAGAACAAAAGATGTTCGACTTGGAAGTTCGACTCAAGACCCACAAAAAATTTAAAAAATTTATAAATAGCCCAAAGACTCACAAAACACAAACAGATAAGGCACACCGACCGAAAATAACATGCAACCCTATGTGGCTCACCGACCACCACTAAAATGCAGTAAACAAAGCAAGGCACACCGGCCACACATAGACATGCAACCCTATGTGGCTCAACGACCACCACTAAGAAAGCGGTAAACAAACAAAAAATAAGAAAAAACAGAGAAATCCCCTACCCAAACCTGAACCTTAGCTCATCCCCGAGCGTCAAGCACAAGTTAGGAAAGAGGAAGCAAGAACAAGATCCCCATTTTATTTCTAACTATGAAAGCAAATAAAATCTTACCCCCGGGTTGCCTCCCAGGAAGCGCCTTTTCTTATAGTCGTTGGCTCTACTATGATCCATTGATGTTATCCATTCTCATATGGGAACGAATTCTGAGCAGGCGTTTAGCCTACTCGGAGCTTCAAGTGAATTCCTTCTGCTCCATTGGGTGTCGATCCCATAGTGCTCATGTGATCCTACAATTGAGTATGACGAGAGTTAATATGTTCAAATTTTAGCACATAACACTCACAAACAATAAATAAAGAGAAAGGGCAGAAAGGATCAACAAAACTCCCCTCAGAAACCGCTATATGTGTTGTGTCGGGGTGATGAGGCACATGGCTCTCTACGGGCTCCAGTACCATGGAAGTGTTTTTAATATCCTAGATATCCATGACTCCATCATCAAGGAAAGAAGAAGTCTCTTCATCTAGCGTAGTAATGGAATCTGACATCTCTTCTTCCATCACCTCACACTCGTCCCATTAAATCAGCCATGTTGGCACGTACCCAAAGGAATGCAACCGAGAAAGTTGAGCAGTCTCATCGAAGAAAGCTCTTGCTATGTCTAGATCCACACTCTCAATGTAACCACCGGCGAGATCATCTACTAGCTTCCTATTGTCCCCCTTCAGCTTCTTGCGAACATAGTACATCCTGCCCTCCTCGGGCAAATCATGATTTGTCCATTCTTCCTCAAATTCCAGATACCTGTACCAAGTTTCATGGAATTTCTCACCCTCTTTTTGCTCAAAGTTCAGGAGATTCTTCCTGGTGAAGCAATATTTCTCATCATGCCCATATTCTCCATTGTAACAAACTTCGCAATAAGAGTCAGTCATAATGCCCTACACACACAAAAACAAGAAACCAGGAGTAGTTCTGCCAGACTAGTACGAAACATAAATCTAACTAATATATATACAATCGAAAAAACTAAGATCATAAAAAACAAACAGGAGTCAAATCCCCGACAGCGGCGCCAAAAACTTGATGCGTCAAATCAAGTCTTTAATTTGTTTATAGCCAAAGGCACAAATCAAGATCACTAGAAAATCGTAGTGAATTGATGAGTTGCCCCGAGTGTCGTTCTTGAAGGACTTAACTAAGCTTTGTTTGCAAATGCAAGTTTAGTTAATCAACTGGAAAGCAGGTAAAGCAAGTAACAGAGAGTCGAGAATAGCTTATGCTTCAAACCAGATGTAACTCAAGGTTTCTTATGAAAAACCCAACCAATCAACTCTATCTCAATCCCCCTAGAAACAATCATAAAAAAGTACGCTTCGCTTTATCTCTATAAAGAAACACAGGTCGGTGGTAAGTAAGTGGTTCATCCTAGCAAGTAAGGTTTGCAATGGAAGATATGACTTATGAATGTGAAATCGTTTAATGAACGTAGTAGAGTCGTCAATTCTACTAGTAAGCATTTGTAGTCGAATGTGTTGGTCGTAAATCGTAAGTAACCTTGAGGGTGCGAATCCCTCTTGTGAATTTTGGGTATCAGGAAACGATTGCTAAAGCATTGAACTACGAAACGATTCGCAAGATTCAACAAACAGTGAAGCCATTTAAATACTTCATTCAAAAAGATCCTATACTGCTCCAACCCCAAATTCTTACCACCGACCCATAGGATGATTAGCTACGCGATCCACACATATCCAACATGCAAAAAGCGTATACACAAATCATATGAAAATCTATCTATTAAGCAAAAGAAGTTCAACCAATTACCAAATTGCCACGGATTAAAAGCTTCGATTGAATTCGAATAGAAATCAAAGACCCAAGCCTTCAAGGGTTTTCAATGTGTTACAAAAATCAACCAAAGGTTTGTTACAATTCTTGATGTAGATCTAGGGTTCTCGGAAGAGAGAAATGTAAAAGGGGAATTTCAAATGGTGAATTACAGGTCTGATGAAAAAGAAACGCAAAAACTGAATAAATAGAAGAAAACGGCAAATTTGGCGTTACAAGGGCGTATGTGATACGCCCCAAGCGGTGCATATGCGATATGCCCCAAATGGGGCGATCGCCTCGCTTCCTTTGGGGCTCGATTCGCGACTTTTTGTCCATCCTTGATCCGTTTGGTATCCCTGGCACCTTCGTGGCACCTATTTGGAGTCTTGGAGCTTGTGTCATCCGACATGGTGCATAGAAATGCAACGTTTTGACTCCTTTTCTTCATGAAAAGTACCTAAAACCTGGAATCAAGGTGGAAACACACAAAACACAAGAAACAACACAAAGTATATACAAAACACAACTAAACAACTAATAAAAAGAGGTTAAAAGGGTTAAATGAGGTTTCAAAATAAGCCTCATCAAACTCCCCAAACCGAACATTTGCTCATCCTCGAGCAAACAAACAACCTAAAAAAGAAACTGAACTCTAAACCACAAAGACACACAACACAAAGAACGAGTCAAACATCCAAGTTACAAAATGTACATTTGTATGAAACAAGCTCGAGAGATGCAATGATTTTGAGTTATTACCAACGTTGACAGAAAATCAAGCAAAAATCAAACTAGTTCGCTTCCAAAGTAAATAAAATTTAAGTCTAACTCGGCAGACCTCACAAGGAATTTAAGTACAACTCTCACTATGACAATAGATGATAATCAAACTAAAATTCAAGAGATGATACAATTTTACCCAATCGTGTCAGAAACCCTAGGTAAGAATTGAAGAACTTGAATCGAATTGGTGAAAAGTACATAGATTATGCTCCCAAATAATAGTCAATCGTTGGATTACAAGAGAAATTGGTTCAATTACCTCCGTGAATAGGTAGGTAATTGCCTTTCAAAAGTTCTGGGTTGAAAGCAAAAAGATGTTTTGTTCTAACTAATAGAAACTAAATGAAACGAATTCTAAACGAATTGGGAAAGAAACGGCGAGAAACAGAACAGATCGTGCAAAATAGGCAAACTTCCGTATGCCAACTTCCCGCCTGGCGTCGCCAACGGCTAGCGCATGATCCTGGCGTACGCCAGGCTCCTCCTGGCGAACTCCAGGTACTCTGGAAGGTCCGATTTCGCCTTTTGACTCCAACTTTGGTATTTTTCGCCTTCCCGCTCCACTTCTAGCATCCGTTCGAGGCACTGGAACTCGATATCCTGTAGACGCATATAATGCACCATTTTGCCTCCAAATAGCGCGGTTTAGCCAAATACCTACAAAACACACAAATAACAAAACAAGTAAAAATACTCTAGGAAAACTAATAAAAACTATACTTAAGGACGACAATAAGACGGTAAAAAAGACCAAATGAGACGGTGTAAAATCGATTCATCATGTTGGTTTATTCTTGCTGCTCATTTTATGGTCACTTCTAATTATCGTTTTTGCCTTGCTCAAGGATGAGCAAGAAACTGGTTTGGGGGTGTAATGTGACAATGAAATGTGCGATATGGCATACTTTTAGACCCTTGTTTTGGGCCCTTCTGGGGTACACCAGACCTGTTTAGCGTGCTCCAGGGCCCGTTTTCGGCCCCAAACGGGCCCGAGATGCATTTTTCACTATATATATATATCCAATTTTCTTGATTTTTTAGGAGATTCTCATTATTTTTCTTCTATTCTTTTTGCTCTCAGCCTAGAACCTTTCTAAGGCAATTACCTACTCATTCGTGGAGGTAATTGAATCGATTTCTCTTGTAATTCGACGATTGATTATTGTTTGGGAGCATATTCTACATTCTTTTAACCAATTGGATTCAAGATCTTCAGTTTCTAGCTGGGTTTGTGACACGATTAGGTAAAATTGTATCAAATCTTGTTTCTTGGTTTTCAGTATTCGATTATGTTTATTGCTTGTTTATAAACGATATTGATTATGTTTCCGCATATCATGAGTAGCTAAACACCCTAATTATGGGGTGGTGATGGATTCAATGCATGCTAGTTAGGATTCATGTGATTCAATATATATAAGATGCGATTTACTCTATGCTGTTTTGATTAAATGCGTACTCCCTCCGTCCCACGCCAGTTATCCAGTTTTGACTTTTTCGGAGTCAACGAAATTGAATTTTGACCACGAATTGCTCTCAAACGGTAATTTTAAAATCCTCAATTAAACTATATAATTAAAATTTAGGCGTGGGACGGAGGGAGTATGTAGTGATCTGTTAGATGTTCGTTACGCCAAAATCACCAATGGATTATGCATCTGTTCCTTTATACCAAAATGTCGTGCCATTGCTTTATCCATTGGTTCATTGCAAATAGTAATAACTACATTAGCTTGTTAATTGTAGCTTAATGAAATTGACGCCTTCACTAATATTATCTATTTTCTAGAACAAATTAAGTTAGTTCATTGTCATAATCCTCCGTACCTTACGTGACAAAAGGTGTCTGTCTAGAAAAGCCTAGAGCACTGTAATAATCGATAGGACGTGTCCTAGTGATAACTAGAGTGAATCGACATCATTATTGTTGCATGTTTCCTGCTAGCTAGCTTGTTTTCTGTCATCGCACCATAATTCCCTCTCATATCAATCTCGTTTAGTTTAATCTATTTTCTAGTTAGATTGCGTAGTTGATAGATAATATAATCATTCTGCTGCCGAAGCAAAACAACCTTTACTGTTTCATACTGTTATTACTATTCGTAAATGCAGCTCAGCTTAGTTAAGTCCTTCGAGACCGACCTCGGGGTTAACTTCACTGCACTACAAGTTTTTGTACTGTTGAGAATTAACTCTTGGCTAAGAAACAAATTTAAAACTCTGACTTGATACATCCCAACACATAGACAAGCAGGTAGTTTCAAAGATCATAAACTCTACTGACTCGCTTAGCTTCAACTCCATTTTCGTGACTGCACAACAAACAAGTAACAAGTAAGTACTACTCACTACAACCAGCGGTTACAGATGTAACCCAATGTACTTATAGGTCTTCTTCAAAATCATTACCTCGCGGTAATGTTATGCAATCCCGCTCCCAAAAGTCAAGGCACAAATCATAGTAGTACTCAGGTTGGCTAGGTAAGTAAATCAGGTAGGATAATAATATAGAGAGGGGAAAGGCCAAGTATCATTAAAAGATGACAAGGTAAAGTAAAGGGTACTTCAGGGGGACTTATCCTTTCGGACACCGAGCTCTTTCTGTCGACTTCGTCTTCTCGTAACGATAAATCTTCAGCTTCTCTTCTATCATCGTAACTACCCCGCCGGTTGTTTCACAAGTAGACTACTTGCTCCTTTTTTATTTTTTTCTTTTTTTCCTTTTTGGCATACTATTTTTTGCAGTCGTTTTACCGACTAGTATGATTTTTGGTTGGCCATCATTGGGCTCTTTTAGTCTCTCATTTTTTGGTAGTGTCTGTTTTACCGAATTTCGCACTTTTGTGCGTGCTGGTTGGGTATATATGCCATCAACCCTCATGGACATGTAGCTTTTTAGGGCGACACCGGTATGTGGGTAGTATCTGTAACATGCCCAACACGAAAACGGTGATCACAAGGACCATAGATCAACTCCGAGACTTTGTACCTTTGCTTTTTCCGGTACTTTCTTTTTCTATTTTTTCTGGAGCAAGAGTTAGTGGTTTTAGCACCGGTAATAAGAAATAGGGCCAACAGAGTAACCTTTCGATGATGATCTTCTTCCACTTCTCCGCCAAACCAATTTCTCGAACTTGGATCAGGGTTTTCTTCTCTCCTTTCCCCCAAACCAGTTCTCAATCATGATCAAAACATGATTCTCCTCCATTCTTTGGAACTCAATGCTTTATTCCTTTGTTCAAGCTCGGCGGTAGGTTGTTGTCACCACTAAAGCAAAGCAGGTATAGGATATATGGTGGAGTTTCAAGGCTCAAAAAGGCTTTCAGCGGGGTTAGTGAAAGGTATATAAAAAGGGAATTCAGAAAGGTGAGTACCACTAATCATATACATGTTGTTAACAGATAAAGACTCAAGGGTAGCAGTGTTCACATGGGTGCACACAGGACTCTAATTGGATTAGCAAGCAGACTCACCCATCAAAGTAGCATAGGTCCCATTTGGTCAGAGGATATATTCAGCAACCTACAAAGTAAGAAAACAAATACACCGCCCCTCATCCTAGTTATGGCTCATACGTGGTACTCTCCCACAGATCAAAACATTTTTCAGCAAGCAGAAAACCTTAGACGTAACAGATAAGCTTAGACATAACTTAAGATGCATATTACTAAGTACGAGTATTTAAGATTATTACAGACCAAATTGATGAGGTGTATTTTGACACCTCATTTAACCCTTTTTAACCTCTTTTTATTAGATGTTTAGTTGTGTTTTGTATATATTTTGTGTTGTTTCTTGTGTTTTGTGTTTTTCCACTTGTATTCAGGTTTTAGGTGTTTTCATGAATAAATGAGGCTAGAATTGTGCATTTTATTGTATTAAGCGAAAGCCAAAAGTTCCAAGGTGTCAAAGGTGGTGGAAAGTGGAGTACGACGGTCAAAACGGATGTGCATTTGGAGTTTGGATGAAGTTTCTACAACCGTTTAAGTGAAAACTTGCGAAAGTGGAACTACATTGGAGCGGTCTAGCCATTTTAGGCATAACTTCTTCATACGATGTCCGATTGACCTCAAATTAGGGCCACGCGAAGATATCGGAAAGAGCTAGTTGATTGTGAAGTTTGAGGAGCGGGCACCCAGGCGGGCGATCGCCCTCGTCGGCCTGCTCCTTCCAGTTGAAATTCTGAGCGTCACTTTTGAGGATTTTGTCACTTTAATGTCAGATTTGTAATTCAAACTCATTAATTTTTCACTTCACAACATTGTTAGGTAGATTTTGAGAGGTCTAGGGTTCCAAGAATCATCCAATTGATTGACGTTGGAGTCTTGGTTAACCATTTAGCTGAGAATTTCTTTCTGTAAACATCTGTTTCACCATTGTTGATCAATTGAAGCTCAGTAATTCTTCATAATAGGTAATTCTGTATCATTTCTGATTTATTGCTTATCTTTTATGTTTATGCTTATTATCTTCATATCTCTTGCCTGTGACAACATGAGTATGAGAGCTAAACAACACCCTTGGGTTGGTGGTGAATTCTTGAGCTTGCTAGTATAGGTATTTGGATGAAAACTTTTATCTTTGTCTTGCGAATCATTTTTTTTAGTTCAAAGTCTTAGTAATCGTTTTCTTATACCCAAAATCCACAAGAGGGAATCGCACCCTCAAGGTTAATAGCGATTTACGCCCAACGCTTTCGACTACAAACGTCAACTAGTAGAATTGATGACTCTACTACGTTGATTAAACGTTTTCACTTTCAAAATGTTGAGTAATCCATTGAATCCTTTTACTAGCTAGCTCTTGATTAAACCACCATCCCATGTCTCATTTAATTGGTAACAAACCCGTGTTTACTGTTTATCAACAACTGTGATTTGCGAAAGAAAAGAATTGGAAGTCGTAAGACGCAATTCTAAGATAAACTAGTATTTTAAAACACCGAAAAGCTTAGTTAAGTCCTTCGAGAATGACACTTGGGGCAACTTATCAACTCACTACGTGCTTTTCTAGTGATCCTTCGAGAATGACTTGATTTGACGCATCAAGTTTTTGGCGCTGCTGCCGGGGACTTAACTCCTTAGTTTGTGTTTTAAAGATTAGTTTACTTGGTTCTTTGTGTGATTTGAGAACAAGTTCGTTTGATAAGGTCCTTAGTTTCTCACTTTTTACCTTTGTTTCACTAACGGTGATAAGTGTGTTCTAACTCTAGTGTTGTGATTGTTTTGCAGCACAACAATGGGAGATACAAGAAATGTTGTTGGAGCTGGTCAAAGTGCTCCGAGGGAAACTATCCATGACATTTTTAGAGCTCGTGTTGGAGCACACCGGTTGTGTATTGTCCTTTCTGAGGCGGCACGTAAATATGAACTGAATCTGTATATTCTTTATCATCTGCCCAAGTTCTATGGGGAAGAAGACAAGGACGTTATGGGGTTCTTGAAGGAACTGGAGATGTTCATAGTGGGTATGCATGATGACTTAAGAATGAAGGTATTCCCTATGTGCTTAGCGTATAGAGCTAAGGCATGGCTGGATATGCTTCCTGAGGTCTCTTTGACTACTTGGGCTGAAATTTGTGAGGCTTTCACAGACAGATACTACCCTCAGTCGAAGACCACCACCTTGAAAGCTCGAATCATGGGGTTCCAGCAACTACATGATGAGACATTCTATGAGGCTTGGGAGAGGTTAAAGATGCTCCAGGCCAAGTGTCCTCATCATCGCCTAAGCCTTGCAGATCTGACATAATACTTTTATGATGGGTTGCATGAGAGTCGGCAATCGTATATTGATGTTTTTAGTGGTGGGAGTATCATGGATCTTACACCGGAGGAGCTTAATAAATTGTTCATAAAGTGTGCAAAGAATTCGCAACACAAGAGTATTCGGGGAAGGGGTAGAAGGCTCATGAGTGAGGAGAATGTGGTCTATTCTAATCCTAGAAGCCGTATTAATGAGCTAGAAAAGGAGTTGAAGAAGTTGAAGTTGCTTGTAGCAAGTGATCAGAATCCACAAGCCCAGGAGAAGTGTGAGATTTGCAACAACTATGGCCATGGAGGAAATCAATGTAGGGCCGACTTCTCAGGGAGGAGGTGTATCTGGTGCAGGAACAAAATGGAGGAAATTCTTCTTCAAGGACATCGAAGAGGATAGAAGCCTTCATGGAGAGGTCGCAGAAGTTCATCGACCAGGCAAAAATGCACCAAGAGAAGACGGGTAGCAGGTTGTCTGTATTGGAGAGAGACAACAAGGACATTGATGCGCTAAGAAATTACTACTTATATATAATCAAGTAGAAAAAGCGATTGTTGTAGACAATGCTCTTAACCACATGATCGTTCTCGCGAGGAATTCATTAAGCTAGTTCAAATAGAGATAGACTCGCTTTGCATTCGCTATAAACAGATAGTTGGGGTTGGTGATACTTCTACCCTAGCATAAAATCAAACAATTGCAAGACAAGGTAATGCCTAGATCATCCAATCTTACAGACAACAGAAGATAGTAAATCCTTTCAAGATAAAATGCTTATACGGGTGGCCCAACTAAGGTTACCGGTCCCACAATTCACAAGTTGCTATTGCAAATTCAACCAGATACAGATTATAAGTACGTATGAACTACAAATGAGCTTGTCACGAGCTATGCATTCATCCGGATATATACTAATTGGAGGTAGCGACAGATGCAAATTCACACCGATACAACATCCAGTCTATTATCACAAGTAAAAACCTGTCACGTACTAATCATAAAAGAATCCACCAAGAAATGCACGATTAATACCTGTAATTTCTAAGTCACGAAGATCGCCTGAAAGGAAATAAGACTTCTATTGAAAGAGAGATTAAATCTCTAGAATCTTTTACAATGCTTGAATTGAAAGTGAAATATGTCTAGGAGTATGAAGATATGGCAATACAACTAATACAAGGGGTCTATTTATAAAACCTAGGAAGTAGAAATTCAAAATAGTGGAGAAAAACTGCCAGAAATCGTGTGTTGAACTGGTCCTGGCAGAGCTCACCACGGTGAGGGTTCTTTGGGGGTCAACCTCACCGCGGTCTCGTATGTTGCGATACAGCTCGTAAGTTTTTTGCTCTTCTGTACCGCGGTGAGCCTCCGTGTCGGGACCGGGTAAAACCTCCATTTTCCCACTTCTTCCTATTTTTACTCCCTTTTCTCAACCTCCAAGTCACCACGTTTGGAGTAATGGCCCACTACTTGGCCTTGTGTGCTTCTAGAAGCTTTGGACAAGCTTGAAATTACACAATGGTGCTCCATCTTCTTGTTTACCTAAAAAACACCTAAAAAGTACAAAAACACACAAAATACCCAAACATGAGAATGAACTAAAATACTAACAAAAGTGCTAAAGGACATAACAAAATAGGACTAAAAAAGCCTAAATGAGTCGTTAAAATACCGACTCATCAAATATCAAAAAGCAACTTCAAGAGTTGCTTGATAGAAGACGAAACAGGGAGAGGCAACCGAGAATGCCATGGCCATCACTGTTATCACCAAGGTACCGGTTGAAATTACGGTATCGAATGGAGAAGCCCAGGTTGAGGTCCCTAAATCCCAAGTTGGGGAGTGTGGTAGATGTAATCGCCACAATTCCACACCGAACAAGGTTAAGGTACGTCCAACTTTTGACACTTTAATTCCTTGCGATGTAATCCCGGTGGAACCGGTGAATAGGAATATTGTTGTTGACCATATTGTTGATTGCTTGGTTGATGATGATGGGGATGTTGACGGTGAGGGTGTTGAGACCCATGTTATGGTTGGTAACACTTTTGAGGAGGTGAATGATGCACAATGGGGGGTGAAATCACCACCGGGGGAGGTGATTAGGAAGAAGGGCTCCAAAACTACCAATTCTGGTGGCTTCAATGTCATGGTCAGTTTTGGGAGCTTGGAAGGAGTGTCGGGGATGTTGAACACCAGGGCTGGTGTCAATGTCATGCCGTACGAAATGTACGAGGCGAGTAGACTGAGGGGGCTGAAGGAGAAGAAGCTCATAGTGAGGATGGCAGATGGCTCGATACGGAGACCACTTGGTGTAGTAGAAGATGTGGAAATCCGGTTGGGTAGTGATTCCGTTATAACCAACTTCTATGTGTTGGGGCCGGTTAGGAAAGGGTTGAAAGTGGGAGATGGGATGGTGCTGTTGGGGAGTCTATTCATTGAGACGATTGTTCTCATGGTCAATATGCACCACCGTCGAGCCACTTACGAAGTAAAGGGCGTGCAACGCGAGTTGCAAGCCCACACTCCACCTACATCTTGTCCTTGCGAAAATCCAGTTGTAGGATTTGTAGAACCTGTTTACGTGTGTTCTAGGGTGCATGTACTAGGTACGAGAAGGCTTAAGAAGAAGAAGAAGAAGCATGGTATCAAAACCCGTGGGACATGAACTTCGTGAAGAGTCAAGCTATTGACTATAAAGAAGTGCTATCTGGGAGGCAACCCGGAGTGATTCAACCCATTCCCTCATTTGCATTGCATATAGTTTACATGTAGCATATTTTCCTTCTTTTCTTAAAAATCCAAAAAATCTTTCAATCCATTTTAGTTTGCATTATTAGTATAAATTTGCATTCACATTTAATTTTCTGTTATTTTCTTTTAAAAAAAAATCTAGGCGACCTCCAGCGTGTCTGGACGCAGGGGCAGAAAACTCTGTACCTCAACGTTTAGAAGAGAGGGCGATCGCCCAAAAAAAAATTTATGTTTATTTTTAAATAAAATAAAAACTTAACAACAAAATATCATTTTCCTTTTTATTTTTAATTTTTTGTTTCACAAACCTTCTAATTAGATTTCTTTTTAGTTTTTGTTACTCTTTAGGTTCATTTAATTCCTCCTTACTCGCTATTTTGCACGAGACGTGCAATCGCTCGATTTGGGGAGGGGACATCAAAATTCAAGGAAGTACATCTCTTTCTCTCTTTTCTTCATGTACCTTGTACATTTTTTCTATCGCTTTTTTAGTGGTGGTCGGTGAGCCACATAGGTTGCATGTATTACTTGTGGCCGGTGTGCCTTACTTGGCTTTCTATTTATTTTTAGCGTCCTTTTGGCCTACCTTTTTTGGCCTTTTTTAAAATTTTTTGCGAGTCTTGTGTCAAACATCCAAGTCGAACGTCCTTTTTTCGTGACAAACTCTTTTGATGCTTAAGTTTTGAGTATATACTGATTAGTAATGGTTGTTGAGTCTAAAATTTTTCGAGTTCATTTCCCTTGTAAATAAGAAGTCTGTTTAGCTTTGTGGTCCAAAAACATGTGAGGATCCTTATATGAGCCGATGAAAAAATATTATACCGGAAAGAATTGTTTTGTGTGACTCCTGGGATGTGCAATTTCTTTTAAAGTTGTTGCGCCAATTCGTACTTATGCGCGTTCTGATTAGATGACAATGACAAATGGCATGCTTTGATCTTTTGATACACTTCCAAACCCGTTCTAAAGAACATGATTGGGGAGGGAATTTCCATATTTTTGTGACTAATTGAGTGATTTGTAATTCTGACTTCTGTTCCCAACAAAAATATTTTTAAATAAGGCTCGAGGTGTTTCCATAGTCCTAAGTGATCACCGTAGGTCGTGTTGGGCGTGTTTCAAATACTACTTATACCGGCGTGGCCTTTTATCAGCCATATGACCGTGAAGGTTGATGACACGTAGGCTAAATCGACACGCACAAAAGTGCAGACCTTCGGTAAAATGGACACGGCAAAATTGAAGCCAAAAGATCCCAATGAGGACAAATAAAGCACACGAGTTACTCAAACCCCAAGTTGCGAGTCGTGTGGAATTCCTTGTCTACATGAGCGAAAGCTTTAGATGGAAGCCACACGCGAAATAAGTCCTTGCTGATAACGAGGGTCACACAGCAATAATTTTATCCATAGATTCACAACAATTTCGAGTAACTCCAAAAAATAGTGTGCAAGGGTTTTGAGAAACTTTCAAAGCACCAAAGGGAATCGTAGTCGGAGTGGCATGTCTCTATTTTTAGTCTTTTGAACTAAAGTCCCTTTGGACCCATTGAAAAGAACGCATTTGCATAAGAGATTTTTGGCAACTTGTGGTGAAAACCACCTTCCCAGCTTTACTTTTGAGTTTCAACCATGCTGGACTTGTCCAGAAGAGTGAGAGTTTCTTTAAAATTCCTTGTGAGGGACCGCCGAGTTAGACATAAGTTTTGTTTACCGTGGAAAGGAACTAGTTAGATTTTTGCTAAATTTTTCACCAACGTTGGTAACAACTCAAAACCTTTGCATCTTTGGAGTTTGTTTCTTACAAATTTAGATTCGGTAACTTGGATGTCCGACTCTGTTCTTTGTGTGGTGTGTCTTTATGGTTTGGAGTCTAGTTTCCTTTTTAGGTTGTTTGTTTGCTCGATGACGAGGAAAGGTTCGGTTTGGGGAGTTTGATGAGGCGTAATTTGACACCTCAATTAACCCTTTTTAACCTCTTTTTATTACATGTTTAGTTGTGTTTTGTATATATTTTGTGTTGTTTCTTGTGTTTTGTGTGTTTCCACCTTGTATTCAGGTTTTAGGTGTTTTCATGAAGAAATGAGGCTAAAATTGTGCATTTTATTGCATTACCGGAAAGTCAAATGTTTCAAGGTCTCAAAGGTGGTGGAAAGTGGAGTCCGACGGTTGAAACGGAAGTGCATTTGGAGTTCGGATGAAGTTTCTACGACCATTTAAGTGAAAACTTGCAAAAGTGGAACTACATTGGAGCGGTCTAGCCATTTTGGGCATGACTTTTTCATACGATGTCGGATTGACCTTAAATCGGCGGCCACACGAAGATATCGAAAAGTAAAAATTCCGAGCGTTACTTTTGAGGATTTTGGCATTTTAATGTCAGATTTGTAATTCAAACGCATCTTTTTTCACTTCACAACATTGTTAGGGAGATTTTGAGAGGTCTAGGGTTCCAAGAATCATCCAACTGATTGAATTTGGACTCTTGGTTAACGATTTAGCTGAGCATTTCTTTCTGTAAACATCTGTTTCACCATTGTTGTTCAATTGGAGCTCAGTAATTCTTCATAATCGGTAATTTTGTATCGTTTCTGATTTCTTGCTTATCTTTTATGTTTATGCTTATTATCTTCAAATCTCTTGCCTGTGACAACATGAGTATGAGCTAAACAATGCCCATGGATTGGTGGTGAATTTTTGAGCATGCTAGTATATGTATTTGGATGAAAACTTTGATCTTTGTCTGATTGAATTCTTGCGAATCGTTTTGTTAGTTCAAAGTCTTAGCAATCGTTTTCTTACACCCAAAATCCACAAGTGGGATTCGCACCCTCAAGGTTAAGAGCGATTTATGCCCAATGCTTTCGACTAAAAACGTCGACTAGTAGAATTAACGACTCTACTACGGTGATTAAACGTTTTCACTTTCAAAACGTCGAGTAATCCATTAAATCCTTTTATTTGCTTGCTCTTGATGAAACAACCATCCCATGTCTCCTTTAATTGATAAGAAACATGTTGGTCCAGATAACGACAAAGTAAAAGACTAGAGGGGGGAGGGGGTGGGGGTGAATAGTCTTTTCAAACTTTTGACGATAAACACAGTTTCTCAGATACTTGTGAAGGTATTTGATACTTAGTCCCAGAGAGCGGAAGTCTTTATGATAAGTGCACATGCAGCAAGCTATAAGTGTGTAAATACTCAAG
This sequence comes from Plantago major, assembly GCA_026545765.1. Taxonomy (NCBI): domain Eukaryota; kingdom Viridiplantae; phylum Streptophyta; class Magnoliopsida; order Lamiales; family Plantaginaceae; genus Plantago; species Plantago major. Next base: position 42,858,256 of record CM048843.1, on the reverse strand, counting down.
AAGATATAAACAATACAGTAAGTAAGTGCAGTAAGTAAATAACATAAAGCTTTTATAGTGGTATCTGAGGGTGACATAATCCCTCAACTAATCCACTCGCCCTTTTTCAGGACTTGAATTCACTAAGATAAGATGATGAGTTCTCCTTACAAAATCCTATCTCTTGATCCCTTTAACACTAGGTTCCCAACCAAGTGTTCCCCCTGAGTTATTCCCTGGTTTTCATAACCAAGTACTTCCTCTACTCAGTAACCTTTGAGTTATTCCATAGTTTCCCAGACTAAGTACTTCATATGCTCAATGCCGGTGTGGTGTTTTGGTTATGGTAGTTTGTCAGGTGAGCAGGCTCTTAATAACTTCTACAGTTATGTATGAGTGCTCTATAAAATCAAGATTACTGAATACACTTTTCAATGTATGGTAACTTGTTCTTTACTGACCCATGTCTTGATGTTGTTCCAGAGAATGAATCACAGATATGAGTCGTAACTATATCCTCTGGATTCAACTCCTTCACAATATACAATTCTTGTTTAAGGATCAGGACACTTAGAACTTTTGTGCTACTTTGAATTCAAAAGCTTTAGTCGCAACAGTAAGCTAGAGAGTATGTAGGTAGAAGTCTTGTATGCTTGAGTGTATGATAAGTTCAATGTTGTTCAAGGTGTATGTTCAAACATTCTAAGTGGTGATATTTATAGTTGAAAATCTGGCCATTTGAATTACTATCCGTTAGGCTCAATGAAATTCAAACTAACGATATCTGAAGTTGGTACGACAGTGAGCTTTGTCTCTTTTTAGAGATTTTCTCTTTTGCTCAGAAAACTCTGTCTGCGTAATTAATGCACTGTACCAACTTTTATCCTGTAGTGTCAACGGAACTGTGCAAGCTGTCTGAGGCTTTGCAAGTCCTCTCTCAGTGACCTATAGTGCTTCATATACTTAATGAAACGTTTGTCTCTCAGACACTTAGTTTCTCCAAGGTATCTGTGCCAAGGTATATGAGGACACTTTTATCCTTAGTCTTCAGCAATCTTGTGCAGTCTTCTGATCTTCAATAAAAGATTTCTTCTACTGGATGCTTCCTTCTTGGTCTTCTTTAAAGATATAAAAATTACATTCAGAGACCTATCATCCTATACAAGATTTGCTAGACTAACATACTCAGTAAGCTTTCTCTTTTACATTGTTCAAATAAACTAAGAGTACTAGTTACCTTTCTGAGCTAAGATAAGTCATTATGGTTTACTGATCAAAATCTAAACAGATATTCATAACAAATTTCCCCCTTTTCGATCAGTCACCTATGACTATCTTTAAAACCTATTACGATCTGGATGAGGAAACAATCCAACACTTAAACAATTCTTATGATCTTTCATTCTTTTTATTTAAGTGCAGAAAGTAAACATCAACCAAATCACAAGGTGTGATCTTTGCTGACAAGTATTCTTTTCATTAAAATAAATATCTGAGAGTAAGTTCATCAGATAGATTACAAGTGAGAGCACATATAACTTTTACAATATAAGCAATAAAGTACAATCAGCAAAAATCAAAAAATACACAACTGATAGGACAACAGGAAGGTCCAAGTTCCAAGTCAAAATCCTATCTAGTTGGTCTTCAAGTCTTCTTCTTCTGCTAAACACCTTATCACCATAACTCATGCAATCTTCAGAGTATTCTAGGATGTAAGTCCTTACTTTCATTTCTGTTCTCCTTGAAGTAAGAGCAACTTTCTTATAGGTCTTGGTGGGAAAGTTATTTGCCATACTTTTAATCCAAAGGTACTTGCCCCATTTCCATGCATGTACCAGCTGCTCCTCAGTGGGTTTATAGTGACCATGTATCTCTTTCAGATACTTTAGGTCTCCCAAATATTGATCCTTAGTTAAGTAGAATGACTCATAAGGCTCCACTAGCAGCTTGGTTCTTGATCCAAATTCATCAACCACTGTATGCACATCTTCTGGTTTGTGATAAGGGCATTCTTCAGAGAGGCTCTTCTTCCTGGCTTCCTGCCTGACTTGTATTTCAATGTCTAGCCATTTCTGAGCTTTATCAGCAAGCAACAGCTCAACTCTGCACTTTATCCATGCCATCATTTGTCTGAAGATGGGTACTTGTAGTCCTCCATCATTGACTAATAGATTCTCCAGTTTAAGTATCCAGTAACCATTCTTCTAATGTATACACTTCCAAACAGTAGTATGGATATCATTAACCTTTACATACTCAATCTGAGCATCTTCAGGCTTTGGTGGAGGAATCCTACCAAACTTGATGTCTCTCTCTCTCTTTTCCTCTTCTGTTTGGAGTTCAGACCTTTCAGTGAGGGGTCATCAGATGGGGTACCTTGCTGGATAGACTTGGTGTTTCTAGAAGGTGTCCTTACTGCTATTGGAATTGCAGCAATGGGACCAGACATGCTGCTCAGATTTCTTCTTCTGTGATGAGTGTCATCTTCATCATCATCATCTTCTTCTTGATCCAAGATCATAAGATCTTTGCGGCTTTCTTGTCCTGTTTTCCTTCTCTTTTCAGAGAACTCTCCTTCTTCTTCTTCAGAGTCTCTTTCTTTTCTTCCTCTCCTTGAGCTCTTGGCAACTGTTGGAGGTATCTGGGTCTTTGTCCTTGACCTTGTAGTCACCATATGCATCTCTTGACTTGGGGTTTTGGTTTGGGCTTGTTCTGGATACATCTTTTCTTTACCCTTACCTTTTATTCTCCTTGAACTTCCTTCCCCCTTAGTCATTGGAGACTGATCAAAACTACTAAGGAGTTTGACATAAGATTCAGATAGATCTTTAAAATTTCTTTGAAGTCTTGTATAGTTCTCAGTGAGTTGATGTATCTCATCTCTGGGATCCTCATTCTGCTTCTCTATTCCGGTTTCCTTGTTTGTCAACATGGAAACTTCAGCAACTACTGCCTGAATCTTTGAATATGCCATGTCAGCAAGGTAATATGCCGCCTGCATAGACTTGCTATCTACATCCTTGACCATGTGAAGATCTCTGTGTTTTAGAACCAGTGAGGTGGTTCTATTTACAATGAGCTCAGCAAACTTGGTGAACTCAGATGGTACGGATGCAGTGACCTCCTTGTTTTGATTTTCCAGTTCCTGCATAAGCTTGACCATTATCGTTGATCTGTTTGTAAAATCAGTGCTATGCGTATTAGGAACTTATGGAAAGATGGTGGGAGCTAGAATGTTTCTCTTGAAATGTGACACAAGTGTCTGACTATCCTTAGAAGGATATGAAGGTGTGTCATCATTCTTAGGCTCTTCTTCAGATGAATCTTCATCCTCTTCTTCGGTGTCCTCATTGCCAAGGCCAGCAACCATTTCAGACATTGGTTTCTTCAATTTTCCAGAAGAAGAGGGACCAACTGCTATTTCAGTAGTGTTGTTCTTGAGCTCAGCAGCTAATTCTTCCATAAGTTTCTGAGCATCAAGTTGTAGTTTTCTTTACTCTGCAAGGGCTTCAGCCTCCTTGCGAGACAATTCTTCAATCTTTTTCAGATTGGCTTCCTTCTCAGCAACCTTGGTTTCCAACTCAAGGCGCAAGGCTTCTTCTTCTTCTTCCATCAAGTGTTTAAGTTGGGCCACCCTTTGATAAACTTCTTAAAGTTTCTGAGCGGTGTCATCAGCAAGTTGACAACTTCTTCATCTTGTTGCTTAGATGGAGAAGGGTTAGATGATCTCTGAGGAGATTGGGGAGGAGAGTTATTCTTCTCAGGAAGCTTTTCAGCAACTAAGGTATTGTTACGTCCAGCAACTCCTCCTGCACCAGACGGTGGTGCATTATCTTCCTCATCAGGTTTAGAATCATCCTTCTTATCAAAAGACTTATGAGACTTGGGGATTTCAACATCATTTTCATCCGTCTCCTCATCAGAAAGCAGGTCTATGACATCTTTTATTGCCAAAGGCTTGCTACCCACTTCCTCTTGTTCAGCATGTGCTGAGGGAATTCTCAATGGTAGAGTGGGGTTGGAAGCTAGCCTTACTCTTGTGCTTCTATATGCTTTCTGGAAGTCTTTGATGAGGGTGTCTGCTACTACATCTTTGAATAATCGACTCAACAAATGCGAATGTTCGTACTTTTCAGTAGGAAACAATGCATGGACATAGTTCTCTAGTTGTTCAGCTTTCTTCCTTTTAACTGGATCATCTAATAGCTGGGCAAGAGCCATTAGTTCCATCTTTCTGATCTTTTGCCATGTAAGAAAGGCAGCAAGATGTTCTGGAAGAGCTCTGTCTTTGAATAACTGGAGTAGATCAGCATCAATGATCATTTCCCTTGAAGAACGCTGGGAAGTGCCCTCATTTTGAGCCTGAAAGAAAAATGAGTTTTGATTAAATATCTGAGTGTAAGAAGTGTCAAGTCCCTGAGATACCTGTGTTACAACAATAGGCTCAGATGGTTGAACTTTTGAGGTGGAAGGTTCCTTAGATATTGATGAGTCGATTTTACATCGTCTCATTTGGTCTTTTTTACCGTCTTATTGCCATTCTCAAGTATGGTTTTTATGTGCTTTACAGGTATTTTGTTACGTTTTCATGTTTTGTGTATTTTGTAGGTATTTGGCTAACCGCGCTAATTGAAGGCAAAATGGTGCAATTTATGTGCATCTACAAGATATGGAGTTCAAATGCATTGAATGGATGCTAGAAGTGAAGCGGGAAAGCCAAAATATCAAGAATTGGAGTCAAAAGGGCAAAAATGTCATTCTGTGAAGAAGCCGATGCGGTTATTAAATCTGACGCCAAGAATCTCTAGAATAGATAGAAATCGATGCCGCTTCGCTTTTCGCCGCCGCTTTTCTCCGTTTTTTCCAGTTCGTTCAGAATTAGGTTATTTAACCTATATATATGAGATAAGAACCTTTTTTCTGAGAACATTATTATTATTATTCTCTTCTTTTTGCTTTTCAACCTAGAACCTTTCCAAGGCAATTACCTACCTATTATTGGAGGTAATTGAACCGTTTATCTTGTAATCCGACATTGACGTTGATTGGGAGATTATCTACACAGCTTTTGCATCGATTCGTTTTTGTTCTTCAATTCTACCTAGGGTTTGTGACAACGAATGGTAAATTTGTATCAATCCGTTTGAATCTTTGTTTCTTGCTTTAGATTATGTTTCGAGCCTGTTTATGTACAATATTGATTATGTCTTCGCATAATTTTAGTAGCTAAACACCCCGATTATGGGGTGGTGACTGATTCAATGCATGCTAGCTACGGTTCATGAGATTCGAAGTTCATCGGGTTTAGATTACTTGTGCTTTTTAGATTAATCGCATATCTTGCTATCACGTTTGATGCACAATCCGTTAATATCACTGTTACATTAAGCATTTGATCCTTGGCAACCAAAACGTTTTTCTTCTTGCTTCAATCTAACAGTTAGTTGCAAACGATAATAGTAGGATTAGCTAGATTGATTGTAGCCTAGTGGAATTGATGCCTCCACTAGTGCTATTCGTTTTTGAACTCAAGATTGTGACAACTTGCGTAATCTATCCTGTAAATCGTATGTATCCTGCTAGCTAGCTTGTTTCACGTTACCGCTCCATAATTCTCCTTATTCATATCATTGTCGTTTAGATTAATCTATTTTCTTGTTAGATTGCATAAGTAGATAGATAATATAGAACAAATTCGCTGCCGAAGCAAACAACCCTTTTACTGTTTTCTTTACTGTAATTACTATTCGTAAACAAGACGCAGCCTAGTTAAGTCCTTCGAGACCGACCTCGGGGTTAACTCCGTTACACTACAGGTTTTCGTAGTGTTGAGGATTAACTCTTGGCTTTAAATAAATTTAGAACTTTGATTTGACACATCAAGTTTTTGAACTTGTGCATGATATTCTGTGAATGTCAGTGTGATGTCAAAGCTTCTGCATTTCTTGGGCTTGTTACTTGCAATCGTAGACTCGGTAGCTTGGGAGCTAGACTTTATTTTGTGTCTATGTGTTTTTTATTTTTCTAGGATTATTTAGAGAGTCTGTTGCTTGAGGACAAGCAAGGGTTCGGTTTGGGTAGTTTCATGAATCGATTTTACATCGTCTCATTTGGTCTTTTTTACCGTCTTATTGCTATTCTCAAGTATGGTTTTTATGTGCTTTATTGGTATTTTGTTACGTTTTCATGTTTTGTTTATTTTGTAGGTATTTGGCTAAACCGCGCTAATTGAAGGCAAAATGGTGCAATTTATGTGCATCTACAAGATATGGAGTTCCAATGCCTCGAATGGATGCTAGAAGTGAAGCGGGAAGGCCAAAATATCAAGAATTGGAGTCAAAAGGGCAAAACCGTCATTCCAGGAAGAACTGGCGACGCCAGTTATTAAACTGGCGTACGCCAGTAACTCTCTGTAACAGGCACAGAGAAACTGGCGACGCCAGTTTTGTTTTCCGCCGCTTTTCTCCGTTTTTTCCAGTTCGTTCAGAATTAGGTTATTTGACCTATATATATGAGATAAGAACCTTTTTTCTGAGAACATTATGATTATTCTTCTCTTCTTTTTGCTTTTCGACCTAGAACCTTTCCAAGGCAATTACCTACCTATTATTGGAGGTAATTGAACCGTTTATCTTGTAATCCGACATTGACGTTGATTGGGAGATTATCTACACAGATTTTGCATCAATTCGTTTCGGTTCTTCAATTCTACCTAGGGTTTGTGACAACGAAGGGTAAATTTGTATCAATCCGTTCGAATCTTTGTTTCTTGCTTTAGATTATGTTTGAAGCCTGTTTATGTACAATATTAATTATGTCTTTGCATAATTTGAGTAGCTAAACACCCCGATTATGGGGTGGTGACTGATTAAATGCATGCTAGCTAAGGTTCATGATATTCGAAGTGCATAAGGTTTAGATTACTTGTGCTTTTTAGATTAATCGCATATCTTGATATTACGTTTGATGCGCAATCCGTCAATATCACTGTTAGATTAAGCATTTGATCCTTGGCAACCAAAACATTTTTCGTCTTGCTTCAATCTAACAGTTAGTTGCAAACGGTAATAGTAGGATTAGCTAGATTGATTGTAGCCTAGTGGAATTGACGCCTCCACTAGTGCTATTCATTTTTGAACTCAAGATTATGACAACTTGCATAATCTATCCTGTGAATCGTATGTATCCTGCTAGCTAGCTTGTTTCACGTTACCGCTCCATAATTCTCCTTATTCATATCATTGTCGTTTAGATTAATCTGTTTTCTAGTTAGATTGCATAAGTAGATAGATAATATAGAACAAATTCGCTGCCGAAGCAAACAACCCTTTTACTGCTTTCTTTACTGTAATTACTATTCGTAAACAAGACTCAGCCTTGTTATGTCCTTCGAGACCGACCTCGGTGTTAACTCCGCTACACTACAGGTTTTCGTAGATTTGAGGATTAACTCTTGGCTTTAAATAAATTTAGAACTTTGATTTTACACATCAGATATCTCTATGCGTGAGGGTGACTTGGGAGTCTTGTCCTCAGCAACTTCCATTTCTTTCGGTACATCCTCAGCAGGAGGCTCAGACACATGTTCTTCAGAAACTTGTCCAGTTCGTGGCATTCTTTCTAGTGATGTAGACTTGGGGCCTTCATCAATTTTGATTGCTTGAGGAGACTTGGAAGTTTCGTTCTCAACAATTTTTACTTCTTTTGGAACCTTCTCAGCAGAAGGCTCAGTTGCAAGTTCTTCAGACACTTGGTGAGTCTCTGGTTGATTCTCTGGTGACTTAGGCTTTTTAGCCTCACCATTTCTCTTCTCTGTTGTAGCCTTTAAGAAATATAAGAATGGGTTAGTAAGTTCATTGGAGGGAGTATTCTGAGAAATCAAACTAGAATCTTGATCTACTTGTGAAACAGGCTCAGATTCCTTGTTGATGGAGGGTAGAGATTCCTCCTTCTCAGATTGTGAGAGAAGCTTTCCAGCTTCCTGTCCTTCCTCTTATGTAGGAAGTTTTTCAACTTCCTTTCCTTCTTTATTTTCTTTATCAGCCTGTAACAAAGATTTAAATCACATTAATAACAAGACACATAAAACATAGAAATTGTGACAAGTAGAGATTTAAACCACTCAGTAACCTGATCAATGTCAGGCTGATTGGTATCTGGAACTTATGTTGGTTCCATGCCTTGGTCTTGTTTCTCAGTGACCTCAGCTCTGTTCGAAGTTTCTGTCACTTCAAGACTTTCCTGAGAGTTAGTCTCAGTTGCCTTCCCTTGGTGATCTTCCTAAGTGACTACATCTGGTTGATCCCTCTCAGAAGAGTGTTGGGGAACCTGCTGTATTGCAGGATTTTTAGCAGCATTAACACATGATGGTATATCATCCAAACGTTGAAACTCAAGGACCATGTCCACAGCATCCTCATATGTCTGGGGCTGTTGTGGTTGTTGTGGTGATCCTGATCTGGATGTTGAAGGAGTGGAAGTATAAGGTCTATCCAGATCTTGTTGAGTTTGATCTTTAAGTACTGAGGCATTGGCAGTGTCCTCTAGTACTATCTCATTGTTCCTCAGAACCTCATGCACATCTGCAAAGGTGGATGGTCCTGGTAGAGTCGCTTGCTCAGCAAATTTGGAAGATAGATCTTCCTCAGGAACCTCAGCCCCTTCCAGGATTGGGTCAAAGTCTAACTCATCTACTTCTTCAGCAGAGAGTAACAGTGATCTTTCACCACTAAGTGATAAGGATGCATTGAATTTGGTGTCCTCATCAGCACTAGACTCGGATATCTGAGAGTCTACCTCCTCAATGGGAGTTTCCTCTTTCTTGCCAGTTTTCTTCTTTCTATAAGTCCTGAGCTTCTTGGTCGCAATTAACCCCTCAGATATCTCTTCAGTCTTTCTTTTCCCGGAAACTTTCTTGGGCTTTTGGGTTCTTGTGACTTTCTTCATCAAGTTTGTGTACTCAAACTTGCGGAGGATGTTGCTCTGGGAAATTCTTCCTACCTCTCTGAGGGTAACTCCAAGCTTCTCTAGTACTATCTCATTGTTCCTCAGAATCTCCTGCATATCTGCAAAGGTGGATGGTCCTGAGAGTTGCTTACTTAGCAACTTTGGAAGATCGGTCTTCCTCAGCAACCTCAACCCCTTTCAGGATTTGGTCAAAATCTAACTCATCTACTTCTTCAGCAGTGAGTGTAAGTGGTCTCTCACCACTGAGTGCTAAGGATGCATTGACTTTGGTGTCCTCATCAGTACTAGACTCAGATATCTGAGAGTCTACCTCTACAAGGGGAGTTTCCTCTTTCTTGCCAGTTTTCTTCTTTCTAGAAGTTCTGGGCTTCATGGTCGCAACTGACCCCTCAGATATCTCTTCAGTCTTTCTTTTCCTGGAAACTTTCTTAGGATTTTGGGTTCCAGTGACTTTCTTCATCAAGTTTGTAAACTAAAACTTGCGGAGTATACAAACTATAGGACAAAAGTTGGTGCAGTGCATTAATTACACAGACAGATTTTTCTGAGCAAAAGAGAAAATCTCTGAAAAGAGACAAAGCTCACTGTCGTACCAACTTCAGATATCATTAGATTGAATTTCATTGAGCCTAATGGATAGTAATTCAAACGGCCTGATTTTCAACTATAAATATCACCACTTAGAATGCTTGAACACACACCTTGAACTACATTGAACTTATCATACACTTAAGCATACAAGCGTTCTACCTACTTACTCTCTAGCTTACTGTTGCGACTAAAGCTCTTGAATTCTTAGTAGCACGAAAGTTCTAAGTGTCCTGATCCTTAATAAGAATTGCATATTGTGAAATAGTTGAATGCAGAGGATATAGTTGTGACTCATATCTGAGATTCATTCTCTTGAACAACATCAAGACCTGGATCAGTAAAGAACAAGTTACCATACATTTAAAAGTGTATTAAGTAATCTTGGTTTTACAGAGCACTCACACATAACTGCAGAAGTTATTAAGAGCTTCCTCACCTGACAAACTACCATAACCAAAACACCACACCGGTGTTGAGCATAGGAAGTACTTAGTTTGGGAAACTAAGGAATAGCTCAAAGGTTACTGAGTAGAGAAAGTACTTGGTTGGGAAAACCAGGAAATAACTCAGGGGCAACACTTGGTTGGGAACCTAGTGTTAAAGGGATCAAGAGATAGGATTTTGTAAGGAGAACTCATCATCTTATCTTAGTGAATTCAAGTCCTGAGAAAGGGCGAGTGGATTAGTTGAGGGATTATGCCACCCTCAGATACCACTATAAAAGCTTTGTGTTATTTACTTACTGCACTCACTTTCTATATTGTTTATATCTTGCTGAGTATTTACACACTTATAGTTTGCTGAGCACGTGCACTTATCAGAAAGACTTCCGCACTTATCAAATACCTTCACAAGTATATGAGAAACTATGTTTATCGTCAAAAGATTGAAAAGACTATTCAACCCCCCCCCCCTCCCGCAGTCTTTTACTTTGTCGTTATCTGGACCAACAAGTGGTATCAGAGCAGAATTTTCCCAAGCCTACTGCATTGAACCTAGTGATGAGACTATAATTTAGAGTCTCATTTGGTTCTTTTTAGCGGTCTTTGTTAGTCTTCGGTTATTGTTTTCTACTGTTTCTTGTACGTTTTTATGCTTTGGTATTTTGATGTTGTTTTGCAGGAATCGATGATTTTGAGCCAAAATAAGGGCAAGCTAATTAACTTGGCTCGCCGCGGTGAGGGATTCAGTCCGTCGCGGCGAGATTTTACGAAGGCACCTGGAATTCTGCAAAGTTGAGCTCGCCGCGGCGAGGTATCCTTCCCGCCGCGATGAGATTTTACGAAGCTAGAAAGTAAAGCTGTTGAGAGGCTCGCCGCGGTGAGAAATTACGAGGGATATATATCTGCGATAACAGAAGACTCGCTGCGGCGAGGTTTATTGCCCGCACGACGAGCGTCGTTCATTTTTCCTTATTAGCTTAGAATCAGTAATACTTTTTCATACTTTCTTTTTACCTAGTTCTTAGAAAAAAGCTCCTAGACATTATTCTTGATATTGAACTACATTGGAGCTTGGTTTTATCTTTGATTGAAGGATTGATATCGAATTCCTGGTTATTGTGGTAATTCTCTATTGTTTATCTCTTTACAATTCGTTCTTATTCTTGTTTGTCGAATTGTATGAACTTGCATGCGATTATCATTCTGTTTATGTTTAGCATGAGCAATATCTTGAATGCTTTGATCCTTGCTTCTATCATGAGTAGCTAAACCACTCCGAACATCGTATTTATGTGACGGTTATGCATATTCACTTCTAGGGTTTAGATTCGTTCATATAGGTTCGTCTATCTTTAAATCTTCATAAAACCTTCAATCCTAGATTAAGACTTTCAAAATCGTTTCCGGTTAAGGATCGTGGATTGACGACCCATGATTTCTCTATTTCAAAATATTCAAATAACGATTGGTTGAATTGGATTGACTGATTTATGTACACCGACCGTGTGACAAGTATGAACGATTTTCCTAGAGCGAATTAGCATTACTCGATCATAACTACTATGTTCTCTCTATCTCTTTGATTTAAACCATTTACTTGCTTTATTCTAATTTCTAGTTTAGAAAGTATTCAAAACCTAAATCATTCAATCTGTTTTCACAAGTAACTGTTTGCTCTCAATTCGTTGTGGTAGCTTAATTGGTTCCTTAGTGAACGATCTTGTTGTTAGCATTGTCTGTCTACAACAACTGCTTACTACTTGTTTACTAAGTATTAATTTGAGCACATCAAATTTGGCGCCGCTGCCGGGGAACCAATTCCTACTGTAGAATTTGAGAGTGATCTGTTATTTGCTTATTTTTTAACCTGAAGTTTAGTGCACTAACAGAAACTAAGAATATTTCGAGGCTTTGGAGTTGTGTAGCTTTAACAACAGGGTTGTCAAAAAGAAATTCCGATGGCTCAGCTCACCTATGGAGCTTATATGCAGCCTGGTGCGGTTAGGGCTAGTAAAGCAACAATTGTTCTATCTGATGAGGCCAGGAATTTTGAACTCAAGGCTCACCACCTCCACAATCTTCCCAAATTCTACGGAAATGCTAATGAAGATGTGATAACGTTCGTCAAGGAGTTCGAACTACTGATTTCAGGAATTTCGTTGACAGTCGAAGGTGTGACAATTACTGACGAGGAGATAATGAAGAAGGTATTTCCGATCTATATGCAAGACAAGGCAAGGAGCTGGCTGTTAAACCAACCTGAGGATTCTCTGCGGACTTGGGATTCGCTCTACATGGCATTCATGAATAAATTCTATCCCCCTGAGAAAACGCAGCAACGTCGTGCCCAGATAATGCAGTTTCAGCAGATGCATGATGAGACCTTCTATGAAGCTCGGGACCATTTTTTGTAGTTATTGGCCCAATGCCCTCACCACATGATAGACGATATGAGCTTATGTGTCCGATTTTATGAAGGCCTGGAGTGGGAATATCAAAATATGGTCGATGTGTGCTGTAAAAACTCCTTCTTGGAAGCATCCGCTGATGAATTGAACAGTGTCTTCGAGAAGCTGGCAGCAGCATCGCAGCTTAAGGGAGCAAGAGATAAGGCTAGGAGAGTGGCAGCCAGAGCAGTGGAAGAGACTCCAGGGCCGTGTATTACCGAGCTAGAAAAAGAAATTAGGGACCATATGGAGAGGTCTGAGAGGTACTGGTTTGAGGCGCAGAAAATTCAGGAAAATAATAACCAGAGGTTCGACAGTATTGAGCAATCGCAAAGAAGGCTGAACAGATATTGGGCGACTTGGTTGGAAAATTACAGCTCATGGAGAAAGGTAGACACCCAGCAATCCCAGAAAACATTAGAGTTCTGGTAGTTGAGATAAATTTTGAAGAACCAGGGAAGGTTACATCTGTTGTTGCCACCTGTACCAATGAGGTTGAGAACTCTGCACCAGACGAGGAAACTCCAGGAACTGTTCAAGTGACCCATGTACTGACAGCAGAGCAGACTAAAGACGTAGCCACTGTTGTATCAACGGGTGATGAAGTCGAGGAACCGAGTTCCGTGATTCCAGAAGAGGAGGCGAATGCGGAGAAAGAAACTGCTGAAACCGACCCCCCCCCCCCCCACCATAGTCATTCCTAAGGCAGAAAAGAGTATAACGACTCCGATAACTTTGATTTATTGGTAGGCATTGGGTGTTCAACTCAGGTTACCGGAATAGTCGACACTGGTGCTAGTTACAACTTAATGACTTTTGACACCTATGAAGACTTAGGCTTAAAAGGATTGGAGTTGCGCAGATGCTTTATGACTCTTGCTGGTGGAACCCCAAGCAGATGCATGGGGATTGTGGAAGATGTTCCGGTTAAGCTGGATGGTATAACAGTGATGACAGATTTTGTGGTAGTGGAATCGCCGAGGGTGAAGGGGAAAGAAATGGAAAAAGATATGCTACTTATAGGGAGACCCTTCATCCGCTCAACTCTCATGGTGGTGAATTTACATGCCCGAACATGCACAATTGAGGTGCAAGGCAAGCCACGCGAACTGAAGGCCTATTCTGCTCCATTATATTTTGTTTCGTAGGTTGATAGAAGGAAATTCATAGGAGCACACACTGGACCCTTATATATACATACTTATCAATAAGGAAGAACAAGAGCTGCAGCAATCGGAAGAGCTAAGACCTTCCAGAGTACCCGTTAGCCAATGCGGAAGAGTCTTGTACGTGACTTTAAAGGTACACCTGCAGGCAAGTCATTGTTGACCCCATTATTTTTTCTTCTTTACTCTACGCTTGAGGACATGCTTGAGTTTAGGTTTGGGGAGGGGGAATGTGCTCTCTAGTGTCTTGTCTGCATTTTCTCTATTTTCTGAGTCTCTAGAGTTTTTCGTCCTTTACTTTCTATTTGTTTTAGTCATTTTTCTTTTCTTCTCTAGAGTCTTTCGTGAGTCATTCTTCCAAGTTACGAAAACTTCTATTGTGATTGTTAAATCTGCTTGCTGCTTACGCTTTGCACGATTCTCAACTTAGATAGTGTAGTGGATTTAAGATCTCGTAAGTTTGTTTTTCCTGTAAATAGGAAGTTTGTTTAACTCTTTAGTCCAAAAATCCGGTGAGAAACTTTAAGCCGATGAAAACATATTGTACCGGTGCTTGTGTGATCCTTTCGGGAAGTGCAAACCCTCTTGTTTGCGCCTTTTCATTCTCACGTGTACTCAGTTAAGTTAAGCATGACGAACGACATGCTCTTCATGTTTCATTTTGTCCAAAGCCAGTGCATTGCGAAGAACCCGTTGGGGGAGAAGAAATCTGCTGCGATATGATGTTATTGTTCAAATCTTATAATATGTATTCCCCCTGATTAGATGAATCGTCTCGGAGTATATCTATGGTGCTTGTCACCACCGTAGTCGTGTTAGGCGTGTTTCAAATACTACCTATATACCGGCGTGGTCTTAAAAATCCATATGTCCGTGAGGGTTGATGGGACGTACACCAAACTGACACGCAAAAAAGTGCGGACTTCGGTAAAACAGACACTACCAAAAAAGTGAGACTAAAAGAGTCCATAGTGGCCAAATTGATTAGAATTTAATTCATTTGATGCAAATATGTGGTTTATGGAAGTTGGTTGTATGTCTTGGCAAGCTGCTATACGCAAGGAAAAAGTCCCTTCTAACTTAACTGATTGAGTACATTGCAAGAGGTATTTGAGGCACCTTTGTGACGAAAGTCACCTTCCTTTTCTCTTATTGTTCTTAAGTGTCTAACCCACTGGACACTTCCAGAGTGTGAGAGAGAATAGTGTAGGATTTCCTTGCAAGGGATTGGAGAGTTAGGCTTAAGTGCTATTTATTTGAGAAACTCTCTTGCAGGATTTTTTTGTGCACTATTTCTGTCAAGGTCAGCTGAGTGCAAACCTTTTGCATCTTGTGAATTTAACGCTTACAATGGTAGAGTTCGGTCACTTGGAAGATTGACTCGTTTGTGTGTTATTATGTGTCGTAGTCCAGAGTCTAGTTAGTTTTTAATTTGTGCGTTTGCTCGGGGACGAGCAAATGTTCGGTTTCGGGAGTTTGATGAGACTATAATTTAGAGTCCCATTTGGTTCTTTTTAGAGGTCTTTGTTAGTCTTCGGTTATTGTTTTCTAGTGTTTCTTGTACGTTTTTATGCTTTGGTATTTTATGTTGTTTTGCAAGAATCGATGATTTTGAGCCAAAATAAGGGAAAGCTGATTAACATGGCTCGCTGCGGCGAGATTTTACGAAGGCACACGAATTACAAGAAGTTGAGCTCGCCATGAGGTATCCCTCCACGAGGCGAGATTTTACGGTCGAAATCAAGTCATTGAGAGGCTCGCCATTTAATTTGGTCCTCCGCGGCGAAAAATTACGAGGGATATATATCTGCGATAACAGAAGACTCGTTGTGGCGAGGTTTATTGCCCGCCGCGGCGAGCGTCGCCTCCAGAATTCATTTTTCCTTATTAGCTTAGAATCAGTAATACTTTTTCATACTTTCTTTTTACCTAGTTCTTAGAAAAAAGCTCCTAGACATTATTCTTGAGATTGAACTAAATTGGAGCTTGGTTTTATCTTTGATTGAAGGATTGATATCGAATTCCTGGTTATTGTGGTAATTCTCTATTGCTTATCTCTTTACAATTTGTTCTTATTCTTGTTTGTCGAATTGTATGAGCTTGCATGCGATTATCATTCTGTTTATGTTTAGCATGAGCAATATCTCGAATTCTTTGATCCTTGTTTCTATCATGAGTAGATAAACCACTCCGAACATGGTATTTATGTGACGGTTATGCATATTCGCTTCTAGGGTTTAGATTTGTTCATATAGGTTCGTCTATCTTTTAATCTTCGTAAAACCGTCAATCTAATAAGCTAGATTAAGACTTTCAAAATCGTTTCTGGTTAAGGATCGTGGATTGACGACCCATGATTTATCTATTTCAAAACATTCAAATAACAATTGGTTGAATTGGATTGACTGATTTATGTACACCAACCGTGTGACAAGTATGAACGATTTTCCTAGAGCGAATTAGCATTACTCAATCATAACTACTATGTTCTCTCTATCTCTTTGATTTAAACCATTTACTTGCTTTATTCTGATTTCTAGTTTAGAAAGTATTCAAAACCTAAATCATTCAATTTGTTTTCACAAGTAACTGTTTGCTCTCAATTCGTTGTGCTAGCTTAATTGGTTCCTTAGCGAGCGATCTTGTGGTTAGCATTGTTTGTCTACAACAACTGCTTACTACTTGTTTACTAAGTATTAATTTGACCACATCACCTAGATCCTAGATAAGTGCTCACTAATCGCTTACTCCCCGCACTTTTGTTTGTATAGTGTGTTTACTGCAGGATGTCTCCCGTTCTCAAGCCAGAGAACTACGAAAAATGGAAGAACAACATGATGTTTCACCTGGAAGCTATTAGTGACGAGATGATCGGTGTTATAAAGAATGGTCCCATTGTCATTCAACGTGAAAAGCAAGTCATTGAAGTTTCTAATGGTCGAGACAAGGATCCTGCTGACAAAGACAGCGATGGTTCCTCGTCTTCTGGTACAACTACTAGTGGAAGACCATCTGGTGAAATCGTCTATGAGCCTAAGCCCAAACATCTCTGGACATCGGAAGATTCCAAGAGAAATACGCTAGTTGGTCAAGCAACGAACATCATTATTCGTTGGCATTTGTGTAGGTGGATTGGAGCTCGTTGGATTGTAGTTTTCACTTGGATGATTGGTATTTTGGTGGTGCAGCAGAAGTATTTTTTGCTTGACCTTGGATTCTCCGTTGTTGTCTGTTGTGCCATTAGCATGTGGATTAGAAGAACTCTTGGATGGACTAGCTTTTGCTCCTTTGTCTTTTGTGCTAGTTTGGACTTTCATTTGAGTAATTTCTTGGAGTTGTACTCGGGTTCCTATAAACCCTCGTGATTGTATGGTTTTTATTTGAATAATAGGAGCTTGACTCCACCTTTTAACCAAAAAAAAAAAATTGAATAAAGGAACATCATTATTCGTTCTACTCCAGAACACATACATATAGTGCAAACTGTGGTGTGCAAAAACAACGAAAGTAGCCTGGTCACTAATTGAAGAAATCTGTGCCGGCACTGAGAAAACCAAGGAAAACAAGTTCGAAGTTTTGAAGCTCAAATTCCAAAACTTTAAACAAGGTCCCACTGAGACACTTGAAGAACTTGATTTCAGGTTTACAACACTGATGAGTCAAATGGCTGCACTTGGTGAAAGTGAGAGATACTCTAACACTGAAAAGGTTAAGACTATCGTAAGAAGCTTGAATCAAAACTGGGAACATACTCAGTACTTCCATTTCAACCAAGGAATGCCTAACATCACTCCAGTGGAACTTTTCTCACACTTGGCAACTGTCAATTATGAGACTACACAAAGAGGACAGATAACTGCTGAAAAATCGCACAATATCGCTCTAGTAACTCAAGGTACATCTGAAAAGAAGGATACCAAAGAGGTGACTGAGGAAAATGCTCTTGCTGTGAAGCATATGAAAAAGTACGTCAGTCAAGAGATTGAAAGAAGAAGGACCAAAGAGAAGCTGAAAAAAGCATCTAGGTCCTAACTATCACCAGTACAAAAGTATGCAATTGACTAACTCGCTGAACATGCCTGCTCAGCAAGCATCGAGTACTGAGGGAGCAGAAATTGGAAACGATATCTGCTTCTATTGTCAAAAACCTGGTCACTTTAAAAGGGATTGCCCTGCTTATAACAAGCTAAAGCCAGGTGAAAAGAAAGATAGGAGAAATTTCAAGAGAGGCCAGAGAGCTATTCTCACTGAGGAAAGGAAAAAGATTCAAATCCAACTGGATGCTCTTGAGCTTGACTCTGAGTCAGAGGATGAAGACTCAGATGATTCTAAACTTCCCTAACCAGAGTTATGTGCCATCACTCACGAATTGGTTGACTTTGGTCAAAAGAAGAAGGAAATGTGCAGGGTTGCAGAGGAGATCTATCCAGATTGCTCCAACATTGAGCCATGCCAAATGGCTAATGAGGTAACCACTATTTCTCGATTTATAAACTATGAGAGTGATGAGGAAGGAATCAAAGATCTAGAACACCTCATAAAGGAGCTTGATCTTTATGAAAGAGAATTTATGGTTGTCCAAGCTAGAACCAAAATTCTTGAGGCCGAAAAGAAATCTCTTGAAAAGGAGTATTTACAACTACATAAGCTATCTGAGACAAAGGATGCTGAGAATGAAGGTCTTCTTTCCGAGGATGAGGAACTCAAAAAGAAAGAATTGTCCTTCCAATCTTATGCCAAAGCAAGTGACACTCTCACTAAAGTACACTTTTACTTAAGAGACCCTTCAGAGAAAGGAGGACTTGGGCTAGACACACAAACAAATAGTTCTACCACTTTGAACAAGAGTGATGAAATAATGACATTTGTTAGTGGTCAGCAAGGTGGTTCCCAAACAACCTATAGCATTGGTCAGAAAGCTAAGGTTGCTGACAAAGGAAAGGCAGTTGCGACCAAACCTTTAAGGGAAAAACAAGTTCCAAAGAAATCTGTTGGGAAAGTTCCTGTAAAGGAACAACACACTGAAAAGTGTAATCACCCACAGTGCTACGTCTCTCAGAAAGGGAAGATTGTTGGAGCTGGCAAATTCTCTAATGTCACGTTTTATGGAAAGAAAAATGACCCAGAGACTAGTAAGACTGCTGAGAGAAGGTCTCATACAGCACCAGGTGCTCGAAATGGCATTGGCTACAAAGCCATCGGGAAACAACTTGCTCGTGAGTATAAACAAGAGCAAGAACGATAGATAAAAGCTAGGGTTGCTCACATCAATCATCAGAAGTGGAAGAAAGAACAAGCCACAAGTAATCTGAATGCCAAGGCTAGAAGAAATCTGATAAGGAAAGCTAAGTTCGCTGAAAAGCAGACTCAGCAACCTGACATGTACCTGAAATCACCACGAGAAGCACCAAGGAACACACCTAGAAGGAAAATAGTTCTTGATAATAATGATACTAATCATTCACCTAGAATTCCTCCTTATGTTCCTATTACACAAAAGAATGTCACTTAGAAATTCATTCAACAATGGATTCCTACTGGGAGATACTTTAGTCTAGATAGTTCCATTGTTGGAATGAGAACCTAACTCCTTGTTTCCTGTTTTGTGCAGAACACTCTAAAGAAGAATCCAATGTGGCACTTTGATAGTGGATGTGGGAAGCACATGACAGGAGACAAAGCAAATCTGGTTAACTACAAAGTTTGTGATACAGGACCAGATATCAGATTTGTTGGGGGAGAAGCGAATCCAACTGTAGGATTTGGAGATCTCAAGTTGGGATCCCTTACAATCAGTGGAGTACTACATGTAGAGGAATTGAAATATAATCTTCTCAGCATGAGTCAATTTGTAGGCAAGGGGTTCTTAGTGAAGATCAAATCAAATCTCTGCAAACTAATTGACAATGAGACAAAGCAGGTAGTCTTGGTTGCTAGGCGGAAAGGAAGCCTCTATGTTGCTGACTAGGCATCTGCCACAACTGAAGAATGCCTCATGGTGAGTCAATCTAGCTACACTGAAAAAAATTGGCTATGACACAAAAGAATGAGTCACTTGAATTTTAAAACTCTGAATAAGCTTGCCAAGAAAAAATTAGTCGTTGGATTACCTAAGATGGCATACAGAAAGGATGGTGTATGCTTAGCTTTCCAATTAGGGAAACAAGCCAAAACATCTTTCAAGTCTAAAACTAGACATTCTAGTTTTAGACCACTGCAACTGTTACACATAGATCTCTTTGAGTCCTCAATAACTAGTTATGCAGGAAAGAAGTATGGTTTGGTTGTTTTAGATGACTACTCAAGATTCACTTGGGTTGTTTTCCTCAAACAGAAATCTGATGCAAGGGTCGAGATACCAGGCCTGCTGAATAAGCTTGAAGTCTTGAAAAATGACAAGTTATATGTGATCAGAACAGACCAATATACTGAGTTTGTAAACCAGTACATTAAAGAGTTTTATACTTGCAAAGGTATACAACATCAACTATATTCAGTAAGGACACTGTTGGTCCAGATAATGGCAAAGTAAAAGACTGGGGGGGGGGGAATAGTCTTTTTAAACTTTTGTCAATAAACACAGTTTCTCAGATATCTGTGAAGATATCTGATACTTAATTTCAGAGAGCGGAATACTTTCTGTGATAAGTGCACGTGCTCAGCAAAGTGAAAGTGTGTAAGTACTTAACAAGATGAATAAAGCAAGGTAAATGCAGTAAGTAAATAACACAGCAAATTATAGTGGTATCTGAAGTGGCGTAATCCTTCAACTAATCCACTTCGGCCTTTCTCAGACCTAGAATCCACAAAAATAGATAAATGAGGTACCCTTACAAATATGCTATCTCTCGATTTCTGCAACACTTGGTTCACAACCAAATATTTCCCCCTGAGTTGTTCCCCAGCTATCTGAGCCAAGTACTTCCTCTACTCAGAACCCTTTGAGCTATTCCTTAGTTTCCAAAACTAAGTACTTCCTGTGCTCAGTAACCTTGTAGTTCTTCCTTAGTTTCCCAAACTAAGTACTTCCTGTACTCCACGCCTGTTGGTGTGTGGTTAAGGTAGTTTGTCAGGTGAGCTTCTTTATAACTTACACAGTTATTTCAGAAAGCTATATAGAATCAAAATTACTTAATACACTTCACAATGTATGGTAACTTGTTCTTTACTGACCCAATTCTTTGTTAAATGTTCTAGAGAATGAATCTCAGATACTTGATCTTTTGATTCAACTCCTTTACAGATAGCAATGCTTGTTAAGGATCAAGACACTTAGAACTTGTATACTACTTAGAGTTCTAGAGCTTTAGTCACAACATAAAGCTAGAAGGTAAGTAGTAAGAAAGCTTGTATGCTTGAGAGATCACTTGAAGATATTCAGTAAGTTGAAAGTTCGTGTGTAGTTTTAGTGTAAGTTCAAAGTGTGTTTTCAAGCATTCTAAGTGGTGATATTTATTGTTGAATTTGATGCCATTTAAATAGTATCCATTAGGCTCAATTCAAATTCAAACTTTTGATATCTATATATAGTACTGCAGAGTTCTTTGTCTTCTTCTTCAGAGACATCTGCTTTTGTGCAGACATTTCTGTCCGAGCAATAAATTCATTGTACTATATTTGTCCTGTTATCTCAACAGATACGTGAAGCTTTCTGAGACTTGACACGTTCCTTACTCAGTACACTTGTGTTCTCAGATATCCTTTGAGTAACTTGTTTAATCAAAACACTTGTTAACTCAAGGTTTCTGGACATAGGTATCTAAGGAGACTTTTCTCCTTAGTCATCATCAATCTTGAGCAAACTTCAGTCTTATGGAAATAAGTTCCTTTGCTTGGAGGATTCCTTCTTGGTCTTCTTCAAATAAATAAAAATTACATTCAGAGACCTAACATCTTATACAAGATTTGCTAGACTAACATACTTAGTGATTTTCCTCTTTTACAATGTTCAAGTGAACCAAGAGTACTAAGCACCTTTCTGAGCTAAGATAAGTCATTAGGTTGATGTTTAAAATCTAAACAGATATTCCTAACAAATTTCCCCCTTTTTGATCAGTCAACTATGACTATCTTTAAAGTCCTATTACAATCTGGAAGAGAAAACAATCCACCACTTAGTCATTTCTTATGATCTTCAAATGATTTTAATTAAGTGCAGAAAGTAAACATCAATCAAATCAAAAGGTTTGATCTTTGCTGACAAGTTATCTTTTATAAAAGATATCTGAGAGTAGGTTCATCAGATATTAGAACAATTACAGAACATAGATAACTTTTACAAGATTTAATAGAAAAGTACAATCAGCAAAATCACAAAAACTACTTAATCAAATAGAACAACAGGAGTAACCAAGCTCCAAGTAAACATTCTAAATGACAAGTCTTCAAGACTTCAAAAACACTTCAGGTTCTCAACAACCTCAAGTTTTCAGCAACCTCTATGAGTCAATTGGCAAATTCCCTAACTCCAAGCCTTTTGATATCATCAGCATAATCATAAAGCAGTGTTCTGACTAACATCTCTGTGTCTCTGGCAAATCCACAGACTTCTTTGTAGGTCTTGGTGGGATTCTTTCTGGCAAAGTGCTTGACCCACAGATATCTTCCTCATACCCAGGCATGCTCAATTCTGAGATCAGAGAGTTTGAAATACTCATAAATGATCTTCAGATATTCAATGTCATCCAGATATTGTTCCTTAGTCATCTAGAATGACTCATAAGGTTCAACTCCCAGTCTTAGCCTTGTGCCTGTTCCAGTCATCTTGGGAATTATGTGCACATCATCTGATTTCCCATAAGGACATTCAAAGGAGAGGTCCATTTCCATGGCTTCAGTTCTTTTGGAGACTTCAAAATCCAGCCATGCTTTGACATGCTTTGGATTTATCAGTACTGGCTTATCTTTTCTCCATGCCATAAGTTATTCACAGATAGGAACTGGGAATTTTTCATTTACTAGCAGGTGCTTTAGTTCCAGAATCCAATGACCATTTTTCTAGTGAATGCATCTATAAGAGGTTTGACTGTTGTCAGTCTGGACATATTCAATCAGGGCATCAGCAGGTTTTTCAGGTACAGCCCTGCCAAATTGAGTGTCCCTTCCCCGCTTTCTTCTTGTTTTGGCATTCTCTCTTGGGGGTTTGCTTGAAGAACCACCCTGGATAGACTTGGTATTTCCAGAGGATGTTTTTGCTGCTATTGGCTTTGCAGCAATAGGCTCAAATAGTGACAGTGCATCTACCCTTCTCCTGTGGAGAGGATTCTCATCATGATCAGATTCACCCTCATCATCATTAAAGTTGAAGTTCTGGAGGGGTGATTTGCAGCTATCTTCATTGCCTTTGATTTGACCTTCTGCTTCTTCTTCTTCTTCTTCAGAAGGCTCTTTCACATTCCTTGGGGACTTGGTTCCCCTTGCAGGTTTCTGTGTTTTGGATCTTGTGATCCTACCAGTTTTAGAACTTTGGTATGTTGTTGCTGTTCTCTGAGGTTGACTAGAGGAGGGCTCAGAGATCCTAAGAGGTATTTATTTCCTCTTGTTTTCTCTTCCTTTTCCTTTCTAAGATCCTTCCCCCTTAGTCATTGTTGGATTACTCAAAATCACATAGGCTTCTTGCAGTGATTCAAAGTTGCCTTGCAGATAGTTATAGGCAGCAATCAGCTTCTGCAGCTCAGCCTTTAGATCTTCATTTTTCTTGAGGATGCCAGTTTCCTCATTGGTGAGCTCTGCAAGTGGGCCATGCAATGCCTCTGCCTTGCCTGCAACAAAGTTTGCCTCATTGAGGGCTTTCTGAGCAATGTCAAAGTCATTATCCCTGACCATTCCAAGGTCTTTCCGAGCTAAGATCATTCTTTTTGTTCTCTGAGTGAACAATTCAGCAAATTTCTTCAAGTTGGTTGGGACTGATTCAATGACTTCTTTGTTCTGCTCATTCAACTCATTTCTGAGTGCAGCAAGAACATTGTACCTTTCCATATACTCAGCATCAAACAGAGTATTGCGTATCTTACTGAAGCTAATAGGAGCTATCAGTTTTCTTTTCAAATGACAAACAGCCATATGCTGATTTCTGTGGTCTTGGAAGGTTCTATCTTCTTCATCTTGGGAGTCACCATCCCAGAGATCTTCATCCTCTTGGACATCTTCATCTACCATGTCTAGCCCAGAAACCATTTCTGTCATGGGCTTCTTTCCTTTGAGTGAGGAGGAGGATGGTACATCTTTTGGTAATGCAACCTTAGCATCATGCTTGTCTTCAGATACTTGCTCAGTATCTAATTCCTCAACAATTGCCTGAACAGCAAGCTGGAGTTCTTTCATCTCAGCATAAGCTTCCATTTCGTTGACAGTAAGATCTTCAATATTTTGGAGCTTTGCTTTAGATTTAGCTATGTTTTCTTCCAGTTGAAGATTTAGCTGTTGTTCTTCCTCCAACAATTGTTTGAGTTGAGCAACTCTGGCTTGTGCATCCAATATCTTCTGAGTGTTATCCTCAGAGTGCTCAACTACCTGTTTAGTAGTCTTTTTTGTTGGGGAGAGGGATGTGTAGACTTCTGAGGAGATGGAGGAGGGAAATTCTGTGAAGTCCTCTCAGTGTGCTTTTCAGCAACTGAGGCATTATTTCCTTGTGCAATCCCTCCTGTCCCTAGTGCAGGGGCATCATCATCATCCTTTTTGTCATCATCATCCTTGTGATGATCAGAAGGAAGTTCTTATCATTCTCATCTGTTTCCTCCTCATCTTCAGAAACCAGATTGATCACTTCAGGGAGTGTGACTAATTGCCCATTTACTTCCTCTTGTTCAGATGGTATGCACTGTAGGGACTTAGGCAATGGAGGCTTGAATGCCATCTCCATTCTGGTCTGATCATCAGCCTTCTCAAAAGGTTCTATGAGCTTGTGTGCAACTTCTTTGATAGAGTCCTTATGCATCAGAGTAGCAAAAGAGTACTGCTCTGTAGGGAACATAGCATGGACATAATTCTACAAGTCAAAAGCTTTGACTCTTCTCAATTGGTGATCAGTCACCTTTATTAGCTCAGTCAGATCTGAGCTTCTAAGCTTTTGCCACTTTCTGAAACACTTGAGGTGTTTCTTGAGAGTGTGGTCTTTGAAGAATGGAAGCAGGTCTTCTGTTGAGAGTGCAGAAACCTTTGGCACACTTGTTTGAGCCTGAAAGAAAGAGTTTTGAGTTAGATTCAAAACTTGTGTAGATATCTGAGTACTAGTGTAGTTAGGTTTCTGAGTTACCTGAATAGGTACATCAGGCTCAGAGACTTGTACTACTGAGGCAGGGGGTGCCTCATATATCTTGTTGTGAGGTGGAGACTTGGGAGTCTGGTCCTCATCAACATTTCTTTCTGCTTGAACCTGAGAATTAAAAATATCACAATACTTAGGAAATTATCATGAAATAATTTATGCAACTAAGCTTCAATGATCTCTGAGTTTTTTACTTACCTCCACAATAGGAGGCTCAGAATCATTTTTCTCAGAAACCTTCTCCGTTTCTGGTGTCCTTTCTGGTGATGTTGCCTTGGGGGCTTCATCAATTTCCATGGGTGTAGGGGAGGTCGCAACTCTTTCCCCTTGCACTTCTACTTCTAAATGAGCCTGTAAGTAGAAAGTATTGAGTAATTAGACAAGAATTCATATGAAACCAAACTGAAGAATGTTTATCGCTGATTTTTATATACCTTCACACTAGAAGGCTCAGCAACATTTTCTTCAGAAACCTTCACGGTTTCTGGGTCCTTTTCTGGCATTTCTACCTTCTGTTCTTCTTTCTCAGTTGGCGCCTATTAGTGACAAACACCAGATTAGATAAATATGATATTTGAAGCAAAGTTGAGAGTAAATTTCTTGTCTCAGAAACTAAGTCTACCTGTAAAACAGACTCAGTTTCGACAAGTGTTGAGGTTGTGGGAACCTCATTCTCATTTTCTGAGGTATGCTTTGCATCTCCCTCATGTGCTTGTGTCTCTAATATGGCCTTTCACAAGGAATGCATATAAGTAACAAGATATAGAAGACATAAAATATCACAAGTGTAGAGTTAGACCACTCTGCTACCTGAACATTATCAGGTTGATTGGTCTCTAGTCCTTGTGAAGATCCCATGTCAGGGTCTTGTTGTTCAATGACCACTTCTTTGTTTGAAGTTTCAGGTACTTCAGACCTTTCCTGAGTGTGGGACTCAGTTGCCTCCCCTGTTTGATCTTTTTGAGTAGGGGTCTCAGTTTGATCCCTCTCATTGAATTGGGGAACCTACTCATTTGCAGGATTTTCTTCAGCAATCAGAAGTGTTGGCATGTCAAACTACAATTCATTCACCTTAGCTTCATTATCATCTGGTGAATCATGTGAATTAGATCTGGAAGGTGAAGCAAAGTGGGGCTCATCCTGATCCTTTTGTGACAGTTTGTATAGTGTGGAGGCAATGTCAGAATCCTCCATCACTATATCACCACTCCGTAAAGTTTCTTCTACCAGCTTGAGTGTGTCTTGTCCAGATTCCTTGGACTTAGGTGCTATCTCAGCAACCTCTATACTAAGTGCTTCTCCAGCAACCTTAGTAATGAGTTCTTTCTCAGCAACCTTTGAAATAGGTGCTTGTTCAGCAACCTATGGTGTAGGTTCTTCTTCAGATACCTCTACACTTTTGGCTTTTATAGCAGCCTTTGAACTTGTTGCTTTTTCAGCAACCTTAGCCCTTTTTTATATCTGTAGGACTTGAGAGATGACTAAAACATCATCAGCATCATCAGAGATCTCATCAGCATTAGGAACTGATTGGTCCATAATCCCTACGGTTTCTGCAGATAGGGCTTGATACCCGCCACTATTCTCATTTTTATCAATGAATTCATCAGCAAGGCTTTCCTTGGTAGCATTGATGAGTTCATCAGCAGTGGCGGCAGATATCTGAGAGTCGACATCCACAATGGGTATGCCTTCTGATTTGCCAGCAGACTTCTTTCGTGAAGTTCTGGGCTTTTTGATCGCAACTGACCCCTCAGATATGTCATCAGATTTTCTTTTCTTTTGTTCTTTAGCAACCTTTTTCATCATGTTAGTGTACTCAAATTGGTAAAGTACGTTCCTAGTGGCTATTTTAGCCTGTTCTCTGAGTGGTACTTCAAGCTTCTCCAGCAAGAAGCATATCTTCAATCCATAACTCACTGTATTCTTAGGCTCAACAAGGCCATTGACAATCTTTGGCTCAAAGCCTTGGATTCGCTTCACAAACTTCATATAGGCGTACTTTCCCCAGTTAAAAAGGTTTTCTGACCTAGTTAGTTCTTCCTTCATCAAGAACATCATCATCCACCGTTCCAAGCTTATTTGGTCAGCTCCACCTTGTAGACCATCAAAGCATCTGTGACGGAGGCAGGCCAAGACATCCCAATGAATGTATAGATGTCTGGTCCTGATATCAGCAAGTTTGAACTCAGGAGGAGTATCTGGCTTGTCCATATTGTAAACATCACTGTACAGGGTCTTAACACCTTTAAGGAGAGTTTCATCCTTTGTGTTAATCTTGAAATCAATTCCTTGATTTCGGAGACCAAAGATAGAATCTTTTTGCAGTTAAGGAAAAAAATTTCCTTGAACTTTGGTTTTAATGGACATTTCTTCAATGCCATTAGTAATGCTGGTGATAACACGAGAGTTATTATAAAACTCAAGTACATCCAGTGAAGAACATCCACTGGGAAGAGCGGGGAGAAAACCATTGATTTGTGCCTTTTCAAGCATACCAAGGATAGTCCTCCTATCTGCTTGTTCTACGATTACAGCAGAAAGGTGTTGCTCAATCAAAGCACCACACCAAATTATCCTGTGGTTTGAAGTCCAATTCTCAGAATTAAAATCGCCTAAGAGACGATTGTTTGCTATCACTAGCACTGGTGCTTGCTTTTCAATGACGATGAAAGTAGCTTGGTATCCTTAGCAGCATCACGTTTTGGAGCCATCTCTTTATATAGAAGGTTTTTGAAAACAAGAGAAGAGATTATCAAGGGAGATTAGTTGTTCTTTTCAGAAAAACTAAGGGAGATATAGCAGATTTGCAGAAAAACTTAGAGAGAAATTTTTGTTTTTGTGCAAGATAAAATGTTGGATTAGGCGAAAGTGAATTCTTTTGCCAAAATCCTATATATATATAGCATTGTACTCTCAGCAGACATATACATACAAATTAATTTTGTACATATGTATATGTGCAAATGCAGGTAGGCGTGGGTAAAAATCATTTTGCATTAAATGCTAGTGGGTCACGTCTGTGTTTTCACAGTCCACTAATTTACCGAGAATTAATCTCGTCCGTTAAGACCAAACGCCCATTTCATCAAGGGTTGCGATTGCTTCTTCAGCAATGATCACAATCAATAGTTGTAATTGTGCCCAATTAATGAAATTTGGCGAATAGCTTTCTGAATCACATATCTTTTCTGTGACTAAGCGACAGTCTTTTGGACATATCTATTAAGTTCAGAGACTGTATGTAACTTAACATATAAATGGAAAGATACAAAACATCAGAGATGTAGTTGATTAAATACAGTTGTACCACATTTCTCTTTTGTGTTCCCCCCCACTTTGTGATCTCACAGATATCTGAGTACCCGTCTCAGAAATCTTTGAAATACACTTTTACCCATCCTTTTTGTATATGAATTCCTGTCTCAGATACCTTTTTAGTAGAAGTTTTTAACTTTTACCTTGGATATCTGGATACCCGTTCCAGATATCTTTTCTCCCTTCTGAGTTCCGTCTTAGAGATTAGAACTTTTCAGTTCCTTCGGTAGCTCCATTAACCCAAGACTATGTCTCAAGGTTAAGAACCTGCTTTCTTGCAAAGGCTTTGTAAAGATATCTGCAATTTGGTCTTCAGTACCAATCTTGAGTATCTTTATATTGCCTTTTTGAACATGATCTCTAATGAAGTGGTGTCTAACATCAGTGTGCTTTGTTCTTGCATGAAACTTAGGATTCTAAGTTATGGCAATAGCACTTGTGTTGTCATAGAAAATAGGAGTTTTCTCTTCATTGATCTCATAGTCTCTGAGTTGTTGTTGTATCCACAATATCTGTGAAGCACAACACCCAGCAGCAATATATACAGCCTCTGTGGTAGATGTGGCAATTGAGTTTTGTTTCTTGATGAACCATGATATTAATCTGGCACCAAGAAATTGACAAGTTCCTGAAGTGCTTTTTCTATTAAGCAATGATGCAGCATAGTCAGCATCAGAATAGCTAACTAAACTCAATCCACTGTCTTTTGGATACCACAACCCAACTTCTACAATACCCTTTACATACCTTAATATTTTCATAGCAATGTTGTAGTGTGATTGCATTGGATTTATTTGAAATCTAGCACACACTCCAACTGCATATTGAATATCAGGTCTTCTTGCAGTGAGGTACAATAGAGACCCAATCAATTTCCTATACTTGTGTTCTTCAACACTCTTGTCAGATTCAGTATAGGTCATTTTGGTTCCAATGCTCATAGGTATCTTAGCATTCTTTTCAGAAGGCTTTAGATTAAACTTGTTGAGCATATCTTTTGCATACTTTGTTTGACTAATGAATATTCCATCATTAAGTTGCTTGACTGCAACCCTAGGAAATAGTTCAATTCTCCCATCATGCTCATCTCAAATTTACTTTTCATGAGCTCAGCAAAGTCTTCACAAAGTTGCTTGTCTTTAGATCCAAATATAATGTCATCAACATATACTTGAACTAAAAGTAATTTCCCTTCATGATTCAAAGTAAAGAGTGTTTTATCAACATCTCCTTTCTTGAAGCCACTTTCTAGTAAGTATTTGGCTAAAATATCATACCATGCTCTTGGAGCCTGTTTCAGTCCATACAGAGCTTTCTGAAGTTTATAGACCATTCTACATTATGTGGAAACTTCAAAGCCTGGTGGTTGTTCAACATAGACTTCCTTAGCAAGTTCACCGTTTAGGAATGCACTTTTGACATCCATTTGATAAACTTTAAAGTCATTATGAGCTGCAAAGGCTAGAAATAGTCTAATTGCATCCAATCTTGCAACTGGAGCATATGAATCATCAAAATCTAGTCCTTTAGTCTGTGTGAATCCCTTGGCAACCAACCTTGATTTGTTTCTGGTTATTTCACCAGACTCAGTCGTTTTGTTCCTGAAAACCCACTTGGTTCCAATTACAGATATTCCATCAACAAATAGAACCAGTTTCCAGACTTTGTTTCTCTCAAATTGATCCAACTCTCCTTGCATTGCAGAGATCCAGTCTTGATCCTTCAATGCTTCTTCTATAGTTTTAGGTTCAATGTTTGAGATGAAACATCCATAGACAGAATCTGCATTTCCAGCAATTGCTCTCCTAGTTCTAACCCCTTGGTCTAAAGGACCAATTACATCCTTGGCAGGATGATCTCTTATCTATTTTATAGTGGATTTTGAACTAGTAGGATCAATATCATTTTGATCTGAATGTGAATCATTATGATCTTGACAAGATACTTGTTCAGTATTTGAGATCTCTGGCACACGGGAAGTGCCATAGATATCTGACACTTTTTCAGTGTTAGAGATATCTGGGATTGGATTTTCAGTAATCTCACTCTCATAAACCTCTTCATGATGAAGGTTCTCAGTAACCTGTTCTATTTCTGGAATTCTCATAGGAAATTCTTCATCATGTCTTAGAGTCATCTTGTTGTTACTAAGCAATGGTTGCTTTTCATCGTTAAAGTCATCCTCTAAGTGAATGACAGAATTGTTTCCTTTTGAGTATTCTTCTTCAGAATCTTTAATCATTAGTTCTATGAACCTATCTGAGAGTTCTTCATTCAAGGGTACTTTCTTGTTCCCTTCATAGAAAACTACATGAACAGATTCTTCAATCTTTTGTGCTCTTTTGTTGTAGATTCTCTAGGCTTTGCTATTTAGAGAATAACCAAGAAATACTCCTGTTGATACGGAAATATGTCCAATCCGTCATAAAGGACCTAGGAATGAATCCTAAGGCGTCCTAAGTCATCCAATGGATCCGAGACACTTTAGTCCGAGCCAATGGTCCGATCCGGGCTGACCATCCATGGTCCGACCCACCCTAAAAGAAAGGAACAAAGGATCTGGGGCCTACTAAATCCGACCCAGGAACCTTGGGCCCGACCCACCTTGGTCCGAGCCTCTCTGGGAAAGGAGACACAGTGCTTAGTCAGTACCCTCTCCGACCCAAGGCCTCCGATACGGACGACCACTCGGATCCGGCATGGAAGATCTCACAAGTAACCAAGCAGCCAGGCACCAGAGAGTAGGGTGTCCGAACCAAGAGTTCCGAATCGGAAGAGAGGGGCAGACTTAGGAGAACTTCCTCATCTGACTACCCAGTACGGTCCGGATCAGGCATCCGGACCAACCTCTCCGAACCTGGGACCTCGGCAGATTTTGTCACATCCTCAAAAACTCATCCAATAATGACTAAACTACCCCTAAAGCCCACAGTGGCATGGGCTAAGCATCATTATTGGGCTATGGGCCTAAGACAAGCCTTGGTGGCTCAATCGTAGCCTTACACTTGGCGCAATCCTAGCAAGGCCTTCCATTTTGATGATAGCCTATAAATAAGGCACACATCCCCACAAGAACAGGTAAGTCACATCACGACCCCAATCCCGAGCATTATACAGAGTTGATCTTCAGTCACTCTCGAGTAAAGTCTCATCCCGGTTTGACACTTAGCAAACCGGCACTAACCCCCCACTCAAGTGTGCGGGTCTCATCAAGTAGTTGGTCGCTGGTTCTTACGCATTGGTCCTTACCTAGCAAGGAGCTTCTTACCTTGGCACCCATTAGTGGAGTTGAATAAAATCTAAGTAGTTGGGGAGTTACACCCTCAACAACTCCGTCATCAGCTTTTGGTTGAAATGTTCTCAAGTACTCTTTTCCATTGTTAAGAATAAAATATTTGCAACCAAACACCCTTAGATGTTTGATACTAGGGGGTCTACCAATCAAAAGTTCATAAGGAGTTTTGTCATGGTGTTTGTTGATCAAACATCTATTTTAAGTGTAGCAGGCTGTGTTAACAGCTTCAACCCAATAGATTTCACTTATTTCAGTGTCAGCAAGCATTGTTCTTGCTGCTTCTTTTAGGGTCCTATTCTTCCTTTCAGCAACACCATTTTGTTGTGGTGTCCTTACTGAAGATAGTTGATGTTGTATACCTTTGCAGGTACAAAACTCTTTTATGTACCGGTTCACAAACTCAGTACCATGGTCTGCTCGACAGATACCTTGTCATTTTTCATGACTTCAAGCTTATTCAGCAAGTTGGGTATTTCAACCCTTGCATCAGATTTTTGTTTGAGAAATACAACCCAAGTGAATCTTGAGCAATCATCAACAACAACCAGACCATACTTCTTTCCTGCATAGCTAGTTACAGAGGATTCAAAAAGATCCATATGTAACATTTGCAGTGGCCTTTCACTGGAGTGTCTAGTTTTAGACTTGAAAGATGTTTTGGATTGTTTCCCCATTTGGCAAGCTGAGCATACACCATCTTTTCTATATGCCATTTTAGGTAATCCAACCACCAACTCTTTCTTGGCTAGCTTGTTCAGAGTTTTGAAGTTCAAGTGACTCATTCTTTTATGCCATAGCCAATTTTCTTCAGTGTGGCCAGATTGACTCACCATGAGACATTCTTCAGTTGTGGCAGATGCCCAGTCAACAACATAGAGACTTCCTTTTTGCCTAGCAACTAAGACTGTCTGCTTTGACTCATTGTCAATTAGTTTGCAGAGATTTGATTTTATCTTCACAGAATAACCTTTATCTGCAAACTGGCTCATGCTTAAGAGATTATATTTCAATCCCTCTACATGCAAAACAGCTGAAATTGTAAGAGCTCCCAATTTCAGATCTCCAAATCCTAACGTAGGAGGATTTAATTCTCCTCCAACAAATCTGATATCTGGTCCAGTGTTGCAAACTTTGTAGTTGACCAGATTTGCTTTATCTCCTATCATGTGCTTCCCACATCCACTGCCAAAAATCCAAGTTGTTTTCTTCTTTGGAGTGTTCTGCTCAAAACATGAAATAGGAGTTAGGTTCTCATTTCAATAATGGAACCATTTAGACTAAACAATATTCCAGTAGGAATCCATTTCAGTATGTAATTCTTAGGAACATGCTTTTGTCTACTTGGAACATAAGGAGGAATTTTGTGTAAATGACAAGTACATTGCTATCTAAAACAATTTTCCTTCTTGGTGTGTTCCTAGGTGCGCCTTGTGGTGGTTTCAAATACCTGTCAGGTTGCTGAGTCTACTTGTCTGCAATCTTAGCCTTCTTTGCCAGATTTCTTCTAGCCCTGGCATTCAGATTTTCAGTGGTTTGTTCGTTATTCCACTTCTGATGATTACTTTTAGCAATCCTAGATTTCATCCATCGTTCTTTCTCTTGCTTATGTTCCAGAGCAAGTTGTTTCCCGATGGCTCTATAGCCAATGCCATTTTGAGCACTTTTAGCTATCAGAGGTCTCTGGATCATTGTTTCTTCCGAAAAATGATACGTTAGGAAAGTTGCCAGCTCCTGCAATTTTTCCTTTTCGAAAGACATAGCAATGTGGATGGTTACACTTTCCAGTGTGTTGTTTCTTCTCAGAAACCTTTTCCACATTCTTTTTGGAGACTTGTTTCTCCCTCAAAGGTTGGGTCGCAACTTCCTTGCCTTTGTTAACAGCCTTAGCTTTTTTACTAATGCTATAGGTTATTTGGGAGCCATCTTTTTGACTTCTTACAAACGTCATTCTATCATCGCCTTTTTCAGAGGAGTAGAGTTAGAGGTTTGTGTGTCAAGCCCAAGTCCTACCTTTTCTGAAGGATCTCTTAGATAAGATTGTACTTCAGTAAGTGTATCACTGGCTTTGGCATATGATTGAAAAGATAGTTCTTTCTTTTTGAGTTCCTCATATTAAGAAAGAATATCTTCATATTTCCTTTGAAGCACGTTCAAAGCCTTTTTGTGTGATTTCTATGTCTCAGAAATCCGAGCCTTTAGAAATGCATTCTCAGCATCCTTTGTTTCAGATATCTTGGTCAGCTCTGAAATCTTCTTTTCAAGAGATTTCTTTTCTTCTTCCAGAAACATAGTTCTTGATTAGACTACCAAGAATTCTCTTTCATAGAGGTCAAGCTCCTTTTTGAGATGTTCTAGATCTTTTATACCTTCCTGATCACTTTCATAATTTAAGAACTGAGAAATGTTGGTTACCTCATCAGCCATTAGACATGGTTCGATGTTGGAGAAATCTGGAAAGACCTCCTCAGCAACTCCACACATTTATTTCTTCTTTTGACCAAAGTCAACCAAATCGTGAGTTATGCCACATAACTCTGGTGTAGGTAGCTTGGAGTCATTTGAATCTTCATCTTCAGATTCTGACTCAATGTCAAGAGCATCCAATTGGATTTGAATCTTTTTCCATTCTTCAGTGAGCAAAGCTCTCTGACTTCTCTCCTTTCTGTCACCTGTCTTTAGCTTGTTGAACGTAGGACAATCTCTTTTGAAGTGACCAGGTTTCTGACAGTAGAGGCAGATATCATTTCCAATTTCTACAACATCAGTACTTACAGATTGTTGAGTAGACTTGTTCAGCGAGCTGTTTTGTATGTTTTTGTATTGATGGTAGTTTGATCCTAGATGCTTTTTCAGCTTCTCTTTGGATTTTCTCCTTTCAATCTCTTGACTCACAAATCTTTTCATGTGTTTTACAGCAAGAGCATTTTCTTCAGTCACTTGCAAAGTATGTAAGACTTATAAGTGGTGACTATATAGAATTTAAAATAAAAGTATATGCTTCTTTTCAGAAGTACCTTGAGTTAAGAGAGCAACATTATGTGACTTTTCAGTAGCTGCATGTCCTCTCTGAGTTGACTCATAGTTGACAGTTGCCAATTGTGAGAAGAGTTCCACTGGAGTGATGTTAGGCATTCCTTGGTTGAAGTAGAAGTACTGAGTATGTTCCCAGTTTTGGTTTAGACTTCTCACAATAGTCTTAACCTTTTCAGAATTAGTGTATCTATCACTTTCACCAAGTGCAGCCATTTCACTCATTAGTGTTGTGAACCTAAAGTCAAGTTCTTCAAGTGTCTTTGTAGGACCTTGTTTGAAGTTTTGGAATTTGAGCTTTAAAACTTCGAACTTGTTTTCTTTAGTTTTCTCAGTGCCGGGACAGATTTCTTCAATCAATTGCCAGGCAACATTAGCTGTTTTTGCACCCC
This sequence comes from Plantago major, assembly GCA_026545765.1. Taxonomy (NCBI): domain Eukaryota; kingdom Viridiplantae; phylum Streptophyta; class Magnoliopsida; order Lamiales; family Plantaginaceae; genus Plantago; species Plantago major. Next base: position 42,823,359 of record CM048843.1, on the reverse strand, counting down.
ACAGTTTACATTGTATGTGCTCTGGAGTAGAACGTATGATGATGTTACGAGCTTGTCCATCCAGCCTATGTCTCTTGGCATCTTTTGATGTCCAGAGCTCTCTGGGCTTATCTTCATATTCTATTCGACCGGTGACTCTCCCAGTTTCTGGTGTGGAGGAGCCACTGCTTTCATCACCCTTGTCGGCTGGTGTTTTGTCTCTTCCATCTGAAACCCCTATGACTTGTTTGAGCTATCGAATGACTATAGGGCCATTCTTGATGACATGTATCATTTCGTCACTTATGGCTTCCATATGCAACAACATGTTGTTCTTCCATTTTTTGTAGTTTTCTGGCTTGAGGACAGGTGCATCGCTCAAAGACATCCTGTAGCAAACACACTAAACAAACAAATCAAGTGTAGGTGTTAAAAAGTTAGTGGGCACTTATCTGGAATCTAGGTTCAGCGCAGAAGGCTTGGGAGCCTCTTGCTCTGATACCACTTGTTAGTCCAGATAACGGCAAAGTAAAAGACTAGAGGGGGGTGAATAGTCTTTTAAAACTTTTATCGACAAACACAGTTTCTCAGATATCTGTGAAGATATCTGATACTTAATTTCAGAGAGCGGAAGACTTTCTGTGATAAGTGCACGTGCTCAGCAGAGTGAAAGTGTGTAAATACTTAACAAGATGAATAAAGCAAGGTAAATGCAGTAAGTAAATAACACAGCAAATTATAGTGGTATCTGAAGGTGGCGTAATCCTTCAACTAATCCACTTCGGCCTTTCTCAGACCTAGAATCCACAAAAATAGATAAATGAGGTACCCTTACAAAAATCCTATCTCTCGATTCCTGCAACACTTGGTTCCCAACGAAATGTTTCCCCCTGAGTTGTTCCCCAGCTATCTGAGCCAAGTACTTCATCTACTCAGAACCCTTTGAGCTATTCCTTAGTTTCCAAAACTAAGTACTTCCTGTGCTCAGTAACCTTGGAGTTGTTCCTTAGTTTCCCAAACTAAGTACTTCCTGTACTCCACGCATGTTGGTGTGTGGTTAAGGTAGTTTGTCAGGTGTGTTTCTTTATAACTTACACAGTTATTTCAGAAAGCTCTATAGAATCAAGATTACTTAATACACTTCACAATGTATGGTAACTTGTTCTTTACTGATCCAAGTCTTTGTTAAATGTTCTAGAGAATGAATCTCAGATACTTGATCTTTTGATTCAATTCCTTTACATATAGCAATGCTTGTTAAGGATCAGGACACTTAGAACTTGTATACTACTTAGAGTTCTAGAGCTTTAGTCGCAATAGAAAGCTAGAAGGTAAGTAGTAAGAAATCTGAAAGTTGAAGATATTCAGTAAGTTGAAAGTTCGTTTGTACTTTCAGTGTAAGTTCAAGGTGTGTCTTCAAGCATTCTAAGTGGTGATATTTATAGTTGAATTTGAAGTCGTTTGAATAGTATCCGTTAGACTCAATTCAAATTCAAACTATTGATATTTGTATATAGTACTGCAGAGTTCTTTGTCTTCTTCTTCAGAGACTTCTGCTTTTGTGCAGACATTTCTGTCCGAGCAATAAATGCATTGTACTATATTTGTCCTGTTGTCTCAACGGATACGTGAAGCTTTCTGAGACTTGACACGTTCCTTACTCAGTACGCTTGTGTTCTCAAATATCCTTTGAGTAACTTGTTTAATCAAAACACTTGTTGACTCAAGGTTTCTGGACATAGGTATTTGAGGAGACTTTTCTCCTTAGTCTTCAGCAATCTTGAGCAAACTTCAGTCTTCTGGAAATTAGTTCATTTGCTTGGATGCTTCCTTCTTGGTCTTCTTCAAATAAATAAAAATTACATTCAGAAACCTAACATCCTATACAAGATTTGCTAGACTAACATACTTAGTGATTTTTCTCTTTTACAATGTTCAAGTGAACCAAGAGTACTAAGCACCTTTCTGAGCTAAGATAAGTCATTAGGTTGCTGATCAAAATCTAAACAGATATCCTAACAGACACCTCAACAAAATGGTATTGCTGAAAGGAAGAATAGGACCCTAAAAGAAGCAGCAAGAACAATGCTTGCTGACACTGAAATAAGTGAAATCTATTGGGTTGAATCTGTAAATACAGCATGCTACACTCAGAATAGATGTTTGATCAACAAACACCGTGATAAAACTCCTTATGTGTTATTGATTGGTAGACCCCCTAGTATCAAATATTTAAGGGTGTTGGGTTGTAGATGTTTTGTTCTTAACAATGGTAAAGAATATCTAAGAACATTTCAATTAAATGCAGATGAAGGAGTATTTCTTGGTTATTCAACGAATAGCAAAGCTTACAGAGTCTACAACAAAAGGACACAAAAGATTGAAGAATCTGTCCATGTAGTATTCTATGAAGGAAACAAGAACGTACCCTTGAATGAAGATCTCTCGGATAGGTTCAAAGAAATTATGATCAAAGATTCTGAACAAGAATCTCCAAAGGGAAATAATTCTGTCATTTACTTAGAGGATCAGTCTGACGAAGAAAGGCAACCATTGCCAAGTAACAACTAGATGACTCTAAGACATGACGAAGAATTTCCTATGAAAAATCCTGAAATGGATCAAGTCACCGAGAATCTTCATTATGAAGAGGTTTCTGAGTCGGAGGTTGCTGAAAGACCGGTCTCAGATATGCCAGACACTGAACAAGTGTCAGATATCCCATGCACATCACCTGTGCCAGATATCTTAGAAAATGATCAAGTATCTTATCATATTCATAGTGATTCAGAAATGAATCATATTGATAATGATCCTACTAATTCTAAACCCATTATAAAATGGATAAGAGATCATCCTGCAAAGGATGTGATAGGTCCTTTGGACCAAGGGGTAAGAACTAGGAGAGCAATTGCTGAAAATGCAGATTCTCGCTATGGATGTTTCATCTCAGACATTGAACCTAAGACTATTGAAGAAGCATTAAAAGACCAAGATTGGATCTTAGCAATGCAAGAAGAGTTGGATCAATTTGAGAGAAACCAAGTCTGGAAACTAGTTCCCTATATTGATGGAATATCTGTCATAGGAACTAAGTGGGTTTTCAGAAACAAGATGAATGAATCTGGTGAAATAACCAGAAACAAAGCAAGGTTGGTTGCCAAGGGATTCACCCAGACTAAAGGACTAGATTTTTATAAGTCATATGCTCCAGTTGCAAGATTTGATGCAATCAGGCTATTTCTAGCCTTTGCAGCTCATAATGACTTTAAAGTTTACCAAATGGATGTCAAGAGTGCATTCCTGAATGGTGAGCTTGCTGAGGAAGTCTATGTTGAGCAACCACCTGGTTTTGATGTTTCCTCAGAAAGCAAGATGGTCTATAAGCTTCAGAAAGCTCTATATGGACTTAAACAAGCTCCAAGAGCATGGTATGACACTTTGGCTAAGTACTTGCTGGGAAGTGGATTCAAGAAAGGAGAAGTTGACAAAACTCTCTTTACATTGAACCATGATGGGAAACTACTCTTAGTACAAGTTTATGTTGATGACATAATCTTTGTATCTAAGGACAAGCAACTTTGTGAAGACTTTTCTGAGCTCATGAAAAGAAAATTTGAGATGAGCATGATGGGAGAATTGAATTACTTCCTAGGGTTTCAAGTCAAGCAAATTGATGATGGAATATTCATTAGTCAAACAAAATATGCTAAGGACATGCTCAATAAGTTTAATCTAAAGCCTTCTGAAAAGAATGTTAAGATACCTATGAGTATTGGAACCAAGATGACCTATACTGAATCTGACAAGAGTATTGAAGAACACAAGTATGAGAAATTAATTGGGTCTCTACTATACCTTACTGCAAGCAGACCAGATATTCAATATGCAGTTGTGTATGTGCAAGATTTCAGACAAATCCAATGCAATCACACTATAACACTGCTATGAAAATTTTAAGGTATGTTAATGGTACATTAGATGTTGGATTGTGGTATCCAAAAGAGAATGGCTTGAGTTTAGTTGTCTATTCAGATGCTGACTATGCTGGATCAATGCTTGATAGAAAAAGTACATCAGGAACATGTTAATTCCTTGGTACTAGATTGATATCAAGGTTCAGCAAGAAGCAAAACTTAATTGCTACTTCAATCACAGAAGCAGAGTATATTGCTTCTTGGTGTTGTGCTTCACAAATCTTGTGGATATAACAACAACTCAGAGACTATGAGATCAATGAAGAGAAAACTCTCATTTTCTATGATAACACAAGTGCTATTGCCATAACTCAGAATCCTAAGTTTCATGCAAGAACAAAGAACATTGATGTTAGACACCACTTCATTAGAGATCATGTTGAAAAAGGCAATATTGAGATACTCAAGATTGGTACAAAAGACCAACTTGCAGATATCTTCACAAAGCCTCTGCAAGAAAGTAGATTCCTAACTCTGAGACATAGTTTTAGACTAATGGAACTACCAATAAAGAAAAGCAATAAAGAAAGAAGGAGATATTTGAGACGGGTACTCAGATATCAAGGCTAATGGGTAAGAGTTGTTCAAAGAGGTATCTAAAACGGGTATTCAGATACTTGAGGCTACTAAGTAAGGGGGAACACAAAAGGAGAAAAGTTGACCAAAAGCACAATCCGTCAAATGTCAACTATTTCTTGTGTTTTGGAAAATTTCCATTCTTGTGATAATTTTCAAACAATACTGGACGATTATTTAATAATCTCTAAAACCAGTTTGTCTCCTAGTTACAGGTTTCTGAGAGACGAAAATGACTCAGTGAGCTATTAGCTAAATAGCATTAATTGGGCACAATTACATGTGTTGATTGATATCATTGCTGAGAAATCAATCTAAACTATTGAGAAATGGCACTTGTAATTCAACGGTTGAGATGAGTCACTTTAGCCCACTCAAGCAGAAACCAAGTAACTGGCCCCACTCGCAAATGCAAAACTACTTTTTCACCCACGCCTGTGCAGACTACGAGATACATACATACAGAATTCATCTGTATCGTGTGTACTTGTATTGCTTTATAAAGGAGATTTTGGCAAAGACAAAAACTTTTGCCTAATCCCACATTTCACTTAGCATAAAAACAGCAAAAACCCTTCTTTTTCTCTGCTAATCTTCTCTGTTTTCGTCTGAATTTCTGCTAAGTGTTTCTGCAAAGAATCACTTAATCGATTCCGACCAAAACCCTTGTTCTTACTTCTTCTCTACTACTATTACAGAGATGTTACCCAAAAGAGCTTCTTCACAGAAGTCTCAAGTCTCCACTTCTGGTACTGCTGAAAAGCAAGCACGAGTGTTGCTTATCCACAACAATCGTCTTCTTGGAGACTTTAACCCAGATCATTGGACCTAAAATCACAGGATGATTTGCGGAGGCGCACTTGTTGACGAGCACATGGTAGGTACTGTCACAAACAAGGCAGATTTGCAGCAACTCCTAAAAATGCTTGAAAAGGAAAAACTCATTGAGTTTTGCTCGGCTCTTCCCAGTGGTGTGTCATCTCTGGATGTCTTGAAATTTTATAACAATTTCAAGATTGTTTCGGTTAATGGCACTGAAGAAGTGGCCATTAGAACCCAAGTCCAAGGAACAAATATCTTCCTGGACTACGTGGCTTTCTGCAGAATGTTTGGACTCCCAAACAAGGGAGAGGACTTTGAAATTGCTACTTCTGATGAAGTCCTTATTGAAGGAGTGAAGGAACTATACAGTGATGTATGTGACCTCACTATATCTGGAGCTTTAACTGAGTTTACACTGACAAAGATCAGAAGAAATCATATGGTGGAACACTGAAAATGGATGGCTCACATCCTCTATAGATGTTTTGTTGGTCTGCAAGGAGAAGCATATCAAATAAGTATGGAGAGATGGATGATGATTGATGAGTCGATATTTTAACGACTAATTTAGTGCCTTTTTCCGTATTTTGTTGCGTCTTTTAGCCTTTATTTAGTATTTTTGTTTCGTGTCACGTTTGGGTTTTTTGTGTGTTTTTGTGCATTTTTAGGTGTCTTAGCGTCATTGGCAAGGAAATGGAGGACCAAAGTGCAAAGAAGACTTCAAAACCTTCTAGAAGCACCACAAGGCCAAGTTAGTGGGCCACTGCTCCAAGAGAGGTGACATGTAGGTTGGAAAAGGGAGAGAAAATAGGAGAAAGTGGAAAAATGTTGATTTTCTTGGACACAAGGCTCACCGCGGAGAGCTCCTGCAACAAGGAGCCTCACCGCAGTACAATGAATCAGAAAAGAAGGCGTAGCAGGCATGGAGCGAACGGCAAGGTCCCTCATCGGTGAGGACTGTTTGACAAAATCAAACCCACGATTTCTGGCAGTTTTTTCCCATGATTTCTAGTTTCTTCTTCCTTGGTCTTATAAATAGACCACTTGTATCAGTCATTAGGACATATCTTCACTTACTTCTACATTCATATTTTCAATTCCAAGCATTGTAAACACTTAGAGATTTCAATCTCTCTTTTAATTCGAAGAAGCATTATTGATCTTTCTGACGATCGCAAAGACCAATAGGCGCCCAGGTATTCAATAGTACGAGTTAGGCGGTTGCTGTTAATAATTTGTACCGTGACATATTGTTATCTGATCGTTGAACGCATGCTTGATCGTTGTGAACTTGCATCAGTCTTTACCTTTAATTAGTATATATCCGGATGAGGGCATAGCTAGTGACAAGCTTTTTGCCGTAACTCATACGTACTTATAATCTGTATCTGGTTCGATTTTGCAATAGCAAAGTGTTGCATTCAAGCAGGTACCATTAGCTATATCACAAGACTTTTGAAAGATCAGCTTGCTTCGTTTTAATTATAGAAATTGCATGATCTAGGTATTACCTTGTCTTGTAATTGTAATTTGTTGTAGGGTTTTGAAGTATCAACCTTACCCACACTATCTGTTTACAACTCACACCTTGAGCCTACACCTTAGAACTAGCTTAATCAATTCCTCGAGAGAACGACCCTGTGGTTTAAGCATTGTTGTACTATGATAACCGCTTTACTACTTGTGTTATTTTACAAGTATTAATTTTGAGCGCATCAATGATGTTCCTCCTCAACACTCAGGATGATAGGTTGGAAAACCCATTTAATTGGGAAAGTACGCCTTCATGAACCTGGTTGAAGCGGTTCAAAAATTCCATCCTACACTGGTTGATGATCTTGCTGAACCAGATGATACAGTGAAGTTTGGACTCAAAATCTGCTACTTGCTGGAGAAGCTTGGAGTTACCCTCAGAGAGGTAGGAAGAATCTCCCAGAGCAACATCCTCTGCAAGTTTGAGTACAAAAACTTGATGAAGAAGGTCACAGGAACCCAAAAGCCCAAGAAAGGTTCCGGGAAAAGAAAGACTGAAGAGATATCTGAGGGGTCAATTGCGACCAAGAAGCTCAGGACTTCTAGAAAGAAGAAAACTGGCAAGAAAGAGGAAACTCCCATTGAGGAGGTAGACTCTCAGATATCCGAGTCTAGTGCTGATGAGGACACCAAAGTCAATGCATCCTTAGCACTTAGTGGTGAAAGACCACTGTTACTCTCTGCTGAAGAAGTAGATAAGTTAGACTTTGACCAAATCCTGGAAGGGGTTGAGGTTGCTGAGGAAGATCTATCTTCCAAAGTTGCTGAGCAAGCGACTCTACGAGGACCATCCACCTTTGCAGATGTGTATGAGGTTCTGAGGAACAATGAGATAGTACTAGAGGACACTGCCAATGCCTCAGTACTTAAAGATCAAAATCAACAAGATCTGGATAGACCTTATACTTCCACACCTTCTACATCCAGATCAGGATCACCACAATAACCACAACAGCCCCAAACGGATGAGGATGTTGTGGACATGGTCCTTGAGTTTCAACGTTTTGATGATATACCAGCATATGTTATTGCCGATGAAAATCCTGTAAGAGAGCAGGTTCCCCAACTCTCTTTTGAGAGGGATCAACCTGATGTAGTGTCTCAGGGAGATCACCAAGGGAAGGCAACTGAGACTAAGTCTCAGGAACGGCTTGAAGTGCCAGAAACTTCAAACAAATTTGTGGTCACTGCACAACAGGACCAAGACATGGAACAAAGACAAGTTCCAGATACCAATTAGCCTGGCAATGATCAGGTTACTGAGTGGTTTAAATCTCTACTTGTTACAACTTCTATGTTTTATGTGTTTTGTTATTAATGTGATTTAAATCTTTGTTACAGGCTGATAAAGAAAATAAGGAAGGAGAGGAAGCTAGAAAGCTTCTCTCACAATCTAAGAAGGAGGAATCTCTATCCTCCATCAACAAAGAATCTGAGCCTGTTTTATTTGCATTCTCAGAAATCTCCCTCCAATGAACTTTCGAACCCATTCTTATATTTCTTAAAGGCTACAACTGGGAAGAAAGATGAAGTGGCTGAGAAGCCAAAGACTTCAGAGGATATACCAGAAACCTCAAAGGTTTCTGAGAGACACATATCTGAGTCTACAGTCAGAGAGGTAGACAACTCAGAAACATATGTGTGTGAAATCCTACTCAATCTTTCTAAGTGTACTAAAACTTTTTATTCTCAGGTTCAGGAAGAAATGGAAGTTGAAGAGGATAAGACGCCCAAGTCTCCTCCACCAACAAAGATATCTGAGGCACCTTCCACCTCTCAAATCAAGATAAATGAGCCTATTGTTGAGACACAGATAACTCAGACACTTGATAGTTTAGCTACTCAGATATCTGAACAAATTTTGACACTAAATCAAAACTCCATTTTCTTTCAGGCTCTCCCTCTCTAATGAGGAAGTAGATTAATTAGATTGATGCTTGTTTAGGCAAGTAACAAGTTCAATTGAGGGTATCTTCAGAAAATCAGATAAATAGTGATTAAATGGTAGGAAAGATTATATGTATGACTAAAATGTAGTAAAGTATTAGGGGAGGTATCAATATGTAATTCTCCCTAATAATTATCACTCAATCTATCACATAACTAAATAGCATACACTAAATTAAAAACCCATTCTCGAAGGAAATCGAATCCATAATCTCTGAAATTATGATAACACAACTTCATTACTTCGTTAAATGAGCTAGACCTCATTGACAGGTGAGCATTTGAATATTTAACCTATCCCAATTAAATATAACATATCCCAATTATGTTTTGTTTATCTTTTCCTTGGTGGATCAAGAAAATTTGGTGGTATTATGAAAACGTTTGGGAGCAATGCATCATTAGAAAGTAGAGTTCCCCTAATTTTGAAAACCTACTGAAATTTGGTACACAAGCCAGCGCGCGAGATTTTGGTTCAAACAATTTGAAGAAACCCTCTCTTCCTTCCGCATACCTGAAAGCTTCGATTACAGTCATCGATCGAGCTGCACACAAATGGCGGACGATTCTTCAACTCCTCAGAAAAGAGGCTCTGTCAAGTCATCAGGCAAAGTTTTATATGTTCATTTCTTCTTTCTTGGTTGTTAATTAGCTCCTTTCAATCCAATATCTGACAAAAATTAAATCAAATTAGTAATTGCTTATATTATATCGATTTTGAAGAAATTTGTGGGTATCCTAATTTTGTTTGATTTGAATTACTTACTTTTTATCTGTTTCTATTAGTTGGAAGTGCTGCGTCACAGAGGAGACGGGAGCATGCTGTAGAGATCAGAAAGGAAAGAAGAGAAGCACTGATGCGAACCAAGCGTTTGTGCAGAGTTGGGGTGGGTAGCAATGATGATGGAGTAGTTCTCATTGATGATGAAATGTTCGTGGATGAAGAGCAATCAGTTCTTGAGGAGCAGACTTTGAAAGCGGTTAATGAATTAAAGCTTGTCGTTGCCTACCAGTATGATAACTTCAAAATTCTTTTTTCGAGGAGTGTTGCTGCATTTCACTTAATCATGATATGGTCTAATGTAATGCAAACTGGATTTATTTGTTTGGCTAAGCACTCCTCTTTACACACTGCATTGTAAAATCATGTTTTACATGCTAGTGCTTCCTGCCATATTATTCGCTTGCGCCACCTAATGTATACAATATGGATAGCTTCGGTTAGTGTTGAATGTCTTGATATTTGAAACGCATGCAACACATAATCTTATGCAATAATGATGATGCTATGTTGCTATTTATTTAGCCTTCCTTCTACCAGGAACTTATTTAGAATACTTGCACTTTATCATTTTCTGTATAGGGGGAAGGGAGCAATGCAGAAAAAGGTGAATGCTCTTCAGGAGCTAAGACGACTATTGGCAAAATCTGAATATCCTCCAGTCGAATCTGCTCTCAAGGCTGGAGCCATACCTATATTGGTTCAGTGCCTTTCATTTGGTTCACCGGATGAGCAGGTTCTTGCCCAGTTTATTCATATTCTTTTCATTTAAAATATTCTTGTTATTTTGTGTTTATAGAAGCCAACTCTTATGAAATGTACGTTTCTAATACGTAATGCACTGCAATCTGTTAGTTACTCGAAGCAGCTTGGTGTTTGACGAATATAGCGGCAGGGAAACCGGAAGAAACCAAAGCTTTGCTGCCTGCGCTGCCATTACTTATTGCTCATCTAGGAGGTCTGTATTCTAATGCTACATTCGGAAGTTCTGCTTTCTTTATGCTTTCCGTGTAAAGATATCTGAGATTTTACTTAATTTGATAGTTGATGTATGTCCTAAGTTGGAGAAGGTTGTCTTATACAGGTGTTTTTGCTCTTTATTCTTTGGCGTTTATAATCATGTCAGGCTCAGGTGTTCAGATAGTGTGGTTTCACTTTATTCCCCCAACCCTGACATAGTCAAGGATTGACGTTAATCACGTGATGGTGTACTTGCGGATACTATTTCCTTCAATACTAAAAGTGTTGTATGTGGGACTGGGAGACATAAATTGTTTGGTGTTTGGTCCTTAATTTTTGCTTTTTAAAATTTATTTCTGGTCAATTGAGAGGCTTCCTTTGTAAAAGTGATGCGTATTTCAGAATATATATTGGCACATGGAAGGCGTGTCCTTGTGCCTGCTTCAGCTGTCTAGTTTTATGTTGTGAGCTACTGCCTGTGACTCTTTTTCTTTTTTTCTTTTTCAATAAGTAGATTCATTCCATACTTGTCAAAATACAAAAGCTCATGGGGTTTATAAGAACCCATGATTACCAAATGCTTAACTACACAACTAATACCTACAAAATGCTTCTTGGAGCAACCCAAACATAGAGAAATAATACAAGAGATCAAAGACACTACAAAAAGCCTTCTTGAAATCCTACGGGTCTTGCTCTTTTCAAACTTGAAGCTGCTTGTTCTCTTCTGATATGCTCTATACCAAGACTCCAAGTAGCCCAACAAAATAAAAGTACAAGTAACAAGCAAATTGCTTTGCTTTACAGTACTTGTAGATGCCTTCTCACTTGCTATCACACTTTGATAGCTAAGGAGGGTCTTTACATAACTTCCTAACCAAAAGTACCAAAACATATAGTGGTTGTTTGGCTGCTTGTTTAAAACAACAAAACCTGGTTAAAAACACCTAAAAACATCTCTTTTAACCTGGTTTTCTTGATTTTAATCGCTATCCAAACAGCCCGATACAATCCAAACTTAGTGAAATCATACAGGCCAAAATCCAGTATGCCACAGTTAAGGAGTTAGTGTGTGTTTGCAAATGCTTTTACTTGTGTTTTTTTGTCTGCTTCTACTAAAAGTTGATTAAAGTTGATTTTAAGTAAAAGTCAGTAGTGTTTGATATATCATATAAAAAGCAGCTTAAAATTGTAAAAGCAGAAGTTTTAGTGTTTGCAAAAATTAATTTAATTAGTTGTTTTTAATTGAAAAAAAGCTACTACTTGCTTAAAGCAGTTAGAAGCAGCTTTTGGGTTGCTTCTATGCTTCTGGCGGTTCCTTGCTTTTTTCCAGAAAAGTTGCAGCAGAAGTTGTAATGTAAAACACTAAAAAACAGCTTTTACTACTTCAAAATCACAAAAACACTTTTTTTTTAAGCATTTGCAAACACAAGCTTAGTGAGTTAGTATATAAGATAACCGAGCTGCATTCTGAATCCAATACCTGCAGATCCAAAGCAGAACCAGGGAACTTGCAAAACAACACAGGGAGCTCCCAAACTAACCAGACAGACAGAATCCGAGTCATAAGTAGTTAGGATAATAATCATAGGTTTGAAATATTTTGGGTGAAGCAAAGCAAATAGCATGTATCTCACTACAGGTCTTTTATGATGTAATTGTGTCCTTGAAGATAATATACAAGCTATTACTTCTCTCCAATCACAACAGTTGAAAATCACTTCTCCCAGCAACTCAACACTTTGATTACTACACAAACTAACAAGACTAAGTACTAAGCCACAGTGGTAAAAGGGAGGGGAAGGAGGGGGGTGGGGGAGGATCAGATTCCAAAAATCATCATCTCCAATGAGATGCAGATGAGAAAAGGAGAGAAAGGATAGAGAAGAGTAGGAACAAGGAAGAAGGGGGGAACGAGGGAGAGAGAAGAAATAGAACAGAGATAGAGGGGGAAAGGCCCCACTGCATCTATCATGACTGAGTTTAGAGCAAACCTGAGCTTGTAAACCAGACAGCGGTACCAAAACCTGCCTTTCTTATCCAAGGAGAGTTGCAGGCAAAGATCAGTCAAGAAAGCAACCTTACTTTCTAAGGTAGGCAATCCATTCTTGTCACTATAGGCAAACTGCCTGGCCGATCTCCAGGCTTCAGTACTTCACCAGTCAGCTACTGCATTTCCCTCCCTATAGACATGAACAAACTTGATGTTTCTGTTGTCACAAAGTTTCAGGATTTTTGATAATATAGTGGAGAGTTTCCAGTGCCAGTTTTTATAAACAATTCAGTACAAGATAGAAGACAAGCCTAAACAGTTTTAAAGCTTTTAAGGATTCTACCATCTTCATCCCTCACAAATCCTCCAGCTGATGCCTTTTTAGTGACATGGCCAAAGGCACTATCAGAGTTAACCTTAACCCACTGATGAGGAGGTTTGTGCCAGTAAACTGCCACCACCGTAGGGATAGGCAGAGGAGGGCGGTTAATCAACCACAAATTTGCAACATGGAATTCACCCTGCCAGAATAATCTATCAAAAGGCTTTGCTGAATGAGACAGATGGATAAAAGACATAATTTTATGAGTAATCTTATCAGAGCAAATCTTTTTACCATCATATTTAGCCTCCCTCACCTACTGCCTGTGACTTGAGTAACCTATCTGTTACTGTTTTGTTTTTTTGACATCAAAGTTTGGTGGATTGCAAGCTTGCAATTATCAGGTGTCATGTTGTAGATTGCCATCGAGTTGCTAGGGCGCATACTATGAGTAGTGATTATAGCAACACAGCTATGCACTTTATACTCAATATGTAGCAAGTGATTTTATTTTTAATATTAAATGCTTGTTTTTATTTTAGTATTATCATGCATTTCAGTTAAAATGGTATCTACTCCACCTTCATTCATGTTTGATTGTTTGATGGATCTAGCCCTTGTTTTCTTTACTTGAGGGATATTTGACAAAGATCTAGCACCTGTCAAGAATGTGATTTGGGCCAAGAATGTGATCTCATGTTCTCTCCACATACTCTCTAGGGGTTACGTCATGGACGGTTTTACTTCTGTTTGCTCCACGCAGTGCCTGAATTTGAAAATTGACAGTTTCTGTATGGTGCTATACTTTCAAATAGAGATTACTATCTACACCATTAAATGCTGTACTTGTTTGCTTATATGCAATGGCATATTATTCTCTATTAAAAACTACTGCATGATAAATTCTCCTCTCTCCCTACTCATATTGACTTTTGATGAATATTTTCCTTCTTTCTGATGTCATTATCTTGCAACACTCTTGATTTCTATCTTAATATCTGTCTATCTGCGACAGGTTTATTATCTGGTATTTTAACTCAACTAAAATTGTCTAAAATCTCAAGTTAACCATTGCTCTCCTTCTAGGACAGTGGTGAAGGATATGTAACTCCCTGTTCAAGGAATATTTTCAAATGAAGCTGTTGGATTATTGCCAGACCTTATATAGCTCTCTTTTAGAATTTTATAGGAATATAAAGGTGATGTTAGCGATCAGAAAGAAAACAATGTCGTCACCATTTTCTTTTCCTATCTTTTATTTTTTGGTAGGCCCTAGGTTTCAATTTAGCTTTGTCAAATTTCCTTAAAAGTATCTGTTTCATAGTTAATTTATCGACTACGTAGGAAATTAATATTATGCCTATTATTGCCGTTTCTGCAGAAAAGACTTCAGTGCCTGTTGCAGAGCAATGTGCCTGGGCATTGGGAAATGTTGCAGGTGAAGGAGAGGAGCTGCGAAATGTTCTGATATCTCAAGGAGCTTTATTACCTCTTGCAAGAATGATGCTTCCTAACAAGGGATCAACTGTGAGAACGGCTGCTTGGGCATTGTCCAACTTAATCAAGGTGCAGAAGGGCAGGTTTAACCAAGGATATTGGAATTTTCCATCATATGATGTTTGTTTAACATTCCACTTTTCAACAACCATGAAACAAAACCCGTGCAATTTGTAAAATTATTCAATGTATCTGAGCTCTTCATTTATGTTTGAACTTCTTTTTAATAAATTTTCCATACAGCTTTGAAATTTTCCTGAGAAGAGTCAGAGATTACGTAATTCTTACCTACTAGAACTATGATAAGTGTTGAAAAGTTATTTTGTTAGAGGTCTATAACTTGCTGCACGTTAAATCCAGTTGCTGGTGCCCCTAAAAAATAGTCTACTTTATACATAATGCTCTGCAATTTTCAAGACAGCAATACTATGTTGATGCATATGGATTGATTATAGTTGTTTCTGTTTATTTCTGGATAGGGACCAGATCCCAAAGCTGCCACTGAACTAATAAGAATCGATGGCGTCATTGACGCAATTCTTCGTCACTTTAAGAGAACGTAAGTCGTAATTTGCAATCTTAACTTATGCATAGTAAAATTTGGAGAATTTCAATGTTGCTGCACTGTGTTTTTAAAGAACAATAGCCCCCCTTTGTTCAAATGTCAATGCTATTGACATGTATTTCTAATGTGAACAATACGCCCACCTTTTTGCTTCGATGTCCAGTACTTGGAAAATATTTCACGAGAGCATTATGTGTACAGAACAATGTCTTTATGTTATTTTAATAGAAATCTCAAGTTTCAATGATGGCGAGAGCTGGTTTATAGGTCATACATGGATGCTTGATAGAGAAGCAAATGCTAGAAATAGCTTTTTATTCATGCTCGATCATGATTCTGTTAAGCTCACATTAATGATGCCTTCCTTCTCGATTCCCTTCCTCCCAATTATGAGATGTTTGGAAGACTGTCTTAAATAGTTTTGCATTATGTAATTTATCAGGGATGAAGAATTAGCTACCGAAGTTGCATGGGTTATTGTGTATCTGACTGCACTTTCAAACATTGCTACGAGTATGCTGGCTAGATCTGATCTACCACATTTAGTTGTAGACAGATTATCATCATCAGATAGTCTGCAACTGCTTATACCGGTACATGCATTACATAAGCAAATTTATTGCTGAAGAACTTCTTGTACAGTTCTTTGTTTTTGTGTTGTTATGGTTACAACATGCTCGAGTTATTTGATAAAAAAAAGTTAATCTAGCCCGAGTTTCCTGTGAAGTGGTGTAACCAGAGTGGTAAAGTAAATGCAAATCTTTTAACCTAGCCAAGTTTCGATGATTCATCTAAAAAGTCCAGTTAATGATGCTCATTTCTGACTTACTGGGAGTTAAACTTTGACAATACTAACCTTTTTAGGAGAAACTGCATTATACTGCTCAAAATTTCATTTGAACAATTTGTCCCATTTATCCATTCTCACCTATAGTAATAGCAGACAATGTCTAATTTAAGAAGCAACCTGCATACTTAGTGAAAGATTTTTTATGTTATGGCTGCTTTAAATTCTTTAAATAGAGATAAGGAAATCTTGTGCAGAGAAATCTTGAGCTAAAAGTACTTGTTAGTATTATAATTTGAAATATTGGGGTCTTTTATTAGGATGTGATTATATGTATGTTCTGTGAATATGATTGACGCGCCATTTGTATTGCTGTTCTCACACAGGTGCTACGGAGTCTAGGTAATCTTGTTGCTGGTGATTCTTATGTAACTGACTCTGTCCTTGTCGCTGGAGATGAGATCACAGGCTAGTTCCGCTTCTGCATTTGTGTTTAGTACTAAACAGTGACACTTGGTGCTAATCCTTTTCCATTGCAGTAAATGCAATTCAAGCACTTGTCAAATGTTTGAGAAGTGAGCATCGTGTCTTAAAGAAGGTGGGTGGTTTATATAGTTGTATCATTACATAGATATTTATTGCAATATTTGCTTTTATCAATTTTTTAATTTTCTTCCCACTCTGTAGGAATCTGCATGGGTGCTATCCAACATAGCTACTGGTTCTATTGAGCATAAGAAACTGATATATCATAGTGAAGCAGTGTCATTATTGATGCGCCTTCTTACAACTGCGCCATTTGACATTAGAAAGGAAGTGGCATACGTTCTTGGTAACCTCTGTGTTGGTGCATCTGATGGAACTGGGAGCCCAAATTTGATTGCCGAGCACTTGGTTTTTCTTGTTGGGAGAGGATGCCTTGGCGGTTTTGTTGATTTAGTAAGATCAGCAGATACCGAGGCTGCGAAATTAGGCCTTCAATTCATGGAACTGGTTAGCAAACTATTCTATAGCTTTTGCTAGCCTGAAAATTGAGTTTACGTTCAAGATTATTGGCTTCTTGTGATAAATGGAACTTGAGAAAAGAAGCTTGAAATGCTCCTGCTGTATAATTATGTTAGAAACATGTCTTCTTGCGCTTAGATTCTTACTATATCGATTTGAGACACAGATTGCTGTGAGATCTTAGTATGATTTTTATTTCCAAGATCTTTTCTGACACAGGTTTTACGGGGAATGCCAAATGGCGAGGGGCCCAAGCTTGTTGAGGAAGAAGATGGAATTGAGGCCATGGAAAGATTCATGTTCCATGAAAATGAAGATATAAAAAACATGGCCAGCCACCTAGTTGACAGGTACTTCGGTGAAGACTATGGACTTGATTCATGATAACATTTGGTAGAGGAGGTGTATCGTAAAATTGTTTCTAGTGTTACTTCTCCAATATTTCTGTAATGTTACTGGAACAAGTTGTGTTGAACTACTCGAGAATTGTAGTGAAACTTGCCCAAGAGTTATAAACGGAAAGAATGCCATAGATACAAAATAGAGAAGAGGGAGCAGGAGATAGTAGAGTAAGAGGCAGAATGTTTCTTCTCTTTGTATTTCCTTTGCGTATTTCCGTTTCAACAATTACATGTATTCATATGTTGGTTGCTTGCATGATAATATTGTTGCAACATGGCATGTTGTGCATTCATAGGTTTGGTGTTTGATGAGGGTAACCACATGCTGGACGCCTTTTTTTTTTTTTTTTTTTTAAGATAGGTGGAGTCATGCTCCTTGTATTAAAAATTACTCCAACAAACAGGTAGTTTAGCACCTTAGTACAACATTCGAATATACCATACCAGATGGAGAAGCAACAAATGCTAATCTGGCCTTACTACTAGCTGGTTGAAATTAACTAACAAACAAACAAAAAGCAGGGGAATTAAACATTACGTTAATTTTACATGATTCTTGTCTTTTATTTGCAAGCTCACTTGGCATCGTAGGTTCTACCGTTGGCATGGCCATACATGGCATGACATGATTTACCGGTCGGAATACAAGTACTCCTTCCAACCGTGAATAACATGAATAACTTGAATACTTGACTTGGGTCACGTGGTGCTAAGGTGTCCCCTATGAGCCCGTTTATTATTACATGATTTTTAACTTGAAT
Source organism: Plantago major (assembly GCA_026545765.1). Lineage (NCBI taxonomy): Eukaryota > Viridiplantae > Streptophyta > Magnoliopsida > Lamiales > Plantaginaceae > Plantago > Plantago major. Next base: position 42,805,453 of record CM048843.1, on the reverse strand, counting down.
CCTAAGACTTAGTGATTTATTAAAGTGATCTCTCCTGACATGCATGAAACCTAAGTGGATGCAAACAATATATCGACACCTTTAGAAAAGCAATTAGTTACCACTAAACATGGGAAAAATACCCCATTTGAACCTGTATGTTTGATGCTCTGTCTATTTGGTCTTGTATGTTTTAAACTATCACAATTGGTCTTGTAAGTTGGCTAAATTTTTTATTTTGGTACTCCGATCACAACTCCGGCTAGGCGAATTAAATTTAGGTCTAGTTCGCCCCCAATTCAAAAGAACTCATGAATTAGTATTAATTCACCTCCTAATTCTCCCCCTAATTCGCGAACTAAGTAAAATAAATAAATGAAGACCCAAAAGTTGTATATATATTTCCGTCTTTCACTCCCCAAAATATGAGCATCAACGATCTAACATGATGTAAATTTCAAGATAGCAACCAATCCAATATACTTTAAGCATCATTCTGACATGATGTAAATTTCTGAGCTCAAAATTAACCAACACAGTGATAATAACCACAAAATATATCCACACACATGATTTCTGAAGCAAAACACGACATGGATAAATTAAAACAACTCTGAGTTAACATCATGAAACTTCTCCAGTATCAATGAAATAATAGGATTGCTTCAGGTCATTGCTTCAGGTCATGGCATACCAAAAGGATAGAGTATAAAACTTTATCTCATTACATGTCAAAATAACATGAATTAAAATGCATGCCTCAACCACTCATTCTTGTCCTTGCATGGCTTCTCTTTTGTGACGAAATCATAGGCTTTCTAATCCCAGTTCTTATTCCATAGTTAGGAAGTTCTCCAAAAGGTTGAGATAGAGCATGTTCATCATGGTGTAGTTGTTGATGCATTGTTGGTTGACTGAGCACAAACTGATTTGCCAACAATTGTGATGCAGTAGCAGTAGAAGAGGGCTGTGAGGCACTCCTACTTCTCTTTGATGCAAACTTAGTGGATTTGTACTACAAAGTAAAAAATGTTAATTAAACGAGTATAAACACATTGAATGTTGAAAAAGCATACAGGAATTAAGAACATACATGCATGCTTGCTACTTAATTAAAGCAAGAAATGACGTATAAAATAAGAATACTTGCACCACTTCTGGTTAATCTTTTGGAAATGGTAGACCTGGAACTTTCAACGTTACTCCACTCATTATGTTGGCTATTATCTTGAGAAAACATATCAAAAGGAGTCGAGATTTCTTTTGAGGTGTGTTGTGGAATGTCATAGCCATGTTCATCTTCATTCACCATTGTTCTGTATATTGTTCTTCAAGTATGTGTTCCAAATCTTGATCATTAATCAACTCAGCAAACTTCTCATCGTCTATTCTATGTTGACATCCACGTTTATTATGACCTTTCATCTTACAATATCCATACTTCACGGAGTCTTGTTGCCTCTTCAGTCTACTAGGATTTGCCTTTGACATCTCACTTGACCTCCCTTTCTTTTTTTTTTTTGTTTTTTGATGGAACCTCATCCGCTTCTAGCCTTCTAGCGCCCCCAGGCCTCCCCACACCAGATTTCAAGTTTGGTGCAAGTATCGGTGCCACATTTGTCTTTTCCCATAAAGCTCTCCCATTAGTTGGCATGACGGTGTGGTTGTATACCCTCCGATATGTCTCAGTCGTGTAGTAATCATGCACATAGTCTAAAGCATCTTCCCCCTATATAATATATTGGATCATCATTAATAGTCAACGCGAACATCATTATTAATACAAACAACACTACTGGATACATACCCTGTTGTTGATGGCATTGATAGCATGGGCGCATGGAATTCCAGTCAACTCCCATCTTCTGCAAGCACATGTTCTTTTGCCCAAGTCAACAATGTATCCATGCTCCTTAGATAACTCAACCTTATAAACTAATCCGTTCACTCTAATTCCAACAAAGTTCCCTGCCAACTCACTGTACTTGTGAACCAACTTTCTTATTTTAGGGCATATCCGAGATTTCCATCTGTCATTTGCCATGTCCCTGTTCTTTTGCATCCTTTTCATGCAGTACTCATGGATCCACTCGAGCAAGCATAATATTCCTTTCACCCTAGATGGCTTGATGACATTATTAAATGTCTCACAACCATTATTTAAAAGAATATCACATTTCGGGGAGATCTCAAAGTATGATTTACTCCATTCAGAAACTGGCTTGTCGTCAAACCACTCAACCGCCTTTGGATCAATTTGTTTCATCTCTTCCATCGCACGTATGAAAGAGGGAACTGTGGAGGCTCTAGCTGCCTTCCATATAGCATCCTTGAATGCTTGAACCCCCCGAATCCAGCTCTTTTCATATTACCACGAAGATGTCTAACACAAAATCTGTCGTATGAATTAATCATTAAAAGATTACATTTTCAACTTTGAATATATTAGAAATAAAAATGTAATAAATGAGGTTATATCTGTGTTTTGACTTATCAAACACATCAGCAAAAGCGTTTAGAAGACCCTTTTGCTTATCTGACATAAAGGTCCAAGCCTCAGTGTCCAAAATTCACTATTCCAAAATTCCCTTTGAGGGCTCTCAAGAACCAAACCCAATTGTCTGTGTCCTCCTTTTCTACGGCTACCCATGCGATGGGGAATGTGTTATTGTTGGGATCAATCCCGACAGCAGTCAAAAGTACCCCTCCAATGGGCCCTTCAAATGGCACCCATCTACTCCAATAATAGGCCTACAACCACTCAGAAAAGTCACTTTCAATGCCTTGATACACACATACATTCTTAAAAACTTCCCATCTTCATCTGGTTGGACTCCTACTGTACTCCCTGGATTTGATCCAAGTACTTCAACTCTATAGTCCCAAAGCAAAGAGTACTGCTCTAATGGTTCACCATATAAAACTTTAAAAGCTATTTTCTTAGCCCTATACGCCTGTTTGTCTCTGGCATTACATTTTGTATCTCTACTTACTGTTTTGGCAAACTCAATAGCCTTCAAACTAGGTTGATCCTCAAACTTGTGTGCAAATGCCTTCCCAAGCCAGGTCAACGAGAGGTTCTTGACATATCTTGTAGGTGGACACTTATGATCGGGGAGAATGATATTTTTAATCCTAAAGTTTACCCCAAATGGCACATGCAATAACCCGTTTAGTGGTCCTATGATTTTTTGTCCTAATGTTTTCAAATTTTAGATCCATTCTTCACGACGGCCATCGTTTCAAATCGATGAATTTCTCTTGATTTTGACCCCCACCTCATCTACCACCTCACATCACAATAAAAATAATGCAAAACTAAAAATCTAATATTCAAAAATTAAAAAAAAAATGTTAAATAAATAAAAAATCATAATAATTAAAAAACATAAAAAGGAAAAGGATAAAACTTAAACATTAAAGGGAAAAAAAGGGGAGAAAATCTGCAGAGTATTTGCATATTCAAAGGAATATGCTACACATCAATCAGAATGAGGCAAAAATCAGCATGTCAATCTACCAGTGACCAATAAGTTGGTAAAATTACTGTTGCAAACTCTGCAGATGTCTTCAACAACAGTTAAGAGAGCCATTTCCCCAAAACATATGCGGGGCGTAACGACCCGAAAAATCTAAGTAAATAAATAAGCATCTTTATTTGGAAAAGTCTAGAAACAAAGTCAAATCCTAACAAAAGTCAAACAGTCAAAGGAAACAACAACTGCAACAAGTAACTAAGAGTTCAAGTGGTGAAAAGTTTTTAATAAATCCCAAAATACTAAAAGAACACCCCCCCTGTTGCTGAACATCTAAGTCTCCGAGGCATCCTGAGTATTAGAATCTACAAGAAGGTAACAAATCAAGTGTGAGATAAAACTCAGTGAGGTTCTGTGCTAAGTGAATAACGAATTAAGTAAGACGAAGTATGGTTTTTAAAATCAAACGAATCATAATATAAAAATAATCGAATAAAACATATAACGAAGCTAAGAATTATTGTTGGTGCAGTCAACCTTATAACCCCAATCCGAGCCCTTATCACCCCAGACAGGGTATGACCACTATCAAACGAAGACGAAGACCCTGCTATGGTACAGGGGTGAAACACTACTACTCCCAAGACCTCGACGTCTGCCTTGCGTCAAGGGATAGTAAGCAAAGGTACTTCATGAACAACTCGACAGAAACAACTGCCCAAGTATGTTCACTCAGAAACCCCCACCACAATTGCGCAAATATCGGTCAAAGCAAATCAATAAATCGAATCATAACATGTACATAAATACATTTCTTTTGAGCGGAAGCATGAGAAAATAGTTTTAATGCAGTTTTCAAGATTTTGTTTTCATGAAATTTCACAATAATTGAGATGCACTACTATATATATATAATATTAAAATAGCTTCTTGTAGTTTCGCAAACTATACATATACTTTTTGGGTAGAAAACTCACCTTAGATGACCTCGTAAAATAAGCAACCCGCAAATCCTGATAATAGGTAACACTACTTAACAATTACGCAAAACACTTAACGATACCCTTTGAACCCCGCGAAACAAGCATACACAACAAGAATCAACTAAGCATATGATCACATAACAATTTTAGCAATTTTGTCAATAACGACGGTGAAACTAAAAATAGAACAAAATTAAGAGACAAGCGAGTTTCGATACCAAGACCTCTCCAATTCCTAAAGTCTACCAAAAACCACTAGGCCGAAGGTATTGATGTTAACAAACAGAAACAATTTAATCCATACTCTGATCGCTACAGGCAGATATGTAAAATATCAAAATAAATATGGACGGCAGGGGTTCGAAACATAGACCTCTGGTAGACAGAACACAAAACTCAACCACTCGGATACATGAGCCTTTGTTAACAGATTTGCTTAGGAATATAAATATCAATTGTGTACAGAAATTAAGGACTTGGACAGAAAAACAGAGCAGATTTCTTGATCAACAACATGCGAAATCGGCAAAATTACAAGAAACAAGAACACGCAAAATTGTAATAACATAGAAAAGATTATCCAAAATAAATAGGACAGGTTGGGCTTGAACCCTTGACCTCACAGCCTGCTAGTCACTAAGAACGCATAACTGACCACCCAGCCAAGACAGATTTGGTTAACAACTTTGAACCAGAAACCAAATAACCAAATCGTCAGATTGAAAAGGGCAGGTATATAAAAGATCAAACTTTCAGCGCCTGCTAGGATTCGAAACTGAGAGCTATGGCGAACATTAACCATTTGCAGACCACTCGGACAACTCTGGAATTGTTATTCGAGTAGCGTTTTTCATAGTAAGAGCCATTAACGCCCAGAAGCCAACCAGTAAAGAACAAAAATAAAACAGAGCATGAATTTTTCAGAACAGAGTACGGCTAAAGCAATTAAAAACCAACAATTTGCAACTCGAATTAAACAAGAATCATGACGTAAAACACCAAAAACCCTCCCCGAAACTAAATGATGAGAATGAAAACGAGGATTGGTGCTTACCTACTGGCGAATCGAAATCGAGCTTAAACCGAACAAACGAACGAATCCCAACTCTCTAAACCTTGAAATCAATGCTACGAAGAAGTCGAGAAAACGTTGCTGATTTAGAAGGAGAAGTAGGAAGAAGGAATCGGAAATTCGAGTTACAAGGACTCACCGATCGGACGAGATGAATCTGAATTGGCAACAACGAGGGAGGGAGCGAAGTAAAGTCGATTTGTTCTCTTCGCTGCTAGGTTAGAACGAGTTTTGTTTGTGTGAGATTGGATGAACGTAGATATATGTATCAGTTTTGGTAGAGTCGTGAAGAAGAAGGAACAGGAGGAGAAGAATGAACGAAGAGAATGAATCGTGCTGGAGGAGTAAAGCGAGGGTACAATTGGAAAGAACAAAAGTCTGATCCCAAATTCAAATTGGACTCTAATCAAACTAATTAATTAGGTACTTACCAATTACGAATATTACTAACTACTACTAAATAAGGAAATAAAAATAAAAAAATTAAAATTAAAATTTTAAATTTTTTTAAATAATAATAAAAATAAAGTCGAAAATAAAACGGGATTTTACAGGGGTTACCGTGAACAAGCAACTTTCAGTATCCACAAACCACATATTGCATAAAAGGATATTCAAATTCCAAATGGCATTTCAATTTTTCTGATCAATTCGATCAATAGAATCCGTTTTCGAGCAAATTAGACGGTTATGAAGTGAATGCACAGCTGATAGAAATAACCACACGATAAATTAGAGTAGTAGAATAAAATTTGAGAGGGATAAGAAGGTGCAAAATTACCTAGGGGTAAGGAGGTTGACGAAGATACTGAGGTCTTGGAGGAGGATAGTGAGGGTTTCCAGAATAAGGCGTGGGAGGATGAGGATGGTGGCCGTAAGGAGCTGGCGGTGGGTATTGAGCGTGTTCGGCGGGCGGCAACTGTGGCGGAGGGGGAGGAGAAGTGGAGTGGTGAGGTTGGGCCTTGTATTGGAATAGGATGAGTTCCATGGCTGATTGTGATTGGATTGGGAGGTAGTGGTGGCCGTTGGTAGGGATCCGACGGTGGTGGCGGCCGGTTGTAGCGGTGGTGCTACATATTCTGATTGATTGATTTTGGGGTTTAGTTATTTAACATTTTTTTTAATTTTTGAATAATTGATTTTTAGTTTTGCATTATTTTTATTGTGATGTGAGGTGGCAGATGAGGTGGCGGTCAAAATCGGGAGAAATTCATTGACTTCGATGACACGTAAGAAAAAAGGACCACGGACGCCAAAATTTAATAATATTAGCACAAAAAATCACAGGACCACCAATCGGGTTATTGCATACGCCATTTGGGGTAAACTTTAGGACTAAAAATGCCATTATCCCCTTATTATCGCTGTTATATTCTGTGATTCTCCAAGTTGGTTCGCCTTTCATTTTTAATTCGGTGAGCTTCCATTTACATCTAACCACCCTGCATAAAACAAAACATATACTTATACAAGTTTAAACATTATGTATATAACACGATCAAAATAAATAAAATGAATATAATAAGTATCACTCTTGCATTTTGCATAGATTCTTATTTTGTCATTACTTGGAAACCAAACATTCCGCCTATTTCTGATGGCATGAGATATCACAGCATCATGGATATCTTTCTTACTTTGAACTTCATGTCGACCTTGAACTTAGGGCTGTACATGTCTGCCGTGTTGAAAACTTCACTTTTTTGTTTTCTCTCGGTATCAGAACTACTGCATTCACTAATGAAGTCATCATCTCCACTCTCATTTAAATCATCCTCACCAGAAACACCACCTCTACCATTATCAGAATCGGTGTATTCTTCTCTATCACCTCCGTTCTCATTGTTCAAACACTCAATCACAACCTCCTTATCGGATAATCCAGAATCAGACAACTCTCTTAATTCAGTCACCGGGTCATCAACAACATATTCATCAAACAAAGCATCATCTTCGTCACTTCCAACTACTTCATCTATCTTAAATGACCCATCTATATCAGAGTCTGCTTCAATATTGACATCCATATCACTACCATTAAAATTTTCTTCTTCAGAGTCAGTGAAAGTAATTCTTTCAACGTAGTCTCCATCAACAGTAAAGCTATCATCAGAATAATATTCAATGGGCAATGAAAGTCCAGGTCCAGAAGGTTTAGAGATGGGGTGCATAGGTTTTTTTCCCTTTAGACCTTTTTTCATGTTTCTGCTTAGAGCAATCCTTTTGCAAGTCAGCATACAAAACCATATGTCTTGTAGGTAGGCTATTAAGAAAATGATTTTTCAAATCATTGTTTCCACTAATGAACTTAAAACCACCCTCTAGAACATAATAAAAGTTCCTAATACCAGTAACATCAGCGTTTAAACACATTACCCTCAAATTAGATATGGTCATGTCCTCACTTGTCACGAAGTCAAATTTGGATACTTCTCCACCAAAATATTTTGCTACAGGGGCATGCACAAATGTATCCCCAGAATGAACCGTAAGAGTGAGTTTGTCAGTATTGCTACCTGCAAAAATAAAACAATCCAAGTTAATATAATAAAACCATTATATTGTGGGGAAGAAATATGTAAGGTAGTGTGGATGAGAAATAAACTATTGATTCTAATAAAATAACAAGTCGTGAGACTCACAAGTTGATCAACACAATGAACCAGTAAGACAAATCTTCGAGGAAACTAATTAATTCCACTAGATTAGTATAGTAACATTGTACTCTCAAGAAAAGTATCAAACAATCACGAATTTGAACTAAACAATTTCCATCAAATTTTAAGTGTTCTTACCTTAGGCTGGCGACTCCTCGCCGTTAAAGGACGGAAAACGGTAGACCCACATATTGTTGACAAACCCAGAAGTAGGCAGGTGAGGAAAGTGTCTGCGAGATAATGGAACGATTAATTAAAGTCTAGAGAAGAAGAAAGGGAATGAATCTCCAAGAAAGAGCAGACGTTGGTGATTGTTGTAACTGTGTCGTTAGGTCTACCGAGTTGGTTAGGGGAAGATGAGTTTTCAATATTTCAGCTTCCTTTAATTATTTTTCTTAGTTCGCGAATTATGGGAAGAATTAGGAGGTGAATTAATACTAATTCACGAGTTCTTTTGAATTGGGGGCGAACTAGACCTAATTTTAATTCGCCTAGCCGGAGTTGTGACCGGAGTACCAAAATTAAAAATTTAGACAACTTACAAGATCAATTGTGGTAGTTTAAAACATACAGGACCAAATGGGCAGAGCATCAAACATACATGATCTTTAACTTGAATCCTAAGACTTAGTGATTTATTAAAGTGATCCCTCCTAACATGCATGAATCCTAAGTGGATGCGAACAATATATCAACACCCTTAGAAAAGCAGTTAGTTACCACCAAACATGTAACACTGGCCATAAACAAGAAGTTACAGAACGCTCAAGCCATTCAAGTACAAGTATGATATAATAGTCCATAAGTCATTAATCAACCCCATGTCCAGTAATGATCAATTGAGCATCATGTTATGATACAAACTATATACATATCCATTCCAAATGACAATAACAACAACATATTGAATTATCTAAAGCAATGAAGGACTATGATGGAACCTTGCCTAATGGGTCCATCACAAGTTTGCCAGGCCTAGGGTTAGAGCGACCGTCATCTCTTGATTGGGAGAATCCTCTAGAAGATCTTCAGAATCTCCCAAACATATCTTCTTATCTTATTTTAAGCAATTAGATTCTTTTTTGATTAGCAAGACAACAAATAAAGGCAGAGTATCTTCGAGAGTCTTTTAATTCTATAATTAGTCTCTCGATAGGTAACTCTAGATTCTTGCAGATCTTTATTAGATTTCTGCATATCTTTATTTCCTTTAGAAGTCTAGACTACCTAAATAACTCTGTCAGGTAGCTAGTATAAATAGAACCATTAGGGCTTAACCCTAATCAGTTGATTAATGATATTTATTTCCCGTAATCAAACGTGCCCACCGCGTCAAGCGTGCCTACTGATTTAGGTCTTCCTAACTCGTGATTTACTTTATGTTCGTGTTAACCTAGCGTTAGAGGTGATCCGGAGGCGCCAGTTCTTCATAATTCGGCTTCTATGGGTTAGTTGTACTCAATTCTCATCTCTTTCTTGTTATTCGTGGAGCGCCAAACCAAGGTTCCAACACTTGGCCTCAGAGCCGGTTGTGGGAATCTGCTACGTTTCCGAATTAGCACTCTGATTACTCTGCTAGAAATCTACAAAGATGTCTAGAACCTCACCGACAAGCCATGAAAGGATCGATGGGTTGGAAGATTCCATCGTTGCAATCAAGGATTTGTTGGAGAAGATCTTCAAGGTGAAGAGCAAGGGAGGCGAGGAGGCGGCCAGTGCGCCAACCGGCAGCGCGTCCATCGCACAGGTCGAACAGCACGCCAATGCGTCCCCCGTGCCCGTTGACGGCTCTTACCCTGAGGTTATTTCTGTTCCTGTTATGCAAGGATCCCCACGGATTCGTGTGTATGCGGGAGGATTTGAAGAGTGAAAAATGTCAAAGGAAGGGCGGTTCTTAGGCAAGGAACCAGATGAGTTTGATCCGGAACCAACTGAGGGGAAGGGGACTAAGAGAGAGGGTTTGAAGATCGATTCATGGGATGCTGGATCCATGAGGATTGGAAGGAAGAAGGCTAAGGAGCAGCCGGAACAAGGAGCGGATAAGGAAAGGGGAATGCCCGAAAGGAGTGTGCGTCGTAACTTCGACGGATTCTGGGAAGACACTGAAGGAGGGGAGCTGCTCAGGAAGGAGGGAGGTTTCAAGTATGGTAGGTACCCGGATCCATTTCAGGAACAAGTCCGACAACCAGAGAGGAGGGCTGCTTATGAGCAGGAAGATGAGCTGGACTATGAGCTGGGTGAACGCTATCAGGTACGTCCACCTAGCTTAAGGGGAGGTTATGACAAGATGGGAAATCAGGGTCCTAAGGGAATTCGCCTTGAATTTCCTAAGTTTTATGGGGAGGATGTGCTCAACTAGGTAGATAAGGTGGAGCAATACTTTGATTTCGAAGGGACTAGCGGCAGAGATCAGGTGCAATTGGCATCTTACTATTTGGAGGGAGAAGTCCGTAGCTGGTGGCACTGGTATACATAGGTGGTTGCGCAACCTTATGAGTCCTGGATGCAATTTAAGAAAGGGATCATGATGCGGTTTGGGTCTGTTGAACTTGAGGATGCTAATGAAGCAATCAGCTGGCTCAGACAAACGGGAACCTTGAAGGACTACTTGAGGGAATTCGAGCACCTCATGAGTTAAGTGCCGGATTGGCCACCCAGGGCTCTGCTAGGTAGTTTTATGGCTACGTTGAAGAATGAGCTTTCACATGAGCTAAGGATGTGGAAGCCTAAGAACTTGCAGGAAGCCGTGGAACTTGCAGCACGAAAGGATGAGCAGCTGAAGATGACCAGGGGTACGGCAACTGCTCCGACTAAACCTACAGGTAACCACTTCCACCCGGTTAACACTCCAGTACTTTTATCTGCTGCAGAGAAGGCCCGGATAAGTACTAATTTCCAGCTGGGCGATGATGAGATCCGTCGCCGTCGAGCAGCAGGGCTATGCTTCACCTGTGATGAGAGGTACACTTTCAATCACGTCTGCAAGAATGCAAATACCCTGATCCTCACGAGAGAGAGAGAGAGAGAGAGAGAGAGAGAGAGAGAGAGAGGTTGAAGCGGTTGAATCTGACAGTGAAGAGATAGTCGACTTCAACATGCTGAGCACACAACAGGCTCCCAAAGCAATGAAGTTCGAGGCAGGGTTAGGACAACAGTATGTCCGAATCCTGGTGGATAGTGGAGCAAGCTTGAGTTTCATCGATCAAGCTCTGGTGGAGAAGCTGGGATGGCCAGAAGGAAGCACGGATAAACCATACTGGGTCCGGTCAGCCAATGGTCATCAGGTTCGCTGCAATCAACACTATAAGCAGGTACCTGTGACCATCCAAGGGGTCCGCTTCTCTATGACCCTCTTTGTTGTTCCGATTTCTGATCCAGGAATCGATGTTATTCTGGGCATGGATTGGATGGACTTGGTGAGCCCCGTACTGTGGGACTGCAAAAGGAAGACCTTGACCATGTGGGGCAATGGACAAAATGTGATGCTTAACGGTGTAAGGCGGAACTGGAAAGACCCCATACTAATGACTTGCAACCATGAAGTGCAAACAATGGGGGCAAGGTTGGAAAAGGGTATGGAGCTCGAGCGTGGCAGGAAGAGGAGACGAATTGCGACTTCGCTTGAAGATCTCACCAAGGCGGTCAATTCACCTATGCTGAAGACGACTGCGGCTTCTTGGGGAGAAGGCTCATTTTGGAAGGACCTTGGGGACAAAGTACGTTTTAGGGGGGGGGGGGGGGGGGCAGTGATGGAACCTTGCGTAATGAGCCCGTCACAAGTTCGCCAGGCCTAGGGTTAGAGCGACCGTCATCTCTTGATTGGGAAGAATCCTCTAGAAGATCTTTAGAATCTCCCAAACATATCTTCTTATCTTATTTTAAGCAATTAGATTCTGTCTTGATTAGCAAGACAGCAAATAAAGGCAGAGTATCTTCGAGAGTCTTTTAATTCTAGAATTAGTCTCTTGATAGGTAACTCTAGATTCTTGCAGATCTTTATTAGATTTCTGCATATCTTTATTTCCTTTAGAAGTCTAGACTACCTAAACTCTGTCAGGTAGCTAGTATAAATAGAACCATTAGAGCTTAACCATAATCAGTTGATTAATGATCCGGAGGCGCCAAGCGTGCCTACCGATTTAGGTCTTCCTAACTCGTGATTTACTTTCTGTTCGTGCTAACTTAGCGTTAGAGGTAGTCCGGAGGCGCCAGTCCTTCATAATTCGGCTTCTATGAGTTAGTTTTACTCAATTCTCATCACTTTCTTGTTAATTCGTGGAGCGCCAAACCAAGGTTCCAACAGACTAGCTCATTAAAATTCACACGGCAGGACAACAAGTTAAGCTTAAATGGTTAACATCTAATATCAATTCAAGTCCTTGTAACCTTGGCAACAGTAAGAAATGAATTTGGACTCTAAGTCTCAGGTATAACAGTACGGTGTACACAAACCAGAAAACTAAGGAGAAGGATATTTTTATTGCACGATAGTATAATAAATAAATTATGACTTGCCATTAGTTACACTAGCTACTACATAATCCTGCCTAAAATTACACATAATATAAACATGACCCTCTTAGAACATCATAAATTAACATATAACATGGTATAAGACGTTAGCTCAATCCAAGCATACCCAATGTATGAAGTATAGCAGCTTGCATATAAAATTGAGGAAGATTAAATAAATTTGACATGCTAGAGAACATATACATGAACATGACATGAACTATAAACTTGATATGAACATGACTTGTTAGAGATCAAATATAGGCATATATACGTATAAACATGCTATAAACCATTCAACTAATGCGATCCTAGGCTATATGAAACTAAAGAAACTTACCTTGGTAAAATCTTTTAAACTAGCTTGTAGCAAAATCCTTCACCTACGAGCCACGAACGTGTCCTCCGTCCTAGCCTAGCCCCTTTCCCGTCCTTCCTTGCTAAAAGCTCTTATAGTGTACTAGCTTTCTTGGTTGATAATATATGGTATGCAAAGATATAAGGTCCACGTTCTTGGATAAAGGTCCAATTTGAAGTGATGATGAGGGAATAGTACACTGATGAGAAAGAAACATACGAGTAGTGATCATGGACAACGTGGATGTTGTGGTTTGGGAAAAATGGGAAATGACCATCCACTCTTCGTAACTTATGGGGTGAAAAATGTAGACATTAAAGTGTAGTTTTAAATTGAGTTAATGATCTCCATTAGTGTAGGTAATTGAAAGGTCTTTGGTTTAAATTTTGGAATTGACTAAGAATTAGTTCGAGTTTGGGCGCGTTAAATCGTCACATGAACTTTCGGGTCGTTACTGTTGATACGGATATATGTCTAATCTGTTCACTACAAGAAATCCCGAGTTTAGCGATGGGGGATAGCGACGGATACAATCCGTGGCTACCTAGCGACGAATCGCTAGGTTTAGCGACGGATTGGAGACGGATTAAGCGAATTCGCTCAATCCGTCTCAAATCCGTCGCTAATCCGTCGCCAAATTAGCGACGGATATTTTCCCGTCGCTAAATAACGACGGATATTTTTATCCATCGTTATTTAGGGACGGATATTATATCCGTCCCTAAATAAGTTGACCAAAATAAAAAAAAAGAAAAATAAATAAAGAAAATCGATTTTAGCAACGGATAGGCTATCCGTCGATATCCGTCGCTAAAATATGTATACTATCGGGCAGAAGCCCTTTTCTTCTCCATTTCCGTTTCAACAGCTTGTTTCTTCCTCCTTTCTTCTTCATTTCGCCATTTCCAATTTCCGACCAAAACTCGACCATTCCGGCCAATTTTGGGACAAGGAGCTCGTGTGGTCAACCAATTTCATCTTTTTTCAGCTTAATCGAAGGTATTTTGGCTAAAACCCTAACTTTGCCAAATTTGGGGATTTTGTTAATTTCGACTAATTTGAGCAATTGCATGTTTATTGTAAGTATGTAGTAGTTAGTTCAGCTTATATTACGTAGTGTGTTAACTTTGAGATGTTCAACTGACGTATTGATTGTGAATTTGGATTTTTAGTATAATGTTAGGATGTTTGGAAGTATTAATTTGATATTTTTCGTATATGTAGTAGGATTAGGAAGATTTAGTTGAGTGTTTTGGAACCCTTACTTGTTGACAAATTTGGAAATTTTGTAAATTTCGACTAATTAGATCAATTGTATGTTTTTGGGAGCTATAGTATACTAGCTAGTTAACTTTGTGCAATTGATATATTGATTGTGAATTTGTATTGTTAATTAGTATAATGACAGGATGTTTGTAAGTACGTAGTAATTTTGATTCGATAAATTCATATATATACACTAGATTATGAAGATTTAATTAAGTGTTTTGAGACTATTTGGTGATTATATTAACGTAAAATGCATGTTATAAATCTAATAATTGTAGACATGTCAGGCTAATCATATAATTATGAATCCCGATCGTTCATGGATGTACCGTCGCATAGTTAATGGCAGAATTCAGTCTAGTTTTGTGGAAGGGGTTGATTCCTTACTTTTGCGCTTACACAAACTACTTGTTTGAGTGGGGGGAAGATGAAGTGCCCTTGCAATGCGAACAAATGTAGGAATAAACAATTTTTGCCTCCTGAAACAGTAGTGGAGCACTTGAAACGTAAGGGGTTCGTGTCTCAGTATGAGGTATGGTGTCATCATGGTGAGACACGAGCACCGTTCATGGATTATGAGCATCTCTCAAAGCGTAAAAGAAAGCAGAAAAATGTGATCAGAAGTACTCAAAATACGTCTACATCTGATGCTAATTATGATCATGAACGGATGGAGCAAATGGTGTATGATGTTGCGGGTCCAGAGTTCATGGACACCAGGGAGCCAGTAACCGAGGGGGATGTGGAGGAGCCTCTGAATCCTGCGGATCAAGTGTTCTTTGACTTGCTGAAATCAGCAAAGAAGCCGATTTATCCGGGGTGTAGGCTCAACGAGTTGTCTTTGTTGGCTCGGCTAATGAGTTGTAAGGCTAATGGCCAGCAATCTGAAGTGAGCTTCAATGAATGGGTACAAGTAATGTCGGATCTTTGTCCTGAAGAAAACCTAGTTCCCACCAACTTTTACCAGGCGAAGAAAAAGATGCAGGGGATGGGGTTGCCCATGGAAACCATAGATTGTTGTGAGGATATGTACATGATCTATTGGGGGGAGGATAAAGATCTACTGAAGTGCAAGTTCTGTGGTAAGGACCGGTACAAGCGTTATAATGTGGGGGCTGCAAATAAACGTCCAAAGAAAAATCTACCACATAGGAAAATGTGGTATTTCCCTCTAGCACCTCGTTTGAAGAGGTTGTACGCTTCAAGTGCTTGTGCCGATAAAATGCGGTGGCACAAGGAGCGAGTAATCCCGGAAGAGGGTAGAATGGAGCATCCATCAGACTCACCCGCATGGAAACAGTTCGATAAGACCTACCCGGAGTTTGCAGCCGAGCCTAGAAATGTACGCTTGGGGCTTTGTACGGATAGTTTTAACCCGTTTGGAAATGACCGAAATTACTCTTGTTGGCCAGTCATACTGACACCGTACAACCTGCCCCTCGATGAGTGCATGAAGGAACCATTCATGTTCTTGACTGTGTTGGTGCCCGGGCCAGATGATCCGTCACAGAAGTTGGATGTGTTCTTGCAGCCCCTAATCAAGGAGCTGATTGAGTTGTGGGAAAATGGTATCCCGGCATATGATGTGTCAACGAAGAAGAACTTTACATTGAGCAAGACATTCAGTGGACCGTGAGTGATTTTCCTGCGTACTCCATGCTATCTGGAAGGAAAACCGCGGGCTTTAATGCATGTCCACATTGTATGGAAGACACTGATGCATTTAGACTGAAGGAGAGCGAAAAGGAATGTTGGTTTGAATGTCATCGTAGGTTTCTACCAAAGGACCATACGTTCAGGAAGAACAAGACTCAATTCTTGAAAAACAAAGTAGTGAACAAAGGCGCCCCGAGACAACTTACTGGTTCAGAAATACTTGCGGAGATAGATAGGCTGGGTCTTATGAAAGTGACTGAAGTTGGGTCGGAGAAGCATAACGAGAAAATTAGCAAAAATTGTGGATGGAAGAAGAGAAGCATCTTCTGGGACTTGCCTTATTGGAGCAGTCTTCTTATACGTCACAACTTGGATTTCATGCACATTGAGAAGAACGTGTCCGAGAACTTATTCAACACGATTTGCAACATTCCCGCAAAAATAAAGGATACCCCTAAATCTAGAGCCGAGTTGGATACATTGTGTAAAAGGCCCGAGTTGACAAAGCAGAATGATAAGGGGCAGTGGCCCAAGGCATTCTACACAATTGACACTGAATCTAGGAACAAACTATTTGATTGGGTGAGGGGATTGAAGTTCCCCGACAATTACGCCTTGAAGTTGGGGCGGTGTGTGGATGTGAAGAGGACAAAGATGTACGGGATGAAGAGCCATGATTGTCATGTGTTCATGGAGAGGCTTCTCACTGTTGCATTTCGAGAAATGCTACCTAAACCTGTATGGATTGCGATCACCGAGCTGAGCTTATTTTTCAAGAATTTATGCTCAAGGGTGCATGACGATGAAGTGTTAGCAAATCTTGAAAGCAACATACCATTGATTCTATGCAAGCTCGAGCGTATCTTTCCTTGGAGCTTCTTTGATTCTATGGAGCACTTGTCGGTTCACCTCCCACATGAAGCGAGGCTTGATGGACCGGTTCAGTATCGATGGATGTATCCATTCGAGAGGTGTGTAATCAAGGCAATCATTTACTTATAAAGTCTGAATTTTCCCAAGTCACATTGTGTTACATCATTATATATGCATTACAGGTACTTGGGGAAATTGAAGAGGTATGTCAGTAACAAAGGCAAGCCTGAGGGATCGATGGCCAATGCCTACGTGCGAGAGGAAGCTGCAACCTTCTGCTCCTATTACTTTGGGGACCATGTCCCGACAAAGGCATCTAGGCCGTCCAGAAACGCAGACACATTTGAAGTTCAAGAGGATGATGACGTTTCCATTTCAATTTTTAGGGTCTTGGGGAGACCTATTGGAGAAGAAAAGACAGAATGGCTGACAGATAAGGAGTTGAAGGCAGCCACATATTATGTCCTCTCGAACTGTGCTGAAGTTGACAAATTTATGGAGATTTATGCTCGGTGAGTAGATTTCTTGCGCTAACACATGGATTTTAACTTCTAACTACTATATATATCTAATCATGTAATCTTGTCCACAGCCTTTTCAGAGAGAAGAATCCAACAATGGCAGATGACGTAATTGAAGAACTGCTTCAAGAGAAGTTGGAAACAGAATTTGCAGATTGGTTCAAGGAGTATGTACGAAATTCTGTCAACAAAGTCACATGTCCTTACATAGAATCTCTAGCAGAGGGACCAAACAGAAAGGTCTCCACATTCTCATTGTACATAGTAAATGGCCTTAGGTTTCACACAATTGAGTCTAACACCGCCATGGCCAAAAGCAATTCTGGGGTGTGTGTCAGGGGGCAAGATCAAGATGCAACTGATGATTTGTATGATTTCTACGGGAACCTGAGACGAATTATGCGACTTGAATATCCGGGGTTTCCTTTGAAAAGAACCTTTATGTTTGATGTTGACTGGTATGATCCTACTCCAAGTGGTACGAAGAAACACGAGCTCTATCAAATGGTAGAAATTAACCATAGGAAGAGGTATCGTACTAAGTATGAACCGTTTATCTTGGCGACTTAAGCACGCCAGGTGGTGTTTATTGAATATCCAAGCCTCAAACGCGATAAGGCAGACTGGTTGGCTGCGATGCATATACAGGCCCGCTCCAGAGTAGAGTACATTGATAAGGACGACTCAATTACCAACTCGTATCAAGAAGAGGCCGTCGATCAAACAGTGAGAAAGCCTGTACAAGATGATGATGAGTTCATAGACATGCATGAAGACCAATTTATAGACTTAACAATAGCCGAGGAGGAAGAGGGTATGTGTGTATTGTATACTTAGTTGATATGTGTATATATGCTTAGTTGTTGATTATTATTACTTTTTGTGCTTTAATATATGTCAAATGTATATGTTTTACATGCATATTCATGTATTCTTTACTAACACATTTTTTCCTGCAATTTCTTATATGCTCTTGCAGATGCCGCGCCAAAGGAAGTCTACATACCTTCCTCCCGTGTAGGGTACTAGGGGAGTCCATTGGTTCGTAGTACTCAATGAGTGGAGCTACTAGTCCTCTGGTTGGATACGACATTGGTGGGAGCAGCAGCCAGTCTCAGGTTCCAGAGACTCCACCGGCCTACACGTCACATGCTCCTGGTGACTACCCCTCTGACGGGTGTCCCTATCTGACGTTGACTGACGGTGCTACATTCCAGGGGAAGCCGGTGTTGTTCCCCAACGGCAGGAACAAGTAAGTATTATGCATTTGTAGAACATACACTTAAGATAAATATATGTTACATGATTTTACTAATGAATATTTATTTCTTGTTTGTCTCATTGATAATGAGGTTTGGCCCGGATGCTTGAATAACGGCAAAATCTTTGGGGAGGAGGAGATGGCGGAGAAGGGAGAAGTGGACAAACGTCCGGACGGATGAAGCACTTTTACTTGATTTAGCGGGTAAGCTTAAATGTTACAATGAATGCTTTATTTGTTCTTTTAATCATTGTGTTAATGTGTGTGGTATGTTACTATATATATACGTGAGTGGTATGTAGTATTTGAACTTGGGTGATATGTTAGTCACCATTGTATTAGTCAATTTTAGGACAATTTGAGTGGTATGTTACCACTAAGCTTGTTTTGATGTGTTAGTCACCATTCATGAACTTATTTTATCATTTGAGTGGTATATGAGTCACTAAACTTGGGTGATATGTTGGTATTTATTCATGAACTTATTGCACACAATTTGAGTGGTATGTTAGCCACTAAACTTGGTGTTATATTTAAATTGTTATCTTTCTTTAAACTTGTATAATTTTTACTTTGAATGGAATTGTTGTAGAAGGACTACTACATTCCCGATGCCCTGGTGTCCCAGTTGTACTCTATTTTCGAGACTTTAGGGTCAAACATCTATAGGAAAATGGTTTACAAAATGAAGGAGAAACGCAGACAACCAACTTGGGTGGGGGATGACGAGTGGGCACTTTGGGAGGTGTACTAGAATGATCCCTTTGTCCAGGATCAAGCTTACAAGAACAGACAAAAACGTTTGTCTGAGCCGCGAGATGGTACGGGCACTGCCAGATATCACTATGGGTCGCGAGATGTTGTTACAGATCACGTGATGGAGGTTAGTAAATATGTTGTTTATGACTTGGAATATGATACATAACAGTTTTTTGCTTTCATTTCAATCAACTAACTACTTGTTTGCACATATTTTTTTTTAGGCCAATAGAGGACAGCCAAAGAGTGCTCTATACCACTTCAAGAAGGCTAAGCTGAAGAATGGCATTCGGACTGACGTGAGGGCCGAGCGTATTACGGTACGTTTCTTTCTTAAGGTTAACATTTGTATTTGAGTATTTTAAAGTGATTCCTAAAATTGCATCTCATTTCGTATGCAATTTACAATTGCAGAGTGAGGTGGAGAGGAGGATGGATGAGAGGATGATCGACGGTCATGAGCTGTCAATTGAAGAGAAAGACTAGATCTTCTTCGAGGTCAACCCACAACAAGGGTCGAACATATGGATTGGGAAGTTTGGGCCCTTCTATGAGTTCTGGTAGCTTCTCAGTGTCCCAGGAATCAGGATCGCGATCTAATCTCTTCACACAGGACCAGGTTCAAGAGATGATGACTCCTCTCCACCAGGAAATAGCTGCGACCAAGGCAGCTTACCAGCAAGTGCTTGAGGAACAGGCCAGATGTTCAGCACTTCTTCCCAATCTCACCCACGGCCTCCTCCCGATTCTTAGTTACATCAGACTTATATTGTTTATGCTACATATATACTTTGACACTATTTCACCTTCTTGTGCTTGCATACTTTGGACTTGTTATGGATAATTTATATTGTTTCGGGTATATTAATGCAATTTAATTGTTTTGGGTATATTATCTATGATTATATTATGTGAAAAAACAGGTGAAATGTGAAACAGAAAAATAAAAAGAACTATAATTTTTTTTTAAACAGTGAATTTAGCGACAGAAAAAAATCCGTCCCTAAATTCATGAACTAAGGGCGAATTAGCCCATTGAATTTAGCGAAATCCGTCGCTAAATATCAAGCCAACTAAGGGCGGATTAGTGGTGGGATTTAGCGACGGATTTTTTTCCGTCGCTAATTGGCGACGGATAAGTAATCCGTCGCCAATTCGGACGGACTGGTCAACGGATTAATCCGTCGCCAGTTCGTCGTTATTTGGCGACGGAATACTTATCCCGTCGCCAAAAAAATAGTGACGCGTTGTTTGGGGACGGGGGATTATCCGTCGCTAAGGATTTAGCGACGGATCGGCACTGTTTTAGCGACGGATAATTCCGTCGCTAAAACAGGTATTTTTTGTAGTGGTTAAGGGCGCTATAGAGCGTGTCCTAGAGCGAATCACGGTTTAATAGCCAATTCAGTACTGGTCCGACCTCGCATGGTCCGTCCTAGTGAGTCAACCAGTACGCCAAAGTCACTACACCCTCACCGCTAGTCCAAGCTAGCTGGGAAAAGGACATCTAAACCTGACCGAGCCAGTACAAAGATGCCCAACGGACCGGACGAGATAGCCTCTCGGACGCCACCTTTACAGTAAGACCAAACGTATACTGGAACCACTGAGATACTTCCGTGATACTCTTGGATCGGACATCCAGAGTTACCCAAGGGCAGATCAACCAAGCAGACAGATCTGTCCGAAGAACTTACACGGGCCCAACAGGCGGAACAGTACTTTCGGAGGAAAAAGGTCCAAACTACCCTCCCAGGCCCACTAATCGGTATTGGACTACTGTTCACTATTGGACTATGGGCCAAAGGTAGCATTGGTGTCCAAATCTGAATCATACACTTGGCACCATCTTATGAGTCACTTTATAAGCTATGGTCTTTATAAATATAACTCAAGGTCCAGACTTTGGGGTTAGCCATATTAAATATCATAACCTTCCTCATAACTATTACAGGGAGAGCTCCTAACTCTCTCTTGAGTTAAGTCTATTACCGGATTGACATACGCAATCCGAGTAACCCTTTCTAACCCCCCCCCCCCACTTAGTCTTTTCAGGTGTCCAAGCTCGGACAGGTACTGCTTCGGACTTCAATTAGAAGGCGGATATTAGACTAGGTTACTTATAATAGTTTAGTTAGTGTTTTAGGTCTTACCCCACAACATTTTAGCGCCGTCTGTGGGAATCATTACGAAAGGTTTCGTGTTTCAATCAATCGGATGGCAAGAACTAGAAGGGCAGCACGAACCAGTGCTACTGGCGTCGGAACTCCGCCCCCACGTCCACGCGGACGTCCACCAAACAGAGGGCGGAGGACCTCTGCAACAGGAAGGAACACTGTAAGAAGAAGATATCCGAGTGATGGCCGCACAGCAAGCCCTTCCACGGGTGAAGGGGGTGATATTCCGACCAGGAGAGTTCGAAATGTTCCTGAGAACATTGTACCTGAGAATCAGGGAGACGGGGTCAAACAAGTTTCTCCGGCAGAAGCTCAAGGCCACACTACAGGTCAACGGTTTACTATGCCCGATGGTCGTATCGTCCGCACTAGTGATCTCAGATTAAGTGAGACTCAGTTTGATATATTGCTCACGATAATCCAAGGTTACCTCGGGTCTAACAATGCCCATCCTCAGCAAGTCACTCTGCCAGTGGTTACTACAGTTCAAGCAGAGCCCGCCCTGTCAAGGAGTAGGCAACGTCCGATCCAGCAGAGGTTAGGGAATCAGCTACCCCAAGAGGATCTGCGGAACCTTCTGGACCGGAGAGCATCTGCTTCCCAAGTTCAGGGTGAAGGAAGCCCAAATGGGCGAAGAGAGTATCAGGAGGAGAATAACAGGCAGCTTAGAGCTCCACAACAAGCACCCCCGAGGGCTAGAGATCATGTAGCGGAGACTATTCCAGTGGTCCGCCCATATGAACTCCCCGCGGATGTAGTAGTTCATCCTAGGACAGGGGAGATAATGAATGCAGAAGAAATCTATGCTCAACAAAAGGCCTTGGAAGCCTAGATTCTCAACCTCGGGCGTTTGGTGAAGGATCATGAGCAGGTAGCTACGAGTGCACCAAATCCTTTATGCGATGACATCATGAGAGAAAAGGAAAGAAACAGGAACTTGGATCAAGTGATTCCGAACTTGGAATACTATTACGGGGATACTTGTCCCGTTGGCCACTTGACAAGGTATAATAGTAAGATGGATTCCAAGGGAATGAGTGCTAATACAAAGGCTCTCACTTTTTCATCCACCCTCTTCGGAATAGCTATGGATTGGTACACTGCATTGCCAAACAAGTCGATAAGATCTTACGCGGACCTCTCCTCCAAGTTCCTGGGACGATTTGGGAAATCGAAGAGGAGGAGGCGCACTGTTGAGCATCTGGAAGAAGTTATTCAAAGGGAACAAGAGGATCTTAGGACCTTCCCAGATCGTTTTAACGCGGAAGTCCTTCGAGTTGAGCCTCATAGTATTAAGAAACGGGTCTGTCACCTGTATGCTAATACTTTCAACACAGAGCTCCACAGGAAACTTTCTAGTCAGGAAATGAGGAATGAAAAGCATTTGGATGACATCTGCGAAGAAGTAATGTACGGAGAGGAGTACCGAAGGAATGTTCCCGTAAGAGCAGGTTCTAAGAAAGGAAAAGAACCAGTGAAACAAGAGCAGCGCCCTGGTAAGTTTGATCCGAGGAGGGATCACAGAGATAAGGGTTTCAACAGAGAAAGGAGTCCGCCAAGGAGATATGCGGATTATACTCGTCTAAATAGACCAAAATCCGACATCTTGGCAACTATAATTGAAAAGAAGTTTGATATTCAATGGCCCAAGCCATCTCACAATAACCAGAAAAACAAGAATGCGAAAGGGTATTGCAAGTTTTACAAGAGCCGTGGTCATGAGACCGACGATTGCATTCAACTGAAAACAGA
This sequence comes from Plantago major, assembly GCA_026545765.1. NCBI lineage: Eukaryota > Viridiplantae > Streptophyta > Magnoliopsida > Lamiales > Plantaginaceae > Plantago > Plantago major. Next base: position 42,782,148 of record CM048843.1, on the reverse strand, counting down.
GGTTGAACATTTGATAAGAGAGGGAAAGTTGAAGGAGCACGTCTATACGGATGAATCTTCTCGACATGATAGGACAGAACGAAGAAGGGATGATAGAACCGCAGAACCACAACCCTATCTGCTATCCTTGCCACCTCCGCCAAACAATCATCCACCCCGCTCGGATCATCACCGATACGAGTATAATGATGACATTGAAATGGAGAATCTCCCATACAGTGGAGTGATCAACACCATAGCAGGTGGACCGACTGGAGGCGATAGCAGGAACGCAAGAGAACGGACAGCTCAGAATCTGCGGAACAACGATAGGTCCTATGCTGCTCCAGCGATCCGAGGAACCAACATTATATCCTTTGATGACAGTGAGATTCCCCCTCCTACGGCAGGAGGCGAGGACATAGATGATCCGGATGTCCCACTAGTGGTTTCTTTAACCATAGCGACTTATCGAGTAAACAAGATCCTAGTAGATACAGGGAGTTCCTCGAACATCATAGCCCAAACGACAATAGATCAGATGAACCTGGGGAGAATCCGGTATGAGAGAATCAATACCTCCATATTAGGGTTTGGAGGAGGAACTGTCCACCCCTGGGAAGCGTCATGCTTCATGTATCATTGGGGACACATCCCGCGAGAGTTACACAGCTAGTCCGATATGTAGTGGTGGATTGAACATTTGACTACAATGCCATCTTTGGTCGTCCGGGGCTCAATCAATTCCGAGCTATACTTTCCACCCTCCATAATCGAATGAAGTTTCCGACCCCAGGCGGAATTGGAGAAGAAATAGGAAACATCCGCGAAGCTTGGGAGTGTTACATCATGTCTACTAGGAGGGCATCCGCGCCCGTGTTAGCAGTCTCTCAGACTTCTGACCCGCAAATTATTCTCCCACCAAAAAAGGAGAATCCCAACATTGGGATAGGGAGCCAGAAGGACAAGTTTCCAAAAAGTGCACGAATTGAACCTCACGAGACCCTCCAGGATGTTGGACTCATTGTCGGAAGCCCGGACAAGAAGACTAAAATTGGAACGGAGATGAATGCGGAAGTGGAGATGAAGCTCATTGCTTGTCTCCGCGACAACAACGATGTCTTTGCTTGGAGTACTGACGACCTTAAGGGGATAGATTCGAGGGTGGCTGTTCACCGTCTGAACATGGACCCCTCGATTAAATATATCCGCCAGAATAGAAAAGATTTTGGTCCGATCAAAGATGCCATCATATCCGCAGAAGTTGACCGACTCATGAAGGCCGGACACATCGAAGAGGTCCGTTATTCCAATTGGGTTTGTAACGTTGTCTTAGTTGAGAAATCACCGGGCAAATGGAGGGTGTGCAATGATTTCACTAGGCTAAATAAATTTTGCCCAAAAGATCCATATCCTTTGCCGCGGATTGACCAGTTGGTTGATTCCACAGCCGAATGTGCATTACTGAGTTTCATGGACGGGTATCAAGGCTTTTACCAGATTCGGATGGCCAAGGAAGATATTAAGAAGACAACTTTCTTCACGGGGGGAGGGGTGTACTGCTTTAAAGTTATGCCTTTCGGATTGAAAAACGCCGAAGCTACTTACCAAAGGTTGGTAAATCAAATGTTCAAAGAAGAAATCGGCAAAACCATGGAGGTGTACGTGGACGACATGCTCGTTAAAAGCAAAACTGAGGAACAACACATATAGCACTTAAACAAGTTCTTTGCTATCCTTAGGAAGTATGGGATGAAACTTAATCCGGAAAAGTGCACCTTCGGGGTAAAGGGCGGAAAGTTCTTGGACTACATGGTCACAGAAAGAGGGATAAGTGCGAATCCTGAGAAGATAAAAGCCATCCTAGACATTTTATGACAACTTTCCATTTTCCCTCTATTTTTGTGCACGAGATTTTGAGTCTCGCGTGTCTACCATTTCACCACCAAAATTCATAGAAATCAGTAAAATCCTTTGACTGTTGCTTAAGAAGATGTGAAAGTGCGTTTATCTCTATAATATAAGAAGGGTGCGTTCCGAGGTTTTCTGAGCAGAAGAGCCGTTTTCAAATAGTGTTCGATCGATTACGTATTGATCCAATCCATTAGACTAGAAGTCAAAGAGGGTATTTCTGAGTATTAGAACGGAAAGATCCATTAGCTTCCTCATCCGAAGAACCTCAATGAGGTACAACAGCTTATTGGATGCCTCATGTCCTTAAGTCATTTTATTTTCCGATCCGCAGAGAAGAACCTTCCATTCTTCAAAATCCTCCAGAAAGGAGAGAACTTTGAGTGGACCACGGAATGTTCCGAGGCTTTTTAAAACTTGAAAAAGTACCTCCATTCCCCTCCACTGCTCTCCAAACCCGTAGAAGGAGAACCACTCTACCTCTACCTAGCCATTACGGAAGAGTTCAATGAGTTCCGTATTAGTACGGATCCAAGCTAATGATCACATGCCAATCTACTATCTTAGTAAAGCCCTTGCAGGGGCGGAGACAAGATACGTAAAGATTAAGAAATTTGCATATGCTTTGGTTTACACCGCAAGGCGGTTAAAACCCTATTTTAAATCTCATAAGATAGTAGTCCTAACTACAGAACCTTTGAAACAGGTCCTGGGAAGACCCGATCAATCCGGACGACTCTCTAAATGCACAATAGAGCTGAGCGAATACGACATTAGCTATCAGGCTCCGACAGCCAAGAAAGCTCAAGTTATTGCGGACTTCTTAGCGGAGTATCCTGAAGCGGAGTCAGCGAAAGTCTCGGATAAACAGGCACTTGAGTGCATGATTACCAAGCAGGTCAAACGAAAGTCAGTTCCGCCAAATATTAACCTAGATAACCTTGAAGATGCTCAGTTTATCAATCAATCTCGGACTATGACATGGGAAGAAACTCGAGTCAACCAAATGTTCCTCCTTGATGATATCACAAGAGATTCAAATACTGGTAACTCCGGCCATGATGCTAAAGGGGAAAAGGAACAAGGGTTGAAGATTCAGGAGCTTATAGAAGATCCTTGGACCAGAGAGCAGCCCACCGATATGTGGACGTTGGAAGTGGAAGGCTCATCCACCGGAAGAGCGGGAGGCAAGCCCTGATGGCGCGGAACTCGACTATGCGATATCCTTGGACTTCAAGGTTACAAACAATGAAGCTGAATATGAAGCACTGTTGGTCGGACTACGTATAGACAAGTCCCTACAAGTCCGTAAACTCAAAGCTTACATGGATTCACATTTAGTGGAAGCCCAGTTTTCTGGCGCTTTTGCCACAAAAGGCCCTTCAATGATCAAGTACCTTGAGCTACTGAAACTAGAAGTGAATTTCTTCGATGAGTTTACCCTGGAAAAATTTGACAGGGAATGGAACGAAAGAGCGGACACTCTGGCAAAGTACGCGTCCGCAATAGCTGCTCTAGATACAAGGAGAGTTATCCTACTCACAATCAAGAACTCATCCGTCATGAGTCCTACTCCAACCATTATGGTCACTGAAGCAGGAAGGAATTGGATGACTGATATCTTTAGTTACCTCAAGGACGGATCATTACCTGCTGATCCAAAGGAGTCAAGGAGCGTACGACACCGAGCGAACATGTATTTCGTACTTGGGGGAGATCTATATAAGAAATCCTTCGCTGGGACTCATATGAGATGTTTGGGTCCACAAGAAGCGAGGATGGTGCTTGAGGAAATTCACAGTGGGAGTTGCGGAAGTCATTCCGGTGGGCGGACTCTCGCTCAAAAAATCATCCGACAAGGTTACTACTGGCCTACCATCGATAAGGATTCCGCAAGCTTCACCCAAAATTTCCCTGATTGTCAGTATTATGCAAATGTCCCCCCATCGTCCGACACACCCTATGATTTCGTCAGTCATAGCATGTCTGTTTGATCAATGGGGCATCGATATTGTCGGACCTTTCCCAACGAGCACTCAACATAAGAAATTCTTAATTGTAGTTGTGGAATATTTCACCAAATGGGTAGAAGCAGAAGCAGTAGCCACTATCACGGAAATCCGCGTGCGGACATTCATTTGGAAGAATATCATTTGTCGCTTTGGCTTACCAAGAATTCTTGTCTCGGACAATGGTGCTCAATTTTCAGGCAAAAGACTCAAGGAATGGTTGGCCTCTTTCAAGATTGAGCAACGCTTTACATCTGTCGGATACCCACAGGCTAATGGACAAGCTGAGTCCGCGAACAAGACAATTGTTAAGATCCTGAAAAAGCGGCTGAGAACCTCTCAGGATAGTTGGGCGGATGACCTAGACGGAGTGCTCTGGGCTCACTGCACCACTGCACGGACTGCCACTAGGGAAACCCCATTTTCTCTGGTTTATGGCACGGAAGCAGTCATCCCAGCAGAGATTGTAATCGAAACGATGAGGGTCCAAAAATTCCATGATTCCGCCAATCAGGAAGCTCGGATCTATGATTTAGATATGCTAGAACAAAAGAGGACCGAAGCATTGGCCAATATCCACAGATATCAAGCAACTGCAGCCGGGGCCTACAACAAAAATATTCAAGCTAAAGATTTACAGGTCGGGGACCTGGTGCTCCACAAAGCTGACATCTTGAGCAAGGTGGGGAAGCTTGAGCCTAAGTGGGAAGGACCTTGCAAGATTGTTGGTGCGAGATTGAACGGAAGTTACGAATTGGAGGACAAACACGGACACCAACTCAAGCGTACTTGGAATGCCAGGAACCTTCAGAAGTTCTATGCTTAAGGGATTGTTTTACGGAACTCTGCTAGTCACCTGGATGTTTTTAGTTTTGAACTGTTTATTACGCGGAACTCCGACAGTTCTGTTTTTGCTAATTCTTTTGTTCTTGGCCATGCAGCCCACAAGTTGTAATTGAATTTCCGTCAAATCAATACAACTTCTATCTTTCAATTCATAAAAATAACATTTAGTGTTCAAGTGACAAAGGAAGCAAGCAATGAATTTTATTAATATGTGAAACAGAGTATACATAACACTGCCTTGCAGTCTACAACCTCGGATCTTTATCAGGATCTACTACTACAATACATTAGCTGTGCAGAAAGTCTCCGGAGATACGTCATCTTCCGTCGAGATTATCCCACCATTAGGAAAGTACTCACCATGGTCATCACTCCCGAGAACACCGAGAGTCTGATGTACCTGCATAGTACAAAATAGTTTGAGCCCTTGTACGGAGCCCTTGCAAAATGTGTATGGACGCCAATTCTCCAACGGACCTCGGAAGTTGAAACGACCAAATCTCAGCCAATCCATCTTTAGAGGCTCCAACCCTCTTAAAAGTCAAGGATTTTCAACCGATTCAAGAGAGATTTGAGCCACTAAGGGAGGATTGACAGAAAAGGCTCTCGCGTATTTTCTCAATCAATCCACCTTTAGGAATCCGAGCACGTTGTTAGCGGTTTCTTTTGAGCAGCCTATCCTTCAATACCCACACCTTTCCTACATTTAGGGTTTGCTCCAAACTAGGAAAGGATGGGAGTATTGAAAGGCAGGCCAGTCAAAACGACAAAATAGAAGAAGGAGAAGATGCAGAAGAAGATTCTGAAATCATTTTAGTACAATTTCAGTACTTCAATCGTGGCTTTTCATAGAGAACTCTAACCAATTGGCGTCCGCCACGTCATAAGTCGGTGTTGACGGTGGGCCTGCGCCATCCTTTTGGGCCAGATAGCGTTGGGTCATTTGGGCTTACCCATTTTGGGTCACGCTAAGCCCGTGGATGGACACTTTACAAATCACAGAAAAGATTGTCCGAGTAGAGCCCTCAACGGATACATTTAACCAGTGATTGTTGGCCCAGTCCGAGCCACCATGAGTCGATAATTTATCAGTGCTAGTCTATGAAAGACTACTCAGAATCTCACACTCGCGAGTAGACGCAACGGATATATCTAACGCATCCGAAGCCCTATAAGTTCTAATCAATCATCATTGGTTTATACTTATTAAGAGGAGCACGCAATACTACTTCGGATTTGTCCATACGTCCGCGGTAGGATAAGTTCCTCACTGCTAGAACATACGAATTATTGCGGATGTTTGACTTACTGCTACTGATGTTTATCCTACGGACGTGAGAAAAGTCCGAGTAACCAACAGTTGGAAAATTCAGGCAAGATTATCAGATAAGGATAAACGAAACAAGACAGAATTATCTTAAACGTAACGGATAATTGTGCGGAAAAATATATTACAACAACAGAAATAATAGCAGAGTACTTGGCAATGTTCCGTGCCATCAGAAAATCAGAATTCACAGATTACATTGTTTCCACGGGGCATACCCCGGACTTCTCATTGAGGGGGAGGCTAGCTTGGCCCGGCTTCATTAGTTGGAGGCGGATTAGTGGAGGACGGATTGACATTCGACGCGCCCGCACGTGATTCCGCAATGGCATCAAAGGAAGCCTTGATGTTCTCGAACAAGTTAAAGTCCGTGTCATGGCCGGCGATCTGAGAAGGCATGAAGTACAAATTCTTCAGATAGTTCATGTTTTCATGAAACGGCGTGAAGCACACCTTCCCTATAGCCCGTGGGACACATTTGGGGAGGAAAGGTCTGCCATTGGTAATTTCAATTTCACCTTCCTCGGTGACCACCTCCGCGAACTCAAATGCCGCTAAACGCTCATCCGGGACGACCTTCACCGGAAATTCGACTCCACTGGCATCCGCGGATGGATCCAATCCTTCCGACTTCCAATTGAAGCTCGGAGACACTAGCCCTTTCGCCTGCAGTTGGCCAATGGCGGACAAGAACCCCTCTAGACAAAGAGCATCGGCCTTGTCCGCCATAAAGAACTTGAAGGAGTCCGACTTCATGAAGTCCCTCACCGCTTCGAGCCGAGCGAACTGGAGATCTTCGAGGAGCGTGTCCATGGACTCCAAGAATGCCTTCACCGACTTATCGATAAAGTTCTCCTGCCACTCCAAGTCCGACTTTACCCTGCCAGCTAGCCTTCAACTTAGCAATAAGCGTATCCTTCTTTTTCAGCTGGGCCTCCGCCAGTTTGACCTTCTCCGCCTCCTCCGCGGATGCAGCTAAAGCCTTATGCAGGTCCTCCTCAATAGTGGCCCGCTCGCTGGTCTTCCACTGCATGGCCTTGATCATGCATCCGAGCTACAAGAAGTTCGCACAGTCAGCAATTGTATTTCTAAAAAAAAAAAAAAACGAAAGCTAAAACCGAAGAAAGAAAGAACACGAGTTATTTACCCTTTGATGCAGCTCGTGGATCTCTCTGACCCCCTCCACCTCAGGGAGCCCGCGAATCCGTTCATACTCAGCGTCGAGGGCCGCTTGGTCCGACAATGGCAGAACAGCGGAATAAAGCTGCCTCTTTGATGCAGAGAAGCATCCGAGGTCGCACCCCTCTTTCTGCCAGAGATGATGGCATCTCGCATCAACACATCACCCGAAGGTGCGGACGCAGCGGAACCACCAGGACTAGACGTCCTCGGAGCACCCGTGGTCTATGGCTTCGCCACAATGGTACTGCGGGTCGCCGGACCTTTGCCCTTGTCGAGCACCTCCAGAATCTGCGAATCCTCACCCACCTTCTTCCGTCGCTCCTCCTCAGCAGCAAAGAGGGCCGCATTTTTGGGGTCCGCCATAGGAAAACCCGCGGACGTATTGATAATTCTGGCCCTTTGGCCGTGGCAAGCTCGAGGGCTTGCTGCTCCCTCTGCTGCTTCTTCTTTTCGTGGAGGGTCGACATTATGTACTTGAACCAGTAAGCTGCAGAAGGAACAAACAATGTCAGATACGGATCCATAACACCGTGAACAGCGGACAACTATGCAACAATCATGCATGACACAAAAAAAAATCCTAAGTTACGGATTCTTATAGAAGTCAGTCTTCCCCCCGACCTCGACCACATCAGTCAGTCCGCACAAGTATGGCAGCGGTTGACAGATCAATCCGTGGAACGGATAAGTTGGTAGGTTGTTTTACTTATGGATCTCCACCACCCACGGAGCCACATTCTTGGGGAGAGGGTGCCAGTCCGGGATACTCTCCTTTAGAAACTTCTTGGGCAACCCCCCATTGTTCTTGTCTCCTCGCGGACTCCCCAGGCTTCAAAGCCATCCGCACGAAGATATACTTCTCCCACCACTTTGATCCGAGTGAGGAGATGGGGTCCGAGATGAAGTTATATGATTTCCTATTTACAAAAGTATAAAAAGGGGATTCCCCGGACTAAAAGTTACATTGAATAATTGTCGGAAATTTTCAAAATTTACCGACTGCCCCTTCTTTGTGCAAAAGACTGCGAAGCAGATAAGGTTTCCCAAAGATTTGGGAATAACCTGACTCGGACCAATACCAATGTGGTTCAGAATGTGCTTCAGCTCGGACGTGATGGGAACCTTCCATCCACAGGAAAAGGCCGCCTCGTGCACACACATGTATCCAGCGGGCGGATTATAAAAGGCATGCCCGGGTTCTGGCACCATGATCTCGACGGACTCAGGGATTTCTCACTTCCGCCTCCACTCCGGAATGTCTTCAGGCTTCACCTTGGATGGACATGTGGGAAGAAAACCGTCCACATTAAGTTCACCGTACGGATCAGCTATAACAACGGCGGACGCAGGACGAGGGAATTTAGTTCGTGCTGCTTGGGCTCCACGACCAGCAGCAAGGGGCGGATTAGTATGCATGGGCACTCTAGGATGAATAACAATTTGGCGATTGTTCCGCCCGGAACATCCCCGCGGACGAATGGTTTGAGAGGCTTCCTCCTCCTCTTCCTCGTCATCCTCATCTTCTTCTCCATATTCCTCCTCTTCTTCTCCACCTTCGGGTCTCCCAGATGTACTCGGGTTGTTCGGACCTATTTCCGCCACAACACGGTCCTCCTCACCAGCCTCAAACATCTCTACATCGTCTGCCTCACGACCAGAGTCGCCTTCCTGCTCCATCCGAGGCACACTTCCACTAGCCGATATGCGACCACTACCGATGGTCCGAGATCGGACTCGCACCCTTGTTCTCACAACGTTCCCTTGGCTACTCACCCCATCATTCTGAGCAGCAACAGTACCACGGGTCCCTTGCCCAGCATCTGAATCGTCGGATGAAACAACCTCCACAACGTCCGCCCTATGTACCTCCGTAGGAAGGATGTTTTGCGGGATCTCCAACTCCAGATCGTCTGACTCGGACGACGTTACCACACCAGATTCAGATCCTTGGGATATCTCGTCATCGTAATCAAGGACCTCGTGCTGATTCAGACTATCGCTCTCGGACATCCTAGGGAACAAGGAAACGGATTAGAAAATGACATGGTGGTCGTCCGAGAGTTCATTTATGTATCTTATTAAGTCCAATGGTTCGAAAATGTCCTACCTTACGGCGAGTTCCTATGGGTCACTTTTCCTAACTATTGGCACCTACCTTGGCACGTAGGGCCACGCCATAAGTGAGCTCTAGGCGCCAATTGGCATTATTATCTACCATGCAAGGCGCCACAACAGGAAGTTCAACAAGCCTACTGGCGCTATATTCAACCATACATGGCACATTTATAAGGCAAGCATACGAGTCCTATCCACATATTGATGCTATAAATTCAACTACGGAACACATGCAATAGTAGGGTAATCGAAACTCAACATACGGCACATCACTTGGCAAAAAATACCCTATTTCTATTGCATACGAGCACGAAAATTCAACAAAGTATACATGCGTCCGAGATAGAAGAAACCATATTCGCGAATTCAAGGAAGCCAGATTTACTTACTTGATAAAGAAGCTGGAAAAAGGTTGACGGACAATGGAGCCTGGCTAGCTCTCCGACAGTGACTTGCACGGCGGATCTGAATATTCACTCGAAACCTTGTTTGCTCGGAAGTTAGTTGTTTGCTCGGATTGCTTAAAAGTGCTCTGAATTCAATTCGGCTAAAGTGTGACAATGACAGAATTGCAATCTATTTATAGAGGGTTGTTTGAGGAAGATGAAGCATCGCGTTACTTGGATTCCAACCCCAGTCGTCGATCATTTCAATCCAACGGTTGCATCGGTTCATATTTGGCGAAATTACCTCACGCCCCATTAAATTTATTTTGGAAATTCTCCACTATCTCGGGATCCTCACTCATGGGCTGGACGGATGACTTATTGGGCGCCTTAGATCACTGTTCATCGGCCCAAGTGGATTATTTCACATATCTGGCCCAACGGATTACTTCCTACGCACTCTTCCATAACGAACTCCTTCCTATCCTAAAACCGTACTCGGATCTCGATATATCTCGGATACAAATACCTTATCCTTCTATGGTACACGTTAATTCCTATCCCGGACCGTAGAATGAAAATGGGGGGGGGGGGGGGGGGTGAGAGAGAGAGAGATATAAATTTCTCCAGAAACACGGATACGGATGGTGTGATATAAAAAGAAGGGATTTCCTCCCTCACATTTAACGATTCAGACACGCTCCAAAACACACTTGTTCCTCTACTTATAGTTCCACAACTATCTTCTACTAAGATACTTGGAAACTAGGGGGACATATGTTGATACGGATATATGTCGTGCCATAGAGCGTGTCCTAGAGCGCATCACGGTTTAATAGCCAATTCAGTACTGGTCCGACCTCGCATGGTCCGTCCTAGTGAGTCAACCAGTACGCCAAAGTCACTACACCCTCGCGGCTAGTCCGAGCTAGCTGGGAAAAGGACTTCTAAACCTGACCGAGTCAGTATAAAGATGCCCAACGGACCGGATGAGATAGCCTCTTGGACGCAACCTTTACAGTAAGACCAAACGTATACTCGAACCACTGAGATACTTCCGTGAGACTATTGGCTCGGACATCCAGAGTTACCCAAGGGCAGATCAACCAAGCAGACAGATCTGTCCGAAGGACTTACACGGACCCAACAAAGTGAATAAGACTTTCGGAGGGAAAAGCTCCAAACTACCCTCCCAGGCCCACTAATCGGTATTGGACTACTGTTCACTATTGGGCTATGGGCCAAAGGTAGCATTGGTGTCCAAATCTGAATCATACACTTGGCACCATCTTATGAGTCACTTTATAAGCTATGGTCTCTATAAATATAACTCAAGGTCCAGACTTTGGGGTAAGCCATATTAAATATCATAACCTTCCTCATAACTATTGCAGGGAGAGCTCCCAACTCTCTCTTGAGTAAAGTATCTTACCGGATTGACATACGCAATCCGGGTAACCCTTTCTAACCCCCCCCCCCCCCACACTTAGTCTTTTCAGGAGTCCAAGCTCGGACAGGTACTGCTTCGGACTTCAAGTAGGAGGTGTATATTAGACTAGGTTACTTATAATAGTTTAGTTAGTGTTTGAGGTCTTACCCCACAACATTTTTATTTCTCCGGAAACACGGATACGGATGGTGTGATATAAAAAGAAGGGATTTTCTCCCTCACATTTAACGATTCGGATACGCTCCTAAACACACTTGTTCCTCTACTTATAGTTCCACAACTATCTTCTACTAAGATACTTGGAAACTAAGGGGACATAAGTTGATACGGATATATGTCCAATCCATTAAGGGCGCCATAAAGCGTGTCCTAGAGCGCATCACGGTTTAATAGCCAATTTAGTACTGGTCTGACCTCGCATGGTCCGTTCTAGTGAGTCAACCAGTACGCCAAAGTCACTACACCCTCACGGCTAGTCCGAGCTAGCTGGGAAAAGGACTTCTAAACCTGACTGAGTCAGTACAAAGATGCCCAACGGACCGGACGAGATAGCCTCTCGGACGCCACCTTTACAGTAAGACCAAACGTCTACTGGAACCACTGAGATACTTCCGTGAGACTCTTGGCTCGGACATCCAGAGTTACCCAAGGGCAGATCAACCAAGCAGACAGATCTGTCCGAAGGACTTACACGGACACAACAAGCGGAACAGTACTTTCGGAGGGAAAAGGTCCAAACTACGCTCCCAGGTCCACTAATCGGTATTGGACTACTGTTCACTATTGGGCTATGGGCCAAAGGTAACTTTAAGATCTACCTATAAAAGAAAGCGTGTTTTCTCTTACTCAATTAATAATTTTTAGAAGGAGAATACAACTTGGAAGGTGCTCTTCTTAAATACATTGGTGTTCAAATCTGAAGCATACAATTTTTTTTTTAATAACCTCTATTTATTCATCCATATAGGGAAATTAAGGGGGTTTATAAGAACCCAAAATTACAAGGAGACTAGCTAATTTCCTACCAACAGCGATACATACACAGCTTGTTCCAATACTAAAAAAGGTGAAGTATTTATACTTCATAAAAGTACTTGTACAAGGTCCAAAAAGGACACATGTCTTCAGGCTGCTTCCTTCCTTTTCAAAGAATAAGACTTCAACAGAACTCCATGCACAAGTGACAAACCCAGGTGGTTTAATAGTGCTAATCAAAGTTTGCCTGCTAAAGTTACAATGAGGACAAAGGAAAGTAGCAAAGTACATACAAGCTGCAGTAAGAGGAGTACTGCCAGAATACATGCCTAAAGAATAGTTGTAATGTTAATAAACACTACAACTAGGAGTCATCATATTACATCTCCAAAGCAAAAAATTAGCATTTAGCAAATTAGCAGTTAGAATGCTCTCCAGATCAGCAAAAGAAACCTGCACAAGGAACAACACATATACAGGCGCCATATGAAAAATACATGTACATAAATTTCTCCTAAGGAGGCATGAAACAAAAAACATGCACTCCCTATGAGAGAACTCTAAATACATGAAAAGCAAAGGCCTAAACAGACACATTGTTGAAAGAAAGGTGTAAAGTGAAGTTTCCTTCACAAAAACTATCATCTCTTTCCTCAAAGGCTGACTCAAAAAAACAGAGGTCATAGGAAGTGTAAAATAAACTTCCCTAATTACCATAGCACTGGGGTGAAGCAAGGCATAAAGCCTGAATCTCACATCAGGGGGTTCATGGTGTAATCTCTGCAGCGAGTACCAGAGGAACATCACTTCTCCCAGACATAGTAAACTAGGGAAGTTTATTTTTACACTGAATAACCAAGACCTCAGGGGGAGGGTTGTTAGAGGATAAACAGGGATCAGAATAATTTCATCATTTCCAGGGCCTATATAAATGTGAATCTCTTTGCAGATTTCCACAGTTACATAGCAAGGGGAGAGAGCAAACCTGAACCAGACAAAGTGTCTGCCTTCTCTATCCAAGGAGAGTTGCAAGACTACACAGCTTTGAGGATCTGTCATGATGGAATCCTTAAGTAAGGAATGCCAGTGTTGTTAGAGAAAACCAATCTCTTCAGTTCTGCATTGCACTCAGCCAAATCATGATTTCTTGTAACTTTGAGCTTTAGAGCTTCTTTAGCCAATAGATCAGCACAGGAATTCCCTTCTCTGTGTATATGACAAAAAACAACTTCCATACCCTGCAAAAGCACCTGCACCTGAGAGAACAAGTGATACAGTTTCTAGTGTCTAACTAGTTTAGCATTCTTTAAAGCATCAATTACACTTTGAGAATCAGACTCCACCAGAATCTTGTGGAAATGCATCTGTTTACAAAGTTTCAAACCAAGCACAATTGCATACAATTCAGTTTCAAAGATAGTTTTCTGTCCTAAAAAAGCTTGAAAGCATTTAAGCACTCTACCATTTGAACACTTAACAAACCAGCTGCAGCAGCAAGATTAGTACCAGAATTTAAAGTACCATCTGTATTCAGTTTTATCCAGTCAATAGGAGGTCTGTGCCAGTATACCAGAATCAAGGGCCTTAAAGGTTTTGAGTGGAAGTTCATTCCTAGCATACCTGCAATACTGGAATCTCCCTTCCAAGTAGCTGCAGGAATTTTGAAAGCTTGATGCAGGAGATGTACATGCTTCAGAATCTGAGTTAGACCAAATGCCTTGATGCTTTTTTTCTGATGTTTAGCTGCATTTCTGGCCTTCCATGCATACCAGGCAATAAGAAGAGGGATGATCAGTCTAATGTGGCCTGCCTTTACATGATCAGTAGAATTCCACCAACACATGTACCTGGTTAGAACATTATGGTTTGCAAGACAAGGGATAGCAAACAAAGAAGAGAACCATTCCCAAACAGTGTTGACCTCTTTGTGAAATAAAATCACATGGTCAAGAGTCTCAACATTGTAACAACATTGGCATTTTGAAGTCAAGGTAATGCCAAATTTCTGCATCTCTTGCTCCACAGGGAGCCAACCTTGCACTAATTTCCACCAGAATATGGAGATAGTTGGTGAGACATAAGTGCACCACAATCTTTCAAACCAAATATTCTCAGGTTTTCTTTCTCTAATAAGCAATCTAGCAGTTTTAGAGCTGAAAGAGCCATCACAAGTAGGTTTCCAAAGAAACACATCAGGGTAATCATACAAAGTAGTGTGCAAGAAAATGCTACTGCTAGTATGAAAAAGGAAGAGCCTCTCTCAGTTTCTCCAAACACATAGTTCCATTGTCTGCCCAAGCATTAACCAATGAAGAATCAACTTCAGAATTAGTGACAAGAGTATGAAACTCTGCAGGGGGGGTAAGTCATGCTTCCAATGATTATACCAGAAAAACACATTACCTACACCTAGATGCCAAAACAAGTGACTTTGAGTAATTTCACTGACTTTGTGCAATCTCTTCCAAACAGGGGAATCAGTGTTCTTGGGAGTGCAATCCCCAGGGAATTTAGTTCTAACATTCTTGTGCAACATGAAAGCAGACCCCAAAGATTTATTTTCTCTAAGCTTAAACCAAAGTTTCATTGCAAAAGAAGAAGACATGTCAGCAAGATTAATCACATTGAGACCCTTTTCCAAAATAGGACAGCACACATTACTCCACTTAGTCCAATGCACCCCTCTATTTTCAATAGAACTACCCCAAAAGAATCTAGCAAAGATTCTACTAATTTCAACAAGGACAGACTTGGGGGGATGCAGAGTTTGAAGAATATAGACAGGGAGAGAGTTAAGCACACTTTTTATGAGAGTAAGCTTGCTACCTTGAGAGATCATCTCCAAGTTCCACCCAGCAAACCTGCTTCTAATCTTATCCAACAAAGGCAAGAACAAAATTTTCTTGTTTCTCCCTTTGGAGATGGGAGCTCCAAGATAGGAGAAAGGAAAGGACATAGTAGGCATATTGAGAGTCTCAGTAATGAGACTACTATTAGCTCTTTTTCCAGTTAACACACCACTCTTACTCAAGTTGATTTTCTGACCGGTTTGCCTTTCAGACATCTGCAAGAAAACACACAGTTTCCTAATATTCACCAAACTACCATTACAGAAAACTATACAGTCATCTGCATATGATAAGTGAGAAATGGGGCTGCCTCTAGGAACTCTGAAGTACATCTGGGGGTTAGACTCAAACAAGCAATTCATAGATCTGGACAGATATTCACTCATAAGAATGAACAGGGCAGGGGACAAAGGGTCTCCCTGCCTCAAACCTTTATTTGCTTTTATAAAACCCACAGTAGAGCTATTCAACAAAAGACTATAATAACAGTTAGAAACAATCATCATAATCATGTTGATCCAGTTTGCAGAGAAACCAAAGCACACAAGCATTTTTTCCAAAAAAAGGCCAAATTACTCTATCATAAGCTTTCATCATGTCCAATTTAATGATAACATTGGAGCCTCTAACCTTAGTGTCAACAGCAAAAGCAAGTTCTTGAGCAAGTAATATATTATCTACAATAGCTCTTCCTTGTATGAAACCACTTTGATTAGAGGAAATAAGAGAAGGCAGGACCAAAGCCAATCTATCATTTAGCAGTTTAGACACAATTTTTTGAAAGTTGGTGCAAAGGCTAATTGGCCTGTAATCACCCCAAGACTGAGGGGCTGCTTTTTTGGGAATTAAAGCCAATAAAGTATGAGTAAATCCTAAAGGCATAGCAGTGCCAGAGAAAAAGTCAAGCACAACCTCAAGTAAATTACACTTAATGATGTCCCAGCAAGACTGATAGAATTTACCAGTAAAGCCATCAGAACCTGGAGCTGAGTCACACTTAAGATTAAAAACAACCCATTTGAGTTCAGATAGAGTTGGCATACTACACAACATAGCATTTTGATTCTCAGTGAGAGACTGACTAGGCAAAGTCAGGGAAGGTTCCTCCAGAGAAGGAGTAGGATCAGAAAAAATGGAGGAGAAATAATGTATGGCAGACTCAGAGATCCCCTCCTCAGAAGTGATAATATCATCATTCACAGTAATGGCATTGATACCCATTCTAGCAGCTTTTCTTTTCACCATATTGTGAAACAAGGCAGTGTTCCTTCCCCTACTGCACACCAAGTAACAGAAGCTTTCTGTTTCCAGAAGGCTTATTCTTGGTCAAGGGCAATGGCAAAGATAGCTTGCTTTTTCTTTAATGATTCACAATTCAAGGAGGAGGGGCTTTGTCTGATCAACAACTCAGCCTGCAAGACTTCAGTTTCCAACCTTTTAAGTATCAAGAACACATTTCCAAAAGTTTTTTTATTCCACCAAATTAAAAACTGTTTGAGTCTCAGTAATTTTTCTTTAAGCTTTTTCATGCCTACATTTCTAGCAGGAATCAACCAGTTGCTAGAAACATTAGACAAAAAATGAGGATCCAAGACCCACATGTTTTGAAACCTAAAATTACCACCATTAGCTCTGATATTGTCAAAAGTTTCAACTTGCAGGGGTCTGTGGTCAGATTCTTTTAAAATCCCATGAGAGATAATAGTTTTAGAAAAAACCTCTCCCCAAGAGTTGTTAAACAAAATTCTATCAAGCGTCTGTTTCATGCCATCTGCCCTCTCCCAAGTAAATGGGTTACCAGTGAAACCAAGATCTAGCAAATGATTAGCAAAAATAAAATTACCAAAGTCAGCCATAGCATTAAGATTAGGAACTGCCCCCACCTTCTCTTTCACTGGGTGTGGTGATGACATTAAAGTCACCTCCAACACACCAAGGAGCATTGCAGGGAACAACACAGTTAGATATACCATCCCAAAGATCATACCTTTCTCTTCTACTACACTTGGCATAGACAAAGGTAGCATAAAAAGAGTGCCCAGTAGTAATAGCTTTAATAGAGCAATGAACAAATTGTTCCTCATTTTTCAAAATATTAACTTCAAACTGAGCAGTAGAACAAATCCAAATTTTTTTGTTACAATTTTTTGAAATTTTTTCAAAGCCTAAAATTCTAGAAAATTTAGGTTCATTGAAATCAGCCAAAGGCTCTAAAAGAATTAACAAATCTAATTTTCCACTTTTTTTTTTTTGTAAAAGGAGGCCAACTGTTGGGATTGTGGATTCCCAATGCCCCTCACATTCCAAATTTTAAAAATCATCAGATAATAATGGGAATTGAAGAACCAGTACCTCTCCTAGCTGCTCTAGTTTGCATACCTAAAGCTATAAACTGGGCATTATTTTTCTTTTAAACCTCTTGTTCTTGCCAAAGTGAGAAGAACTGGAAAAATTACCTTCAGATGCATGAGTGGGTGTAAGTGGTTCTTCTGCAGCAACCAAGTTTGTTTCCAAAGTTGTGGAATTCATGCCATCCAGTGATTTCCTCATGTTTTCCTGCAAGATGTTAGGTTCAGAAATAAGTCTGGGGTCATCTTTATTAATAATACCCAATTTCAAATGAAGGAGAAGTTCTTCCCTGTCCCATTCAGATTCAGCATCTTCTTGTTCAGTGTTTTCTGAGAGTCTGCCATCTTCTTGATTCTCTTTTTGCACACTCTGAATATTTACCTCAACAGGGATGCTTGTATATTTCTCCACAGGGGACCTTGCTCTCCCATATGAGTTTGAGCTGTTGAAAGCTGCAATGGGGGATTCAATTTGTTCCATGGAGTCAGACCTAGGTCTAGTATCTCTATCATGAGGTGAAATGACATCAAATCTGTTGTCTATCTCCACAGGAACAGCAGACTCAGATTCAGTGCTTGCCTCCCTTTGCTCACCAGCATGCTCCAAATCAGTTCCAAAACCTGCACCTGAACCTGCATTGGAAGTACCAGGCACAAAAGGTTGTCTACCAGGGTGTGGTGGCAACCTTACATTCTTATGTTTATTAATCAGAAGACCAAAAACATTGTAAGATGCTTTAACCCTTTTATGTTTCCTAATAACAGGTTGAAAACCATCATTATCAACTGTGTTAGCTGCAGGAACATTAGTATCAACATGGTTAGTGTTTACATCATTAGAAACAGGCACATTTTTGTCAACAGGATTAGTGTCTACAACATCCACAACAGGCATACTTTTGTCAACAGGGAGAGGTGTTTTTCCTTTGTTTTTTACATAAGCACCAGGACCCCAAGATTTCAAAAAGGTATGCTTGACATAACAAGAATCAATCTCATGTCCAAGCTTGGTACAGTGAGTGCAGAATTTGGGATATTGATCATAATCAACTTCCACAGTGTGTGAGACACCTGCAGCTTCAACAACAATAGACAAGGGAGGAGCAGTGGAAGCATCTACTTCAATGCACACTTTAGCATTAGTTAAAACAGATCTATGGGCAGTGGCTAGGTCCATTCTCAAAGGGTTCCCTATCAATTTACCAATCTCATACAACGCTTCAACATGAAATAACATCACAGGCAATTTTTTGAAAGTAACCCAGCAAGGGACAATGGGGGAATCCATATCAGGGGAATAGGACGGAGACCATTTAGTAAGGGTAAGAGTAGATCCGGCAACAAACAAAGAACCTTTTAACCATAAGCGAGTAAAGTCTTCTTCCAGATTCAAAGAGATTAACAGGTGCCTATTGTCAAGCAAACTTAACGAAAAACCTTTTTTGAGGTTCATTTTTTTAAATTCAGGCGCAAGTTCATTGATTCTAGGAGTGGTCTTACCCATGAATTTACCCACCAAAGTGAGGGAGAAAGTTGCAGCAAGCTTGTTCACTTCCGCATCTGAAAATTTAATGGCCGGTCTATCTCCAGCTAGAAAAGATTTCTTTGCCGGAACAATTTTCCGCTCCACAGAGATAGCTTCCAAGAAAGACAAGGGAGGAGCTCCCGGTTTAACAGCAGAGCTTCCAGGCTTACTTGCTATATTAGCAAAGGGTGGTGGAGGTTGTTCAGTTCGATTCTCGAAGGAATCCAAATTAGGGATTGGAAGAGCATCAGCAACATTAGTACTATTGTGAGCAGGAATTGGAGGGGTAAAAGACCACGGAAGAGAGGAAGTTGCAAGGGGAGAAGGCGGATCCAGAAGAGGAGGTGGAGGATCTGGGACGAAAGAGGCCATAGAGGCAGCGAGGTGCTACCGGAGACAGAGGGCTAGGGTTATAGAGAACCCTAGCCGGTAAACGGGGGTAAAGGAAAAGTGTACAGAAGAGAGAATTTGGTTTTAGATAGAAGATTTTTTCACTCCTTTATGATCTGAATCATACACTTGGCACCATCTTATGAGTCACTTTATAAGCTATGGTCTCTATAAATATAACTCAAGGTCCAGACTTTGGGGTAAGCCATATTAAATATCATAACCCTCCTCATAACTATTACAGGGAGAGCTCCCAACTCTCTCTTGAGTAAAGTCTCTTACCGGACTGACATACGCAATCCGGGTAACCCTTTCTAACCCCCCCCCCCCCCCCCCCCCCCACTTAGTCTTTTCAAGTGTCCAAGCTCGGACAGGTACTGCTTCGGACTTCAAGTAAGAGGCGGATATTAGACTAGGTTACTTATAATAGTTTAGTTAGTGTTTGAGGTATTACCCCACAAACATTTTTATTTCTCCGGAAACACGGATACGGATGGTGTGATATAAAAAGAAGGGATTTTCACCCTCACATTTAACGATTCGGACACGCTCCTAAACACACTTATTCCTCTACTTAAAGTTCCACAACTATCTTCTACTAAGATACTTGGAAACTAAGGGGACATATGTTGATACGGATATATGTCCAATCCGTTAAGGGCGCTATAGAGCGTGTCCTAGAGCGCATCACGATTTAATAGCCAATTCAGTACTGGTCCGACCTCGCATGGTCCGTCCTAGTGAGTCAACCAATACGCCAAAGTCACTACATCCTCACGACTAGTCCGAGCTAGCTGGGAAAAGGACTTCTAAACCTGACCGAGTCAGTACAAAGATGCCCAACTGACCGGACGAGATAGCCTCTCGGACGCCACCTTTACAGTAAGACCAAACGTATACTGGAACCCACTGAGATACTTCCGTGAGATTCTTGGCTCGAACATCCAGAGTTACCCAAGGGCAGATCAACCAAGCAGACAGATCTGTCCGGAGAACTTACACGGACCCAACAGGCGGAACAGTACTTTCGGAGGGAAAAGGTCCAAACTACCCTCCCAGGCCCACTAATCGGTATTGGACAACTGTTCACTATTGGGCTATGGGCCAAAGGTAGCATTGGTGTCCAAATCTGAATCATACACTTGGCACCATCTTATGAGTAACTTTATAAGCTATGGTCTCTATAAATATACTCAAGGTCAAGACTTTGGGGTAAGCCATATTAAATACCATAACCTTCCTCACAACTATTACAGGGAGAGCTCCCAACTCTCTTTTGCGTAAAGTCTCTTACCGGATTGACATATGCAATCCGGGTAACCCTTTCTAACCCCCCCCCCCCCCACTAAGTCTTTTCAGGTGTCCAAGCTCGGCGAGGTACTGCTTCGGACTTCAAGTAG
Organism: Plantago major; assembly: GCA_026545765.1. Classification (NCBI taxonomy): domain Eukaryota; kingdom Viridiplantae; phylum Streptophyta; class Magnoliopsida; order Lamiales; family Plantaginaceae; genus Plantago; species Plantago major. Next base: position 42,761,456 of record CM048843.1, on the reverse strand, counting down.
GAGGCGGATATTAGACTAGGTTACTTATAATAGTTTAGTTAGTGTTTGAGGTCTTACCCCACAACAAACAACACATCAAAGGAGTAGGATAATGTCAAACAATGAAGTCAATACAAGATTTAAACAATACACAGAAGGAGTAAGAGTATCACACACATAAGGAGTCGGATAAACAACAAATGTAAAATTCTACTCGAGAGTTAAACAACAGAATAAATGAGTGGGATAATTACAAATGGAGAAGTCAATTTGAGATTTAAACAACACATCGGAGGGGTAATAAAATAACGAACGAAAAACTCTACTTGAGAATTAAACAAAACACAAAAGGAGTGGGAGAAACAACAAATGAACAACACCACACGAGAGATAAACAACACATCAAAGGAGTGGGATAATGTCAAATGAAGAAGTCAATACGAGATTTAAACAATACACAGAAGGAGTAAGAGTATCACAAATGAAGAACTCTACTTGAGAGTTAAACCACACACATAAGGAGTCGATAAACAACAAATGTAAAATTCTACTCTAGAGTCAAACAACACAATAAATGAGTGGGATAATTACAAATTGAGAAGTCAATTTGAGATTTAAACAACGCATCAGAGGGGTAATAAAATAACGAACGAAAAACTGTACTTGAGAGTTAAACAAAACACAAAAGGAGTGGGAGAAACAACAAACGAACAACACCACAGGAGAGATAAACAACACATCAAATGACTGGGATAATGTCAAACGAAGAAGTCAATACGAGATTTAAACAATACACAGAAGGAGTAAGAGTATCACAAATGAAAAACTCTACTTGAGAGTTAAACCACACACATAATGTAAAACCCCAGATTTTCGTCCTTCCTTATTTTAATTTCCTTGTTTAGTATTTAGTTAATTATCATTAATACTTAATAATGAGTAATTAATTATCTATCCTTTGTTTAGAGTCCAGTTTGATTGGAAACAGCCTTCTACTTATATTCTCCATTATACCCCTCCTCCTTGACAGCTCTCACGATCAGTTCAACCAGTTCCACCTTCTTCGCCCTTTTATCCTCTCCTGTTTCTTTCTTTCTTTCTTTCTTGCGGCTTCTCCCAAATCGATCCCTACCTACCTTCTCCACCATGGCTACCGCCGTGTGCCACCACCTGCAAATCGACCTCTTCAGCTCCTCTCTTTTTTGATCTCTTCTTCAGTTTCTTCTTCTTCTTCGTTCGTTCTTTCTCCCGAATTATTCCTCTCATCGTCGCCTACCTACGCTGCCCAACCACACGCCACTGTTTCCGACCTCTTCAACGACTCCGCCAGCTTCTTCGTCCCTCCCCAAGTCATCCGAGTTAGTCTCTGATCGAATCAATTACAAGGATTGGAGGGCTTTGATTCGTCTCGATTCGCTTTCGGTAAGCGTTTTCTTCTTTCTGATTCAGTCTGGGGTGGGTAATGGTGTTCGTAATCGTTTCTTGCTGAATTCGAATTGAATTCCCCCTCCCTTTAACTTTCGAGATGTTCTGTTCGATTTCCGCACTTGCCTGTGTACTAATTCGCGAATGCCCTGCTTTTCTGTTTGAGTTGAGTTCGTCGGTCTGTTCTTCTCCGTTCTGTACTGCCTGCATCGTTTCAGTCATTGGTTTGTGTTTGCTGTGTTTAATTCGTGTTTGAATCGAATTACTGTGTGCTCGTGTTTGCTGTGTGTTTTAGTCGAATTCGATTCCTCCTTGCTGTGATGGCTTAATTGGTTGATCAGTCACTTGATGCTTTTATCTGAATTCGATCTGTGTCTGAGTTAGAATACTAGTTGCAGTTGCCGTGCTGTTTTGCTGATTGATTAGTTTTGCTGGATCCCTTCTCTCCTTCCTCTGTACCTGATTCAGTCTGCGTGTGTGTTGCTGGGTTCGATTGGTGAAATACTGTGAGTTTGTTGACGAATTTGTTGTCGATTGATTGTTGCTGTTCGATTTGTGTTCCTGTGATGTCTGTGCCTTCGTTCGTGTGTGACTGTGTGTTCCTTTCTTCCTTCCCCGCCTGCTTGGTGGTTGTGCTGTGCCGTTGCGGTCTGGTTTGCAGCTAATTAGTATTTATTGGATTGTTTGTGATCGAATTGAATCTGGTGGGTGAATTGTAGTTTTACTGTCAATTGTCGACTTACTGTTGGTTAATTGTGTATTATGAGCTGATTAATTAATCTGGCAGCAGCAATGGATTTGTTGTTCGAGTGTTTTTACCTTTGCTGTTATAGGAGAGTTTTATTAAGTGGAGTAATTATGCAGTTTGTCCTTTTGCAAGTAGTCATTACTTTGCTACTGTAGCTGTATGTAAAATTTGTTAACTATTGCTATTTTAAGCATGGTGGTAATTACTTAATAGTACTACTGTGAGGGAGTGCTTATAGCTATTACTACATGCTTCTAGTTTGAAAACATGAATCAATGTTGTATCATGGTTTAGTACTTGAGCTGAAAGATTATTTCGTTTTTCAAAGTCTTTCTATGTGCATGTATGTAGACCAGAAGAGCTGATGTTTAGAGAAACTAGAAAGTCAAGACTTTTGTTAATTTTGAAATATGGAAACAAAGAAGTCTTATATGTTTGGGGAGAGTCTCTTTACCTTAGTCGTCGTCTTCTTCTTCTTCTTCCTGTTGCTGTGTGTTTTCTCGAAAGGCGGTGTTTACCTGCTATTTTCTGTACTGGGTTTGTTGTGACCGTACTGTGTTCTGTTAAAAGATGATTTCACTTGAGGGCTTGCATATTGAGTCGATCTGTGACTGAGTTATATACTGACCACTGTGCCATGCTGTGTGTTATTCTGTGGTTTCTTCTCGAATGTTCTAGTGTTTGCAATTAATTGTTGGCTTGATTAATGATTTATGGAGTTCATTGGTTCGGTTCTAAGTTTTCTCATTAGTTTGTATATTTTTATTCTCATAATTGTTATCGATGAAATTGCTAAATTATGTGTAATTATATGCCTAATTGATTCTACTCGCTTATGCTTGTCTATGGGGGTTTAAGGGTATCGTTAATTGTTTTTGCGTAAATTTTAAGTAGCATTACCTCTTATCAGGATTTGCGGGTTTGCTATTTTTACGAGGTTGTTTAAGGTGAGTGTTCTACCAAAAAGTATATGTATAGTTTGCGAAACTACAAGAAGCTATTTTAATATTATATATATAGTACTGCATCTCAAATATTGTGAACTCATGAAATCAAGTTTTGAAAACTGCATCCAATCTTTTTCTCATGCTTCCTCTCTAAAAAGATATATATGTATATGATTTATTATGATCTTCGTTTGATTTGATTGATTGATTCGCTTCGACCGATATGTGCACAATTGTGGTGGGGGTTTCTGAGTGGACATACTTGGGCAGTTGTGTCTGTCGAGTCGTTCATGAAGTACCTCTGCATACTATCCCAAGACGCGAGGCAGAAGTCGCCGAGGTCTTTGGGAGTAGTAGTGTTCTACCCATGTACCATGGCAGGGTCTTCGTCTTCGTTTGACAGTGGTAGCACCCTGTCTGGAGTGATAAGGGCTTGGATTGGGATTATAAGGTTGACTGCACCAACGATAATTTATTCGCTTCGTTATATGTTTTCTTCGATTAGTTTTATATTATGATTCGTTTGATTTTAAAAACCATACTTCGTTATTACATAATTCGTTGTTCACTTAGCACAGAACCTCATTGAGTTTTATCTCACACTCGATTTGTTACCTTCTTGTAGATTCTGGAGGTTAGTGGAGGACCGAGTCGGGTAAACGTTCAGCAACTTGAGTGAAAGTGGGATTTAAATAGGGTTTTGTAACTTTTAGCTTGCAAAAACTTGTACTTTTATCCGCTGCTTGTAAAAATAGTGTTTTCGCAAGTCAACTGTTCAAATTTCAGCTTCTCAAAGCTTTTAGATTGTCTTCCTGCTATTAGTTTAACGCCCTTGTTTTTTTTAAAAGTTAGTGAAATTTTCGGGGCGTTACACATAAGGAGTCGGATAAACAACAAATGTAAAATTCTACTCGAAAGTTAAACAAAACAATAAAGGAGTGGGATAATTACAAATGGAGAAGTCAATTTGAGATTTAAACAACACATCGGAGGGTTAAAAAATAACGAACGAAAAACTCTACTTGAGAGTTAAACAAAACACAAAAGGAGTGGGAGAAACAACAAACGAACAACACCACACGAGTGATAAACAACACATCAAAGGAGTGGGATAATGTCAAATGAAGAAGTCAATACGAGATTTAAATAATACACAAAAGGAGTAAGAGTATCACAAATGAAGAACTATACTTAAGAGTTAAACCACACACATAAGGAGTCGGATAAACAACAAATGTAAAATTCTACTCTAGAATAAAACAACACAATAAATGAGTGGGATAATTACAAATGGAGAAGTCAATTTGAGATTTAAACAACACATCGGAGGGGTAATAAAATAACGAACGAAAAACTGTACTTGAGAGTTAAACAAAACACAAAAGGAGTGGGACAAACAACAAACGAACAACACCACACGAGAGATAAACAACACATCAAAGGAGTGGGATAATGTCAAACGAAGAAGTCAGTACGAGATTTAAACAGTACACAAAAGGAGTAAGAGTATCACAAACGAAGAAGTCTACTTGAAATTTAAACCACACACATAAGAAGTAGGATAAACACAAAATGTAAAAATTCTACTCGAAAGTTAAACAACACAATAAAGGAGTGGAATAATTACAAACGGAGAAGTCAATTTGAGATTTAAACAACACATTAGAGGGGTAATATAATAACGAACGAAAAAACACTACTTGAGAGTTAAACCACACACATAAGGAGTGGGATAAACAACAAATGTAAAATTCTACTCAAGTGTTAAACAACAAAATAAAGGAGTGGGATAATTACAAATGGAGAAGTCAATTTGAGATTTAAACAACACATCGGAGCGGTAATAAAATAACGAACGAAAAACTCTACTTGAGAGTTAAACAAAACACAAAAGGAGTGGGAGAAACAACAAACGAACAATACCACACGAGAGATAAACAACACATCAAAGGAGTGGGATAATGTCAAATGAAGAAGTCAATACGAGATTTAAACAATACACAGAAGGAGTAAGAGTATCACAAATGAAGAACTCTACTTGAGAGTTAAACCACACACATAAGGAGTCGGATAAACAACAAATGTAAAATTCTACTCTAGAGTTAAACAACAGAATAAATGACTGGGATAATTACAAATGGAGAAGTCAATTTCAGATTTAAACAACACATCGGAGGGGTAATAAATAACGAACGAAAAACGTTACTTGAGAGTTAAACAAAACACAAAAGGAGTGGGAGAAACAACAAACGAACAACACCACACGAGAGATAAACAACACATCAAAGGAGTGGGATAATGTCAAACGAAGAAGTCAATACGAGATTTAAACTATGCACAGAAGGAGTAAGAGTATCACAAATGAAGAACTCTACTTGAGAGTTAACCACACACATAAGGAGTCGGATAAACAACAAATGTAAAATTCTACTCAAGTGTTAAACAACAAAATAAAGGAGTGGGATAGTTACAAATGGAGAAGTCAATTTGAGATTTAAACAACACATCGGAGCGGTAATAAAATAACGAACGAAAAACTCTACTTGAGAGTTAAACAAAACACAAAAGGAGTGGGAGAAACAACAAACGAACAATACCACACGAGAGATAAACAACACATCAAAGGAGTGGGATAATGTCAAATGAAGAAGTCAATACGAGATTTAAACAATACACAGAAGGAGTAAGAGTATCACAAATGAAGAACTCTACTTGAGAGTTAAACCACACACATAAGGAGTCGGATAAACAACAAATGTAAAATTCTACTCTAGAGTTAAACAACAGAATAAATGACTGGGATAATTACAAATGGAGAAGTCAATTTCAGATTTAAACAACACATCGGAGGGGTAATAAATAACGAACGAAAAACGTTACTTGAGAGTTAAACAAAACACAAAAGGAGTGGGAGAAACAACAAACGAACAACACCACACGAGAGATAAAGAACACATCAAAGGAGTGGGATAATGTCAAACGAAGAAGTCAATACGAGATTTAAACTATACACAGAAGGAGTAAGAGTATCACAAATGAAGAACTCTACTTGAGAGTTAACCACACACATAAGGAGTCGGATAAACAACAAATGTAAAATTCTACTCGAGAGTTAAACAACAGAATAAATGAGTGGGATAATTACAAATAGAGAAGTCAATTTCAGATTTAAACAACACATCGGAGGGGTAATAAAAAAACGAACGAAAAACTGTACTTGAGAGTTAAACAAAACACAAAAGGAGTGGGAGAAACAACAAATGAACAACACGACACGAGAGATAAACAACACATCAAAGGAGTGGGATAATGTCAAATGAAGAAGTCAATACGAGATTTAAACAATACACAGAAGGAGTAAGAGTACCACAAATGAAGAACTCTACTTGAGAGTTAAACCACACACATAAGGAGTCAGATAAACAACAAATGTAAAATTCTACTCGAGAGTTAAACAACACAATAAAAGAGTGGAATAATTACAAATGGAGAAGTCAATTTGAGATTTAAACAACACATTAGAGAGGTAATAAAATAACGAACGAAAAACTCTACTTGAGAGTTAAACCACAAACAGAAGGAGTGGGATAAACAGCAAATTAAAATTCTACTCAACAGTTAAACAACAAAATAAAGGAGTGGGATAATTACAAATGGAGAAGTCAATTTGAGATTTAAACAACACATCGGAGGGGTAATAAATTAACGAACGAAAAACTCTACTTGAGAGTTACACAAAACACAAAAGGAGTGGGAGAAACAACAAACGGACAACACCACACGAGAGATAAACAACACATCAAAGGAGTGGGATAATGTCAAACGAAGAAGTCAATACGAGATTTAAAAAATACACAGAAGGAGTAAGAGTATCACAAATGAACAACTCTACTTGAGAGTTAAACCACACACATAAGGAATCGGATAAACAACAAATGTAAAATTCTACTCGAAAGTTAAACAAAACAATAAAGGAGTGGGATAATTGCAAATGGAGAAGTCAATTTGAAATTTAAACAACACATCGGAGGGTTAATAAAATAACGAACGAAAAACTCTACTTGAGAGTTAAACAAAACACAAAAGGAATAGGAGAAACAACAAACGAACCACACCACACGAGTGATAAACCACACATCAAAGGAGTGGGATAATGTCAAATGAAGAAGTCGATACGAGATTTAAACAATACACAGAAGGAGTAAGAGTACCACAAATGAAAAACTCTACTTGAGAGTTAAACCACACACATAAGGAATCGGATAAACAACAAATGTAAAATTCTACTCGAAAGTTAAACAAAACAATAAAGGAGTGGGATAATTGCAAATGGAGAAGTCAATTTGAAATTTAAACAACACATCGGAGGGTTAATAAAATAACGAACGAAAAACTCTACTTGAGAGTTAAACAAAACACAAAAGGAATGGGAGAAACAACAAACGAACGACACCACACGAGTGATAAACCACACATCAAAGGAGTGGGATAATGTCAAATGAAGAAGTCAATACGAGATTTAAACATTACACAGAAGGAGTAAGAGTATCACAAATGAAGAACTATACTTGAGAGTTAAACCACACACATAAGGAGTCGGATAAACAACAAATGTAAAATTCTACTCAAGTGTTAAACAACAAAATAAAGGAGTGCGATAATTACAAATGGAGAAGTCAATTTGAGATTTAAACAACACATCGGAGAGGTAATAAATTAACGAACGAATAACTGTACTTGAGAGTTAAACAAAACACAAAAGGAGTTGGAGAAATAACAAACGAACAACACCACACGAGAGATAAACAACACATCAAAGGAGTGGGATAATGTTAAACGAAGAAGTCAATACGAGATTTAAAAAATACACAGAAGGAGTAAGAGTATCACAAATGAAAAACTCTAGTTGAGAGTTAAACCACACACATAAGGAATCGGATAAACAACAAATGTAAAATTCTACTCGAAAGTTAAACAAAACAATAAAGGAGTGGGATAATTGCAAATGGAGAAGTCAATTTGAAATTTAAACAACACATCGGAGGGTTAATAAAATAACGAACGAAAAACTCTACTTGAGAGTTAAACAAAACACAAAAGGAATAGGAGAAACAACAAACGAACCACACCACACGAGTGATAAACCACACATCAAAGGAGTGGGATAATGTCAAATGAAGAAGTCGATACGAGATTTAAACAATACAAAGAAGGAGTATGAGTACCACAAATGAAGAACTATACTTGAGAGTTAAACCACACACATAAGGAGTCGGATAAACAACAAATGTAAAATTCTACTCAAGTGTTAAACAACAAAATAAAGGAGTGCGATAATTACAAATGGAGAAGTCAATTTGAGATTTAAACAACAAATCGAAGCGACAATAAAATAACGAACGAAAAATTCTACTTGAGAGTTAAACAAAACACGAAAGGAGTGGGAGAAACAACAAACGAACAATACCACACGAGAGATAAATAACACATCAAAGGAGTGGGATAATGTCAAATGAAGAAGTCAATACGAGATTTAAACAATACACAGAAGGAGTAAGAGTATCACAAATGAAGAACTCTACTTGAGAGTTAAACCACACACATAAGAAGTCGGATAAACAACAAATGTAAAATTCTACTCTAGAGTAAAACAACAGAATAAATGAGTGGGATAATTGCAAATTGAGAAGTCAATTTCAGATTTAAACAACACATCGGAGGGGTAATAAATAACGAACGAAAAACTTCACTTCAGAGTTAAACAAAACACAAAAGGAGTGGGAGAAACAACAAACGAACAACACCACACGAGAGATAAACAACACATCAAAGGAGTGGGATAAAGTCAAACGAAGAAGTCAATATGAGATTTAAACAATACACAGAAGGAGTAACAGTATCACAATGAAGAACTCTACTTCAGAGTTAAACCACACACATAAGGAGTCGGATAAAAAACAAATGTAAAATTCTACTCGAGAGTTAAACAACAGAATAAATGAGTGGGATAATTACAAATGGAGAAGTCAATTTCAGATTTAAACAACACATCAGATGGGTAATAAAATAACGTACGAAAAACTTTACTTGAGAGTTAAACAAAACACAAAAGGAGTGGGAGAAACAACAAACGAACAACACCACACGAGAGATAAACAACACATCAAAGCAGTGGGATAATGTCAAACGAAGAAGTCAATACGAGATTTAAACAATACACAGAAGAAGTAAGAGTATCACAAATGAAGAACTCTACTTCAGAGTTAAACCACACACATAAGGAGTCGGATAAACAACAAATGTAAAATTCTACTCGAGAGTTAAACAACACAATAAAGGAGTGGGATAATTACAAATGGAGAAGTTAATTTGAAATTTAAACAACATATCGGAGGGGTAATAAAATAACGAACGAAAAACTCTACTTGAGAGTTAAACAAAACACAAAAGTAGTGGGAGAAACAACAAACGAACAACACCACACGAGAGATAAACAACACATCAAAGGAGTGGGATAATGTCAAACGAAAAAGTCAATACGAGATTTAAACAATACACAGAAGGAGTAAGAGTAGCACAAACGAAGAACTCTACTTGAGAGTTAAACCACACACATAAGGAGTCGGATAAACAACAAATGTAAAATTCTACTCGAGAGTTAAACAACACAATAAAGGAGTGGAATAATTACAAATGAAGAAGTCAATTTGAGATTTAAACAAAACATTAGAGGGGTAATAAAATAACGAACGAAAAACTCTACTTGAGAGTTAATCCACACGCATAAGGAGTGGGATAAACAACGAATGTAAAATTATATTCAAGAGTTAAACAAGAAAATAAAGGAGTGGGATAATTACAAATGGAGAAGTCAATTTGAGATTTAAATAAACACATCGGACGGTTAATAAAATAACAAACGAAAAACTCTACTTGGGAGTTAAACAAAACACAAAAGGAGTGGGAGAAACAACAAAAGAACAACACCACAGGAGAGATAAACAACACATCAAAGGAGTGGGATAATGTCAAACAAAGAAGTCAATACGAGATTTAAACAATACACAGAAGGAGTAAGAGTATCACAAATGAAGAACTCTACTTGAGAGCAGATAAGGAGTCGGATAAACAACAAATGTAAAATTCTACTAGAGAGTTAAACAACAGAATAAATGAGTGGGATAATTACAAATGGAGAAGTCAATTTCAAATTTAAACAACATCGGAGGGGTAACAAAATAACGTACGAAAAACTTTACTTGAGAGTTAAACAAAACACAAAAGGAGTGGGAGAAACAACAAACGAACAACACCACACGAGAGATAAACAACACATCAAAGGAGTGGGATAATATTAAACGAAGAAGTCAATACGAGATTTAAACAATACACAGAAGGACTAAGAGTATCACAAACGAAGAAGTCTACTTGTGAGTTAAACCACACACATAAGGAGTGGGATAAACAAACAATGTAAAATTCTACTCGAGAGTTAAACAACATAATAAAGGAGTGGAATAATTACAAATGGAGAAGTCAATTTGAGATTTAAACAACACATCGGAGGGGTAATAAAATAACGAACGAAAAATTCTACTTGAGAGTTAAACAAAACACAAAAGGAGTGGGGGAAACAACAAACGAACAACACCACACGAGAGATAAACAACACATCAAAGGAGTGGGATAATGTCAAACGAAGAAGCCAGTACGTGATTTAAACAGTACACAGAAGGAGTAAGAGTATCACAAATGAAGAACTCTACTTGAGAGTTAAACCACACACATAAGGAGTCGGATAAACAACAAATGTAAAATTCTACGAGTGTTAAACAACAGAATAAATGAGTGGGAAAATTACAAATGGAGAAGTCAATTTCAGATTTAAACAACACATCGTAGGGGTAATAAAATAACGAACGAAAAACTCTATTTGAGAGTTAAACAAAATACAAAAGGAGTGTGAGAAATAACAAACGAACAACACCACACGAGAAATAAACAACACATCAAAGGAGTGGGATAATGTCAAACGAAGAAGTCAATACGAGATTTAAACAATACACATAACGAGTAAGAGTATCATAAACGAAGAAGTCTACTTTAGAGTTAAACCACACACATAAGGAGTGGGATAAACAACAAATGTAAAATTCTACTCGAGAGTTAAACAACACAATAAAGGAAAGTTGAAATCTTTCTTTAGCTTTTAATTTACGCACTATCTTTCAATTCGTATAGCATAAACCCAAAAAAAATATATAACTTGTGGGAATCGATCTCCTCAGCAAAAAATCCAAAAATATTTTCTTTTTCGTATTAGTTTGTTTTCTTATCAAAAAACAAAAACACATAACTTTAGATTTCTCTTTATTATCTTTCTAGTATTTTCTATTCAGACCGCAAAGGTTTGTCTGTTAGTCTTTATGCAAGGTAGGAGAAGCGGAACACCAAAGAGTACCGCTTAAAGACGACATAGATAAGCTCGAAAGGCGAAGACTTACTACCGCCATGTAATCATCCAGCAACATGAGTGGAGAAGAAAACAGCAACGACAATCCACCTGGTAAAGTCACAACTTCTGAACTTGAGCAACTGCTTAAGATTCGACTTGAGATCCAAGCTGAGAGAGAAGAATCGAACAGGAAAGGCGAAGGATAGCCAATGAAAGATTGAGGTTAGATGAGAACCGAAGAAGGGATAACTACGCAAGGGTGGAACTGGTGGACAAAGACGACAGACCCACATGCAACTATGTTATGCCAAGGCTTACACCGCATGCCTCGAGCATCGATCTAGAGAGGATTGCGAGAGAATATGATCTGAAGGGAACTCATCTGAGCCAATTACCACACTTCTAGGGAACCCAACCGAGGACCCGATGCACTTTATGGGAGAAACAACAAATGAACAACACGACACGAGAGATAAACAACACATCAAAGGAGTGGGATAATGTCAAATGAAGAAGTCAATACGAGATTTAAACAATACACAGAAGGAGTAAGAGAACCACAAATGAAGAACTCTACTTGAGAGTTAAACCACACACATAAGGAGTCGGATAAACAACAAATGTAAAATTCTACTCGAGAGTTAAACAACACAATAAAAGAGTGGAATAATTACAAATGGAGAAGTCAATTTGAGATTTAAACAACACATTAGAGAGGTAATAAAATAACGAACGAAAAACTCTACTTGAGAGTTAAACCACAAACAGAAGGAGTGGGATAAACAGCAAATTAAAATTCTACTCAACAGTTAAACAACAAAATAAAGGAGTGGGATAATTACAAATGGAGAAGTCAATTTGAGATTTAAACAACACATCGGAGGGGTAATAAATTAACGAACGAAAAACTCTACTTGAGAGTTACACAAAACACAAAAGGAGTGGGAGAAACAACAAACGAACAACACCACACGAGAGATAAACAACACATCAAAGGAGTGGGATAATGTCAAACGAAGAAGTCATTACGAGATTTAAAAAATACACAGAAGGAGTAAGAGTATCACAAATGAAAAACTCTACTTGAGAGTTAAACCACACACATAAGGAATCGGATAAACAACAAATGTAAAATTCTACTCGAAAGTTAAACAAAACAATAAAGGAGTGGGATAATTGCAAATGGAGAAGTCAATTTGAAATTTAAACAACACATCGGAGGGTTAATAAAATAACGAACGAAAAACTCTACTTGAGAGTTAAACAAAACACAAAAGGAATGGGAGAAACAACAAACGAACAACACCACACGAGTGATAAACCACACATCAAAGGAGTGGGATAATGTCAAATGAAGAAGTCAATACGAGATTTAAACAATACACAGAAGGAGTAAGAGTACCACAAATGAAGAACTCTACTTGAGAGTTAAACCACACACATAAGGAGTCGGATAAACAACAAATGTAAAATTCTACTCGAGAGTTAAACAACACAATAAAAGAGTGGAATAATTACAAATGGAGAAGTCAATTTGAGATTTAAACAACACATTAGAGAGGTAATAAAATAACGAACGAAAAACTCTACTTGAGAGTTAAACCACAAACAGAAGGAGTGGGATAAACAGCAAATTAAAATTCTACTCAACAGTTAAACAACAAAATAAAGGAGTGGGATAATTACAAATGGAGAAGTCAATTTGAGATTTAAACAACACATCGGAGGGGTAATAAATTAACGAACGAAAAACTCTACTTGAGAGTTACACAAAACACAAAAGGAGTGGGAGAAACAACAAACGAACAACACCACACGAGAGATAAACAACACATCAAAGGAGTGGGATAATGTCAAACGAAGAAGTCATTACGAGATTTAAAAAATACACAGAAGGAGTAAGAGTATCACAAATGAAAAACTCTACTTGAGAGTTAATCCACACGCATAAGGAGTGGGATAAACAACGAATGTAAAATTATATTCAAGAGTTAAACAAGAAAATAAAGGAGTGGGATAATTACAAATGGAGAAGTCAATTTGAGATTTAAATAAACACATCGGACGGTTAATAAAATAACAAACGAAAAACTCTACTTGGGAGTTAAACAAAACACAAAAGGAGTGGGAGAAACAACAAACGAACAACACCACAGGAGAGATAAACAACACATCAAAGGAGTGGGATAATATTAAACGAAGAAGTCAATACGAGATTTAAACAATACACAGAAGGACTAAGAGTATCACAAACGAAGAAGTCTACTTGTGAGTTAAACCACACACATAAGGAGTGGGATAAACAAACAATGTAAAATTCTACTCGAGAGTTAAACAACATAATAAAGGAGTGGAATAATTACAAATGGAGAAGTCAATTTGAGATTTAAACAACACATCGGAGGGGTAATAAAATAACGAACGAAAAATTCTACTTGAGAGTTAAACAAAACACAAAAGGAGTGGGGGAAACAACAAACGAACAACACCACACGAGAGATAAACAACACATCAAAGGAGTGGGATAATGTCAAACGAAGAAGCCAGTACGTGATTTAAACAGTACACAGAAGGAGTAAGAGTATCACAAATGAAGAACTCTACTTGAGAGTTAAACCACACACATAAGGAGTCGGATAAACAACAAATGTAAAATTCTACGAGTGTTAAACAACAGAATAAATGAGTGGGAAAATTACAAATGGAGAAGTCAATTTCAGATTTAAACAACACATCGTAGGGGTAATAAAATAACGAACGAAAAACTCTATTTGAGAGTTAAACAAAATACAAAAGGAGTGTGAGAAATAACAAACGAACAACACCACACGAGAAATAAACAACACATCAAAGGAGTGGGATAATGTCAAACGAAGAAGTCAATACGAGATTTAAACAATACACATAACGAGTAAGAGTATCATAAACGAAGAAGTCTACTTTAGAGTTAAACCACACACATAAGGAGTGGGATAAACAACAAATGTAAAATTCTACTCGAGAGTTAAACAACACAATAAAGGAAAGTTGAAATCTTTCTTTAGCTTTTAATTTACGCACTATCTTTCAATTCGTATAGCATAAACCCAAAAAAAATATATAACTCAGGGAATCGATCTCCTCAAAGAAAAAATCCAAAATATTTTCTTTTTCAGATTAGTTTGTTTTCTTATCAAAAAACAAAACACATAACTTTAGATTTCTCTTTATTATCTTTCTAGTATTTTCTATTCGTATCTGCAAAGGTTTGTCTGTTAGTCTTTATGCAAGGTAGGAGAAGCGCGGGAACACCAGTAGTACCGTTTAAAGACGACATAGATAAGCTTGAAGGAAGACTGCTTACCACGCCATGTAATCATCCAAAGAACATGAGTGGAGAAGAAAACAGCAACGACAATCCACCTGGTAAAGTCACAACTTCTGAACTTGAGCAACTGCTTAAGATTCGACTTGAGATCCAAGCTGAGAGAGAAGAACTGGAACAGGAAAGGCGAAGGATAGCCAATGAAAGATTGAGGTTAGATGAGAACCGAAGAAGGGATAACTACGCAAGTGGAACTGGTGGACAAAGACGATGCACTACATGCAACTATGTTATGCAAGGCTTACACCGCATGCCTCGAGCATCGATCTAGAGAGGATTGCGAGAGAATATGATCTGAAGGGAACTCATCTGAGCCAATTACCACACTTCTAGGGAACCCAACCGAGGACCCGATGCACTTTATGGGAGAAACAACAAATGAACAACACGACACGAGAGATAAACAACACATCAAAGGAGTGGGATAATGTCAAATGAAGAAGTCAATACGAGATTTAAACAATACACAGAAGGAGTAAGAGAACCACAAATGAAGAACTCTACTTGAGAGTTAAACCACACACATAAGGAGTCGGATAAACAACAAATGTAAAATTCTACTCGAGAGTTAAACAACACAATAAAAGAGTGGAATAATTACAAATGGAGAAGTCAATTTGAGATTTAAACAACACATTAGAGAGGTAATAAAATAACGAACGAAAAACTCTACTTGAGAGTTAAACCACAAACAGAAGGAGTGGGATAAACAGCAAATTAAAATTCTACTCAACAGTTAAACAACAAAATAAAGGAGTGGGATAATTACAAATGGAGAAGTCAATTTGAGATTTAAACAACACATCGGAGGGGTAATAAATTAACGAACGAAAAACTCTACTTGAGAGTTACACAAAACACAAAAGGAGTGGGAGAAACAACAAACGAACAACACCACACGAGAGATAAACAACACATCAAAGGAGTGGGATAATGTCAAACGAAGAAGTCATTACGAGATTTAAAAAATACACAGAAGGAGTAAGAGTATCACAAATGAAAAACTCTACTTGAGAGTTAAACCACACACATAAGGAATCGGATAAACAACAAATGTAAAATTCTACTCGAAAGTTAAACAAAACAATAAAGGAGTGGGATAATTGCAAATGGAGAAGTCAATTTGAAATTTAAACAACACATCGGAGGGTTAATAAAATAACGAACGAAAAACTCTACTTGAGAGTTAAACAAAACACAAAAGGAATGGGAGAAACAACAAACGAACAACACCACACGAGTGATAAACCACACATCAAAGGAGTGGGATAATGTCAAATGAAGAAGTCACGAGATTTAAACAATACACAGAAGGAGTAAGAGTACCACAAATGAAGAACTCTACTTGAGAGTTAAACCACACACATAAGGAGTCGGATAAACAACAAATGTAAAATTCTACTCGAGAGTTAAACAACACAATAAAAGAGTGGAATAATTACAAATGGAGAAGTCAATTTGAGATTTAAACAACACATTAGAGAGGTAATAAAATAACGAACGAAAAACTCTACTTGAGAGTTAAACCACAAAATGAGGAGGATAAACAAAGAAATTAAAATTCTACTCAACAGTTAAACAACAAAATAAAGGAGGGATAATTACAAATGGAGAAGTCAATTTGAGATTTAAACAACACATCGGAGGGTAATAAATTAACGAGCGAAAAACTCTACTGAGAGTTACACAAAACACAAAAGGAGTGGGAGAAACAACAAACGAACAACACCACACGAGAGATAAACAACACATCAAAGGAGTGGGATAATGTCAAACGAAGAAGTCATTACGAGATTTAAAAAATACACAGAAGGAGTAAGAGTATCACAAATGAAAAACTCTACTTGAGAGTTAATCCACACGCATAAGGAGTGGGATAAACAACGAATGTAAAATTATATTCAAGAGTTAAACAAGAAAATAAAGGAGTGGGATAATTACAAATGGAGAAGTCAATTTGAGATTTAAATAAACACATCGGACGGTTAATAAAATAACAAACGAAAAACTCTACTTGGGAGTTAAACAAAACACAAAAGGAGTGGGAGAAACAACAAACGAACAACACCACAGGAGAGATAAACAACACATCAAAGGAGTGGGATAATATTAAACGAAGAAGTCAATACGAGATTTAAACAATACACAGAAGGACTAAGAGTATCACAAACGAAGAAGTCTACTTGTGAGTTAAACCACACATAAGGAGGGATAAACAAACAATGTAAAATTCTACTCGAGAGTTAAACAACATAATAAAGGAGTGGAATAATTACAAATGGAGAAGTCAATTTGAGATTTAAACAACACATCGGAGGGGTAATAAAATAACGAACGAAAAATTCTACTTGAGAGTTAAACAAAACACAAAAGGAGTGGGGGAAACAACAAACGAACAACACCACACGAGAGATAAACAACACATCAAAGGAGTGGGATAATGTCAAACGAAGAAGCCAGTACGTGATTTAAACAGTACACAGAAGGAGTAAGAGTATCACAAATGAAGAACTCTACTTGAGAGTTAAACCACACACATAAGGAGTCGGATAAACAACAAATGTAAAATTCTACGAGTGTTAAACAACAGAATAAATGAGTGGGAAAATTACAAATGGAGAAGTCAATTTCAGATTTAAACAACACATCGTAGGGGTAATAAAATAACGAACGAAAAACTCTATTTGAGAGTTAAACAAAATACAAAAGGAGTGTGAGAAATAACAAACGAACAACACCACACGAGAAATAAACAACACATCAAAGGAGTGGGATAATGTCAAACGAAGAAGTCAATACGAGATTTAAACAATACACATAACGAGTAAGAGTATCATAAACGAAGAAGTCTACTTTAGAGTTAAACCACACACATAAGGAGTGGGATAAACAACAAATGTAAAATTCTACTCGAGAGTTAAACAACACAATAAAGGAAAGTTGAAATCTTTCTTTAGCTTTTAATTTACGCACTATCTTTCAATTCGTATAGCATAAACCCAAAAAAAATATATAACTTGTGGGAATCGATCTCCTCAGCAAAAAATCCAAAAATATTTTCTTTTTCGTATTAGTTTGTTTTCTTATCAAAAAAACAAAAACACATAACTTTAGATTTCTCTTTATTATCTTTCTAGTATTTTCTATTCGTATCTGCAAAGGTTTGTCTGTTAGTCTTTATGCAAGGTAGGAGAAGCGCGGGAACACCAGTAGTACGTGCTTAAAAAGACATATAGATAAGCTCGAAAGCGAAGATTTACCAACGCCATGTAATCATCCAGCAACATGAGTGGAGAAGAAAACAGCAACGACAATCCACCTGGTAAAGTCACAACTTCTGAACTTGAGCAACTGCTTAAGATTCGACTTGAGATCCAAGCTGAGAGAGAAGAACTGGAACAGGAAAGGCGAAGGATAGCCAATGAAAGATTGAGGTTAGATGAGAACCGAAGAAGGGATAACTACGCAAGGGTGGAACTGGTGGACAAAGACGACAGACCCACATGCAACTATGTTATGCCAAGGCTTACACCGCATGCCTCGAGCATCGATCTAGAGGATTGAGAGAATATGATCTGAAGGGAACTCATCTGAGCCAATTACCACACTTCTAGGGAACCCAACCGAGGACCCGATGCACTTTATGGGAGAAACAACAAATGAACAACACGACACGAGAGATAAACAACACATCAAAGGAGTGGGATAATGTCAAATGAAGAAGTCAATACGAGATTTAAACAATACACAGAAGGAGTAAGAGAACCACAAATGAAGAACTCTACTTGAGAGTTAAACCACACACATAAGGAGTCGGATAAACAACAAATGTAAAATTCTACTCGAGAGTTAAACAACACAATAAAAGAGTGAATAATTACAAATGGAGAAGTCAATTAGAGATTTAAACAACACAATACAGAGGTAATAAAATAACGAATCTAAAACTCTACTTGAGAGTTAAACCACAAACAGAAGGAGTGGGATAAACAGCAAATTAAAATTCTACTTGAGAGTTAAACAACAGAATAAATGAGTGGGATAATTACAAATGGAGATGTCAATTTCAGATTTAAAAAACACATCGGAGGGGTAATAAATTAACGAACGAAAAACCCTACTTGAGAGTTAAACAAAACACAAAAGGAGTGGGAGAAACAACAAACGAACAACACCACACGAGAGATAAACAACACATCAAAGGAGTGGGATAATGTCAAACGAAGAAGTCAATACGAGATTTAAATAATACACAGAAGGAGTGAGAGTATCACAAACGAAGAAGTCTACTTGAGAGTTAAACCACACACATAAGGAATCGGATAAACAACAAATGTAAAATTCTACTCGAAAGTTAAACAAAACAATAAAGGAGTGGGATAATTGCAAATGGAGAAGTCAATTTGAAATTTAAACAACACATCGGAGGGTTAATAAAATAACGAACGAAAAACTCTACTTGAGAGTTAAACAAAACACAAAAGGAATGGGAGAAACAACAAACGAACAACACCACACGAGTGATAAACCACACATCAAAGGAGTGGGATAATGTCAAATGAAGAAGTCAATACGAGATTTAAACAATACACAGAAGGAGTAAGAGTACCACAAATGAAGAACTCTACTTGAGAGTTAAACCACACACATAAGGAGTCGGATAAACAACAAATGTAAAATTGTACTCGAAAGTTAAACAACAATAAAAGAGTGGAATAATTACAAATGGAGAAGTCAATTTGAGATTTAAACAACACATTAGAGAGGTAATAAAATAACGAAGAAAAACTCTACTTGAGAGTTAAACCACAAATGTAAGAGTGGGATAAACAAAGAAATTAAAATTCTACTCAACAGCTTAAACAACAAAATAAAGGAGGGATAATTACAAATGGAGAAGTCAATTTGAGATTTAAACAACACATCGAGGGGGTAATAAATTAACGAACGAAAAACTCTACTTGAGAGTTACACAAAACACAAAAGGAGTGGGAGAAACAACAAACGAACAACACCACACGAGAGATAAACAACACATCAAAGGAGTGGGATAATGTCAAACGAAGAAGTCATTACGAGATTTAAAAAATACACAGAAGGAGTAAGAGTATCACAAATGAAAAACTCTACTTGAGAGTTAATCCACACGCATAAGGAGTGGGATAAACAACGAATGTAAAATTATATTCAAGAGTTAAACAAGAAAATAAAGGAGTGGGATAATTACAAATGGAGAAGTCAATTTGAGATTTAAATAAACACATCGGACGGTTAATAAAATAACAAACGAAAAACTCTACTTGGGAGTTAAACAAAACACAAAAGGAGTGGGAGAAACAACAAACGAACAACACCACAGGAGAGATAAACAACACATCAAAGGAGGATAATATTAAACGAAGAAGTCAATACGAGATTTAAACAATACACAGAAGGACTAAGAGTATCACAAACGAAGAAGTCTACTTGTGAGTTAAACCACACACATAAGGAGTGGGATAAACAAACAATGTAAAATTCTACTCGAGAGTTAAACAACATAATAAAGGAGTGGAATAATTACAAATGGAGAAGTCAATTTGAGATTTAAACAACACATCGGAGGGGTAATAAAATAACGAACGAAAAATTCTACTTGAGAGTTAAACAAAACACAAAAGGAGTGGGGGAAACAACAAACGAACAACACCACACGAGAGATAAACAACACATCAAAGGAGTGGGATAATGTCAAACGAAGAAGCCAGTACGTGATTTAAACAGTACACAGAAGGAGTAAGAGTATCACAAATGAAGAACTCTACTTGAGAGTTAAACCACACACATAAGGAGTCGGATAAACAACAAATGTAAAATTCTACGAGTGTTAAACAACAGAATAAATGAGTGGGAAAATTACAAATGGAGAAGTCAATTTCAGATTTAAACAACACATCGTAGGGGTAATAAAATAACGAACGAAAAACTCTATTTGAGAGTTAAACAAAATACAAAAGGAGTGTGAGAAATAACAAACGAACAACACCACACGAGAAATAAACAACACATCAAAGGAGTGGGATAATGTCAAACGAAGAAGTCAATACGAGATTTAAACAATACACATAACGAGTAAGAGTATCATAAACGAAGAAGTCTACTTTAGAGTTAAACCACACACATAAGGAGTGGGATAAACAACAAATGTAAAATTCTACTCGAGAGTTAAACAACACAATAAAGGAAAGTTGAAATCTTTCTTTAGCTTTTAATTTACGCACTATCTTTCAATTCGTATAGCATAAACCCAAAAAAAATATATAACTTGTGGGAATCGATCTCCTCAGCAAAAAATCCAAAAATATTTTCTTTTTCGTATTAGTTTGTTTTCTTATCAAAAAAACAAAAACACATAACTTTAGATTTCTCTTTATTATCTTTCTAGTATTTTCTATTCGTATCTGCAAAGGTTTGTCTGTTAGTCTTTATGCAAGGTAGGAGAAGCGCGGGAACACCAGTAGTACCGTTTAAAGACGACATAGATAAGCCTGAAAGGCGAAGACTGTTTACCACTGCCATGTAATCATCCAGCAACATGAGTGGAGAAGAAAACAGCAACGACAATCCACCTGGTAAAGTCACAACTTCTGAACTTGAGCAACTGCTTAAGATTCGACTTGAGATCCAAGCTGAGAGAGAAGAACTGGAACAGGAAAGGCGAAGGATAGCCAATGAAAGATTGAGGTTAGATGAGAACCGAAGAAGGGATAACTACGCAAGGGTGGAACTGGTGGACAAAGACGACAGACCCACATGCAACTATGTTATGCCAAGGCTTACACCGCATGCCTCGAGCATCGATCTAGAGAGGATTGCGAGAGAATATGATCTGAAGGGAACTCATCTGAGCCAATTACCACACTTCTAGGGAACCCAACCGAGGACCCGATGCACTTTATGGGAGAAACAACAAATGAACAACACGACACGAGAGATAAACAACACATCAAAGGAGTGGGATAATGTCAAATGAAGAAGTCAATACGAGATTTAAACAATACACAGAAGGAGTAAGAGAACCACAAATGAAGAACTCTACTTGAGAGTTAAACCACACACATAAGGAGTCGGATAAACAACAAATGTAAAATTCTACTCGAGAGTTAAACAACACAATAAAAGAGTGGAATAATTACAAATGGAGAAGTCAATTTGAGATTTAAACAACACATTAGAGAGGTAATAAAATAACGAACGAAAAACTCTACTTGAGAGTTAAACCACAAACAGAAGGAGTGGGATAAACAGCAAATTAAAATTCTACTCAACAGTTAAACAACAAAATAAAGGAGTGGGATAATTACAAATGGAGAAGTCAATTTGAGATTTAAACAACACATCGGAGGGGTAATAAATTAACGAACGAAAAACTCTACTTGAGAGTTACACAAAACACAAAAGGAGTGGGAGAAACAACAAACGAACAACACCACACGAGAGATAAACAACACATCAAAGGAGTGGGATAATGTCAAACGAAGAAGTCATTACGAGATTTAAAAAATACACAGAAGGAGTAAGAGTATCACAAATGAAAAACTCTACTTGAGAGTTAAACCACACACATAAGGAATCGGATAAACAACAAATGTAAAATTCTACTCGAAAGTTAAACAAAACAATAAAGGAGTGGGATAATTGCAAATGGAGAAGTCAATTTGAAATTTAAACAACACATCGGAGGGTTAATAAAATAACGAACGAAAAGCTCTACTTGAGAGTTAAACAAAACACAAAAGGAATGGGAGAAACAACAAACGAACAACACCACACGAGTGATAAACCACACATCAAAGGAGTGGGATAATGTCAAATGAAGAAGTCAATACGAGATTTAAACAATACACAGAAGGAGTAAGAGTACCACAAATGAAGAACTCTACTTGAGAGTTAAACCACACACATAAGGAGTCGGATAAACAACAAATGTAAAATTCTACTCGAGAGTTAAACAACACAATAAAAGAGTGGAATAATTACAAATGGAGAAGTCAATTTGAGATTTAAACAACACATTAGAGAGGTAATAAAATAACGAACGAAAAACTCTACTTGAGAGTTAAACCACAAACAGAAGGAGTGGGATAAACAGCAAATTAAAATTCTACTCAACAGTTAAACAACAAAATAAAGGAGTGGGATAATTACAAATGGAGAAGTCAATTTGAGATTTAAACAACACATCGGAGGGGTAATAAATTAACGAACGAAAAACTCTACTTGAGAGTTACACAAAACACAAAAGGAGTGGGAGAAACAACAAACGAACAACACCACACGAGAGATAAACAACACATCAAAGGAGTGGGATAATGTCAAACGAAGAAGTCAATACGAGATTTAAAAAATACACAGAAGGAGTAAGAGTATCACAAATGAAAAACTCTACTTGAGAGTTAATCCACACGCATAAGGAGTGGGATAAACAACGAATGTAAAATTATATTCAAGAGTTAAACAAGAAAATAAAGGAGTGGGATAATTACAAATGGAGAAGTCAATTTGAGATTTAAATAAACACATCGGACGGTTAATAAAATAACAAACGAAAAACTCTACTTGGGAGTTAAACAAAATACAAAAGGAGTGGGAGAAACAACAAACGAACAACACCACAGGAGAGATAAACAACACATCAAAGGAGTGGGATAATGTCAAACGAAGAAGTCAATACGAGATTTAAACAATACACAGAAGGAGTAAGAGTATCACAAATGAAGAACTCTACTTGAGAGCAGATAAGGAGTCGGATAAACAACAAATGTAAAATTCTACTAGAGAGTTAAACAACAGAATAAATGAGTGGGATAATTACAAATGGAGAAGTCAATTTCAAATTTAAACAACACGTCGGAGGGGTAATAAAATAACGTACGAAAAACTTTACTTGAGAGTTAAACAAAACACAAAAGGAGTGGGAGAAACAACAAACGAACAACACCACACGAGAGATAAACAACACATCAAAGGAGTGGGATAATATTAAACGAAGAAGTCAATACGAGATTTAAACAATACACAGAAGGACTAAGAGTATCACAAACGAAGAAGTCTACTTGTGAGTTAAACCACACACATAAGGAGTGGGATAAACAAACAATGTAAAATTCTACTCGAGAGTTAAACAACATAATAAAGGAGTGGAATAATTACAAATGGAGAAGTCAATTTGAGATTTAAACAACACATCGGAGGGGTAATAAAATAACGAACGAAAAATTCTACTTGAGAGTTAAACAAAACACAAAAGGAGTGGGGGAAACAACAAACGAACAACACCACACGAGAGATAAACAACACATCAAAGGAGTGGGATAATGTCAAACGAAGAAGCCAGTACGTGATTTAAACAGTACACAGAAGGAGTAAGAGTATCACAAATGAAGAACTCTACTTGAGAGTTAAAAAAACCACACACATAAGGAGTCGGATAAACAACAAATGTAAAATTCTACGAGTGTTAAACAACAGAATAAATGAGTGGGAAAATTACAAATGGAGAAGTCAATTTCAGATTTAAACAACACATCGTAGGGGTAATAAAATAACGAACGAAAAACTCTATTTGAGAGTTAAACAAAATACAAAAGGAGTGTGAGAAATAACAAACGAACAACACCACACGAGAGATAAACAACACATCAAAGGAGTGGGATAATGTCAAACGAAGAAGTCAATACGAGATTTAAACAATACACATAATGAGTAAGAGTATCATAAACGAAGAAGTCTACTTTAGAGTTAAACCACACACATAAGGAGTGGGATAAACAACAAATGTAAAATTCTACTCGAGAGTTAAACAACACAATAAAGGAAAGTTGAAATCTTTCTTTAGCTTTTAATTTACGCACTGTCTTTCAATTCGTATAGCATAAACCCAAAAAAAATATATAACTTGTGGGAATCGATCTCCTCAGCAAAAAATCCAAAAATATTTTCTTTTTCGTATTAGTTTGTTTTCTTATCAAAAAAACAAAAACACATAACTTTAGATTTCTCTTTATTATCTTTCTAGTATTTTCTATTCGTATCTGCAAAGGTTTGTCTGTTAGTCTTTATGCAAGGTAGGAGAAGCGCGGGAACACCAGTAGTACCGTTTAAAGACGACATAGATAAGCTTGAAAGGCGAAGACTGTTTACCACTGCCATGTAATCATCCAGCAACATGAGTGGAGAAGAAAACAGCAACGACAATCCACCTGGTAAAGTCACAACTTCTGAACTTGAGCAACTGCTTAAGATTCGACTTGAGATCCAAGCTGAGAGAGAAGAACTAGAACAGGAAAGGCGAAGGATAGCCAATGAAAGATTGAGGTTAGATGAGAACCGAAGAAGGGATAACTACGCAAGGGTGGAACTGGTGGACAAAGACGACAGACCCACATGCAACTATGTTATGCCAAGGCTTACACTGCATGCCTCGAGCATCGATCTAGAGAGGATTGCGAGAGAATATGATCTGAAGAGAACTCATCTGAGCCAATTACCACACTTCTAGGGAATCCAACCGAGGACCCGATGCACTTTATGAGAGAATTCTATGCAATAGTTGGAGGAATACCATTGAACGGGCTCACGGAGTGTCAACTTAGAAGAAGGGTTTTCCCTAGCTGCCTTAAGGACAAGGCGAAGAACTGGCTTATCTCACTACCGCAAGGCAGCTTGACTACATGGGCGAGGTTTTCAATAAGTTTATGCTAAAATACTTCCCATTGAAGAAGACATCTGACCTGAAAAGTGAAATCCAAAACTTCAACCAACTAGACGGAGAAACATTCTACGAAGCGTGGGAAAGATACAAGGATCTACTTGACGGGTGCCCGATGCACTATTACGCACTGTTCAACAAAGTCAACAACTTTTATAAGGGAATTGACTCTATTAGCTAAGCACTTATTGACGGGGCGTGTGAAGGGAACCTGTTGGATGTACCCCCACGAAAGATTTGGGAGGTATGTGAGAACCTTAGCGAAAACTCCATGCAAAAGGGGCGAGGAAGAAGTGCCCGATCTAAAGAGGTTCGTGCCGTCGAGGAGGTCCCATGGAAAATGATCATGAAAAGGCTAGATGTTATAGAGGCCGAGCTATCTAAGAGA
Organism: Plantago major; assembly: GCA_026545765.1. Taxonomy (NCBI): domain Eukaryota; kingdom Viridiplantae; phylum Streptophyta; class Magnoliopsida; order Lamiales; family Plantaginaceae; genus Plantago; species Plantago major. Next base: position 42,735,400 of record CM048843.1, on the reverse strand, counting down.
GAGTCCGAAGGAGAAGATGGACACCAGGAACCGTCAGAGGAGGCAAACTGCATTCAAGATGGTGAACCGTCATCAAACCGAACTCCTCCGTCAGACCGAACCTGCACGAAGTTAGGCAACACCGGAGTCGACCTCTAACCCCTATAACACCGATAAGGGCAACCGCACCAGCTCAGCAGGAAATACCCCTTTTAGAAGGAAAGATCCATTTCATCATTAAGGAGCTGAAGACGGTAAGGGAGTTTATGGAAAAGCAAAAGGAAAGGGACGACAAGGTGGAGGCGTTTATTGAAAGAGCAGATGAAGTGCTCTGCAGGATCAATGAGAAGGTAGAAAAAGTTGAAGGAAGCCTAGTAAACATAACAAAAAGGCTGATGATACTTCTAGAGCAACGTGATGAGGGAAAAGAAGAAGACGAAGAATGTGAAGATGAGGAGGAAGCTATAATGCGGATAGATGCGGAAGAAAGGCGGACTTCTTATGTGTGTGGTTTAACATTACCTTATCCAGTGATAAGATTACCTTATCCAGTGAAAAACTTCTCGATAAGATTTCTAACTCTCGCTTTAACTTTACCTTATCCAGTGAATTACATATAGAAGGTGACTCCATGAGATTTTGTAAGTACCTCTACGGGGAAAAGAACCAATTGGAGAATTTCAGGAGAAACAAGAGGAAAGAAAATCCCTACTTCTGAACCAATATCCCCATGAGGGAAATCAACCCCTTGTCATTTCAAATTGCAGTCAACATAGGGAGCAAAAGGGTAGTAGGAACTCAGGACCTGGAGGCCGATGTGAATGTTATCCCTTTAGAGATGTACAAGAGACTCAGGTTAACAGGAAAGGTTGACGTTTATGGCATTTCCTACGACGTTGGCATGAGCATAACAAAGAACTATGGAATAGTTAGAAACGTGATCATCAAAATAGGTACTCTGATAGTTCCTGTGGACCTGCTGGTAGTCGACTACGAGAATGACAACAATAGAAACTTGTATCTGGGAAGGCCCTTTAAGATAGTGACTAACACCATTATCGATATAACCAGCAAAAGAGTTTTTGTGTTTGTTAATGGACTGCAGTGTGATGTAGAGCTATCCATCAGAAGGACGCATCTCAAGAAAGGGAAGCTAGTGGCTGAAAGACAGCCAAGGAGAAAGAAGGATCAACCACCTGAAGAATTTCAAGATGCACTGACAAAGATGAAGGAAATAGATAAGAACTATTTCTACTCGCATGAGATTCACTTCCGATTTTCGGATCCGATAGACAAGGAGAACAAACCTTATAAGATCTATATGGATAAGTGCATGACCAGAGGATGGAAATTGGGAAACGAGGAGCTATTCTACGAGAAATTCAAGGATGACAACGGTTTTAGAAACCCACTCAAAAATGAAGGTAGTACCCTCTACAAGTTCGAGTTTACAAGGGAAGGTGACCGATTCAACATGGGAGTGAAAGATTGGAATACCGACCCGAGTTTCATGGAAGACTGGCTGACTACTTGCACTGATGGAGAACAAGGGGGGGTCTTACCCCAGCAACTGAATCATCAATAACCAGGGGTCGAGCTATAAGACCTAAAACAAGCGCTTGTTGGGAGGCAACCCAAGGTCACGTTTACTTTTACACATTTACATTCGCATTTTCAATTTTTGTCTTTTTCTCGTTTTCCGTGCCCAAAAATATTTTTCGAAAAAAATTTCAAAACTTTTCAAGATTTCTTATTTATTATGTTTGCTTTTTGAAAAAAAAACCAAAAAGAATCGAAAAAATGCAAAACATCGCGAAAGAGGAATGAATGACCTCGGTCATTACCATCAACCCTTGTGAGTCGCTCCCAACTCACCTCCCCCTTGTAAAATCTCCCAAAAATGTTTTTTTTCCTCTTCCCACTTCCTTTCTCTTCCAAAATTCTTCACCTGCTCTATAATTTTATCTTCCCCATTGCATAATTAGCTTGCCCATCCATCATCAACATCAAGTAAGTGATCTTTACTGATTATTATCCTCTTTACATCTTCAATTCGATGCTTAAATCTTTTTAACTATTTGCTTACACTTTCTTCTTGCTTCTTGAGTGCTTTGCAATTATGTGCTTCAACTGATTGATTTGTTGATGTTTGAGATATGTGGATACATGCTTACTTTTAGTATTCACTATATTAACACTTGCTTGATGGAGATTTGACAAATCGTTTGAGGATCTGAAGATTTTTGTTCTTGCCTCCCAAGTGTTCGATAAAATGTCTCAATAGAATAAACTCCTTTGTCGACCCCTTTCTCCCTCGATTACTTGCTCACATGATCTTAACTTGTTGAAGTATGCTTAGAAAACATATTTGCATTGTCATATGCTCATAGGATGGAGACTACATTACAATTTGCCTTTCAACTTGGTGCTTGACACAATTTGAAAACTTGAGTTGCTTGCCTAGTTATTGCATTACTTTGAAGTGGCTATTGATCTTATTACAAGCTAGAATCTTGCATTTGAATTGTGCTGCACATTAGGTTTGGGGGAGGAGAAACCCCGTTGAATTTGCATGTAAGCTTTAGAATTAGTTTAACTCCAAACATGCTATCTCACACACTTTTTGGCCTAGGTACTATGGGAAGAAACCAAGGAGGAAAGGATGTAGGTGAACCAAGCACTAAGAGAGCAAAGAAAGGAAAGAAAGTGGCATCGGCGACCCTTTCAAGCAACGCTCAGAGTTGGCTATTTGTTAATAGCGCCCGAGGAGTAATCCCCGAGAGAAACATAGAGATCGGGTGGGGAATGAACCATGCCTTAAACTGGATACACGATGTTTTGAATCTCTATGTTTGGGGAACTTTCACTTCCATCCTCCAAGGGTACGACATAGAAATAGTCCGGGAGTTCTATGCGGAATACTTCCAACTGAAGATTGACAAGCCGGATGATGCACTTGTGAATCACCCCATCACCGTACGAGGGGTATAGTTCATGTTTGGGCCGGGAGCTATCAACGAGTACTTCAACATTCCCGAGGAGCACATCCATGGCGAATACAAGGAACCGACATATCACGAGTTGGAATATGGAGATATCCTACCAAACATCCCAAGGGTATTACTTGGAGAAAGATTTAGAGGGGATGTAGTGGGAATATCCATCCCGAGGGCTACGGTCAACGAAAAAGCAAGGTTTTGGATGCACTTTGTAGAGACCAACTTGAAACCAACCCTGCACCACGAAGGGCTTAAAGATGATGTAGCCACACTTGTCTACGCAATTATGGAGGGTCACTACATTGATGATGGAAGAACCATCATGAAGGAAATGCAATTGGTGAAGAGGAACAATAGAAGGAACCTACCATTTCCCAGTATTATCACCGCAATATGCAAGAAGAATGGGGTTCCTACTTGTGAGTCAGGATACGCTCCACTCATAGAAACTTTTGATGAAGGCAGAACCATCCACCTCCTTGAGATGCACGAGAAGGTTTCCGAAGCCGAACTTAGAAGAAGGGAGGTAGCGGATCCGCCGCAAGGAGCATTTAACATGAGTTCGTTTAACGAATTTGTGAACAACTATCAGATGGGAGTCAAGGGAGTGCGCGAAGGCGAGATGAAATGAAAGAAATGGGCCAGAGGTTGGAGTGGAACAATCATGTTACCTACCTACACAACTACGAGCAAATCTCTTTCCAGCAAGAGAACATTAGCGGGTATGGTCACTTTGAGTATCCACCTTATTACCCACCACCGCAGCTCTATCCACCACCCGAGGTCGATCTATCGCAGTACTACGAAGGCTATCAAGGATTTTATCCTCCACCGCCTCCTGGAGGATCTTCATCCTAAACCACTGTCTGGTTGGAGAACACATCACCGAGTGGGGAGTATCTTTTCTTTTTCTCTTTACCTTCCTAGGTTCTCTATCTGCTCTTAGCTAGGTTTGGGGGAGGAATTTGACTATTACTTGCTCGGTCTGTAATAACTTTATATACTCGCACTTAGTAGTTTGCAGTTTAATTTATGTTTTAATTTTATATGTTACATCTAAGGTCTTTTACTTTTTGAAAAAAAGGGTTGATCTGTGGAAGAGTACTAAGTGTAAATTATGACTAAGATGAGGGGTTATGGATTTGTTTTCATGCTTCGCTGCTTGCTGATTATATGCTCTGACCAAATCGACCCATGCTACTTTGACGAGTGAGTTTACTTGCTACTCTAACTAAAGTCATATATGCAACCGTGTGAACACTGCTACCCTTGAGTCCTTATTTGTCAGCAACATGAATATGATTAGTAGTACTCACCTTTCTGAATCATGTTCTATACCTTTCACTAACCCCATTGAAAGCTTTTTGAGCCCTTGTGAAACTCCACAATACATCCTATACATGCTTTACTTAAGCGATGACAGAAACCTACTGCCGAGCTTGAACGAATAAATGAAGCAATGAGTTCCAAAGAATGGAGGACAATCATGTTGATCATGATCAAGAATTGGTTTAGGGGAAAGTAGAGAAGAAAACCCTAACCCTAGTTCGAGATAATGGTTTGGGGGAGAAGTGGAAGATGAACATCATCAAATGGTAACCCTGTTGGCCCTACTGTTGTATTCCTGGTGCTAAAAACCACTAGCTCTTGCTCCAGAAAAAATAGAGAAGAAAATACCCAAAAAAAGCAAAGGTGCAAAAGTCTCGGAGTGGATCTGTGGTCCTTGTGATCACCATTTTCGTGTTGGGCATGTTACAGATACTACCCACATACTGGCGTGGCCCTAAAAAGCTACATGTCCGTGAGAGTTGATGGCATGTATACCAAACTAGCACGCACAAAAATGTGGAATTCGGTAAAACAAACACTACCAAAAAATGTAGAGACTAAAAGATCCCAATGATGGCCAACCAAAAGCATGCAAGTCAGTAAAACGACTGCAAAAAATAGTATGTCAAAAGAAAAAGGAAAAGAAAATAGAAAAAATAAAGGAGCAAGTAGTCTATGTGTGAAGCAACCGATGAAGTAGTTATGATGATGAAGGAGAAGTTGAAGATTTGTCATTGAGAGAAGACGAAGTTGAAGGAAGGAACTCGGTGTCCAAAAGGATAAGTCCCCCTTAAATACCCTTTGTTCTGCCTTGCTCATCTTTTAATGATGCTTAGCCAAACACTCCTCTATATTATCTTACCTATTTTACTTACCAAGTTAACCTAAGTACTACTTTGATTTGTGCCTTGACTTTTGGGAGCAAGATTGCATAACGTTACCGCGAGGTAATGACTTTAGAGTACACCTAGAAGGACATTAGGTTACACTTGTAACCGTTGGTTGTAGTGAGTGATGCTTACTTGTTATTTTCATGATGTGGAGTCGTAGAGGTTGGAGTTGAAACTAAGCGAGTCAGTAGAGTTTGAAACCCTAGAAGCTGACTGCTTGTCTATGTGGTGGTTTATGCTCTTTATTTATTTTATGGTCACTTCTTAATTATCGTTTTTGTCTTGCTCAAGGATGAGCAAGAAATTGGTTTGGGGGTGTGATGTGACAATGAAATGTGCGATATTGCATGCTTTTAGACCCTCATTATTTGCCTTAGATTCAATATTTGTATCATATTATGGTCAATTACCAACTTCCTGTGTATTTTGTAGGTCATGATCGCATTTTTGAGGAATTGCATGATTTCAGGCGCCAAAACGACATATTTGAGTGAAATCGAGAAAGTTAAGCAAATACGCTGAATTGGCCTTTGCACGGAGTTTGAGGAGTCAAAAACATGTCATGTGACCAACCAATGCGAAGATAATTGAAGATGCAACAACATTGTAGAAGACCACTTTTCGAGGAAACGAAGTTACGAAGCCCGAAATCGAAGAACAAAGAAGAACAGAAAAACTTGCAGAAATCGAAGATGGCGGTCGACTGTGGACTGCAGAAGCTTCTCTGCGGCCCACTGTCGACCGCAGTGAAGGGTCTATCTGGTTTTTGGGCCTTTTCCTGGCCTGTCAGGCTAGAGCCCGCCTTTCTAAACCTTCCTTATTGAAGAATGGCGGCCAGAGCACAAAATTTCAAGTATAAATAAGACCTCGGTGGTCTCATAATTCTACACCGCTCATAAAGCATCTATCCTGAGAGAGAACCAGTCCTCGGGGAAGTGAAAACCCCAAAATCGCTGGCCGTCAGGCACCCAGAAGGAGGAAACCCTAGAAGCAGCACGAATACATCAGAGACTAAGATTCTTCTTCTTCTTATTCTTCTTATTCTTATTCTTCTTTCTTTCTTGCTTTTCAATTTCTGTCAAGTATTACTATGAGTAGCTAACTTTCTCTTGTAAAGGCGAACCGCCGTAACTCTGCTTTTGCTACTTCTTTATATAACGTGATATATTAATGGAATAGTTATTAGGCGTAAATCATGGTTATACAACTCTATACATCCTTCGTGGTGTGATGTTTAGCTGAGCGACATAGTAGTTTCATTGAACTGAGTAGGGTTACTCGTGCCGACTACGCCTCATGCACCATAGTATTGCCATGCTGTCGTTAGAGGTAATCACGTAGGATTTTAGCTAGGAAGTTGGGAGTAGCATAGCAGAGGGAGGTCGGGGATCCTTTACACCTTTCCACCATCGATTTCGTCTCATTAATTAGAGTTTACTTCGATTCAATAAATCTGTCCGCAATTATTATGTTTACTTTCTACATGCAATTTACATACGTTATTTGCTTGTTCATATGCTATGTGTCTGTGGAGAACGACATCCTGAGTCAGCTTTCCACTGTGGATTTGAGGACTTCCGACATATAAATTTAATCTTTGATTGGATTTAGAGATTATAGGTTATACAACGAAAATCAAAATCTCTGAGTGCACATCACCCGCAAAATCCGTTCCACTATATTACCCGAGGGTAATGTTGAACCATATCAAGGAGCAACGTGTTATGCTGATTTTGAGGACGGTTGACAGGGTTATTTATGAGACATTTTGTGATGCATTTTATGCACATGGCTTGCTAGATGGGACACTTAGTACATCGATGCTATAAAAGAGGCAAGTTTATGGGGATTTGGTCGATATGTGATGCATTTGTATTGCATGTTAATCCTGTCGAACAATATGTCATGACCTATTGGTTATGGTTGATGAGGTCACTATGTGCAACAGACTTACCCTTGGCAGCGAGCTTGCGGGTATTTTTTTCATGAACATGAATGTTTGCCCACATAATTTTAATGAGGAAACAGGTACAGCATTTCTTAGATATTAACAAATGTATTATATCTAGTAAGTCTACTAGACAACACCAAGCTTATTATATGGGATGAAGCTCCAACGGCTAACATGTTTTGTTTTGAGTCGCTTGATATAAGCCTTCGAGATGTCATCAAAAGGGGAAAAATCCATTTTTGATACCTTAAGTTGTGACAGTTACCGTTTTGTTACATTTAGTTGTGACTGTCCAATTTTGGTACCTTATGTTTCATATTTGTCCAATTTTGGTACTCCATTAGTCAAACTTAATGAACTCGTTAATTTTGACAGAATTAGTAAGAATTAGCGTGAATAGGTCGATTTTCCATCAAGTCGTACATGCGCTCTTTATAAAATATTTATAAATTTTAATTAAAAAATTTAATTCATTTTTTCATTTAACAAATTAAAAAGTAAAGCGTGTTTCCTAGCTAAATTATTCAAGCTGACTTTTCTTTGTTTGATGCTTTCGCCGGCGAGAATACTACAAGAAAACAGGGCATTTGTGACGAAGAAATTGCAACAAAATTTGAAGTCGTTGCTAGTAGCGACGGATTACCTACTAAATACCAACAAATTTTACACATGAATATAATTTGTGACGTTAGCAACAACTTAACAACAAAATTACCAACAGATTTATTTTTCGTTACAAAATAGCGCAACTGTGACGATGACATTCCAACAAAATTTACTTTCGTCGCTAGTAGTGTCAAATTACCTACAAAATACCAACATAGTTTTCCACATGTATATCTTATATCAATAGCAACAACATACCAACAAACTTTACTACAAATTTAATTTTGTTAACTATTATGTTGCAATTTGTTGCTTCAATTTGCAACAAGTTCCTAGACTTCACCAATTGTAAGTACAGTAATAGACCTTCTTGTCTAGTTAGCCAAAATAATCCTAGACTTAGAATCTCTCAACAACCAAGAAAAATTAGCAAACTACACTTCAGCGGGAAGGAACCAAATTACACTAGGTCCTGAAAGCAACAAGATACACAAGTCCATTACAAATGGAGACAAACTCCTAACAATAAGATCAAAAATATATAACCAAAGAGCTGACTATCATAGACAATCTGAACCTATCAACTCTAGAAAGCCAACAACAAAAACCTAGAAAGCAAACATCACAATTCTGAAAAAGATCCGCTAGCAAACAGAAACATATATCTCCAGAAATCATACGGACTTACACCAATCCTTTAAGAAATCAACACCACCAAACGAGGAGGTGAAGAGCAACAAAAATCTAGTTACAAGAGTTGAATATACTCAACTAAAGAAAAAAGTAAACCAAAAGTAGATTAATCATAAACAACCTGCTAATGTTTAAGCATTACTTTGGTAAAGTTACCTGAAGGGTATAGTATAAGAGGGTCCATTGATGTACAGGTTGATATTGCATACAAATGTACTTAGTAGGAGTATAGATGGTTACATCAAAAAATGGCTAAGAGATGCTATGAGATATCTCGTCAATGTGAAAGCCAGAAGAAATAGAACGCATACCTGATGTTCATATATATAGCACCACCTTGTATCCTTCTCTTTAAGTGGATCAAATGTGACATAGTGACATGCATCCTTGAACCCTTGAAATAACAGAGAATACAGTTTGATAATACGATAGGAGAAAAATATATGAAATTATTTATTTTTGTTAAGAAATGTGGCCGTATACTAGTGAACTTGATCAACGATCCTAGTGACCATACTATTACTTGTAAATTCCAAGTACTGTCTAAATGCTTCCAACCAGCATAACCTCCCATCTCAAAACCAGAAATCAAATTCATTGGTAGGAGATACACAACCTTGCCTGATCTGGAAAATGGTTAGAATTAGCCACACATGCCGTAATTTGCACCGTCTTAACTCTGAACACAAATTAATTTCCTAATGCATTATATTGACTATCAATCATCAAATAGACTTAAAGTGTTTAATAGCAGTACACACACACACACACACACACACACACACACACACACACACACACACATATATATATATATATATATATATCACACTTAATTCTTTAAAATATTGATTCATTCTTCATATTCTTGATTGAGTTTAATTTTATATTAATAGAAACATCCAGTTCACTACAGAATATGAGCATGAGTAGCTTAAGAAAACAACTCATGAGCCAATTAAATTATCTAATTCATCAATCATTAACATATATGAGCATGAGTAGCTTAAGAAAACATCTCATAAAATTTGCTTCTTGTAATCAGAGTATTATTTTATAGAAGTATAGTACAGGTAATCTTTCACAATTAAATCTTCGGAAAACCACCGATTAAAAAGTTGATTCTTTTGACGCATTCAAGAACTAGCTAGGACATGGTCATCCATATATAATATTACTAAATTGCAAGAGTTCTTTACCATGATGCAGATTGATAAGAAGATTGGGGATTGAGACCTGACCTCCTCCAAAAGGACGTCAACCCAACGTATGAGGGATCGGACTGCAGTTCTTAATGATTGCCGCTTACAATATATATGTTCTTCCTCTGTGCACTTACGAACTCATAATCTGCAATAATAAATAGATCAGGAAACAAGAAATTCTTACTGTAAGTAGAAGTGCACAGAGGAAAATAGAGCGGACTAATTCTTACCTTTGAAGTCGGAAAAGAGAGCGGCAACAAAATTAGGGATTGGAGAAGAATTCTCTGAATTTGACAGGGGTTTGGAGGATGGGGAGTCACAAGATTTGATGAATGTGGTGGCGGGATAATATAGCGGGAAAGGAGCAATGACTGCGCGCTAAAATTAAGAGATGACCTAAAATTGAGTTCATAATTTTACTACTTCAATATTTTTTATATATAATAATTCTTACTTCCTAATTGTAAATTAGTAAGAGATGGGGATATGAGTTTGACTTTGATGTTACGGAAAACAAATTATCTTAATCTTTTTTTAATCCAATTAAGCGTAATTTGTAAAAACAAATCTTCATCCATCCATCCATATATTATATAAAGCACATGGTCTAAACCTCACTAGATTCAATCAGTCCTACGTGGAATTTTGTTGAATTAGTTGTATTTTAACCAGTATATTTTCAATGTTATTTTTGGTATGTTGACTGTGTATATAATTTTTAGTAAATTTCATATAATTTTATCTACAAAATTCATAAAAATATTTTGAACATGTATTTGAATGCACCGTGACAAGACGAATCCATAGAAACCAATCTTGAATACTATTATTAATTAAATATTTTTTTGTTCATTAAAATAAAATATAAATTTATTGAATAAGATAAAATAAAATAATGAAATTTTAAAAATAGAGCATTTAGTAAATTCAATCCTACGTGGAATTAGTTGCATTTTCATTCGGTATATACATATTTCACAATTTATTTTTGGTATGTTGGCTGCATATATAATTTTTATTAAATCTCATATAATTTTATCTACAAAAATCCGAAAACTTTATTGAACAAATATTTAAATTCCCCGTGCCAAGATGAATCTATAGACACCAATCTTGAATACTATTATTCAATAAATAAATTATATTATTTATTAAAATAAAATATAAATTTATTAAATAAGATAAAATAAAATAATTAAATTAAAAAATATAACATTTATTAAATTAATTCAATCCTACATGGATTTTGTGGAATTAGTTGCATTTTCAACCAGTATATATTTCACTGTTTATTTTTTGTATTTATTAAGTCTCATATAAATTTATCTATAAAACTCCGAAAAATATTTATATTTATATTAATAGATATTTATATTTTCAATTAATATATAATAGATATTTATATTTTCAATTATACATTTTGATTCTACGGTTGAGCAGATTTCGGGTAGGGGGAGAGAATTTTGTTGCATAAAGTTTTGTCAGATTAAACGTGAGAAACTGAAGCTAATGTTTTAGCGCTTAAATTATCAATTGGGTGTTCTTATATAATATAATATAGAAAGTTGATGAGCTAAACCCACCATATTCATTCAAATTCAATCCATCCTACGTGAAATTTTGATTGTACGGTTAAGCAGAGTCTGGATAGGGGAACGTAGTAGTGTCACTACAAAAATCGCTCAGAAGCGACGGATCATCCGTCCGCCTCTGGCGACGGATCGGCGACGGATAGAAAATCCGTCGCCCACCGAGCTAATGGCGGATAACAATCCGTCGTCAATTCATGACAGTTAGACGGATTGACCTTTTTTTTTTAAATTGATAATGGGGCGACGGATAGATTCTATCCATCGCCCCATTTCTATTTTTTTTAAAAAATAAAATCCGTATTCGAATTTTTATATTCGTATACGGATTAATTCGTATCCAATTTGTATTTGTATACGAGATATTGATTTGTATTCGTATACGGATTAATTTGTATTCGAATTTTTATATTCGTATCCAATTTGTATTAAATGCAGTGCGGTGGTGGTGGGAGGAGAAAGGTGGTGCGGTGGTGGCAGTGGTGGTGGCAGGGTGGTGGTGGTGCAGTGGTGGTGGGAGGAGGAAAGGTGGTGGTGGTGGGAGGGTGGTGGTGGTGGTGGAGGAGATGGTGGTGGTGGCAGGGTGGTGGTGCGGTGGTGGTGGGAGGAGAGAGGTGGTGGTGGTGGTGGTGGAGATGGTGGTGGTGCGGTGGTGGTGGGAGGAGAGAGGTGGTGGTGGTGGTGGTGGAGATGGTGGTGGTGGGAGGAGAGAGGTGGTGGTGGTGGTGGTGGAGATGGTGGTGGTGCGGTGGTGGTGGGAGGAGAGAGGTGGTGGTGGTGGAGATGGTGGTGGAGGAGGATGGTGGTGGAGGATGGTGGTGGTGGAGGAGAAAGGTGGTGGTGGGAGGAGGAGGAGAGGAGAAATGGAGGAGAAGTGGTGGAGGAAAGGAGGTGGTGGAGGAGATATATGGTTTTTTTTTTAGGCTTTTAGCGACGTCGCTAATGTTTTTTTTTTTTTATTTTCCGGCTATAGCGACGGATAGATCTATCCGTCGCTAAAAATAGCGACGGATAGATCTATTCGTCGCTAAATTTTTTTTTTTTTTTAAATCTTGGTCAACGCTCTGTAGCGACGAATAAACTTATCCGTCGCTCTGTAGCGACGGATAAGTTTTATCCGTCGCCAAATGGGGCGACGGATAGAATCCGTCGCCCCGTTTGGCGATCCGTCGCTACAGGGGCGACGGATCCGTCGCCCCTTTCCGTCCCGTTACAGCAGAATTCTTGTAGTGTGTTGTTGCTAAGATCATGTGATCAATATTATTTGCTTAGTGACAAAATTTTATGTCTTATGGTTGCTGAAAATGCGGAAGGTTTACCATCTAAATTAAAACTAAATTTATTCGAGCTTTTGAGTGGCAACATGTAGTAATTGATAGGGATTTTTCTTTGGTGATTAAATTTCTTAAATCGACAAATTTTAGCTTTGCCCCTTTGTTTCAATTTTCAAAGAAATTCAGGTATTTGATAAAAAAGTTTATTCCATATCTTTCACTATTAAACCTACCTATATACAAATAATTAATCATTTATCTCCATCTTCATGCCCGATATTGATTATCTGTTTGTATTAATAAAAAAAAATCAGTTTGTCGTATTTTTTCTTTTTTTTTTCTTACTTTTCAATTGGTGTTTCTCCAATTATGGAGGATGGTCCAAGCATAAAAGAAGTAGAAAAGTACTAAATAATATACTTATTTAAGTCATAGTTATCATGAAAATAATTAAGTTTGAGTGTACATCTTCAACAAAATTAAAACATTTCGATATAATAGATAGATGTTGATGAAGTGCATGATATACTCTAAGAACAATACTAAGATAATCCAAGTTTACAAGAATGGAACTTATACAACCTTAGACCATTTCCAATGGTCATGGTGATGGCCGTGATTAGTGGCATCCGTGAGCCACGACTGAGACGACGATAAAATCTGAAAAAATCATGTCCAATGGGTCGTGGCCACGACCATGAAGTGTTTTTAATAGATTATTATTGTTATTATTATTATTATTATTTTTAATTAAATAAATCATTTCATCCACTAAAATAAAATATTAATCTCATATAACTTTATCTATAAAAATCCAAAAAATATTTTCAACATATATTTGAATTCGCCGTGACAAGACGAATCTATAGACACCAATCTTGAATACTATTATCAATTAAAAAAATTATTTTATTCGTTAAAATAAAATATAAATTTATTGAATAAAAAATGAAATAATGAAATTTTAAAAATTAAAAACGACTCATTTAAACACATTATAAATAATTAACGTTGCATCAAACGTTCAAAATGATACTCATTTTAAATAGTTTAGCATCAAACATTCTGGACAAACTAAAATATACAATTATTTTGATTAGCCTCATATATATATATCCATACGACCATACCATTTGTGCACTATCGGTTATTCTGGGCACTTTCGTATATTTTTCTACTATATTCTAAAGTTGATGGTTTACTTTGAAGCACATATGATCCGCATGTTCATAAATGTTACTTCGAGCGCTTTCTAATTACTCGGACATTTTCTAATACAAAATTAATGTAAAAAGAAATTCATGTTAAATTGTATTAACTCTCTACACTTCTTTTTATTTTTGAATTTAGGTTTCGACTTTTTTTTAAATACTTATGTATGAAAGATAATGAATAGTCGTAGGAGATAGTGAATAAAGTAGAAGAGGTGAGAAGGTAAAGAATAAAGTAATAAAATAATTTCAATTTTTAGGCATGTGAAGATGAGATCTATCCATATATTATAAATACCAGTTTTTATTATCAATTCTAGCTATAGTACTCTGGCCTCAAATCAATGTGAGAAATTCTTTCATTTTTTTAGATTAAAAAATTACAAAACAATTATAATCAGGGTAAATTTATTTTTGATGCCAAGTTAATGCGTATTTGGTTACCTTTACAATTTTAATCTAATTTTGGTTACATAATTCTGCCAATGATATTCAACCTTTGTAACTATTTATAAATGTGATCAATCAAATCTTCTAAATTCCATAATTCCATCAAAATCGCCACCCGCACACTAATTTTCTTAATGGACATGAATCCAGATAGGACATTTGGGTCTATGCTTGACATAGTCCCTTCAACTGATCTTCTAAGAATGTTCTATGAATCGTGTACTACGTGCTGTTTTCAGTTCCAGGAGATAGAAGAGACACACGTGAGCTAATTGGCAATGTGTTGATCTTTACATGTCTATCAACAACATTTTACATGTGAAGACTTTCAATTTCCTTTTCTTTATGTGTAAGATTCGATCGGTAGGATGAGGTATAAGGTTTCTCTTCTCTACGATCTCTGGCCGGAAGGACTACTGGTTCTATCCAACCCGAATTTCAACTCCGTTCGAAATAATGATGTTCAGGTCCGGTCGGGTAAAAACTACATTTTTTCCGGCGGAGGGGCGGGGGGTCTGCATATACTCTCTAGGTGGGGAAACTCTCTTCAATCTTCTCTCTACTTTCTTGATACATAACGGGCCTGGGGGATCTAATACTCTCTATGTGGGGAAAATCTCTTAGATCTTCTCTCTACTTTCCTGATCTCCATAACGAGCCGGGAGAGGGCGGGAATCAACTGCTACTCTCTAGGCGGGGAAACTGGCTTCGATCTTCTTTGTACTTTCTTGATCTCCATGATGGGCTGGGGAAACTCTCTTCTATCTTCTTTTTACTTTCTTCATCCATGACGGGCCCGCGGGGGAGGGGGGATAACCGTACCACGTGAAATTATGTTCGTAGAATAATAATTTTTGTGTCTTTGGTGGGGTGACGCATACCACCGCGGGGTTGCTGGGAACCGAGGGGTTAAAAAAACAAACGTAACATGTGAAATTACGTTTGTATAATATTTTTGTGTGTGCGTGTGGTGGGGTGACCACATATCACCGCGAGATTGTTGGGAACAACCCTATTGATTGTGTTGTATACTTTTGTATTTTATTTTGGTTCCGTTTGACGAATAGATTTTTTCGTAAAAAAACATGTACATGTTACTAATTAACAAGTCGGGTATGGTAGGACCCTATTTTTACATTTTATATAGTTAACATAAATAAACACTCAATGATATAATATTGGATGAAGAATGACTATCGAACGACACCACGACCATTAACATTGTCTACAAGGAATTTTGACTATCTTATTTTCTCGATTAATTTATTTAATCCTCACATTTCTATTTATTATTAAAAGTAAATTATACCGTGGCATCGCCACGGGTTAGTACTAGTACATCACTAATTGACGTATAGTTTTACGTGAAAAATTAAAATAAAATATAAAAAAGTGGGAAAAATATAACTTGTATAGGCTAATTAAAATATAGTCTGAAAATGAAAAATGTGTGAAGTTTTACGGACGGACAAATATATAGTACTTTACTTTGATTATGAAATTATCTGCATATATAACGCCCAAACTCTCAAGAAGTTGGGGGATTAAACGGATTGAAAATGATACTCATATCAACAGGTGCACCTTTCTTTTTGCAAGCATCCATAAAAAATTCAGAGTTATGTGTGGTATCTTATGATGGGTGAGCAGACGGAAAATCCCCCTTCGCCCACTGGTGAGGACAAAGGGTGCGAAAAACAACATGTGTTGGTACGATGGGGTCAGCGTGATCACCCGAAGAGCAGACAAGGAATAACCACGACGACCCAAACATGGTTGTGCAAAGATAGAAAAATTCCCCTCATCCTATAAAATATTAGTCATTGTGTGCCGTCCCATTGAACTTCATACACTAATAGTCATGTAATTACGCACACTATACTGTATAAAATACATTTCACTTAGTGTTGCAGTGAAGGCCATGCAGTGAATCGATTGAATACCAAAGGTGTATTAGTGACGATTCCACCTGAGTTGTTACACTAGCTGAGCTCGACTTGTTCGATAAGGTGTTCATGTCGAGTTCGTTCAGTTACTGATTCAAGTAAGTCTCGACTCGTTGACACTCAACTAGTCTTGAATGGGCTAAATTTCTTATAACTATATGTATTTTTTAGTAGCGAACTCAACTAAAGTTGGAACTAAAACGGTAATTCTCTTTATTAACGAGTTGAGCTGAGTTTGAGTAACGAGATACTTCACTCGCCAAACGCCACACCTCTGTCTCTTACCCCCCCCCCCCCCACATTTACTTTTAGTGTTTCATTTTTACTTTATCTCTTTCCAATTAATTTCATACGATATTTACTTTTTTATCTCATTTATACTAGTTTTTGGCCCGTCGATACTCGACGGGTATGATAAAAGTCAAATGAGTAGTCCATATTGAACTCCACAATTATTACAATCGTTATTTCTGTTTGCAAACATTACTAATTGGAGTCATCAAAAGTTCATATAAATATAACCCATCGTAATATTGAACAAATTTTTTTTTAGTGAAAATTAATACGCTTGATATAAATATAGTGTATAAGTCACTTTTATAAAATGAAGATATACCTTTGAAACACTTCTTTACACAACAGGTTGGTTGTATCATATGTGTTATCACCCTGGGAGTAAACCAATACTTATATAACCTTTGTGGTGACCTTGAATAGAGCAACATTAAGTTATTATGGCTTAATACATGTGTGGAGTGGTAAATTCTGACGTGTAGATTGTCCTTGACTTTTGCTTATCGTCATGGCAAATTAAGAAAATTGGTATAGGGAACTCCCTGACAAGCTGAGAGGGAGGTTTGATTAGTATGTTGGGCTTATCATCACCTTAAGAATGATAGGATTTTGTCCTACATTTATTTCATGCATCACTTTTGCCTCGATTAAATGCATTCCAAGAGGAGTAACTCTCAGTCTCATGTCATTGCACAACTTTAAAGCGTAATCAATATTCCTCAAAAGCATAACCATACATCAAACTTTAGCACATCCTATGATTAGTCGCACCTGAGCAATTAATATGTTAAATAATTTGACGCATAAGACCTCTTCCAAACTACACTTTTAAATGGGCATGTTCTATCAAACATCATGTAAACCGGCACAATACTCATTCTAAATAATGGTGTTCGAGTCCGGGTGGGGTATATACCTGAATATGTTCCATACCCGTACGTGAAACATGGCCCCAACCCGACACCACCCGTCAACCCGATAAAAAACCACATTGCAATAAAGTTTACGATTATGTTAGTGAAATAATAAAGTCTTATAGTGGTGAGTGGGGTCATGCGGACCCACCCGTATCGAGACATTGTGAAAACTTGTGAGAAATTATGTTAGTGAAATAATAATAATTTTTAGGTAGGCACCCGCAACCCCCCCCCCCGAAAAATCATCAGAACGTTTGAAAAATGATATTATATTAATGCATGAAATGCAAATTTTATATTTCTTGGGTTGGGGTGGTTGCCCTATAAAAAATTCACTTATTCAATTTGAGTATGTCAAATATATGGGTTGTGTCTTACCTACATCCAAATCTTAATAGGATGTTGGGTTTTTTATACCCTACAGCATGCTGCACTACCTCCTGATGCTTTAATATGTTGTACGGTATAACAACATTTAATGTATATGGTACAACCTTTAAAGCATCAGGATGTAGTGCATCATGCATTAGGGAAGAGGAAACCTAGGATGTTGTATATGTAGATTCGATTTTTCTTTCACACCCATGGTAAATACATACTTTGTAAAATAAGCCCAGAGAAGGAAGGGATTACATACAATGTAAGTATGTGAAAACAATTACATTCAAACCAAAAAGTGATCATCTTTACTTTTTACCAAATACTTTTATTCAGATGTAGTGAAATGCAATGTGTAAGTTATATGAAAATAATTACATTCAAACAAAAAAAAAGTGATCATCTTCTCTTTTTACCAAACACGTGTATTTAGTTGTACTGAATTGCAATTCATAAAGTTTATTTTAGTTCACTTACACCCAACTTATTTATTTATTTAACTGTAAAATTTACATCATATTTTCCAAAAATCCCAATATTTACAAAAAATTAAAATAATTATAAAAAACATTATTAAAATTATTTTTTTAAAATAAAATGCGTATTATAATTTTTTTTTAAATGATTGGAGCTTCCATGGGCTTCGATCAAGAGCTATTACAACTTTTGATCAGAACTATAAAATCTCCAAAAGACTCCGATATGGGCGTCATATAAGACCCAGATATGTTTCGTACCCATTTATGGAAGAGACCTGACATAAAATAATTAAATAGTTGGGCATTTAACCAAACTTGGACTCACACCCTTACATGGTTCAATTTGGACCCATAACTCTTCATGCTACCTCCTATGAATTTAAGCCAGTGGTCATATAGTACCCGGTCCCTAGTTAAAATTAACTTTGAATATGGTCCAAGAAAGTAGAGTATGCATACATACCATTTAAGCTTTTAGAATGGGAGGGTTGGACCCGACCAGTTCACTAACAATTATACAAATTATAGTGACGAACAAAAAATTTTGTTGTAAATAAAAGATATTATAAATTATATTTAATAAATTATTTACCTCTTCATCCATAAGGATAACCTCAAGACGCTCTATTCCAAATTTATCCTTTTTGGACCATAAGAATAAAAAACGGATGTCAAGACTTCAGAACTTGGCTGACTTCTCCAAACAGTAAGAGGTTTGATCGAACCCATCTTCGACGCTTCTAATACTAACAGTCTCTAGATAATTCATCTAAAGACGAACCTATGTTATTAATAAAAACATTAATATTCTTAATCAAAACATTTATGTTGTTAACAAAAAACATTGTTTATGTATGAAAATGACCATTCTTAACAACATAGACACTTTGATTAACAACATGAATGTTTCTATTAACAACATAGGTCCGTCCCTACATAAGTTATCTACGTACCGTCTCTCTAAAGACTTTGTGTATATTCTTAATTAAAATATTTATGTTGTTAACAAAAAAAACATTGTTTATGTATGAAAAGGACCATTCTTAACAACATAAACACTTTGATTAACAACATGAATGTTTCTATTAACAACATAGGTCCGTCCCTACATAAGTTATCTACATACCGTCTCTCTAAAGACTTTGTGTATTTTTTTATCAGAGAAAAGAATATACTCCCTCCGTTCCAAACAAATCTTTCCATTTTGACTTTAACCTGTCAACTGACTTCGACTTTGACCACGAATTACTCTTAAACTATAATAGTAAATAATTTAATAAAATCATATAATGAAATTTTAATTATTTGCGGTCAAAGTCGAAGACAATTGACCGCATAATAGTAAAATGTAAAGATTTCTTTGAAACGGGGGAGTATATTTTACTACATTTCTTTAGATAGAAACCAACTATCTACCCTTGTTAATTTTATAATCACTTTCTTATATACTTTATGTATTATCTCCTTTACTTTTTACCATTCAAGTGATACTTTATCAATATAAACCATTTTACTATATTAAAGTAAAGAAAATAAAAAAGTTAATAATTTCACCTCTTAAGAACTCAACTAATAAATTATAGCACTCCATAAGTAGTAGCAAAAATGTCATACTTGACTTTTGAGTACTTTCTAAGGTCGATTTTCACCACAAATTACTCTTGAGTATACTGGAACAATATTTCATGAAAGTACACTTCTAAACGATCTTAATATAATTTAATTTATTTTTCCAATATAATCTAAGAGTAGTTTATAATAAAAAAAAATCGAAAATAACTTAAAAGTCAATTGTAATAGTTGTACGGGGACTGGTGGAGTACATTGTAGAATTTTTCGAATGAATTAAGGTGAATTATGACTATTAGGGTAAACATTCCACCTATAAATAATTCCCACTTGCCGTTTTAACTCCACTTCACCTCATTTCTTGAGATGAATGAAAAAGTTCTTGTTAAATGGAAAGTCGAAGATCGGCCCGGCCTACCCCTTGAGGGGAGTTAAATCGAGTCAATTTAGTAGGTTGATGCGGATGTGGTCATAAATATGCAATATTGACTATAATTATATATTCAGACAATTAACTAATCCCTTCATTTCATTTTTTTATAAGCTTTCCACTTTGACTTTGACCGGTCAACCATAATCAATTCTGACCATGAATTACTTTTAAAATATTATAATAAAAAAATTAACAAAATTATATAATAAAAATTTAAACTGATAATATTCATGATATAATTCTATTAAGTATTAAATCATTCTATTTTAAGAGTAATTCACGGTCAAAATTAGTTATGGTTGACCGCATAATAGTACAGTGGAAAGCTTGTAAAAAAACGGAGAGAGTATATGTATGACACACCTTCAAAAATATATACTCCAACCATTTATGACAGATCACTAATATAGTAATAGTAATACCGATGAGTTAAAATTTTAAAGGTAATTTATGAAAATAAAGGCAACACATTTATGTAACATTAACTTATACTCCCTCCGTCCCAGACTCAACTTTCTATTTGACTTTTTCTGGTCAATACCGTTCAACTTTGAGTTTGATTTAATCACATATAATACCTCTAATGAATTTTTAAAACATATATAATGAAAATTTAAAATGTACAATGTTTAATAATATCAATTTTCAATTATTTTTACCAACATTATTTATGAGTAATTCGCAGATGAAGTTTGTATGCGTTGACCAGAAAAAGTCAAATAGTAAGTTGAGTCTGGAACATTGGAAGTATATTTTACCTGGTCAATGCGAGTTTTAATTCAGTTTTTGAATTTTTCGGTACGATAAGTTAGTTAACTCGGGCGACCCATCGAGTTTAAAAAGGCAAATGAAAATGAAGATGCATCCTATAATACCGAGATTTGTAGAAGAATAGTTTCTTCATATAAATAACTTTGACATGTAAATGAGATGATACTATATCTGCATTATTTTGGGAATACTTCAACATTTAGCTAAATCCATGGTAATAGACAACTTCAATTGTTGCATAATATTGATTTGTTTTCCATAAATAAAAGAAAACGTACAATCTGAGTCCACATCATTATTATGTCTAAGAATGGACCAATGACAATCCAATATTTAGACAACCAAGATAAAAATGGACCAATCGAAGAATGAGATTTTGCCACATAATTAATTGAGGTGAACACTCTAGAATGGCTTTAAATCTTTTTTGCTGAATGTATTATATAAATTTTATTGAATACCTTTTATATTTCCAATTATGTAAGAATATAAATTTTCAATAGTATCAAAAGGTAATTTTCAATTGTATATTACTACTTCTTCCATTTCGGGAAATAGTTTCACACATTAACTTTTTGCATTTAAACTTTTTCAACTTTAACTATAATTTAATCTTAAACTACAAATATAAAATGTTTAATTAAATTATATAATGAGAATTTAGTCCTTAAAATTTTATTACATGAAATAATTAAATATTTTATATTTATGATTTAAGATTAATTCGAGTTAAAATTAAAAAAGTTTTATTGTAAAAAATTAAAGTGGAAAATTATTTCATGAACGGAGGGAATCATGCTTTAGATCATTTAGAGCCATGCGGATCGGAAAGGGTCACAATTGATGTGATTAATTGGCTATATCAATCGAGCAAGCCCAAAATTTAAGCCCATTTAACTAGCCACTGGACATGATGCTCAAAGGCCTTCACAGTCCCGCAAACTCTCCATCTATCAATCACATACTCTGGTGATAGTTACAGACCCTAAATTTGACATCCAGGTTCTCACCCTAAATTTCATTCCTACCGCTCGAAATTAAGAAGCAAAGAGTGAAAATCCACTCACCCCTCCAATATTGAGTTCATATGAAAACGGAATCCGCTGAATTACCGAAGATAGCGGAAGGCCCTAATTCTGTTGCTCACTCACCGTCCTCAATTGCTTGCAGACTTTCAATTTCAATCTAGTTATTTGCATCATGTGGAATTGATATCCTTCAATTTATCATATGGCTTTTTATTTTTTTTTTTTTTTTTGAAACGGCATATATTACAACTACTTCCTACACTACTCCTATATCAACCACACCTATACCAACACCAATTTACTCTTAAACCACCTTATGTCTCCACCAGGATCGAACCCTGCACCTCCTCCTTCCCGCTCCAGTTCCATTCCACTGCACCACCTCATGCCTCCCTATATGGCTTTTTATTAATTTGAAGTATTTCATTGATCTCTTATCCATTTTATATATTGCTTTGTGTAGTCAGATCTTATACAA
Source organism: Plantago major (assembly GCA_026545765.1). Taxonomy (NCBI): domain Eukaryota; kingdom Viridiplantae; phylum Streptophyta; class Magnoliopsida; order Lamiales; family Plantaginaceae; genus Plantago; species Plantago major. The sequence goes on along the minus strand of CM048843.1, from coordinate 42,712,931 downwards.
CGGTCTGGAGCAACTGAGTCATTGCTGCATGCAACTCTACCATTTCAGGTTTGATTCCCATGTAATTTAGTACTAAGGGCATACATCACTTGCCTTCATATTTAACTTTTTGATTGTCATTTGTGCCTCACTGTAACTTTATTCTCATTGAAATTTGAAATTGGTTTATCTATGTGAACTCTGCTCTTAACCAATTTATTTACTATTTCGGTTTCATTAAGTTCTTCAATTCTGGGTCATGTATTCCTCTTCGCAAATTAGGTAGGCCTGTAGTGGTTAAAGAAATGTAACACATCATTTCTAGTCTTTATAGATAGTGCACTGTCTAAATTGATCTATCTGAATAAAATATTTCTCCTGGCCTATAGTTATTATATGCATGCCTATGTTCTGAGTTTTGGGCTAGTCCCCTGTTACAGTTAAGCTAGTAAAAAACACTTTGTCCCATAAATTATATGGTCTGTTATTGTAACTTTAAAGGGCTTCAATTGTACTTCTGGAGAATATATTTTTTGGTTAGACAACTGTTATATATAGACTATTGATAACTTGCATTTGATAGAATGCCTCCTCTTAGTTATAATGTACTAGTGTAATTATCTTACATTATTTAGATGTTTACAGTCCTTTTTATTACTAATTACTAGTTCTATTTCATCGGGCAAACCAACTTTAGTTTGATTCATATTTTACCTGAGTTAAATGTAGCTTGTTCCATATCAGTTTTATTGATTTGTGGAATATATTGGGATGAGTAGAAGGAACTTTGTAGCTCTGTACGCTGGAATCTAGTCTTTGTAATGTACTCAAAGATGTAATATATGCTACATTTTATTTGTAGGATGGCCTAAAAGGGAACAAATATACAATATGAAGTACATGGTCAGATATGCTTCTACCTCAGGATGGCTAAGCCAAGAAGGATGGCGTGGTAATTGATGGCAACTAATCAAGGAGATAACCCAGCTCATATCATCTAACTCAATCAGCGTGTGAACACAAGTGACAATCGTGATCATGAAGTCCCCAAGTGATAGGGATGATGTAAATGGGCTCATCTATAATTTGTTTAGAATGGTAGGGAGTATGATGTGTGTGGAAGGCACCTATAGTGTTTTTGTCTCTCAATGCTGTACTTTGTGAGTTTTCTTGTAAACAAATCATATTTATTAAATGGTGAATTTCTTTTGCATAACAAATTTTAGAATTAAGATTCTAATAAATTAATGATTTTGGTATATATCTAATTATATAATTCAATGCCAATTTCGTTGTTAATGTTCGAATTATTTCCAACAATTCATTTTGTTGCTGATTTTGTAGCAATATATCCATACAAATTGTAACGAAATACCAAATTTGTTGTTGTTTAGTAGCAATATATCCATAAAAATTGCAACGAAATACCGACAAAATTTTTGTAGTTAACTTTCCAACAATTTATTTTGTTGCTAAGTTTGTTGAAACGTATCCATATAACTGTGACGAAACACCAACGAAATTTTTGTAGTTGACTTTCCAACAAAAAATTGGGTTGCTACAAGTCGTTGGTAAATTGCGTCGAATATTCCAACAAATAATTTTGTTGTAGAATGTGAAAGTGCTTCGTTGATTTTTTGCATCATTACCAACATAATTCCAACACTTCACCAACAATAAATGGTCGTCGCAATATTTATCAACAAAATTGTTTTCCGTCGCAGTTGTTTAGCCACGCCACTTTCACAAACAAATTTGCAACGACAAAATTTGTTGGTGATAGTCTTCTCCAACAAAACAGGAACGAAAATCACCGTCACGAAAACCCTTTTTTCTTGTAGTAAAATTTTGTGCGGTTTGTCTTTAATCAATCTACCATATCTGTTTTTTAAGCGAAACTTTGATTATTATGGGACATGATCAATGGATTTAATTCTTGATCTATATTAGCATATTTTTCAGAAATTGAGCTATACCATACGTTATTATTTTCTACCGACATATCAAAAAATGGAAAAAAAAATTAATTAAAATTTATCGATATTTTATTAAGAGCGTGTGTACTTCACGCGCCGACTTGACGAAAAATCGACTAATTCACACTATTTCTTACTAATTCGGTCAAAATTAGCAGTTATATTAATTTTGACTAAAGGAGGACCAAAGTTGGACAAATAAACATAAGGTACCAAAATTGGACAATCACAACTAAAGGTACCAAAACGCTAACTGTCACAACTTAAGATACCGAAAATGATTTTTTTCTCTCATCAAAAGTGTCGATGGGAAGGTAATCTAATCTGCCATTTGGTGAAAGGTTGTTGTTTTCCGGGTAATTTTAGACAAATTCTACCGGTTATATCAAAGGGTAGTAGACAAGACACCGTGCATGCATCCTTATCTTCATCAAGGTCTATATGGAGTCATGTCAAAGTGTTAAAGTTGACCAAGAATATGCAATTAGAGGTTAGTATGCGAACACACATTATGAGGTTGTGCAACTTTTTTGCACTAATATTGAACTCATGTTGGATGCCTTATAATGTTATGAGGAATATTGATTAGTGGGCTGAATTATGAAACGACACGAAATTGGTTGTTACTGATGTTGGAAAACACGTCATCGAAGCAAACATGATAACTGGAACAAATACATGGACTAAGCTTTTAAAACCTCGAATAGTGTTGACCATATCTCACCTTACAAAATTTCCTATGAGGTTCCAATGAAGGTAGTCCCCTATATTTGTTTGTTATGCAATAATTATCAATAAGAGTCAAGGATAATCTTTAACTCATGTTGGAATATATCTACTCAAGCCAGTATGTAGTCACGAACAACTTTGCGTTGCCTTTTCTAGAATGAAGAGAAAGAAAGGTCTCAAAGTCTTAATATTAGATTAAGTAGGTCAATCCACGGATACGACAACTACCGTGGGAAGTCTTTAGTAATCTTTGAACATTTGATGAACTTCACTTTTTATTGTTAAACTTTAATACCTTTTATGATAAATTTTGTGGTTCGCGTTTATTGATCATTATTTTTTTCATTTCACATTTGAAAAGTAAACTATTCCTTGGCGATGCAACGAGTTAGTACTAGTCTCTCTTTAAAGAATAAGAAAGTGAGGAGGCCCAAATTGTACTATCTCATGGATAAAACGAATGCAGTCATGTGAAGGATCAAGATGTGCTTTCATTAACTCTTTTTTTTTTTAAACGTTTTATGATTATTTGATGTGGTCACGTGTAGCGTGTGTCACAATTTCTAGTGTATAATAATACGATACCTAGGATCTGATTTTTCTTTTGATTTAATTTCAATAAAATCTAAAAAGATATTTAGAAATGTAATTTCATTAATTTCAATTTTTAAAAACTTTTATAATATTGTAAATATTTCAAAAACAAATATTTTTTTTATGACCACGGCCATTGAATGTTATTTGTCCAACTTCAATCATCATTCCAACATTAACAATTATCTTAATCTCTCCATTAAACCGTAGAGCCAAAACTTACTCATTGGGGGTAAACTAAACTTCACAAAAAGCGTATAACCAAGAAGGGCTAGTATAATTTAAGTACTATGCACTACACTAACATTAGTACACCATTCAAAATCCGACAAATGACATAATCAAACAATTAAAAATTAATTTATAAACTAGTTTAATAATTTAAATAGTTTTAAAAATATAAATGACATAAATTACAAAACTCATCCTCCTAAATATTATCTTTACATTTTAAATCCTAAATTTCTACTTCTTCTCCAAAAACCACCACCACCACTTATTCACAAACCACTACAAACCACCACACCACCACGTTTTATTTTGTTAATTTTTCAAAAATGAAATGGAAGCTTGAAGAGAGCTTCCATGGAGCACTTTTTCGAGCTTCCGTGGGAGCTCGAAAAGAGCTCCAGTGAAACGAAAAGAGCTCCATTGGAAGCTCGAAAAAGAGCTCAAGTGCAAGCTCGGAAAAGCTTCCATTCCATGGAAGCTCTAAAATATCCCAACCCAAAATTGGGTTTCATGTTTTCCTTCGAATTATTGGTTGTGGATGACTGATTTTGTGTTGTTTGGATGAGGGTGATTGTTTGTAAAAGATTTCGAACCTTAGCTTTGATCGGGAATAGATTAAATCGAGTTAGAAAACTTTTTGAAATTTACAGGGACCTAACTGAAAGTTTGTAGAAATAAAAAGGACCTTTATTTGAGAATTTGGGTTGGGCCAGGGGTTTTTGCGAAATTTGACTCTTAGCAATAAAGCTTTAAAAATGGCACTGGTTGATTATGGCTCTGTTTACCACTAGCTTTTCAGCTCTTTGAGCTTTTTTTTACCATTGACTAATAAAAAGCTTGTTACGTGAATGCGCAGCTTCTTAAATCAACTAGCTGGTTAAGAAACTACCCAAGTTAGCCTTTTTTTTAAAAAAAAGCTCATTCTTATCTTTTTCATTCCGAAAATATCCCTGACCTAAATTAGAAAAAAAAAGAAGGAAAAACTACCCGTTTTTATTATTTATTATTCTCGACTTATATTTTATATTGTTGGATCTTTGTTATACATTTTGTGTACTTGTTTGCAACTAGCATAAGGATTAATGCATCCGTATCTCTTTAAAATGCATACATGTAGTACACATCAATTACTGATTTTTTTCATTACTAAGTTAAAATGCTCAACGAATATTTCTTTCAACTTCTGATAATTTTGATGATGTTATTAAAGTGGTGATGTAAAGTACATTGAATATATATTAAAATAATTGGATAAAATGTGATGTACTATTATTTAAAAAACTATAGACTAATAATACGATGAGAAAGGTTAAAGAAAATAAAAATAAGAGTATTGTCCTTTTATGTCATTTTACAAAATACCAGCTAGCTTATCAGCTAATTTGCTAAACACCTACATTTAAAATCAGCTAGCTTCTCAACTAGTTAATCAGCTCCGTAATCAGCTAGCTTATCAGCTACCTAATCAGCTACCAGCTAGTCTTGCTAAACATAGCCTATGTCTCGAAAATTGCATTAGCCTAGCTTGTTAAGCACTTGGCTAGTGTTCAAGAGGTTGTATGTTTCGACCCTTGACTTGTCAGGTATATTTTTCTTTTTTCTTTTATTCATTTTGTTTCATTTCACTTCTAGCATTTGTAAATTTAGTATTATGTTTCTCTAGACACAATTTCGACCGGATATATCTTTTTTTTTTTTGTAATTTTTTAACAACTGAGTTATGTCGTTTGAGCTAAGGAAAACTATTGACACTTTTACTTCTGTTTTGTTATTAACTATACTATATTTAAAAGAAAAAAGAAAAAGCAATTTGCTTGAACACTAAAGTATTGGATGTCTATTTTACTTTTTCATGACATATTGAAAAAAATTACATAATTTACTCAAGTAATTGATATAGCAAACATAAGTTACTTGTCATGGGAAAATCCAAAATTACTATTGTGACACTTGCATTTTAGGTACTTTTAGTTGTGTTATGTTTGATTGACGGAGTACCTTAATTGGACATGGGCCCTGTTTAGCAAAACTAGCTGAAAAGCTAGCTGGTAGCTGGAAAGTTAGCTGGTAGCTGATTAACTAGCTGGTAGCTGAATAGGTAGCTGAAAAGCTAGCTGAATAGGTAGCTGATTAACTAGCTGAAAAGTTAGCTGATTTTAATGTAGGTGTTTAGCAAATTAGCTGATAAGCTAGCTGGTATTTTATAAAATGACATAAAAGGGCATTACTCTTATTTTTCTAAATAATAGTACATCACATTTTTGTCTAATTATTTTAATATATATTCAATGTACTTTTCACCGCCACTTTAATAACATCATTGAAAATTATCAGAAATTGAAAATAAATATTCGTTGAGCATTCTAACTTAATACGGAAAAAAATAGTAACTTATGCAAGTTGCAAACAAGTACACAAAATGTATAACAAAGGTTCCAACAAATATAAAATATAAGTCGTCTATTGAGAAAAGTAACTAAGCTAGATCATCACTTTCCCATATCAAGCTCCACTGTTATCAGAATCACCATTAGAACCAACAAATATAAAATATAAGTCATCGATCGAGAATAATACTAACGATTGGTTTTACTTTATTTAATTTAGGTTAGGGATATTTTCGGAATAAAAAGATAACAAGTAGTTTTTTTTTTAAAAAAAGCTAACCTGAGTAGCTTCTTCAACCAGCTAGCTGATTTAAAAAGCTGCGCGTACACGTAACAAGCTTTTTACTAGTCAATGGTCAAAAAAAGCTAATGGAGCTGGAAAGCTAGCTGGAAAGCTAGTGGTAAACAAAGCCATGAAGTAAACAAAAGATACTTAAATCGTACTGATGTAACTAAAGTTACCTAAAATAGAAGTGTCACAATTTAGGTACCATTTTTTGACCTTTTCACCTTTCAAGTCTCAAAACAAAACATATTACTTCACGGCTCACGACCTAAATTGGTTGCTCGAAACCACCAATATAAGGTACATCCAGTTTAACTTTGTATAAATTACTATACGCAGACATAGAAGTCAAAGGAAGCAAAGGCGTGCTAGAAGTCAAAGGAAACAATTTTTTTAAAAAAAAAAGTGTGCTTGAAGTCAAAGGAAACAATCAAAAAAATGAAAAAGAAAGAAACAAGAACGAAAACATGTGGAGAGTGAACCGATTTTTAACCGCATGTTGTTGTTTTACCAGTCAAATTACACACAGTCCCTATCCAAACTCAAATTATCAACTGAAGGTCCTTTTAGTTTCTGCAAATTTTCATTTAGGTCCCTGCGAATTTCAAAAGGTTTTCAAACTCGATTTAATCTGTTTCTATTTTCTAATCGAAGCTAAGCTTAGAAATCTTATACTACTAACAATCAACCTCCAAATAACACGGTAAAACTTCATATCTGGTTGTTTGAGCTTCCATGGAAGCTCGTCCATCGTCCTCCATATATGGAAAGCTCCGTTTGCTTCCATGGAAAGCTTGAATTCGAGCTTTTTGGGGCGATCTGGAGTTGTCTCCGGTGATTGGATTTCACCGGAGCTCCGGTCATTTTTTTTAATTTAAGATTTATATATTTGAATGAAATAGGGGTGTTTGTGAATGTTTGATTAATGTTGGGTTGATTTTAATTTTTTTTTGGTATATTTGTTAAGATTAAAATATAAAGGATGAGTAAGTAATTTACCCTTATGATTATTTAAATATAATGCGATGTAGTCATCCAAATCCAATTCATCTGAATTCAATTCATCCGAATGCATTAGTAAAAAATGAATGGCTGAGATTTAATCTTAAATTGATTCAATGGCTTAGATAGTAGTACTAACATTAGTAACATTAGTACAATGCGATTGTACTAAAATTAACCATCTCCAACCATTAAAGTATGATTCTGTTGTATTGTAAATATTTATAAGCGGATTATTACTTTTTATTATGTTGTTATATACCAAATTTCCTGTAACAGCCCGAAAATTCATAAATCGGATTAAAGCGTTTTAAAACGAATCGAGCGTCAAGCGTAATTCGTGTTGGTTGGATCATTGGCCCAGTGTTTTGCCTCTTCAACTCCAGCCCAAGTCTTCTAAGCCCATTAATTCTTAAACCTAGTCCGAACTCATTAATTAATCCATTAAATGCCAATTAAACTCTTTACTGAATCAGAAACGCTTCCTGCCTTATGTTATCACGTTCCCAGCCTTCTCCATTCACCAGCGTTGGTTTTCTTTGTCTACGGTAAGACAATTGTTCTTCTTCCCTTCTTTTGTTATCCATTAAGAAATCCATGCCCTAATTATCATTTTTGTTCTTCTTCGAATTGAGGAGCAGCAAAGCTTGAGTTCGGAGAAGAGGCGTTAGATTTGAGTAGGGAAGATCTATGGAACTTACTTGTCAAGAAAATTAAAGGAGACATTGATGTAAAATGGTGTGTGTGTGGCGATTTCAATGCCATACGAAGATTGGAGGAAAAGAAAGGTAGATCTTTTAATGGAGAAAAAAGAAGAATGAGGGCGTTTAATGAATTCATATCACAAGCAGATTTGATTGATCTACCTATGACTCGAAGAAAGTTTACATGGTACCGGGATAAGGGCTTTAGTTGTAGCCGGTTGGATAGATTCTTATTCTCGGAAAATTGGATGAAGAGATGGCCGGAATTGATTCAAGTGGGAATTAAGAGGAAGTTGTCGGATCATGCGGCAATCATAATAAAGGGAGAAAATCAAGATTGGGGACCAAAACCTTTCCGATTTGTGAATAGTTGGACAAGAGAAAAAGATTTCATGCAAGTGGTAAAAGAGGAATGGAAAAAGGATGAAATTGAAGGTTGGGATGGATATGTGATGAAGGAAAAGCTCAGGAACTTGAAAGTGCAATTGAAAAAATGGAGCAACAGACAAGTGGGAAATATAAGTGAAAAAATTGAGGTACTCACGGATTTAGTGGAAAAAGCTGACATTGAATTGAAAGACTATAATGGAGAATTGACATGTGATAGTGGACAAATGGATCAGCAGACTGAAATTAATAATGCAAGCATGCATATTGGGCCGATAATGGGCATTCGACATGATGGATTAATGGGGACAGAGAGCATTCTGACTGGGCCGACAATTTCTGACAGAGAGCAGACTCTGTCTGCGGCTGGAAGCATGGACAGAGTAGTACCATCTAACGAATCTGATGTATGGGACTCTTTCTGGAGTAATTAGGCAGAGACATGATAATTTGGCTGGATTAAATCGGCTATGCAAGCGAGGGAGAGCCTTAGAATGCAACAAGCGAAATCCAAGTGGATAAAGGAGGGAGATGCGAATACAAGATTTTTTCATGGAGTTGTTTCACGAAGAGGAAGATTGAATGGGATAAAGGGAGTCCGAATTGGAAGGAAATGGGTGGAAGAAGTAAGTGAAGTTAAGGAAGGAATTCGGAGTTTTTTTGAGAAACATTTTGAGTCAAGAGAGATGGAAAATTTCAAAATCATGGGACTCAATGGCAAAAGAATTGAGGAGGTTGAAAAAAGAAACCTGGAAAGAGGCTTTGATGAGAATGAAATTAAAAGTGCTATTTGGGATTGTGGCACGGAAAAAAGCCCGGGACCGGATGGCTTTGGAAGCCAATTCTTTAGATCGTGTTGGGATGTGGTGAAGGAGGACCTAATCCGGATGTTTGATGAATTCCACAAGCACGGTAAAATTTGCAAAGGTATGAATACAACTTTCATTACTTTGATTCCTAAGGTGAAGAATCCGGTAAATATTAGTGAGTATAGACCCATTTCTCTTATAAATAGTGTTTATAAAATTCTCTCAAAGGTGTTGGCAAATAGATTAGGGAGTGTACTTGATAGTGTAATTGCCGAGAATCAATCGGCTTTCATAGAGGGGAGGAATATTCTTGATGGGGTCCTTATTGCAAATGAAATTATCGATGAAGCAAAAAAGAAAAAGAAAAGCATTTTCATGCTCAAACTTGATTTTGAAAAAGCTTATGATTCGGTAAATTGGAATTTTCTCTTAGACATGCTAGTTGAGTTAGGTTTTGGTGCTAATTGGTGTAAATGGATTAGAGAGTGTGTTTCTAGTGTAACAAGCTCGGTGCTAGTGAATGGAAGTCCGACTAAAGAGTTTAAAATGTCAAGGGGATTGAGACAAGGGGATCCGCTATCTCCTTTTTTGTACTTGATTGTAGCGGAAGGGCTTAGTCGAATGATGAAAAAAGTGTGTGATTTGGGATTGTACAAACCGGTTTTGGTAGGGACAAAGAACATACCAATGTCTCACCTACAATTTGCGGATGACTCCCTATTCATGGGAGAAATGTGTAAAGAAAATTTTGTGATAATAAAAAGTGTACTAAAATGTTTTGAATTGGCTTCCGGACTTAAGATAAATTTTGCAAAAAGTAGCCTCATGGGTTTTGGATGTAACATGGAAAGTCTTGAGGAGTGTGCTAGTTACTTGAATTGTGAAATAGGTTCTTGCCCTTTTTCTTATCTAGGCTTGCCAATTGGAGATAGGGCTAGAAATAAAAAAATGTGGACAAAAGTGAAAGAAAAATTTGAAAAAAGACTTGGGGTATGGGAGAATAAATTTTTATCACTGGGAGGAAGAATTGTTTTAACTAAGGCGGTGTTGAATGCACTACCCACTTATTACTTTTCTTTTTTCAAAGCTCCTAATGTGATTATTGATGAACTTGTGAGACTCCAACGGAATTTTTTGTGGAGTGGAAGTGGGGAAAAAGAAAGAAAAATTGCTTGGGTTAGATGGGAGTTAGTTAGTACCGAAAAAGAAGAGGGTGGCTTTGGAATAAAAAATTTGAAAGATTTCAACTTGGCCTTGTTGGGAAAATGGGGATGGAAATTACCAGTAGGTGGTAGTGAACTTTGGGTGCGAATTTTAGAGTCCAAGTATGGGAATTTTTTGGATAATGTGAAGTTGATGGAGAGTAGTGGATCAAGTAGAAATCATTGGTCGGAATGGTGGAGGGACTTAGTTCGTGTCATAGGATCTTCCAAGTGGTTTGTGAATAATTGTAAGAGATTAATAGGTGATGGTGGGTGTACGTCTTTTCGGAATGAGACTTGGGGCACGTTGGAAAAAAGCCTTAAAGAGTTATACCCACGTTTGTATAGATTGGAGACTTGTAAAGATTGTGTAGTGAGAGATAGAGTCAAAAAGATTAATGGAATGCTATATTGTAATTGGGAATGGTCAAGAAATATTTTGGATAGAGAAAAGAAATCGGTTAATGAGATTGAGGGTCATGTTAACTCCCTCCTCTTAACCGAGGGCATGAGTGATAAGTGGATTTGGAAAGGAGAAAATGAGAGTGTTTATTCCACTAAAGATGGGTATAAAAAGATTCATAAGCAAGAGTGTGAGCTACCAATGAAAAAATGGGCATTGATTACTTGGAATAAATTAACTCCTTTGAAAGTAAATGCCTTTGTGTGGAAAATGCTTCAAAATAAGATACCTACAAAAGATAATTTGGAAAAAAGAGGGGTGTTTTTAGGCGTGGGGAATAATGTTTGCAAATTGTGTGATAAAGGGGATATTGAGACCGTATGGCATATTTTTGGAGAGTGTTCATTTGTGAAAAAAGGGACTTAATTTATGATTGGTTGGGATGTGAGAATTTAACTGATGTAAATTTGGAAAAATCTTTAGAAAATCATGTAAATAAAATGAAAAGTGGTGGGAAAGATATTTGGCAAATGATTTGGCATACTAGTGTGTGGTCTATTTGGGTGCGAAGAAATGGAGGGGTTTATCAAGATTGTAAGATTCTCCTTGGAATGTTGTGGATAAAAGAAAAATAACTTGTTGGAATTGGCTAAAAGGGAGAGGAAAACTTGGTGAATATAATTGTATGAATTCTTGGCTTCAGCAGCCTGTTCTCTGTTTCATATAAAAAAAAAATCATTTTTGAGCTGTATAAAGTGGCAGATTTGGAGGCAAGTGTATGTAGGTGGAATCGCTATGTGCGTCTGTTTTGCAGGTCCATGCAGATAAAATTGTGGAGGCTTTAGAGTTAAAGTGTTGAAATTGGAGAGCCAAAGTAATGATAGGTGTGAATGGAATCAAGGAGGAGTGTTAAAATTCTGGAAACTCACGTGAAGATGCGAGGGTGAGGAACTAAAGGACAAGGGCAAAAAGACAAAGGTCATGATGACAATTTGGAGAGAGAGGACATGGTGATAGAGAAAAACATAAGAGGAAGGTAGAGGTAAAGTGCATGGGAAGTGATAAGTAGTAAGTCACACGTTGTTTATTGGAGTAGAATTTTCGGCCTTTACTGAATAATGATGTTGTTTCTCTAATGATTTTTGCCTGAGTTTTGGGCAGTGAATATATCCAGGTTTAGGAGGATCTTGTTTGCAGGAATCATGAGCCACTGAAGCACTAGGAGATGGGGTAAGAGACTTGGTACATGGTAGTCATTGTGTATTATCGTACCAAGTATTAACTCGATGAATTAGACCATTGTGATCTAATTTTAAATATCTTGAGGATACTCCCTTTTGGTGATGAAAGTTTGGACTAGACCCACTATGGAATTGACGGATAAAGTAAGATGTTAGGACCGTACCTTAAATATCTCGCCTATTGCTCTTAGTGAGCATAGGTTGTTAGGGGTATGGCTAATGCACTTACACCTATTTAGTGGATCTTGTCCTTTGGATATGTATCTACCTTGGAATTGATGGTTTGATGCCCTTGATCACATTTTAAATTTCTTGCCACTTGACTTGAAAGATAGCATAGGGTGGAGGAATGTGACTAAGAATGGGCCCGGAGTGGATCTATGATGCTAGTCATCACCGTTGTCGTGTTGGGCGTGTCCAGATACTATCCAATATCGGCCTTGAGTCATGAGGGTTGATGGATGCGTATTCCAAACCAACACGCACAAAAGTGCGGACCTCGGTAAAATAGACACTACCGGTATACTCTATGAATTGACGGTGGCTCTTAATTTTGGATGGATAGGCATACTTGGATTCAGAAAGAAATGGGAGACTTTGCATGCTTAGGAGATGGTATTGGTTAGGGAGATGGATGTAAAACCTCTTGAAGGTTTTAGAGCTTGTATTGGTGTGGATTTTGATTTGGTATTTCGGTCAATTGACCATGTATTGTGTTGTGAGCATCTCTTATGCTCTTCATGACTATTATTATCAATAAATTTTGCTGTTTCAAAAAATAAAAAAAAATTTACTCCCAGTAATTAGTCCTTGATTTTGAGTGTATGCAATTGGACCAAATAGTAGTAAGGTATAGAAGTAGTTCTTTTACATACTATTTGTCACAAGTCAGATATGTTAGTTGGTAAAATTGGAATTTACAGAAGTATCAGCTACCTGCTGGACCGAATAGTATATGCTAAATGCTTATACTTTCAGTCCTACTTTCTTTCTAGGTTATAATTTTGTGCAATATTATGCTTACATCATAATCATGTTAAGATGCTGTTGTTATATATGTTTCGCCACCTGCTCATAGTCACCAGTTTTAGTGTTGTGCATTGTATCTCTATACTTGTTCCACTAGACATGTTTATGACGTTTGATTATATTATCCAGCAGTGTGCATGCTTAGTTGAAGTTTGTATTACCTGAGTTGAATGAACTACTTAACTGGTGTGCTTTTCTATGTTATATGATGTTTACGAACGTACATTAGTCCATGCATTCATGAGTAGAATCTAGGGGCATGCATTCACTTTAAGAAAACGTTAAAGGTTTAAAGTAAATTATGTTTTAAAGATACTTTAAAGTAAGGCTTCATTTGGTTTGAGGGAAAATGGGTGAAAAGAAAAAAAATAGGGGAAAATAAGATTTTTCTGGAAAATGTGAGGGAAAAACAACTTTCCTTATTTTGCGGAGATAGATGTATTTTGTATAGATTTTGATGAATTTTTCAGGATTTCATGAGAACTACCAAATTGTGGAAAACAATATTTTCCCTTATTTTTTTCTTTTCCCCCATTTCTCCTCAAACCAAATGAAGCCTAAAGAGCTCGTAAGGATACCACGCTAATCAGTTGTGGCAATTTCAAGAGTATCGGCTAAAGTGCGATTAGTGCCTCTAGTCGTGTTTTAATAGTTTTAAGAGGCCACCATGGGCTGGGGTAGGACCTTGCGATGCCAAGTGACTTCGCGATCATGTTATGTTTAAGACATTTAAATAGAAAGCTTTCAAGTTCAAGTTCAAGTTAAAGAGTTTTCAAGAATAACAAGTTCAAGTGTTTAGAATCAAGTCAGGTCATGGGGTTGCATTGCATTAACCAAAATTAAAAGATTTAAAAGACTTGAAGATAGAACCTTAAGTCATGGCACGTGAATGGAATTTGCTCAGTCAAGTGGTCACGACTAACCCTTGCTAAAATTATCAATTTTAGGTATTTGAAGCCGAGCTGATTAGAGTGGAGAACGTTGCCGGAGCAACGATCATTATAAGAAGATCCTTAATATTTCACTTTAACATTTTCAAGACTCTGTAATTTAATGTTTCAAGGTTCATGCCAGTTATATTTCCACTGCATTATTTCACTAGTTCACGAATTATTATTAAGAATTTCATGCCAAGTCTTTTGACGCGCAATGCGTCTAGTAACATTTTAAAATTTTATAATTCAAATTCGTCGAATTTACAAGATCACGAACTAGCACGATTTTTATTTTCCTTAAATCGTCTGTTAAATTCCTATGGACTCCTCTTTTGAAAATTTTATGAGTGCCGATAAAACTCTCATAGATTCTTGAATAGTCCATTTCTGCTCTTTGACTTATTAAATGTGGAAGGTATTTAGTACCTCTATCTCTTTTGTTGGAGACGTTTTCAAGCAAGAGAAAACACATGATAATAATTTATATTAATAATCTAATTACAGTAGTAAGCCAACGTATTGTAAACTAAGACTCAGACTGGCGCGTCAGACTTCCCCGTCATGGGCTCAAGTGCCAGCAGCCAATTGGCTGCTGCCACTTGTCAGCCGGTGATTGGTTTTTTTTAATTTTCAAATTCCTTTTTAATTTAAAATGGCTATAACTTTCAAAATAAAAATGCAAAATATAAATAAAAATCACCAACGGCTTTATTTTTTCGAGTTCTATAAAATAAGATCAGTCTAGACTATGTTTGGATCATCCCATCTCCAACTCCTCTTTCTCTCTTAATTAAACTTAAAACACTCTCTTCACTCCAAAACACCATCTCCACTTCAATTTTCCGGCGACATGGATGGAAACTTGTTTCTTAAAACTCTGGTGGATGCAAAAACACACCTCTAAGCGTGCATGCAAAAGCTTAACAAAAACACCTCTCAACAACCCCAACCGAGCTTCGTTCGCCCTTTGTTCGAAAGCTCATACCAAGACCCCTACACTCAAAATTACCATTCTCCCAAACACCAATATTTTCGCAAGCACCAGAAGTTGTTCCTGAAACGCAGCCTGAAATTCAACCGAATCGGAGGCGTGGAAAAGGGAAAGCCAAAGACACGGAAGGAGGGACGACCAATAAAGGGGAAGGACGGGGCTCACTCTACAACACGAATGAGGACTTGGTTCTCATCTCTTGTTACATGGTTGTTAGCGCAAATCCGATCATTGGCACGAATCAGAGGTACGCAAGTTTGTTCAAGAAAGTCGAGGAGAAGTTCAAGGACGTGCGGAGGGATGGGAGGATGTCCGGTTTGGAAAAAAAGCGGAGTCATGATTCACTTCGTCTCAGATTTAAGCGGATGAGAGATGACATTAATTGGTGGTTGATTTGTGTGGTAGTGCTACTAGGGTTGTCGGCGATCGGAGTGGCTACAATGAAGCCAATGTAACTGAAACAGCCCAGGAATTCTACAAAGAGAAGTCCGGTTGTAACGCCGGATTCATCTTATTCAAGCAGTGGGATGCCATGAAACAGTACCCAGAGTGGGAAACGAGGATGAACTTGGAGGAAAAATACAAGAAGGCCACAACAACTCCGAGGGGAGGTTCCAGATGATGATGATGATCAACCAATGGAATCAACAGGTGCTAGTAGTGGGAGCAAGCGCCAAAGTGAGGACAGTGTCACGACTAACAAACGTCCTATGGGTCGTGACAAGGCAAAGAAGATGGCTAGAGGTGGTAGTTCTGGCAACTCCTCAATGGATGAAATGAGCGAGGGATGGGTTAACTTTAATGAAAGTTATCCCCAATACCTTGAGTTGAAAAGACATAAGCTGGAGTTTGCCCGACAAAAGGAGGAACGTAGGATGAAGGAGAAGAAGATGGACATGTGGATGACACTTATGGGGAACTATGCCAACTTGACCCCAGAACATAAGGGAGTTTGTGATGCACTGCAGCAGGAATTGTTTCTGTCCGAGTAATGGCTGAAGTTGGGAGCTTGTTTTAGTTTGCTTGTTTGTTTTTTACTTCCCGAAGTGTGGCTTGTTTGTGTTTTACTCTTCCAAGTGTCCGTTGTAATAAAATCAGTTTGCTTTGAATTTGAATTTGAATTTGAATTTGAATTTGAGTTTGAATTATTTGAATTACGGAAAGTAAGTCTTGTGATTTATCCTTACTTTGTTAGGCATCTTATCTTTGCTTTGTCAGACATCTTGTCTTCAATTTCTCAGACATCTTATCTTCAATTGATGAGGCATCCAATGCATTGTGACTCAGCTATGACTAAGAAATGAGTCACACATCTCCCACAACCTGTCTATATAATGCAACCATAGAACACATTTTCAGACACAACAAACTACTTGCATTCATCCCTTCTTCCATTATCTTAACTAAACAGAAAACACTCTATCTACTTCAATTTTCCAAAGATAATCATGTCCAATTCATCATCTGATGATGAAAGCTTGCTTGGTTCTTCTTCATCCAATCCTTTCGCACAAATCCAAAGCATGATAATGCAAAATGTACCAAATATGATCCAACAATTCCAGCAACATCAACAACCGGACGAGCCACGACGGCCTAAGAAGTAGCGTGCTTACATTGACAGAAGTCGAGAAGAGCGTGGCAAACAATTGGAGGAAGACTACTTCGGGGTTAAACCACCATATGCAGATAAATTTCGACGAAGATTTAGAATGGAGAGGCCGTTGTTCGAACGGGTGGTTGCTGGTGTGGTGCGTCAAGATGATTACTTTGTGTGCAAGCCAGATGCTCTTGGCCGACCGGGGTTAACCACACTACAAAAATGTACCGCAACCATTCGCATGCTAGCTTATGGGGCTTCACGACTCATTGGTTAAGCACGGCTCGAGTGTCTTCGCATTTTGTGTGGTGGTTGAGTTTGGTCCAACATATATGCGGAGGGCCAATGAAGCCGATGTTCGAAGGATTCTGGCAATCAACGCTGCAAGAGGATTTGTGGGCATGCTTGGGAGTATCGACTGTATGTACTGGACATGGAAGAACTGTCCCAAGGCGTGACATGGTCAATTTCAAGGCAGAAGCAAAAAACCTACCCTTGTTTTAGAAGCAGTAGCATCCCAAGATACTTGGATATGACATTCATTCTTCGGATTCGGAAATACAATGACTTGTCGATCGTGCAACGCGTTCAATTGTTCGACGATCTCTGAGCAGACGGCACCTCGGATCAACTTTGAGGTCAATGGCTATCGACAACATGCCTTACTACCTAACCGATGGCATCTACCGGCTTGGGCTACATTTGTTCTGTATCCCGAATCCGTGAACGCACAAAGAAGCCAAATTCTCTGGCGTGAGTCTTCACGGAAGATGTGGAACGTGCTTTGAATCGCAAGCACGATTTGCAATCAGATTAAATTCGCCTGCACACAACAGGCCACACTAAAAAGATTATGGATTCTCAGATCACACTCCACAACATGATAGTTGAGGATGAGCGCCACAAATATCTAAATTATGACAAGGAAATCGAAGAGTTCGAACAAGATACCCGTGAGAATGTACCCCATGCGATTGACGGAGTTCGTATCCGACGAGCAAAATCAACAATAAATTCTATCCTGGAATACATGAACTTTTCACGGCAAATGCACAGTAGGTGCACGCATGAAGAACTCCAAAGGGACTTGATAGAACATATTTGGAGGATCGTTGGTATGGCGAAAGCCAATCGTGTAGTGTGTGTTTGTTAGTTTAATGCATTTGTGTGTTGTGTGTTTGTTGCATTTCCATTTAGTTTTTATTTAAATTCTCTGCGGTTTGTTGTAATATATTCTTGCTCAATAAATTATAAAACGAGTTTTAAAAATGCAATTTTATTAATTTCAACTTCTAAACACTCTTACAATATGTTAAATATGTTAGAAAAAAAATTCAAATTTGGTGGCGAACAAGTGATCGTCGCGTCATCAAAATTTCGCGAATTTAATCATCAGTATGTGGCGTCGCGGAGACGTCATCAATGCGGGTAGTCTAAAGTCGACCACGACTACTACTAGTATGCGACAATACATACACATATAGTAGTAATTTGCCATAATGGTGGGCCCGGCGGCGTCAACATGTTTTCTTCTTCCACTAGCAGGCAGGCACCAGATTCTTCCACTTTCATTCCTCTCTCTGCTTCTCTCTCATCCACTTCCATGGATTCCATCAATCAACAAGGTACTTACTTACTCCTCATCATTTCATCTAGAATTGTTTGTCGGATACTTTTTGATTACAAACTGGAATTGAGTTTTTGTGTAAAAGAAATCCGTATAATTGTATTCTTAGTTTCCGGTCGATTCGATTCGATCGATCAGGTACTTACTCAGACCAATTTTAACAGTTGAAAAAGATGTCGAAATGGAGCCTCCAACTCCATCGCCTCGTGCTCCAGCTCTTGTGGTATCAAATTCCGACAAATCGTTAGCCTCTTCCAACTCCGGCAAGGCTCTAGTAGTATCCAATTCCGGCAAAGCCTTGGTTCTCTCCAATTCCGGCAAAAAAATGGACCAATCAGGGAAGAAAAAGTACGTCAAGCAGGTCACTGGACGCCACAATGATACCGAGCTCCATTTGGCTGCTCAGAAGGGTGACGTCACCGCCGTCCGCCAGATTTTGGGCGAAATTGATGCGATGATGCTCAAGACGCTCTCCGGTGCTGAATTCGATGCCGAGGTGGCTGAGATCAGGGCTGCTGTTGTTAGTGAAGTTAATGAATTGGGTGAGACTGCTCTTTTTACGGCTGCGGATAAGGGTTTCATTCATGTTGTTATGGAGCTACTGCCTTATACTACCAATGAAGGTATTAGGTTGAAGAACCGGTCCGGTTTCGATCCCTTGCATATTGCTGCTAGCCAAGGCCATCATGGTACAACTACACCTCACTCAATTCTTTTCTTCATTTTTCATGTTTCCAATTTGCATAGTATGTTTGTAGTCGTCTATGTTTAGCAAATCTACTTACCAATGGTGCATTATATCCTTCATTGCAAAATTCGTGTTACAACCAAGACAATATATTACCAGAATTTGTTGCAACATGGGATGCTGCAAATGTTTGTGATTAGTGTTGATTCGTTCTCCATTTCCGATTGGAATGAATCCCATTCACATAAAGTCTGCCATTAAGCCACACCTCTGATGGCTACTCAATCATCTCCTGTACATGCAACAATGGGCTCTCATTTCTGCTTCATCACTTCTGCTTCTTTCTTTGATTCATTCAATTGGAGTGTCTAGTCATCAAAGGGTTTGAATGGTACGCTTCCATTCGAAAGAGAGATTGTGTGTTGTAACTTGGAACTCTTCCATCACGAAGGCCTTAAAGCAAGAGAGGCAGGCAATTAAGGTCCGGCTTGCTAGCTTAAGAACTTCTCTTCTGTAGTGTTATACGCTGCTGCCAAATATCTCCGCGATACCATGTCTGGGTACTTTGAATTGATAAGCTAGTGTGTAGCTTTTGATGTTAGCTGATTTACTAAATATAGAATATAAAAACAAATAAGCTAGATTATTTCTTAATACGTTACCTGGAGTAGCTGATCATCTACCATCTAAGCATTAACGTAAGAGTTGTGGTCAAACGGTCAAATAAACTCATCTAGCTAAACCTAATGTTAAAGAGAGCTAGAATGTTTTGTTGCAAGGGTTCTTGAGATAGAAGTGTGAGACCTATGACTTGAAAATATGTAATCATTAAGATAGAGATGTCTGTTTTTTCTCTTGGTGCATGTAATTGAAAATGTGTTAGTGATTGTGGGGATCTTACCAGGAGCTTATTTAAAGCACCTTAAGAGATGTGCTTAGCCTTTTTCTAAAGTACACTAGCATAAGCCAGAAAACGACCTCCGTAGGTGCTTATAGAATTTGATGTTGCATAAGATGATGCTGAAAGCCCAATTAAACAGCTCTCATGTGTTTGAAAGATCCAATTAGTGCTGAGTATACATCTAGCCTGGAGAATATATTTTGGTTTGTAAATCTAATTGGCTGTGTTGACGTCATACTGATATTGATAAATTTCTGTTAGTAAAAAAAATTGACTCTTAAGCCTTGCACTGAATCTGAACGTTTGTTAACTGAGGCAGGGGATAGTTTCTTTAGCCTTCTCTACCACTTGAGATGTTAATTATTGACTTTGCATGCACCAACCGTACTACTAGTTTTCCCATATTGTCATTCTCATTATATTATCCACTCATCATACATGCATGTGTGTTTCTTTTCCTCCTGGGGTTTAGCTCATTTGTCCCTGAAACTAAAATCTGTTACGGGGCACATTTACTCCATACTGTTATTAGCTATTACTAAATTGCTTGTTTCAGATACATTTACTCAAAACTAAACATACCAGAAATTGTGCAAGAACGGCAACAACAATTGGCTACAGTTAAAAGGGCCGAAGAAAATAATTATTTGGTTACAGCCACCCTCAGATTTGGCGTTCTATACTGAGGTGGGGTTGTAACTAATCATTTAAGAGAAAAACTTTGAAGATAAACCACAAAAGACTCTCACACACTCTCAAACCTTCAGCTTCTCCACTCAAAACACCCATATTTACTAACTTAGGGTATAATATATATGTGTAGTGCAATAGCGCCTATGTTTTGACTACACTTGGTCTAATGATACGTTTTGACTACACTAGGTCTGAATGATGTAACTTGCAATGGCTATCCAAATCTGACGCAGCTGTAGCCAAATAACTCTGGGTTCAACAATTTTGGGTAGCCAATTGGTGTTGCCTTTTTGTCGATTTTCAAGTAGTTCTAATAAATTGAGCTCTACCGAAGATTAAATGCTTCCCCCCCACCCCATCTGTTAGTAATTTGTTACTCAAAGGAGTATACTAGCACCCATATACTACTAATAATAGCTTACACTAAGAGTTCATATGTTAGTCTGCATTCTTTTAACCCCTTATGACTGCGAGATGTACTCTATAAATATAAATCAACTAAAAGTCTAACAATGAGTTTGCCTTGTCAAACTTGCAGAATTCCCATGATCTATAGTTTGTTGTTTGAGTTTGAGTTTTGTTACCTAACTTGCTCTGGCGTTGCCATTTTGTCATTTGATACCTCTCTTTGTAAATTATTCTTTTCCTTCCATGATCTAAAAGTCGTATGCATAATTTTTTTGGTGTAATAATGAAGGTCATGGTAAGGAATTCTGTTAAAAGGACTCTCAAATGAAGTGTAAAGTGGGCAAAATAATAGGTAGTGTGGAGATATAGTAGAATCATATATGAACCGAACGGACTACTACTAAAGTTGACAATACGTAGTTAATTATTAGGGTTAAAAGTTAGAATATATTTCAACTTTATAAATTTCGGCACATATATGGTTGAACTTTAATTTTGACACCTATATTCTTAAACTTTCATCTCACTTTGCACGTATATGTTTTTAATGGATTTACAGTTCCATGAACAAACGCAATAACTCGAGACAAAAACCAAAGTAACTTTTCAGGTGGATTCCATAAAATTTGATCAGTAGTTAGTAGAGATAGATTCATTCACAGAACATAAAATATAAACTGCAAATTTAAACAAAGCCCCAAAGGAAATCAATTTATACTTGCATGAAACTACTCACATAGCTTGCTACTTCTCCCAGGAATTTTGCTACTTCATACACAATTGGATTATCGCATCGCGTTGAAAAATATCAACATTCTGGACTGAGATTTGTAGATACCAAATTCACTGTTAACCCTATAACTTGGATAAGCATATAGATACACACAAAGAAGAAGAAGCAATCAAATGATGAACCTCTTCTAATTAGTTTTACTAGATGTCATTAACAAACCACTCGATCACCCTGTTTTTGTTAAATCCAACAGAAATATATACATGTAAATGAAATTAAAGTGTAGGAATATATGTGTAAATATTAGAGTTCAACTATATATGCGTCAAAATTTATAAAGTTCAAATACATTTAAACTTTTAACCCTAATTATTAGTACTCAAAACTTTCTTGCAGATAAGTGTTACAAAAAAATATCTGGTACAAATTAGTGATAACTTTCTTACATATTAGTGATTTCACTATATTTAGTAAGAAATAGAATGCACAGAAATATACCCAACATAAACCTCCTTGATTTACTCATTCCTTAATTTTATCATGTTCTTATTACGTATCTAATGAAATCCACCTTCCCCGCCCATCACTCACCAAACAGAAAACAAATTGACATCTCAATCATCAATAAAATTTCACCTATCTCACACCATTTCTGCACATACTCATCTCTATCTAATGTCAAATTTTCACATATAGTACACTTTTGCACACTGGTTATAATAAAAAAAGATTCACACATTTTCAAAAGACTAGTGCAATTGCTTTTTAACCTTTAGGTTCCTCCACGCATTTTATTATATTGCACCAACGATTACTGGCCCATGGTATTGAGTTTTTTATAGGGACCATGAAAAGATATGTGATGATGCTTGGTTGGAAGAATGGGCGTATTATTATATACAACCAAGAACTAGTTCGACGTGTTGGTCGTGTGTCTCTTCTATTTTCTCATCTTAATTGAAGATATATAACTCATTGTCAAAACTCAAAAGATGTGATGCTTAGTTGGTCTGGGCTAATGAACAAGGCCAAAAAAATGACACGGTGATTGGCTTTAAGATACGAGGGATTGCTACTGACTGAGGACGGAGACTTTCTTAACATGCTATGCTTGGTTGGAAGATGGATGGTGATGGGTGAGGAGAAAGAAGAGAACTCTATAAAGCTTTTTGAAAGCGGGAATGGTGCTTGGTTCAACTGAGATGTTTCTTGGTTTTGTTGGATTGGTTGGTTACTTGATTTACATTGATTGCTTATCCTTGAAAAGTTATGGTTTTGGTAATTTCTTGGGTTTAGCGTTGCTTGGTGGATTGTGTTGCTTATTTTGTTAGTACATTACTTGGTAGGTTTATTTGGTTACATTGATAGCAATTGCTTCTCAGTTATATGATTATAAAAAAGGAGAATAGGTTATATAAATGGTCGC
The DNA here is from genome assembly GCA_026545765.1 of Plantago major. Lineage (NCBI taxonomy): Eukaryota > Viridiplantae > Streptophyta > Magnoliopsida > Lamiales > Plantaginaceae > Plantago > Plantago major. The sequence continues at coordinate 42,689,970 of CM048843.1, read as the reverse complement.
TGATTTATAAGTCACCCTTGTTTCCTTTTAACTTCTTGTTATCATATTTATATGAATGGAGAATAGGAGAAGCACTGGCTGACACTAAAGTATTATTTGTAAAAGGTTGTACTCTAAAAGCGTTTACAGGTTAGCAATTGTGGGTGGCCATATTCATCTTTGAGTTTTAACTCATTCTTGTATAGTTTTTGTTGTTTGGTGTCCTGCATATATCTTATTTTTTAAAGTTTCCATACCTGTTGTGCCATATCCATGTCTGTCAAGATACAAGACTGTGGTGTGTGACATACGTATGTGAAACTGCATATCTTATTTATGATTTTTTTTTTCCTTGAATTTTCATTATCAGACATTGTCAAGATGTTGCTAGAGCGTGACCCGAGTCTGAGCAATACAGTTGCCCAATCAAATGCTACGCCTCTCGTATCTGCTGCAACAAAAGGGCATTTGGAGGTTGTCAAGGAATTACTTTCACAGGATTCTAGCTTGCTAGAGATATCGAGATCAAATGGTAAAAATGCATTACATTTAGCTGCCCGCCAAGGGCATGCAGAGATTGTTAAAGCGTTACTTGAGAAGGATCCTCAACTGGCCCGAAGAACTGATAGGAAAGGACAAACTGCACTGCACATGGCTGTTAAAGGCGTTAGTTGTGTAGTGGTGAAATCACTTCTGCAGGCAGACGCAGCCATTGTGATGCTCCCAGATAAATTTGGAAATACTGCTTTGCATATTGCCACTAGGAAAAAACGTTCTGAGGTATGGTTGTCCCATTCATTTGAAACAGTTGAATTATAAACTTCCTTTTCTAATTTTATGTTGAAACCGTCTTGTGAGAGTCATTAAAAAAATGGAGAGTCCAAAAGGTCCTACACAATACAATAAAAACCATTGAAATGCAATTTTCGCGGGTCGACCCACGAATAAAAAAAAGAAAGAAAAAACAGACAGAGACCTTCCTGTTGCAGCCATGGCTGCTTTTAGCGAGCTCTGCTCACTTTTTTGCTTGTCCAAGGACAACCATGGATGGAGCTTTTCCATGGAAACCCACTCATTAAAAAGAAAATTGGATCTGGATTTTACTTTCTAGTTCGATTTCTTATGAAATCGATTTAATTGTAGTTCATGAAATGTGATGGAGTTTCGATTCACAATGCTTTGAGGTTGATTTGTGGTGATTGTGGTTATGTTTATGGGGATGAGAGGTTGAAGAAGAAGAGGGTATTTTTGAAATTTTGGTAGATTTGTTGATGTTTAAAATTCAGTCTACAATGTTCTTATTTTTTTTCAAAAAACAATGAAAATTTTATGTAAAACATAAATGATCAGTTATCAAACATCGACTATGAAATAGTTGATGTTTGATATGAATTAGCCGATGTATAGCCAATATTATTTTCAAAATCAATGATGGAGGATGTTTGATATAAAATAGTCTAGGATTAATATAAAATAGTCTATGTTTGACACAAAATAGCATATGTTTGGTATAAAATACCGATGTCATCTTCAAAATTATAGATGGTGGTGTTTGATATAAATAACATAAGTTTGATAGTATAAGTATGTGTTCAACACAAAATAGCTTATGTTAAATATAAAATAATCGATGTTATTTTCAAAATCATTGATGTAGAATGGCTTTCTCATTATCCAAAAAACCAATCAATACAAACCGATCCAGGTAATCATCCAAATAATCTAGTAAACAAAACCAGCCCAACACTGGCCTCCAAAACAAAGGCTGTTTGTCTATGCTAAACTATGCACAAGCTCGTCACATTTATGCGAACCCAAGGAAATAGCTTATGTTTGCTATAAAATAGTCTATAAATTAACCTATGTTTTACCCAGAATAGTATATATTTGATATAAACTAGCCGGTGTTATCTTTGATATAAAATAGTCGGTGTTATCTTCAAAATAACATATGTTTGATATAAAATAGGCTGAGTTGCGACCAAAAGTCTATGTTTGTCCCAAAATTAGCCTATGTTAGATATGAAACCGTTAATGTTATTTTCAAAATCATTGATGGAGGATGTTCAATATGAAATAGTTTATGTTTGACATAAATAACCTATAGGTTACATGGTAAATAGTCGATGTTATATATACACAACTTATTACTCATTATGTTGATGATCTACAAATAAAGGTGCCTATGTTTAATATGAAATCGTTTATGTTTGATGTCAAATTGATGATATTCTTTGTAATGTGGATGATTATTGGCATTTTATAAAAATTTACGATCAACTATTTACATTTTAGTCCTAAACTACTTCAAATTCTCCAATAATCACCCACCACCGCACACCACTGCAAACCACTGCCACTACGACCCAAACCACCACCTTCACCACCTTTATCAGTCCCCGTAAATGGTGGACGAGATCTATCTTGTTTTATAAGTAGTTAGGATTGTTAGGTAGTAGGGAGTTAGTAGTAGAGGCCCAATTTAAGTTGAATTAAGACCACATTACATTAATGCAGTGTTGTTGATCGTGGTGCGATCGCGCCGTGTAACCATGTGCCCGCTACAGGGCACCCTGTAGTGGGAACAGTAGTATAGCGGATTGCGCCTGCGACGCGTTTTAGTGATTTTTTTGTGGGTTTTATAGAATGCTTTTGTTGACTGTGCTTGCTTTAGACTATTTATGAGTAATATTATGAGACTGAGTAATATATGACTTACCAAGTACTTGTATGTTCATTCTATAAAATTTGCGTTTTTTTTTTACTTCACTATTCCGTCCGCGATCCTGGCGCAATGCGTCGCGATACGCGATTGACAACACTGCATTAGTGTAAACTATGTGACTATGCAGGAGGAATATGGTATTTTCTTATATTAAGGAAAATCAGGACTTTTCCAAGAATTTCACTTTTGACCCGTGTTGATTGTGAACAAGTTAACGTTAAAAGACCAAAATGCCCATTGCTTAAAAAATTAAAGAATAATTAAAAAAATAAGATAAAAACAAACAGTGAAAGAAAAACAGAAAGTCCGGCGGCATTACTGGAACTTAAGAGCTTGACAACTCCATTCCATTCATCTCCAAGATCTCGATCCTGATTGGAGCTGTGACCAATGGGGGAGCATAATTGCTCCGCATTGGTCGGAGCTCTGAGCTCCACCCTGGCCGGAGCAGAACTGTATTTGTTTTTGTAACTTTTATTATTTCTATCTATATTTTGATTCTTTTTTTGTTTCTGTTATTTATTTTAGTTGTGTATTCCTTAATAATTGAAATTGTTTTTATGACGAGACTAGGGTATTGGTGGAAAACCTAAGGCTTTGAAAGTTTGTGGTAATAAATGAGTTATATGTAATTTGTCGATTATCTATGGGATATTTAAGTAAAAAACCCTATAAAAAGAAAGTATGGAAAAGAAAAGTTTGTGTTTGCATGCTTCATTTATCTTCATCTGAGAGGTTGGTTGTTGAAAACTTAGTGGGAATAACGGTTCGTGTCTGCAGCAGCTATAGCTGTTCAACTCCTTAACATTCTTTTGCTCTATATTTATTGTGCAACCTTAATTCTGGTGTTAGATATATATTTTCTTTCAGTAGATCAATTCTTTCAGTGAACTGTAGCTTCACACTTGATGTGCTTTGTCCATTTTTCATTCTTTTGTTTAACATTGGTATCTTTTCCGAGTGCAGATTGTGAATGAGCTCTTAATGCTCCGTGACACAAACGTCAATGCGTTGACACGAGACCATAAAACAGCTCTTGACATTGCTGAAGGACTCCCTCTGTCTGAAGAAGCAGTAGAAATCAAAGAGTGTTTGGCTCGTTATGGTGCAGTGCGGGCTAATGATCTGAATCAACCACGTGACGAGCTTCGGAAGACCGTCTCAGAAATTAAGAAAAATGTACATACTCAGCTTGAGCAGGCTCGTAAGACGAACAAAAATGTAAATGGTATTGCGAAAGAGCTAAGGAAGCTCCACCGGGAAGGCATAAATAACGCCACAAACTCAGTCACAGTGGTGGCTGTTCTTTTTGCTACAGTTGCTTTTGCTGCTATATTTACTGTTCCTGGGGGAGATGATAACAGCGGAGTAGCTGTGACTGCAAGCAGCTCGGCTTTCAAAATCTTCTTCGTTTCTAATGCTCTTGCACTTTTCACATCATTAGCTGTTGTGGTTGTACAAATTACAGTGGTCAGAGGTGAGATAAAATCTGAGAGACGGGTTGTGGAGGTTATTAACAAGTTGATGTGGTTGGCCTCTGTATGCACTACGGTGGCTTTCATTGCTTCATCTTATATAGTTGTCGGACGACATAATAAATGGGCTGCCATACTTGTCACTGTTATAGGCGGAGTCACTATGGCTGGAGTTCTTAGTGCCATGACATACTATGTGGTGAAATCTAGAAAGATTCGGAGAGTTAGAAAGAAAGAAAAGTACTCGAGGAGTGGAACTGGAACGAACTCGTGGCATCACACAGATACCGACTCTGAAGTAAACCCTATTTATGCTATTTGATGCTGGGCATGATTCTTATGTTCAACTCTGAAGAAAGAGAGGCTTGTCACAAGAGGTTCAAGTACAGGCATCACTATGTTCTTGAAACAGATGAGGTGGATCGGTTGCTAGTCCGTGACGAGAGGAATCTTTTTGGAGCAGAATGACCATAGTTGTAAATGATGTACAAGGAATACCTAATGAAGAAGGTGAGAGGAAATCTGCTGGCTCTCCCGTCGTTGTCAACTCCAGCCGGATATTAAATATTAGAAATATTCTCGGACAACCCTGAATTTGGTCCTTGTATAGTTAATAAATGACAGAATTTATTCAAAACCCCTAGATATGACTGGCTTCTATGTTCTTCAAGTTGCACCACAATATGTGCATGCTTTCATATTTCCAATTCTAAGTACACAATTAATGCAGTTCATGGTGAATGACCAAAGTGGTTAAATACTCAACAGTAGAGTTGCTTATCAAAGCCAGAAGCTCATTTGAAATACGGACGTACTCAAATACTCCTTGGTTCAAACTTCTCATCGAATTCCCAGTCACTGAGTCCCTCCATGGAACTGTCCCGGCTATGATGGTTCTCAAGTTCCAACTCGAATCTTACCTTGGCCAGCTGTGCCTCTGCATCTCTCCAATTCTTGCTGCTCATGGATGCAGACTCTAAACGATCCACCTGTTTGGATATATTTGAGTTGCGCGTCCTAATAGAAGGGAGGCTTATCCTTGAACTCAAACCGAGCGACCGTTTCCCCTCATTTCCTGTCCTAGACCCTTCTCCCATAGTTGGCGTCTCCATCTCCAACTTTGGTCTCTCGATTGATTCGAATGCACCTTTAATTTTCTCAAGTGCATCTACTAAATTCTTCACTTTCTCATTGGCTATCCTGGTAAGATAGTGCCAGTGTTTTCTGAGTTCAGAGATTTCATACTGTAGAAGGAGCATGAAAAGGTGACAGGCATTAGTAACTAACTCACCTAGAATCCTCTTCTTGTTTGCAAAAATGTTTCTTAATGCCTTCAACCACACTGAATGTGGTCAAGAACTGCCAAGGAAACAACAAACAGTAAGAAGCGACGAGATAAGACATTATTGATTTTGTGAAGAATTTATATGTATGGGGAAAGAAGATGAATGCCTCGGTCTCTATTTTCTGGTACTGTTGTTCAAGTTTTCTCTTCACATTAACTGCATCATTTGGCTCCTCTGTCCCGTCTAACCTGTCAAAATACGATATCAGACATGTTGGCATGCCCGTGAGCTGACTGGACCTTCTCTCTTTTCTATCAGGTATATATATTTGCTACGAAATGATGATAGCTGCTACGGTACCTCTTCAAATCATCAACAAGCGCCTGAAGTGAATCAAGTGAAGGCCTCAACTTGTCCTGGTTGATCAAAAGGTTAGATCTCAATCAGTGCTCTACAAGTAATTATCCAGAAAACAGGTTAAACAGACAGTAATTATTACCTGGTATCCTTCTAAAAGGCTTATAGCCAGATTTACAAAGTACTCCTCATGCCTGCCCAACTCATCCCTACATGGTATATACTCAACAAGTTATCAGAATCAAGTGCATACTAATTTGATACTATAGCCTGTAACCGAACCAAACAAATACACACACACACAAGAATAAGTATAAGAGAAAATTATCATACTCGAGCAATTGTTCTGTTTGTTTAACAGATTTCGACTGGAAATCCCAGGTATTTTCCAGAAAATTGATAAAGGTGTTGCAAACTTGTCCTTCTGATTTGTATGAAGCAATAGACTTTGAGAGCTCATCTTCCTGATGGGATATATAAACATATATAAAAGTTATCCATCATATATATACACATAACACAACACATTGTCTGTCTCTGTCCTATACAGCCAACTTAATTACCTTGAGCTTGAAAAGTTGAACAATCTGATCACTAGCTTCATCAAACTGATCTCTTTCTTCCCTCGCATTTTGAAGGCGACCACGTGCACTAGTCAAGTCATTATTAACCTGATATCATCCATACCAATCATTAGATTTTGTTCTCTTCGTCTGAACATAACTGAACTTATTTGTAGTATAAAAAACAAGGGTAAAATGCACAAATGTACTCTATGTTCTTCGAAATATGCATGGATATACCTCATGTTCTTAAAATTGCACAGATGTACCTCATGTTATTTGATAGTATGTACACTTGCTCCATCCAATAATGGTGTGTGTATTACACTCTCCATGTGTGCAAGTTGATTAGTTTTTTTAAGTATACAAGTGTTAAAAATTCACAATATATAATTATTTTTTGAAACACAGAGCAATAGGATTAATTTAAAATTATTAAAATAAATAAAAAATTATAATAAAAAAATAGAAATATGTGAAAATAAAAGAAATAAAAATATATATACCAACTTTGTTAAATTGAAAAATAATTATATAAATAAAAAAGTTATAAAAAATTATTGTAGTGATATTATCAAAATTCAAAGTAATATAATAATTCACAAAGTTTCAATTCAATTTAAATCTCATTCGTTGATCTTACTGATTTAATTTGAATCTGGTACGTACATGTGTCATTGTTTAAGACTTTAAGTAGAAGGTCTAGGGTTCGAATCTTATTGGTATAAGTTTCTCCCTTTTATTTATTATTAAATATTTTCTCTTTTTACAATCACAGATTCATTGGTTTATATAAAAACTATTAACACACGTAGTGTGTTACATAAATGCTAGTTTATAACATAACACTACAAAAACTTATCAAAATTATTGAAGGCAAAATGGTTAAGAAAATATAGTGTATATTATGAATTATAATTATTCTGAGAATATTTAAGTGAAAACTGTCTAACAATTTTAGAAAATTATATTAATACATTTATACTAATTTAAAAAAACATTATAAAGAAAAGACATATTATTTTCTTCATTTTATTTTCATATTTAATTTGTACCTTTAATAAATTTTTCTAATTTTATATAATTCTTAATAATTTTTTTAAAACCACCATAATATTTGTTATATTCTCTTACATTTTATTAAAGAAAATCAATTTATTGTTCTTATAATTAGTGAATATTTAAAATTTTTATGGCAAAAAAAAAAACTCACTTGCACAAATGAAGAGTGTAATATACTCACCATTATTGGAGCAATTATGCATACTTTTAAAGAACATGGGGTACACTCGTGCAATTTCAAAAACATGAGATACATCCGTGCATATTTTGAAAAATATAGGGTACATTTGTGCATTTTACCTAAAAAACAACTAAGCAAATTTGAACTGAACTGAATTTTCGGATGAAAGAACAGAGCCTTAATCATTATATTAGCTAGCTAGCTAGAGAACCATAAGACTACCTTTTTGAGCTCCGATTCAAGGTCATCCTTTCGGTTTTCAAGACCTTTAATTTCTGCAGACAAATCCTGCAGAGTAGTAAAATCAGCTCTCATATTTGGAACAAAACAAACCTTTTTATTCCTTTTACAGAGAAAGAACAAGTGCTTAGATTAGACCTGCTGCTAAACAAACACAATAAATTAAGAAGCTGTATTCCATGAAATCTGTACAGCCACTCATGGTTGAAACGAATTTTACCAGTTCAAGTTGGCTTACGTCACTGGTTTTGGCCACGCGAAATCTAAGAGCTTCTTCTTTCTGTGTTCTGTTTGCAGAAAGACAATAACACAAACAGGAGTATTAACTAAAGATTAATGTTAACTTGTCTCTCCATCTATATCTTATAAAAAATAGAAAATTCATCATGAATGTTAAACGCAACACCAACCTATTCTCAGAAATACGCTTGGCACTTTTTGAGGCAGAACTAGCAAGAGATTCTGATAATACCTTAAGCTTATCAACCTGTCATGTAAAATTGAAGGGTCAGGCATGCCATTAGATTCTGGCAATATCTGAACGTGAATCCAAGATCTGATCTCTGTCAAGTATATTTATTTGCACATTGTCCGGACTATATGCAGTATATATAACTAACAGTACTAGAATAAAATTCTTGAGTCCAACACATTATCTGGATAGCAAGTACGTAGTACGTACCTTTTGATTATGAGCAACTGGAGAGTCGGTGATTTTGATTTGTTTCTTTCTCAAGAGAAGGTCCTCCAGTTGGGAGCACAGCTTAATACATGCAAGTGCTTCCTTCAGCTTCTGCAAACAAAAACCCCATACTGTTAACATTACACTTCTCTATTTATAGTATAATATATATGTACTAGAGGAAAAGTTGTTATAAGCTTAATGCATATATAATTCAAGATATATATTTGACAACAACCATATATACATTCTGAAAATGTGAACTACACCCCACCCGTCCAACAAAGAATATAGAGTAACAAGCTATTTGGTTGGTGATCAAGTGAGCGAGCTGCGAGCTGGTCGTTCATATGATCAGGGGAAACCAGTTTTAGTCAAGTTCTTTTTTTTTCTTTTTAGACAAGTTAATAAGTGTAAAAGTATGTGAAAAGTAGATATATATTCTCAGAATCAAGTATATGGATATGCTTGATTCTAACATCACCAATCAAACACTGAATCACATTTCAGGCAACAATAACAGCTATCCGGAACAAAATAAGCTTTAAAATTTGACATTAGCTGCGCGCAATACATTAATTTAATTTCCAGATAATGCAGATTGGAATTACTTGAAATCCTGATCACCTCAATTGACATTATCCCTGCAGATGGTGGTGGTTTGCCGCCACCTCCTCCATTTTTAACGATCTGATCAAGTTGTGTATTTATATTTGAGACTTGAGAATCTATTCTGAGACCAAACCAAAAAAGAAATTAATTAAAGATAGACGACCAAATAACTAAGTAAAACTATACATGTATGCAGGGGCGGACTTTTTTTTTATAGGTAATATTTTGAAAATTTAAGATTTCGCCCCCCGAACCCTCGAAAAAACGTCATATATATAATTTCGCCCCCGAAGTTCAAATCCTGCATCCGCCTGTATGTATGCATGCATGTATATAAACTATATATACGTAGGAACCACCTTTCTAAGTGTGCATTTAATTTTAATCCTGCAATGGCATCTTGAGCATATTGCAGCAATTCTTCCCTCTTCGCCTGCATGGAGATTAATAAAAACCAACAAATCGTAAAGAATAAAAATAAACAATCAGCGACTATGCAAGTATATATGAAATTATTAATTAAATCTTGCTGTTTAGTTGAAAAAAATACTATATTACCAGTACTTCCTCATCATAGGCAGCGAAAACTTTGGCCAAATCTCGTACACAGTTTGCAGTGACAGAATGAGCTTCTTTCCCACCCATCAAACAAACACTGCATGTGTGCAAATTATAAATTTAACAGATTAAGAGTACTGATCGACTACGTTTTATATCAAATTAATACCAATAAGCTCAAGCTTAATTTTAAGGCAAAAAAAATAAAAAAAAATCACCCGAATATCTCCAGAAGCAAAGATATTTCTTCCTCATTTGGCTGCTCAAGAATCTGCAGCAGGAATATATATGTTAATTTAGCTGCTAAATGATGATGATTTTTTCTGAAACATCAAAAATCTATTAAATAGATCGGAATAAAGTCATGAATTAATAGATACGAGCGTATGTACGTACCATAGAAAGTGTTATGCCCTCTAGAGCTTGACTGAGAAGGAAAATATCACGAAAATTCATAGGTTCCCCGTCAACAACATCTGGATCATAATACAATATCTGGCAGCATATCGTTGTTGATGAGTATCAGCAAATTTTGCAATTTAAAAAATAAAATAATTAATACGTACCTGCAGATGATTGTCGGTTTGATTGTTGAATGATCTACGAGTCTGTTTCAAAGAGAGTAACCATCGTCTTAGCAACTGAACTCTCTCTGAGCCCCTACAAGAAACTGAAACCTCTTCAAGTCGTTTAACTGCATTTTTGTAATTTTGGAAATTCCGACCTCCCTGCATGCATGCAATGCAATGCGCGCAAGCATTTATATTAATTAATTAATTCTTTTTTGAGATATATATATATATATATATATATATATATATATATATATATATATATAAAAGATATAAGAATAAAGAAAAAATACGCACTAGGCGATCTTGGATGAGCCTGGCGCCTGAGTCGGCATATGTGCGAACAGCGCGGGTGATGGTGGTGTTGCCGCCAACCTCCACGGCTTTATTCACAGCTGATCGGATCCAAGATGACATTAATTTTGGTAGTGAAGTTTGATGATCGATGAGAGAATTCAACAAAAAAATATAAATGATATGAGCTTTCTTTCGCTCCTCATGTATCCCATCTCATCATCCTTCAATCAAATATTTATTAATTAATTAATTAATTAAATTCAGGCCAGCTAGTTATGAGCCATTTCTTTCGCGCCTGGCTGGATCCACCTTTTATGCAAATGCAATTCCTTTTTTACATTTTTTAATAATATTTATATCTGGATGCCTAAATTAAATCATTTCAACGGACATCATATGTTATCCTACCTCCATTTCAGAGAAATTGTTACATTTTAACTTTGACCGGTCAACTGTATTCGAGTTTGACCGGTCAACTGTATTCGAGTTTGACCACAAATTACTCATAAACGATAATAGTAAATAATTTAATAAAATCATATAATAAAAATTTAATTACTAAATTTTCATTATATAATTTTAATAATTTATTTATTAATATCGTTTAAGAGTAAATTGTGGTCAAACGCGGAGACAGTTGACTGCAGAATAGTAAAATGTAACACTTTTTTCTGAAATGGAGGGAGTATATAATAATTGCAATTCCTTTTTTTAAATAATACTTCATCATTTTCAGGAATAGCATTTTCAGGAATAGCTTCCCATTTTGCAATCTTAGGTTCCAATCAAAACTCCCAATTTCCATTTTTGGCAATTATACATCCAACTTCAATATTAAATTATATACTCAAAAGTAATTAAACCCATGCACTCACATTATTTTATCCAACATTTAACTCTAAAAATCAATTTGAGGGATCAACTAGTACTATTTTGATCCAAAAGTAATATAGGCCTTAATAGAGGAAGTAGTATTTATATCCGCATGTTTAAATTAAATCAATTCAACTCACATCATATGTCATATATATAATACTAGAATTTGGGTAACACGCCATGCGTGTTACGGGGTCATATTTTGACGTATAATTTTTTCGTTAAATGCAGAATTGAAATTAAATTGATGATGCGATGGAATGCGAAATATAAAAGATGCGAGTGAATATGATTAAGATTTCTATGTGCTCTCTTGAGGCTATATTCGCGCCGATCACTCGTTGTCCGAGCTCCTTTACCACCATCCTCGTCCCGTTACACGGACCTTCTGATGCGTGGTCGGTGCTATAATACTCAAACATCTGTCCCGGGAACTTGTCGATCAAAGATTCGTTTCTTTTGTCGACGCAGTCGTTCCTCGGTGTTAGTATCGCTCTATCCATCGCGGAATATTTTAACTCTATCACAAATACTAATTTATATAAGTAACATATAATTCAGTTACTATTAATCAATTAATCATTTTAACTCTATATCAAACATCCATAGTGTATTATGGCATTATCTCTTAATTTCACAAAAATAATAAGCTTCACACCTGTAGTGTGTGACCCAAAATTCTAGTAAATACATAACATACTACGTGTGTTTAATGTTTTTATATCAAAGTCACATATACACATTACATTGTAATTGAATAAGTAAGATAAATGAATGAAATTCAAATTGAATTGAAACTTACTGTGAAAATAATATACACACCCATAAAGATGTGGATTTGATATAAAAACACAAATGAAATCCTTTGAACTTCACATATATCAAATTCACTTTTCCTGATGATATGAAGTTGAAAGGATAAAATAGAACTTAAAAGTGAAAACACAATTCCATCAGAAAATTCCAAATAAAATAATCTGCAAAGATTGAACTGTAGGTATTGGGAAAGCACAAACAAGCACAGGACCAGAGCCGTGATTTCCATAGCGCTCCTCCTCATCTCTATCTTCCTTCTCGACTCCAATCTCATATTCCTCCTTCCTTCTCTAATTATGAAAATGGCTTCAGCTGATGTTGAATCTAGATGTTTCGTGGGTGGATGGCATGGGCCACCACCGATCAGTCTCTCGGGCAAGCTTTCTCCCAGTACGGCAAAGTCATCGAATCGGAGGTCAATTTCTCGCCGAGATCGGTTCTGTAAAAACCTGATTCCTCGATCTCTGATCTGATTGTGTTACTCTCTGTTACTGTGGATCCGGTGGCAGAGGGGGTGGCGGCTACCGTGGAGGTCGTCTTGAAAGTGGAGGAGGAAGCTCGGATCGGGCGCGGTTTAGGGAGGATGATGCATGAGCCGGTGGATCCAGAGGAGAGGGCGGCGGAGGAGAATTGGGTAGGTTTCGAATGAAAAAGATGAATCGCTTGATGTTGAGAAGACAAGGAACTGAAACGTAAGGCTATGTTATTTTCTCTATGCGTGTATCTCACGCGATATTGGGGTGAGAGTGGGGCTGCACAGTGAAATATCACTTTTTAACAAAAAAAAACATCAAATTGAGTGAAAATCGGTGAAATTCAGCATGTCTCTCCACGCGCCTGTTAATGACGTATTATACTACTTTGAACTAGAATTTGGGTAACACGCAACGCATGTTAGTGCGTTATATATTAACGTAATTTCTTTAAACCTTGTTATAAATTACAAATACCCATACATATTCCATTTAATAAAACGAACAATGAGGAAACGATTGTTGTTTAGCTACAAAATTTGAGTCTGAGTCTCGATCTGTTTAGAGCTACATTGCATTTTTCCGTGGCCTAAGTAACAACAATTACACTTCCAATTTTCATGTAAACATACTCCATCAACATAGTGTATAGGTTTGCCATTTGTCCTTCTCTTTTAATCTAGGGCATCTCAATTCATCTCTCAATTCTAGCCACTCCGAAAACACAACATACCAGAACAACTAAAGATACTGTACCACCTTTGACACCATTAATCTCATTTAGAATTTTAATTGAAGTATAACTAATAAATAGTAACTTAATTTTAATTGAGCTGTGTAAATTTGTTTTTGATATAAAATTAAAATTTTATAGGGGTTTTTGTAGGTTTGTTATGTATGTTTTGAGTTAATTGAATTATGTCTCAATTATAAGATCGGAATGACATCTCAATTATAATAGAATGACCAAACATGAATGTAAGTGCGACTCATTTAAAATTGAACCTTAATTCTACGGCAAAGAGTCCGTTACTCTTTCGCAAACTTAAGATACAGAGCATAAGCAATAGGCAGAAAATAGACTTGAATAAAAATAATAGACAGAGTCATACTCTGAGGCTTGGTTTGAGAAACAAATGGTAAAAAGAAAAAAATAGGGAAAAATATTATTTTCCACCATTTGATCGAAAATTTATGAAAATCTATATAAAATATATCGATCTCCACAAAATAATAAAGTTCCTTCACATTTTATAAGAAAATCTTATTTTCTCCCTATTTTTTTTATTTTCCCCCATTTTCCGTCGAACCAAACCAAGCCCTGAGTTTCTGACCAGTCGCCAGCTCCAGCAACAAAGCCGTCGTCAATCCAGAGCCGCAAAATGCCCCTTAGCCCGCTTAGAATACGGGCTAAGCTCTTCTAAGGAAGAAACACACCCGATCCGGGTTTTTTCCACCTTCGGGTTTTACAGATCATCTGCATCTAGAAATTTCGAATGAAATCATATAGTGTTTGAATTTTGAAAGTATGGGCAACTAATTGAACGAAATTTATTTGGGGCTTTGTACCTTCGTCATCAGAAATCACATTCTTGCCTGCCATTAGAGATGAGAGCTTATGGGAAATAACCTAAGTTGCTATTGTGTTATCGGCAGCAAAGTACGGAAAGTAGGGACAATCAAATCAGAAAATTATTGAATTATAAAATGATACAGAGCTACTCTCTTCACATACTTGAAGTTAGGGTTTTTGTAGAATTTGAGATAGAATTTTCGGCCCAATTCTGCCATGGATATGATGAGCAAAAAAAATTCTAAACACAAGTGAGAAAACAACCTGAGGAACAAACAATGCGAATTCCATCTCGTTGCTGTGAATCCGATAGAAGGGCAGAGGAGGTTGATGATTTGGTACTCCTTTAGACCTTGATTGATCTTCATGACCTTGATTTTCTCTAGGGATTTGATTTCACTGGGACACATTCTCCTCCTCTGCTTCACGGCGAGGACGACAGCCGCCACGTCCCTTTTTGGCGGCGATTCCTGGTTGGGTACTAAGCTCTTGCAAGCCTTCTTAGTTAAGCTGTTGTGGTGGAGAGAAGAAATAAAGGGGAAAGAGAAAGGAAACAATGGAGGGTTCAGATTATTTTCGTGCCTTACACGCGTTTTGTTTGTGAGATTGGGCTTTCTCATACATTTATGTAGTTTTGTACTGGGTCAGATAAAATTGAGAGAAAATCGCTGCCTTTCCACGCGCCGACTAGTTGCTTATTATACTATTAAATTAAATAAATAATATATAAAAATAATAAAAAAAATAAATAATACTAGAATCTGGGTAACACGCTACAGCGTAATATTTTTTACGTATAACTTGTTCCCCGAATGTAGAATTGAAATTAAGAAGATGATGTGATTGAATGTGAAATACAAAATATGCGAGTTAATATGATTAAGATATTATCTACTGTTGGCTTTGATTTTCTAGGATCTCCTTGTACACAACGTTCTTTGTCTTGGTGAACTTGTCGCTGTCAACTGTCGGGGGCTTTATCAACACCCTGACTGCGGACGACCTCCGCGCCCTTGACAACGCAACGTATAGCTGCCCGTGCGAGAAGATTGGTTGTGGCAAATATATTCCGACCCTATCAAGCGTTTGTCCCTGTGCCTTGTTTATAGTAATTGGGAAGCATAACCTGATTGGGAACTGTCTCCTCTTGAAAGGTATCGGACATCCGAGGGCGTCCTTCGGTGCCAGTTCTATCCTCGGGATTATGACGTACTTTCCTATGTGCTCACCGGAGGCTATTGTCGCGCCGATCACTCGCTGTCCGAGCTCCGTTACCACCATCCTCGTCCCGTTACACAGACCTTTTGACGTGTTAAGATTCCGCATCATCATTACTGGGCAGTTTACCTTTAGTCTCAGGATTTTTTCGACGCAGTCGTTCCTCGGCGTTAGTATCGCTCTATCCATCACGGAGTATGGGTTGGTGCTGAATGCATCGAACGATGGGTAAATCTCCGAGATCAGGTGCTCTAGCGGCTTCTCATAATCTTTGTACTTTATGCACATATGCTCGGGAAGGTTGACCTTGTGTCCTCTCTCAGACGGCTCTTTTCCATCACCTATTCTTATCAGATACTCCATAAACTGCGGGTCGTCCCTTGCTCTCATGTTCTTGGTCAAGCTCAGTTATGGAGCATCGCTACATGTGATCTCACCAAGCATGCATCTACCGTCTCTTTCCTTCCTCCTCTCTTCACCACTGGGACAGTCTGTTGAAAATCCCCCCCTCCCCCCCCCCCCCGAAAACTACAGTCTTCCCCCCCGAACAACTCATGTTTTCCCGTCAGGTCGCGGAGGAGGTTGTCAAGTCCTTCTATGAGCTTGCGATGCACCATTGTTGCCTCATCCCATATTATCAGTCTCGACTCGATTATTAGGAGCGCATCTCCGCTCTGCTTGCTGATCGCTGACGACACCTTCTCTTCGATCTCGAGTGGGAATCCGAATCTGTTGTGGGCAGTTCGTCCTCCTGGCAACAGGGACTCGGCTACCCCCGAAGATGCAACCGCCAATGCTATTTAGTTCTTGGATCTCACGGATGCGAGTAAGGCTCTGTACAGGAATGTTTTCCCCGTGCCTCCCGGTCCGTCGAGGAAGAATGCTCCTCCGCGTTGACTGTTTACCGCATCGGTTATTTCGTCGAAAGCCTTCTTCTGGCAGGCGTTTAGTAGCCTACCTGCATTCAGGTCGAATTCGAAAACTGTTATCTCGACCTCGCTCCTGTAGTTCCTTGACACCCTCTCCTCCCGAGTTCCAGATATGTCGTACGGCACGAGCTTGTAATCGTTGACCGATCTGTTGTAGTTTTGCAGGAAAATATCTATGGATTTCAGGGAGTTCTGGTATGCCTGTTCCTCCGTGGTGTTTGGTGCATTCAGGAAATCGTGCAACATCTCCTGCTTGAATTCTTCCCACAGTGCACTGGGGTCCGCCGGGGAATTGTAGTACAAGATGGTTGCAAAAAGGCCGCGGAGTGAGTAGGGTATCCTGTATCCGCACGCTTCATGTATTGTTTGTCGAATGTCTGCGTCCGATTGGAGAAGACCTCTCTCCCTCGCTGCCTCGCTGAATGTGTCGTATGTTACGTTATTCACCGTCCTAAGATATTCGTAAGAAGTCGGTGCACGTATATGATTCAGTAGTACCCTCAAGTAATATTTTGGCCCTTCGGTTGGACTCACTGTGACCAGGCGGCCAATCTTTTTCTTTTTTACTCGTCTTTCTTCCCACATTTTTGAGCTTCTGTCCCATTTGTACTCCTCGGGGAATTCTCTGTAAAGGAGGTTCTTCTCTCTGGCCCGAGCGTCATCTCTGTTCATGCGGAAGAACTCAGTTAGCTGGGTTCGTAATTTTCTTGGGTCACTCATCACTTCCTCGATGGTTTTTCCCACGGGTAAATAGATCGGCTGCTTGTTCTCTAAATGCACTTGGAGCTGGTTGACCGATGGTTTCATCTCATTCATCTTGAAACTGTAAAGTCGCCATATTGATTCTGGGGCACAGAGCCACCGTGCATCCTGGAAGTCCTCTATCTCGTCGACCTTACCTCCCTTGGAAGGCTGAACAATTGAATACTTCACCTTGTCTGTTCCCTTACATACGTACTTGTACGTACAAGTACTTCACAAGTTTGATGTCGGAGCAGATCTCAACGTTCATGTGGCAGTCGAACATTGCTAGCAGATATGGGTTGTATGGTATGACCCATCTGTTGTCGAGCTCATGGTTTCTTGTAAAAAATGTGGCCCCGTTGTTTCTGCACATGTAGTTCGGATAGGAGTTGGGCTTGTGCAGTCGGTAAACTGTTTGGGATACTTAATCTTGATGGTCTTGGTGTCATCCGTCTCCCCTCTCATGCAGACGTTATTTTTGTTCAGATCACCTCACGGGCCGTGCATCATGTGCTTCGTGATGCAACTATACAGGTGCGCTTCTTTTTCTTTGTCTGGTATCTCTGCGCTTACGAAAGTGTCGTATGCTTCTGGGGATGTGAGCGAGTGCTTTTTGTCAAGTATGAGTAGCCAGTGAGAGTGCGGAAGGCCCCTCTTATGAAATTCTATTACCTAGAAATATGCGACGACGTCTCCTAGGACTCCTTTGTTTATTAGCTCTTCCTTCAACCTCTAATTCTTGGTGTGGAAAACTCGTGCCAGGAGGTCTGGCCTATTATGTGCCTCTTCCCCGGGTAGCAACTCATCCTGGATCTCCTTCCATTTTGTGTTGCATGTCATCGTTATGAAGAATTCCGGTTTGCTGTATCTTTACATCAGTGCCAGAGCATTCATGAATCTACAGTACATATCTCTCGGACTCCCCGGGTAGGAGCTCGAAAGAAATATCCTGCTACCGATGTCGTCTGTGCTTACAATCCCTTCACATGCTATCGTGTCTGTTATTCCTTGCAGAGTGTCGACCCTTAATTGTTGTTGCTGGTTATCCCTGATGAAGTCCAGTCGCTGGGTCCCGAGCTTTATGTAGGAGTCAATGATGAACTATTGTGCTAATCTTCCGATGCAAAGAATGTTCGTTATGTACGACCTCCTTACCTGGAACAGGTAGCAGTAGTACTCTCGTACTGATACGTTCTGACGTTTCCTGCTGTTCTCTTGTAAATCTGCAAGAAATGTTCGTAATCTTTATTTTACGCATGTTTAAATTTTTATAGCCCATTGGGGGGGGGGGGGGGAGACTGTTTGATATGTAAGATTCACTCACTCTAATCTTAGTCATGCAGTAGTGACTCTCTAGTATCGTGTTCAGCGGGCGATGTTTTTCCTTGACGGATGTTGTATATCCTCTCCTCGTTACTCCTGTTGATCTTTCGGGTTTTAGCCTTTTCAACCCCACCTGCCAGCCGGGTTCTCCATACGGGAAATGTAGGGGATACTGAAGTAGATCATAGCATCCATAATAGTAATTCACAAAATGGCTATCCCCTTTTGTTGTGTAGACCCTGATATCACGTGTGTATTCTTCCCCACCCTCTTCTAATTGCTCCCATATAGCCGCAACGTGGCCCGTGACCGGTAGATTGTATACGTTTTTATCAACGCTTGGATCGGCACGGAGTATGATGATGCGTTGGTCCAGGTTCGTTTCTTCTCTGAGGCTCCTGAAGAACTTCTCGTATGGGTTGCACTTCAATATGGCCATTAGTTTCTTGATGACATCTTCATGTATCCCTTCGAACATCTCCATCCCGTTGTCCACCTCTTGTTCCATCCCATAGAAGTATAGCTGTGCACATCTTGGCGGGTACTTATCAGGGATAAGATCGTCTATCAGGTGGTGTATAACACCCTGGACTTTTAATGTGTACACTCCTTTGTTGTATTTGCAGAGTTCCCCGCCCATCCTCATGCGAATGGATGTGAATGCGAATGAATTATTATATGATCTAGCACGGATCCTGAAGTGTTTTGCAATTCGACATTCCTAGTTCCTGTATAGGTCCCAAAGTTCGGGAAGCATGCGTGGCAGCTCGATCGACACACAACCATTCATACAACAGAAAGCGGGCCGTTCCTTGTAGAATCTTATAGCCCCGCAGTGAGGGCAAGGCTGGCTAGGAGGCAGCAATTCAGTTTCAGAGCATATACTCTTTAGGTGAGCAAACCTCTGTTCCTTTTGATCGGTCTCGGTTGTTGCTTTTCGTTTTCTCTTGAATGACCTGCGGCCGCTCAGGCTTCTTTCTGGTTGTGATGCATCTTCTACCATTATATCCACTGTCGTTCTCAAGTTATTCGCTCCCGATGCGTATTGTATAGGGACATCGGTAAGGCCTTCATCCATGGCTCCTGAAAGGAAAAGAAAATCATTAAGTTGGACATCTACTTCATAATACTGGCGCCTTGGATTTTCAACTAATTAGAAGATAAATTATAACTTAAAGCATTATCATAAAATTGTAAAGGCTACGGAAGTCATACATTGGTATAGAAAGTAAACTTTAGATAATAAACTGTTTCATTTAATTATATTCCAAGAAATACTATATAAAGATACTATAGCAGCTATTAACTGTCACCAAAACTAACAACTAAAAGTTTACGGGAGGATTTTGTAAAGCTTGATATTGTGCCTTATCTTTGGTATATGGGAGCTTTGGAGTAAAAATTGGACTAATGAACGAATTGATTTGAAATTGTAAAGGGTACGGGAAATATACAATTGTATAGAAAGTAAAGTAGAAAGAAAAACTTGTTTGTATTAGTAAAAGTTGAAATCGGACATTTGCGGAAAGTTGAATTCGGGACAGATGGAGTATATAATACGAATGTACTATAACAATTAACGTCTTTTATATTTTTTCAATGAATTAATTTTTAATTTAACTATGAATTAATTTAAATAATAACTGTTACATAATATTTTTATTTTTCAATAAATATTTTTTATGGTATCTAAATAACTTATCTAAAAACATGTCTATGTTGTTAATAAAAATATGAAAAAGCACAAACGTTAGGAATATAGATTTTTTTTCAATTAATAACATTGATATTTTTATTAACAAGATAGGCTAACTTTTTCTACTATTCCGGAACGAAGCTAAACCTTGAGCTAAACTTGAAAAATCAGAAGTACTACAATACATATCTAATTTGTGTTCTTCGCATTCGAGAATAAGACAGAATTTTGTTGTTTTTCTGCAGTGTCTCCCCAAGATCAAGACCTAATTAATATGTTAAATATCGTGAATTTAGTTAATCTTATAAGCCATTAGTTCCTCAAGGTTAGTTAATTCGTGACGGTAGAAAAGTAGTGGTACATGGAGATAAGTACCTTTTTGAGTATAGGACTGACTCTGGTTTTCGATCTGTCCGGTGACTTTCGTCCAATTTCTTTCTTTGCTCGTCAATCTATATTTCTTTTCGTTTCTAAGCGCTATCGCAAGATTTGGACTTCTTTTCTGATTTTTTGTATATGTTATAAACAAGAGGCCATATGACCCTTATATAGTTACATGGCCTAGTTACATACGTTGTGTAATACTTTCCTAATTGAATGTGGAATCAAATAACATCTCCAATTCCCTCCCCTAAAAGGTAATCAGACTTTTATATCTCGTTTGATATCATATCCTATTTTGTCTCTACCTCCGTGCATAACATGAGTACATATGTTTATTTGCTTATCTCTATTTTGAATCTGGTAATATAAACTCACATCTCCTGGTTATATATTAATCGCAAAAATCAACTCTGATATCTTACTTCATAATCAAGTAATTTCATTCATAAACCCTATCATTTACTCGGTGATAAGTATCCTGCCATGCTCCTTTCCGTCATGTCTGTGTTAGCCATGTTGTGCTATGTGTGGAATTAGTAAATATCTGCCATAAATTAATAAATCCTTGGTTGGGAGTTAAAAAGGTATATTATGTTTAGTCCCTAATATGTAACAAAGCCAGCCTAATTCAACAACACGCTCTGGGTTAAGAAGGCAACACGTGATATAGTTTGGATAGTATGAATGAATTATTATATCCTAATAGGCACAGTAAAGATTAAATGATAAAATATAGTACATAATAAAAATGTACGAACTATGTAAAAAACATGATATAGATGGAAAAGAAGCATATCAAATGAGCGTAAGTATCCACTACTACAAGTTTTGGACTTCTTTTTGATTCAAGTGTAATAAATAATCTTTGATTGGTAATCATTGAAGATAAGTTTAGATTAATATAAGTAAAACTTTTAGAAACAGACAAAATAAACAATAATAAAAACTTATCAAAAAACACGCATGGTCTAAAATATAGAATCAAGGAAAATATCTCATTATTAAAAAAATATGGTTCTAGGAAACGTATATCGTTCGAAAAAAATAGGAATAGAAACAACTACTTAGTGATTGAAGTACATATAAAATAAATTGTCGAATCGGTAATAAATAATCTTTGATTGGTTATCATTCAAGAGTCTTCCGCTTGCGTTCTCTGAACAAGTTTTCTTTCTATCATCTTGCTGTTTTCACAGTCTGAAAATTATTCAATAGAGAATTAATTAGTTCATGTATATAATATTTAACTTAATATCCAAAAAGCTTTTACCTCCAGTTTCAGCTTCAACATCTACATCAATTAATTCATCATCAACTTCGACATCTACATCGATTAATTCACCATCATACTGTTGTGTTGCCCTTTTCCTTGCCTCATAAGCAGCAGCCCTCTTTGCATCCTCTTCTGTTATTTGTGAATAATAATACACCAGAGTTAATTACAGTCTAATCATTACCTTAATCCCAGGGAAATACTAAGTTGAATTAAACATATAGTGACTCCAAATTGTCTAATCACATGATCATTAATAGTCCAACATCAATTCTATAGTTAACTCTGATTCCATAAAACATGAAACAACAACAAAAGTACACAAACATGAAAACTACATTAGACAATGGTAGATAAGTATAGTTCTCCGTTGTATTTATGAAATCCATATCTTAGAATTCTCTTATTTGCTTAGCCTTAACTCTGTCTGTTTTATCTAGGTTAGTCTTGTGACTTCATATCAAAGCATTAATAGTCCATCATCAATTCTATAGTTTTCTTCCATAAACATGAAACAACAACAATACACAAGCAGGAAAACGAAGCTAGACAATGATAGATAAGCATAATAGACATCATAATACTAACAGATCATAAACTAAGTTAAAAGATTGAAATTCCAAAGGAAATTTTTTTGAATAAATAACTCGCAGTAGGAGCGCACAGCTCAGAAAATTAAATAAAGAGGCTTTGCGATGTAGAAAAGTACGAATTTATGAGAAATAGAATTGATCAATTCTATAGCTTACCTGATTCCATAAAAACATGAAACAACAACAGTACAGAAGCAACAGGAAAAAGGAGCTAGACAATGGTAGATAAGCATAATGTACATCATCTTAACAGATCATAAACTAAGTTAACAGCTGTAAATTCAAAAGGCAAAATAAAGAACTCACAGGAGCACAATTCAGAAAATTAAAGAAAGAGTGGTTGCGACGTAGAAAAGTATGAATTTATGAGAAATAAAACCGACAAAGGAAGAAAGAGACGAATGACATAGACCAGAGTGGAGTCATCATCATACATTCATAAAAAACGGAAAGAATCACAAAAGAAATAGGAAGGAATACACAGACAAAATCAATAGGCGACGAGGAGTTCAAAATAAAATGTCATCGTAAACTGACCTTCCTCAATCTTGACTCTAACTGGTGTATCACCCGTTTGAGGAGGTGTAGAACATTCTATATTATCACGAAATTCGAAACCCGGGCTGGATTGCACTTTTTCGTTCTCTAGTTCCATGTTGTTTAACTTTATCATATCTTCAGCTGTATATGACATTGTCCTTATTCCACGCACGCCAAATGAATTCTTCATAATCTTCATTTTCCATTATATTCCTTTCAACTTATTATTTATGTCACCCAGTGAAATCAGGTAGTCCTGCAAAAAAATATATGGTTTACTTTTTGTAAGAGAATAGAATGAATAAACTAAATAGATATGACAGCTTATAGTGATTGTTCAATATGCAGCCTTACCGGATGATATTGTTTATGGAAATCATCTTCGTTCTTTTGTAAGACCAACTCTCCTAATTTACCGATAAGAGTCACCGAAAGATCTCCACTCGAGTCGCTTGCTTGTATACAAAAACGGAACCTAAATCAAAGGAGAGTTAAATGATGATTTTTTTTTGTATTACACCTGCTATTGAATTGTAATATATCTTAGTTGATTACCTTCGAATAGAATTCTTAAGACCATTGCATGATTTACTTGAACACTTGAATAATCGATTGTAGGGTACATCTACTCTATACGATGGCATGTCTCACAACATATATATGTAAAAGAATCAGGGATGGCCGCTAATCTTGCTTCAACGGTAACTGCATACTTCCCATCTTGGTTTTGAAGGAAAAAATTAGAGTAGATGGGGAGTCCTTAAAATCGCTTAATGTATATAAATAAAGAATAAGATCCCTTACTTGCTTGGATGCAAGCACTTCTCTAATGGAACTTTCACGATGTATTGCGGTGGCTGTGGTAGCATGTTCAATTCGACCATGTCATCGACGTTGTATGACATTGTCATGACTCCTCTTAAATTATACGAACTTTTCAGAATGGTCATCTTCCACAGTACCCCTTGTAGATTGCTATTTATGTCATCCTTCGGTATTTTCCAGTCCTAACAAACAATAAACACGAAGCGGGAAAATTCCCCTGTTTCGTTTCAATGAGGTTATATTTTGAATCTCTGTACAACTTGAAAATTAATATTACACTGACATATTAATATTGCAATATAAAATTTGACTACACCGGATAAAATCTTTTGTGAAATTCATCTTCATCAAGGCCTAACACATTCTCTCCAAATTTACCAAACAAGGTTACGTCAAGTTCTCCACTTGAGTCTTTCACTTGTATACAGAAGCGGTACCGGAAGTAAAGTAATTTTAAGTTTATCAGCCTTTGGTTTATAGTAAAATACAATGATATGGCTCTTGCAGTCTGAATTCTTACCTCCGTATAGCAAACTTGGTACCATTGCATTGTGGACTATAGCATTTAAGTAGATTCCTACATGGATATTCAGTTCTACGATGGCATGTTTCACAACATATGTACATGAAATCTGCCGGAATGACCTTTAGCTTTGACTGAATGGTGCTGATGTACTTCTGCTTCTGATGTTCAATAAAAACCAGTATTAAAATCAATATAAGTTGTACATGTGAAGAATGAAAATTTTAATCTCTTACTGATTCGGCCTTCAAAATTTCACTAATGGATAGTTCTGGCAGATTCACGTTTGATGCAGCATCAATTTTTTCCATGGAGGAACCGCCCACTGTTACTTTTTCTTGTATCTCATGCATGTGTTCAGTACGCCTACAAATAGATGTAAATTTTGAAGTTGCGTCAAATATGTATGTTGAATTAATTAATTTATAATTAAAGTTGTAGATATCCTTACCATTGTTCCATTTTTATGAGATCAGGATGATCCATCTTTGTTACGACAAATGAGTTTGTGCTCGAACTCAATGAAAATCCTACACATTCATGATCAATATAAGCAAGGCACTTTGTAATCTAAAAGAAATATTATTTCCAAAAATACTTACCATGAAACGAGTTAACCTTGAAGTTAATAAGCACCACCACAGGATTCATATCAACCAATAAAGAATGTGTTTGTTCAGTCACACCTTCCTCATTCCAAAGAGAAATAATTATTTCATTGAACCTGAATGTTAAGGTATAGAAAAAGTAAAGAGAAAAGAAACTATAACATGAATTTGAAGTTACAGTTTGTGAGTCCAAAGATTAAGTGACTCTTTAGTTACTGACATATTATAATTGTTGAAATAATGGTATTTTAAACTAACTCAGGTGCTTCTAAATACCAACACACAAGCAACTCTTACTCGTGTTCAAGACCCACATATTCAGTCACCACTTGTCCAGTACGGGTAGGACATGGAGGTTGTGCCTTTATAATGACTACAATCACATCTGCAAAGTTAAAAGAGTCGTGTTAATTTGACCTATATGTGAAAAATCTATTTAAAAATCACTTCTATATAAGAAACACTTACTTATAAAAGAACCGATGGAAAATTCATTATAACTGGAAAAACAACCTTTAAATGGACTTGCAACTCTTGTAGGATATTCAGTATTCTTAACCATAGTATTGGCATTTATCGTCCAGCTGTATCTTGTGTTGGCAAAAACAGACTTGTACTTATGGTTTGCAATTTTTATGCTAGCATTTGATATGATGTATGCCATATCTTGATGAATAATTTCCTTGTACAGCTCAATATCTGAGTCGTACATCACAACATCAACGCAGTTACCCTGATATTTAAATACAATGTCATAGAAGTCTTGGGAGGTGGAAAATAATAAATTTAAAAATTATAAAAGAGGAAAATAGTAGTTACCCATTCATCAGCAAGAACCAATCATTCATACTTGGTTTGTCTGTTATTTGATGATTCCTTCAATGGTTTCTTGATTAGAACAATGACTCTAGCCTTCCAATTAGCCATGTGCTTGTCAATAACATTTAGTTTATTGTAATTTTCTTCTGCCATCTTCACCTTGAGGATAAATAAAATAGATATCAGCAATGTCGAATAGATGGATATATTTTCCCTTGCTAATCAGGGTAAACTAAATGAAGAACTGCTGGATCAAACTGAATGAAATCATGGTAAAACCTCTAACACAACGACTAAAATTGAAACCCATGGTAAAAACTCTAACTCAACGACCAAAATTGAAACCGGATATACCTTGCTACATATATAGCACTAAAAAACAAATATAGAAAATCTAGAGTAAATGCAAAACACAGATATCAACATACAATTCTATACACAGATGATTTAAAAAATAAATACAGTAAATCCAGATTGAATGCGGAACATAAATATCAACACAATATAATATACTAATCGATGCAGATTATTAATCTTTCATCCCTATGGAACAATATATAAAGGTATGTTCACCTGTATGTCTGTATGTATGTCTGTATGCCTGTTTCAGTTTGCAGTGTCTTCTTTGTATCTTCAATGGTGTATATTGGCTTCTATATATAATATAAAAGAAAAGTAGAATTTGAGTTAGACTTGTATTGTAAAATTTATGTATCTCTTGTAGAATCATACTTGAATGCAAGTCTTATGTATATGAAATTCCTGGTCCTGGTTCTGATGTAAACGTTGTAGACTTGAGATGGAAATCTTATCTTATGTATATAAAAGTACTGATCTTGAAATTAAACGTGAAACATTCTTTTTAACGAAATAGCCTAAATCAGATTAAAAATTAATTAATAATAATAATAACAAAACCACGGAGAAATTGGACTTATTGATAGAAATTTGACCCGATTTTATGTTAGAAGATTCATACTAATCCTACAAGAACAAATTAAACCAATTTACAAATGCAGATGATAGCGCCAATAGTAGTGATTATAGTTCAATGTTTTTTTCCATAATTTTCAATAAAAGTAAACCAGCCAATTTTTCCAACAGCAAAAATTGGAAAAACGCATTCGAATTGAAGAGGAGTTGGTGGAGATAGTTCACATGGAGTCACGGTGGTGAATTGCGGCAGAGAGATCAGCTGCCGGTGGGAGGGAAAAGTGAAAATCCAGAAGGGGGCCGAAGCACGCGGCTGATGGACTGCTCTGTGTGTGTCTTACCTCCATCTCGATCTGCTTAGAACACGATAGATCTTTCTAGCGCAAACTTTGAAGAATCAAGAATGGTCCCAGATCCACCGGAGATGTTGATCGCCCACTCTGAAGATGACGAACAAGTATTTTTCGGTGGCGAAAAGGAGGGCATCGGTGGAGATAAGAGCGAAAATGAGTGAGCTCCAGACCACCGCGAATTCAAAAAAAAAAATATATCGACATGAAGCTCAAAGTGAGATAAAAAATATTGATATGGATTGTTTCATCTATTTTGTTAAATATATGTTGAGATCAAAATTTGATTTGGGTGGAAAGGACATGGAGGAGAGGAAGTTGTGGAAAGAAATTTTCGCTTGGCTTGAGAATAAGAAGAAGAAAGAGATGGATCTGGACGGTCTGGATGGTTGAGAAATATCGCGTCCTTACACGCGCGCTTGTGTGAGACTGTGTCTTCTCATGCTTTGAATGGGATTTTGTACTGTAAAGACGAAATTGAGCTAAAATCGGACAAAAATTTGCTTTTCCCCACTCTCGTTTTAATGATGTATTATACTACTTTGAAAAAAAAATTGCTTATTATACTATATATATATATATATATATATATATATATATATATATATATATATATATATATATACACACACACTTGATGAGGCGTATTTTAACACCTCATTTAACCCTTTTGACCCTCTTTTTATTAGTTGTTTAGTTATGTTTTGTATATATTTTGTGTTGTTTCTTGTGTTTTGTGTGTTTCCACCTTAATTCCAGGTTCTAGGTACTTTTCATGAAGAAAGAAGTCAAAACATTGCATTTTTATGCACTATATCGGAGATCACAAGCTCCAAGACTCCAAGTAGGTGCCACGAAGGTGTCTGGGATGCCAAACGGATCAAGGATGGACAAAAAGTCGCGGATCAAGCCCCAAAGGAAGCGGGGCGATCGGCCCAAGCTCTGGACGCAGCCACCGAGGCTGCATTCCAGAAGCCGGAGCGGGCGATCGCCTGCTCCGGCTGGGGCGATCGCCTGGTCCAACTTGTAACGCCAAATCTGCATTTTCTTTATATTCTGATTCTGCGTTTCATTTTAATTAGACTTCATTCAAGATTGTAATCTCCCCATTTGAAATTCCCCTTTTACTTTTCTCTCTTCCAAAAACCCTAGATTTACATCAACAATTGTAACAAACCTTTTGGATGATTTTTGAATCACATTGGAGAACCAACGAAGGGTTTGAATCTTGATTTCTATGTGAATTCAATCAAAACTTTTCATCCATGGAATCAAATCCGTGACAATTTGGTAATTGGCTGAGCTTCTTTTGCTTAATAGGTAGATTTTCATTATTCATTGGATTTGTGTATACGCATATTGCACGTTGGATGTGTGGAACATGAGTGGATCGCATAGCTAGTCATCGAATGGGTCGGTCGTAAGAATTTAGGAATTACAACTAGTATAGGATCTTTTGGATGAAATTACACCGTTTCTTGTTTGTTGAATCTTGTGAATCGTTTGTAGTTCAATGCCTTAGCAATCGTTTCCTGATACCCAAAATATACAAGAGGGATTCGCACCCTTAGGCTTCGATTTAAGCCCAACACATTCGACTACAAACGCTGACTAGTAGAATTGACGACTCTACAATGTTCATTAAATGATTTAACTTTCAAAAGTCGTATCCTTCATTGTAGACCTACTTGCTGGCATGAACTATTTACTTACCACCGACCTGTGTTTCTTTATAGAGATAAAGTGAAGCGTTCTTTGTATGATTGTTTCTAGGGGGATAGAGTATGTAACACCCCGGATTTTTCAGAGATGATACTATGCATATAAGTAACATTACAACTGATAATATACATAAGATTCAATATCAAATACAAAATTTGAAGAAGTTAACATACAATACATCTCGTCGTATGATACGATAAACCCAATACACAAATAATTACGATAAGGTAGACTTCTGATTCATCAGCGGAAGCTTCTTCTTGCGTTCATTGATCCTCACTCGATGTTACATCACCAATTCCACCACAACCCGGTTTGTCTGAAATATTTTAGAAAAATGGGGTGAGCTAAACGAGCCCAGTGGGTACGGGGTGGGGTTTCCTTTTAAGAAAAATATATTTTCATTTAATTTTGGAAAAATATGGTATTTAAAGAAGTTGTCGGTTTAAAGAAAATGTTAATTGATACAGTATTATATGTAAACCACGAGGTTGGTCAAACTTATTATTATTATTGTATATTATGTATCACGCTTATCTGGAATTTATCGGCGTAGCACTTTGTTCTGCATGGCACTTAGCGACTTTAGGTTTTTATCGTATGAATGAATCTCTTTCATCTCGATTTAGTTTCCCTTTTGGTGGGATCATATTAACTCAATCATTCATTAAATCATTTCACGCGTTGTGGGTCGGTCCTCTAGAGGTGGCCCCTACGAACTTGAGAGGTGGCTCCCACCGCGATGTGCGATGTAGCACTTCGTTCCACATGGCACTTACAACTGCCCGGTTTGGAATGGATCAGTCCTCTAGAGGTGGCCCCTACGGACTCTAGAGGTGGCTCCCACCCCGAAATAGCGATGTAGCACTTCGTTGCGCATAGCACTTACAACTGTCCAATGGTGGCTTATTCATGTAGGAACGGTCCTCTAGAGGTGGCCCCTACGAACTCGAGAGGTGGCTCCCATCGCGATATCGCGATGTAGTACTTTTTTTCGCATGACACTTACTACCGTCCTTAAGTTCAACATGCACTCTTTTTACTCGAGGTTGCAACCCTCGTTTGGATCTCTTTTTACTCGAGGTTGCCACCCTTGTTTGGATCTCTTTTTTACTCAAGGTTGCCACCCTCGTTTAGTTCTCTTTTGACGCGAGGTTGCCACCCTCGTTTGTACTCTTTTTAACGAGGTTGCCACCCTCGGTTATTATTATAATCATTGTTTTATTCGTAACACTTCCCTTTTATTGACAACAGTTACATTTAGTGGAAATACTTTCATAGAGGTGTGACAATCCAAATTGCCTCCTCACATAATTTCATTCTCCATTTGGGGAAGGTTAACACGTAGGGTCAAATCGCTTCCAAAATACTTCATTTACTCATTTCAAGTCAGTTATAAATGTTTATTTATGTCCTTGAAGTTATTCGTATGATGAACTCCGAATTTAAGTTCGGTTTGTAAAATTCCAATTCTGGAAGTTTGATAGTCCTTCATTGTAAAATACATTTCAGTAGCCTAACATCCTTAATTCTGTTGTTTCTAATATTTATATTCTATCTTACTGTGTTTCCTACTCAAAACATATTTTTGAGTCTAAAACACATTCATAGGCTGTCTCCTAGAAATTATCTAGTTAGACTGCTCATGCAGTGAGCAATGATGGTAAAATATTAACAAAATATTTTATAGAACTCCAAATATCCTAATTCTTCTTGGAAAATATTCAAATCTCATGTTTCATTCATTTTTAGAGATTTAGGTCAATTTGATCACTTTAAAGAATGATTATAGTGGTTTTACTAACAGTACCCAGTTCTGTCAACATTTCAAATGTTGAATCTTTCGCGAATTTTATTTGATTCATTAAACGTAATTTTAACCTGATTCCAAATCTAAGAGATGAAAGATGATGTTGTACATGTCTAGTAAAATTCCCAACAACAAAAAAAGAATGAAACTATTTATTTTGCATTTTACAAAAACAGGGCAGATTACTTATGGGATTTGGAGATTTTCAAGATTTGAGCTTATTCTACTTCAAAATCAACATGCAATCCATTAGATGAGTTACCCAATTTATTGTGAGGCCATATTACTCAATTATGTTAGTTTTAAAGAGGATAATCATCAAAATTTCATCAAAAACATGTGCATGCGTCAAGATTAAAAATTAGTTTTAGAAGAACATTTTTAACCCACCTTAACACTTTTCTTCTTAGAGTTTTGGATCAATTCCTTCTCCACTTCGAAATTTTCTTGACAAATTGAGTTCCTACCAAGTTTTGAATGGACTAAGATGTGTTAGAGAGTGAAAAGAGTGAAAAGGATGAAATAGAAAAATATGGGTATGATTTCATTACCTTCTAACTTCTTTGTTGTAGCTTGATCATGAATTGAGATGTATCATTAGCTTTCTCATGTTGAGAGGATAAGGAATATGTAGTTGCATGTGAGGAATGGTGAAGAATATGTAGAGATGTGAAGCTTGAAGGAGTTTGGCTATGGAGGTTTGTTAATGGATGTTGAAGAAGGAGAGAGTGAAGGAGGAAGAAGTGAATGAGGTAGGAGATGGTGTAGTGAATAATGGAATTGATTGTGGGGTATACTTGTATGTATACAAGTATGTCTATACTATTTGTAGGTAGTGAATCATCTATTAAAATGGGTTTTAGGTTGGCTATGGTCAACTTGTCATGTGTTACATGACTATTTACTAGTTAATCATGTTTGTCTAGTCTAATATTATTATGCATTGGACCCTTATAATATTCGATTCGAGTGTTGATTTGAAAACGTGGTTTAAAATGGGTTTCTTGTCTCTTTACGATTTCTTTATATTTTTATTTTCGATTTTGCTATTTTGATTCGTTGAATTCGTCACTTAATTTGAGAATCACTTGATTAAACATACGATGGTTGAAAGGTAACAAATTTGTACTACTATAGGACCCGAGGTAACTTCGATGCTTTGTGGTGCTCTGCTTCGGACATGCCATTGCATCATTCATAATTCCATTAAATGTTTTATAAATGACTAAATTATAAATTAATACAAGATAGTCGGTTTATTTATTCCCAAGTTTACCTTATTCTTCTAACTAAGTTCCTAAGGATTTTTTTTTCTTTTCGAGGGGTCTCACAATCTTCCCCTCTTAAGTGAATTTGGTCCCCAAATTCACTCGTTGAACGACTTTGGAAAAATTCTTTCTCATTTTGTCCTCTATTTCCCACGTTCTCGTTCCGTGCCACAATGGTGATTCGGTAAGACTTCTACCATCATAATACTTTTGGTGTTGTTATATTTTTCGTTCTTCCTTTCTAAATACTACTGCAACGGCTAAAAGTGAGGTCCGCTGGTACTAGTGGTTGATCGCTGAGTATGGCAAGTGTGCAGTAGCCTTTCTTTAGCCGAGAGTCGGAAAAGACGTCATGCATGCGTGGGAATTTAATAGGAATGAGGAGTTGGTACGTGGTAGCAAGTCTTGCCCTCTCTCCTACTTGGTATACTCTCATGTACCTCAATCATAATTTTTCTTTATTTCCTTCTGCCGAGGCTCCTTTTTCGTGGGTCAGTTTGTCGAAAAAGCTGGCCTCCTAACTAAAATTTCTAGCCTCACCGATGATGGTTAGTGTATCTTTTTCTAGTGTGCCTTAGGTAACTGTCCATGATTAGTCTGGTCTTGAGTATCTTGTATTCAAAAGATCCAACAATTGTCTGGATTCTTTTCTGTTGCCTCCTGTAGGGCCCAGATCCTTCAATTTCTAATGAGGATGATAAATGCTCCTTCCCGTTCAAAGCCTCGTCTAGCACCATGCTTATGTGCACTTGATAGCTATCATTGTACGCGAACTCTGACAAAGGTAAATTTTAGCTTGATTACCCATACCTATTAAATATATCTTCCATTACTTGGATGTTACGTTCTAATTATCCGTCTTTTTGGGAGTCTGCTCATGGCTTAAAGTGAACATGTTGTTAGACCATTACGAAGTACCTTCCGAAATTGAGATGCCAATTATCGGTCTATATCTGGCACTATGCTCATTGATATCCCTTGGAGTTTGAACAACTCCTTGAATATATTGTGGGTCTAAGATCCCAAATGGTCTATCTTTTTAGTCGATAAACATGTGCCGACTTTGCTAGTCGATCAATTATTGCCACGTTTTATCCTGCCCATCCTTAGCCCTGGATGAGTCGTTAACGAATGGTGCCACTTTCATTGAACGTATGGAGTGGCTTCAGTAACAAATTCGTCATTTATGTTTCCTCTTTTACTCGTTGACAGGTGGGACATCTTGCGGCATTCATCAACCAAAAGGCATACTCGTTGTTTGTAGGCATCATAGCGGAATCCGGAAGCAGCTTCAGGAACATCGCTTTCTTTGACTTGTAGTGGATGCGGCTCTTGTTAGATGTCGAGTTCGAAAACATTCTAGCCCCCTTGAAGCAGGTCGACATACTTGTCTATTTGTTGCATACCATACCTATTCTTGACAGTCAACTTGTTCAATTTTCGATGGTCTACTTATAGCCGAAAAATCACGTTGTTTTCCTTCAAGAACAACACGGGTGATCTCTACGGGAATGCGGCTTGGCAATCTGAGAAGTTCCCAGAATGCTTCCGATGGTAATTTCACCTTGGCCTTGATGGGGTTGCGCATGTGTCAGCTCCTTGGAAGACACATCAACTAATTCAGATAGGATTGATACTTTTCCAATGTACGCATACTTCGGTCGTTGACATGTTGGTCTGATACGCCATTTATCTAATCTTCGTTCGGTCCTAACGAGTGATTGTATGTTTATGATATTTTATTTTTTTATACCACGAGTTTTTTTAATTGATTACAATCGTTATTATGGTTGTTTGTTGTCGTACACTGATTCTATTATTATTATTATTATTATTATTATTATTATTAATAATTATTATTATTATTTTCAAAACTTTTTATATGTATTTGATACTATCAATTCATGGTTATCATATATACATTGGTACCCACAGACATAGGATCCTGTCCTGGTGTAGCACAGTCATTACTGACCAAGCTCTGATACCACTTGTAACCCCCCCGGATTTTTCAGAGATGATACTATGCATATAAGTAACATTACAACTAAAAACATACATAAGATTCAGCATCAAATACAAAATTCGAAGAAGTTAACATACAATACATCTCATCGTATGATACGATAAACCCAATACACAAATAATTACGATAAGGTAGACTTCTGATTCATCAGCGGAAGATTCTTCTTGCGTTCACTGATCCTCACTCGATGTTACATCACCAATTCCCCCACAACCCGGTTCGTCTGAAATATTTTAGAAAAATGGGGTGAGCAAAACGAGCCCAGTGGGTACGGGGTGGGGTTTCATTTTAAGAAAAATATATTTTCATTTATTTTTGGAAAAGTATGGTATTTAAAGAAGTTGTCGGTTTAAATGGAATGTTAATTGATACAGTATTACCTGTAAACCACGATGTTGGTCAAACTTATTATTATTATTATTATTATTATTATTATTATTATTATTATTATTATTATTATTATTATTATATATTTTGTATCCCGCTTATCAGTTATCAATCCAAAAACCGAATTTAAATTCCAGAATTTCCAAAATATATTAACGATGGAATCAGTCCTCTAGAGGTGGCCCTACGGACTCAAGAGGTGGCTCCCACCAAATTGTGTGGCGTATCACTATGTTCCGCATGGCACTGAGCAACTATTCCAATAACCATCAGTCCTACAGAGGTGGCCCCTACAGACTCAAGAGGTGGCTCCCACTGCATTATCGGCGTAGCACTTTGTTATGCATGGCACTTAGCGACTTTAAGTTTTTATCGTATGAATGAATCTCTTTCATCTCGATTTAGTTTCCCTTTTGGTGGGATCATATTAACTCAATCATTCATTAAATCATTTCACGCATTGTGGGTCAGTCCTCTAGAGGTGGCCCCTACGGACTGAGAGGTGGCTCCCACCGCGATGTGCGATGTAGCACTTCGTTCCGCATGGCACTTACAACTGCCTGGTTTGGAATGGATCAGTCCTCGAGAGGTGGCCCCTAGGGACTCGAGAGGTGGCTCCCACCTCGAAATAGCGATGTAGCACTTCGTTCCGCATGGCACTTACAACTGTCCAATGGTGGCTTAATCATGTAGGAACGGTCCTCTAGAGGTTGCCCCTACGAACTCGAGAGGTGGCTCCCACCACGATATCGCGATGTAGCACTTTGTTTCGCATGGCACTTACAACCGTCCTAAAGTTCAACATGGTCTTTTTTTACTTGAGGTTGCCACCCTCGTTTGGATCTCTTTTTACTCGAGGTTGCCACCCTCATTTGGTTCTCTTTTTACGCCAGGTTGCCACCCTCGTTTGTACTCTTTTTAACGAGGTTGCCACCCTCAGTTATTATTATAATCATTGTTTTATTCGTAACACTTCCCTTTTATTGACAACAGTTAAATTTAGTGGAAATACTTTCATAGAGGTATGACAATCCAAATTGCCTCCTCGTATAATTTCATTCTCCATTTGGGGAAGGTTAACCCCTAGGGTAAAATCGCTTCCAAAATACTTCATTTACTCATTTTAAGTCAGCTATAAATGTTTAGTTAAGTCCTTGAAGTTATTCGTATGATGAACTCCGAATTTAAGTTCGGTTTGTAAAATCCCAATTCTGGTAGTTTGATAGTCCTTCATTGTAAAATACATTTTAGTAGCCTAACATTCTAAATTCTGGTTTTTCTAATTTTTATATTCTAGCGTACTGTGTTTCCTATTCAAAACATATTTTTGAGTCTAAAACACTGTTAGGAATATCTGTTTAGATTTTGATCAGCAACCTAATGACTTATCTTAGCTCAGAAAAGTGGTTTGTACTCTTGGTTCACTTGAACACTGTAAAAGAGGAAAATCACTAAGTATGATAGTCTAGCAAATCTTGTATAGGATTTTAGGTCTCTGAATGTAATTTTTATTTCTTAAAGAAGATCAAGAAGAATGCATCCAGCAGGATAAGTTCAATTTTAAAATGAAGTTTTGAAGACTGCACAAGATTGCTGAAGACAAAGGTTATCAGATACCTATGTCCAGATATCTTTGACAAACAAGTGTTTTTCAATGAACTAGCTTTGCAAAAGATATCTGAGAACGCAAGGTTTCTGAACGAGGAAAAGTGCCCACAGACATCTACACTCAGATACCTTGGATAAAACTATGTTTCTGGGAAACAATGTTTCAACAGGTATCTGGAGATGAGAAGGTCTCTGAAAAGGGACATGCAATGCTTCAGAAAGCGTGCATAGTTCCGTTGGCACTACAGGACAAAAATAGTACAATGCAATAAATGCGCAGACAGAGACATCTGAACAAAAGAGGAAATCTCTGAAAAGAGACAACGTCTTCTGCAGTACTATTTTCAGATATCAATAGTTTAAATTTCATTAAGCCTAACGGATACTATTCAAACGGCATGATTTTCAACTATAAATATCATCACTTAGAATGCTTGAAACATACACAGAACTTACACATCTACGAACTTATTCATTCAAGCATGCAAGCCTTCAATCTACTTATTCTTCAGCTTACAGTTGCGACTAAGCTCTTGAATTCTAAGTAGCACGAAAGTTCTAAGTGTCCTGATCCTTAACAAGCATTGCTATCTGTGAAGGAGTTGAATCAAAAGATCAAGAATCTGAGATGCATTCTCTAGAACATTTATCATAGACTTGGGTCAGTAAAGAACATATCACCACCCATTGTGAAGTGTGTTAAGTGACTCTTGTTCAAGAAGGTAGTATTACATAACTGTAGAAGTTATTAATCTATCAAATCCTGACAAACTACCTTAACCAACACCTTAAACGGCGTGGAGTACATGAAGTACTTAGTTTGGGAAACTAATGAATAACTCCATGGTTACTGAGCATAGGAAGTACTTAGTTTGGGAAACTAAGGAATAGCTCAAAGGTTTTTAAGTATAGGAAGTACTTGGTTGAGAAAGCCGAGGAATAACTCAGGGGGGACACTTAGTTGGGAACCTAGTGTATTTAGGAATCGAGATAAGATATTTGTAAGGTGAACTCAATTATCTGTCTTAGTGGATTCTAGGTCTGAGAAAGGGCGAAGTGGATTAGTTGAAGCATTACGCCACCTTCAGATACCACTATAAAGATCAGTGTTATTTACTTTCTGCAATTTATTACTTGCTTTATTTACCTTGCTGAGTATTTACACATATCTTGCTGAGCACGTGCACTTATCACAGAAAAGTCTTCCGCTCTCTGAAATTAAGTATCAGATATCTTCACAAATATCTGAGAAACTGTGTTTATCGACAAAAGTTGTAAAAGACTATTCACCCCCCTAGTCTTTTCCCTTTGCCGTTATCTGGACCAACAAGTGGTATCAGAGCGGGAGGTTCCCAAGCCTTCTGCACTGAACCTAGATCCCAGATAAGTACCCACTAACTGCTTTTCACCTACACTTGATTTGTTTGTTTAGTGTGTTTGCTGCAGGATGTCTTTAAGTGACGCTCCAATTCTCAAGCCAGAGAATTATGAGAAATGGAAGAACAACATGATGCTCCACCTAGAAGCCATCAGTGATGAAATGATCGAAGTAATAAAGAATGGTCCCATAGTCATTAAACAACTTAAGTAGGTCATGGAGGTTTCTAATGGTAGAGACAGAGTTCCCACTGATGAAGAACCAAGTGGTGGTTCCTCACAAACAGGTGCTTCAACCAGTGGAAGACCTACTGGTCAAGTTGTTTACGAGCCAAAGCCCAGAGAGCTCTGGACATCGGAAGATGCCAAGAGAAATCGATTGGATGGTCAGGCTCGCAATATCATCATACGTTCCACTCCAGAGCACATACAGTGTAAACTGTGGGGTGCAAAAACGGCGAAAGTGGCCTGGCAACTGATTGAGGAAATCTGTGCCGGCACTGAGAAAACAAAGGAAAATAAGTTCGAAGTTTTGAAGCTCAAATTCCAAAACTTTAAACAAGGTCCCACAGAGACTCTTGAAGAACTAGATTTCCGGTTCACAACTTTGATGAGTGAAATGGCTGCACTTGGTGAAAGTGAGAGATACTCTAACTCTGAAAAGGTGAAGACTATCGTGAGAAGCTTGAATCAAAACTGGGAACACACTCAGTATTTTTATTTCAACCAAGGAATGCCAAATATCACTCCAAAGAGAACTTTTCCCACTTAGCTCATCAACTATGAAACTACTCAGAGAACAAACAATTCCGAGAAAGTTCACAATGTTGCTTTAGGAACACAAGGTACTTACGAAAAGAAGGATACCAAGGAAATGATCGAGGAAGATGCTCTTGTCAGAAAGCAAATGAGAAAATATGTCACCGAGATTGAGAGAAGAAAAGCCAAAGAGAAGCTAAAAAGCATCTAGCTCAAATTATCACCAAGACAAAAATATGAATTGTCAAGCTCATTTGAACAAGGCCAAAGAAGCATCTAATCTTGAGGAAGTAAATCGAAACGATATATCTGCTTTCTATTGTCGAAACTGGTCATTTTAAAAGAGATTGCCTGCTTTTCAATAAGCTAAAGACAGGTGACAAGAAAGATAGAAGAAACTTCAAGAGAGGTCAGAGAGCTATGCTCACTGAAGAAAGGAAAAAGATTCAAATCCAACTGGATGCTCTTGATATTGAGTCAGAATCTGAGGAAGAAGACTCAGATGATACCAAATTACCTTCTCCAGAATTATGTGGCATCACTCATGAATTAGTTGTCTTTGATCAAAAGAAAAGGGAATTATGCGGGGTTGCTGAGGAGATCTATCCAGATTGCTCCAACATTGAGCCCTGCCTAATGGCAGACGAGGTAACCAACATCTCTCAATTCATAACTTATGAGAGTGATGAGGAATAAATCAGAGATTCAAAATATTTCAGAAGAGAACTTGATCTCTACAAAAGAGAATTTCAAATGATCCGAGCTAGAGCCGACATTCTTGAAGAAGAAAAGAATTCTCTTAAGAAGGAAAATTCACAATTACTCAAGATATCTGAGAAAAAGGATGCTGAAAATGCATTTCTCAAAGCACAGATATCTGAAACAGAGAAGTTACACAGAAAGACAATGGATATACTCCAAAAGGAAAATAAAGATCTTCTTTCTAAAAATGAGGAACTCAAGAAGAAAGAACTATCTTTTCAATCCTATGCCAAAGCTTGTGACACTCTTACTGAAGTACACTCTTATTGAAGAGATCCTTCAGAAAAGGGAGGACTTGGGCTGGACACACAAACAAATAGTTCTACCACTCTGAATAAGACTGACCAAAGAATAACATTTGTTAGTGCTCAGCAAGATGGTTCCCAAATAACATATAGCATTGGTCAGAAAGCTAAAGTTGTTGACAAAGGAAAGGCAGTTGCGACCAAACCTTTGTGGGAAAAACAAGTCCAAAAGAAAACTGTTGGGAATGTTTCTGTAAAGAAACATAACACTGAAAAGTGTAATCACCCACAGTGCTATGTCTCTCAGAAAGGAAAAATTGCAGGAGCATGCAAATTTTCCAACATCACATTTTCTGGAAAGAAAGACATTCCAGAGACTAGCAAAGCTTTTGAGAAGAGAACTCAGGCATCACCAGGTGCTCGAAATGGCATTGGCTATAAAGCCATCGGGAAACAACTCGCTCGTGAGTATAAACAAGAGCAAGAACGATGGATGAAACCCAGGATTGCGCATAGCAATCATTAGAACTGGAAGAAAGAACAGGTTACGACCACTCTGAATGCCAGGGCTAGAAGAAGTCTGGCAAGGAAAGTTAAGTTTGCTGAAAAGCAGACTCATTAATCTGACAGGTATCTGAAAGCACCACGAGGAGCACCAAGAAGAAAAATAGTTTTATAATAATAATGATACCAATCATTTATCTAAAATTCCTCCTTATGTTCCAACAAGACAAAAGAATATCCCAAGGAAGTTCATTCAGAAATGGATTCCTACAGGGAGATTCTTTAGTCTAGAAGGTTCCATTGTTGTAATGAGAGCCTAACTCCTTGTTTCCTATTTTGTGCAGAACACTCTGAGGAAGAACCCGAAGTGGCATTTTAATAGTGGATGTGGGAAGCACATGACAAGAGACAAAGAAAATCTGATTAACTACAGAAAATGCGATAATGGACCAATTATTAGATTTGCTAGAGGAGATGAAAATCCAACCATAGGATTTGGCAATATGAAGTTTGGAGCCCTTACAATCTCTGAAGTACTACATGTAAAGGGATTGAAATATAATCTCCTAAGCATGAGTCAATTAGTAGACAAAGGGTACACTGTCAAGATCAAGTCAAAACTATGCAAAGTAATTGACAATGAGTCAAAGCAGACAGTCTTGGTTGCTAGGCGAAAAGGAAATCTTTATGTTGCTGACTGCCACAACTGAAGATGTCTCATGGTGAGTCAATCTGGCCACACTGAAGAAAACTGGCTATGGCATAAAAGAATGAGTCACTTGAATTTTAAAACTCTGAACAAGCTAGCCAAGAAAGAATTGGTGGTTGGTTTACCCAAAATGGTATATAGAAAAGATGGTATATACTTAGCTTGCCAAATGGGAAAACAATCCAAAACATCTTTCAAGTCTAAAACTAGACACTCCAGTGAAAGGCCACTGCAAATGTTACATAGGGATCTTTTTGAATCCTCTATAACTAGCTATGCAGGAAAGAAGTATGGTTTGGTTGTTGTTGATGATTACTCAAGATTCACTTGGGTTGTATTTCTCAAACAAAAATCTGATGCAAGGGTTGAAATACCCAACTTGCTGAATAAGCTTGAAGTCATGAAAAAATGACAAGGTATCTGTAATCAGAACAGACCATGGTACTGAGTTTGTGAACCAGTACATAAAAGAGTTTTGTACCTGCAAAGGTATACAACATCAACTATCTTCCGTAAGGCCACCACAACAAAATGGTGTTGCTGAAAGGAAGAATAGGACCCTAAAAGAAGCAGCAAGAACAATGCTTAGCGACCTTTGAAATAAGTGAAATCTATTGGGTTGAAGCTATTAACACAGCCTGCTATACTCAAAATAGATGTTTGATTAACAAACACCATGACAAAACTCATTATGAGCTTTTGATTGGTAGACCCCCTAGTATCAAACATCTAAGGGTGTTTGCTTGCAGATGTTTTGTTCTTAACAATGGAAAAGAATATTTGAGAACATTTCAACCAAAAGCAGATGAATGAGTATTTCTTGGTTATTCTCTGAATAGCAAAGCCTACATAATCTACAACAAAAGAACGCAAAAGATTGAAGAATCTGTTCATGTAGTCTTCTACGAAGGAAACAAGAAAGTACCCTTGAATGAAGAACTCTCAGATAGGTTCAAAGAGCTGATGATTAAAGATTCTGAAGAAGAATCCTCAAAGGAAACAATTCTATCATTCACTTAGAGGATGAATCTGACGATGAAAAGCAACCATTGCTTAGTAACAACCAGATGACTCTAAGACATGATGAAGAATTTCCTATGAGAATTCCAGAAATGGAACAGGTTACTGAGAACCTTCATCATGAAGAGGTTTCTGAGAATGAGATTGCTGAAAATCAAATTCCAGATATCTCTAACACTGAAAAAGTGTCAGATATCCATGGCATTTTCCATGTGTCAGATATCTCAGATACTGCACAAGTATCCGATCAAGATCATATTGATTCACATTCAGATCAAAATGATATTGATCCTACTAGTTTAAAACCCATTATGAAATGAATAAGAAATCATCCTGCCAAGGATGTGATCGGTCCTTTAGACCAAGGAGTTAGAACTAGGACAACAATTGCTGACTCTCTTCATGGATGTTTCATCTCAAATATTGAACCTAAAACTATAGAAGAAGCATCGAAGGATCAAGATTGGATCTCTGCAATGCAAGAAGAGTTGGATCAATTTGAGAGAAACAAAGTGTGGAAACTGGTTCCATTTGTTGACGGAATATCTGTAATTGGAACCAAGTGGGTTTTCAGAAATAAAATGAATGAGTCTGGTGAAATAACCAGAAACAAAGCAAGGTTGGTTGCCAAGGGATTCACCCAGACAGAAGGACTAGATTTTGACGAGTCATATGCTCTAGTTGCAAGATTGGACGCAATTAGACTATTTCTAGCCTTTGTAGCTCATAATGACTTTAAAGTTTATCAGATGGATGTTAAAAGTGCATTCCTAAACGGTGAACTTGCTGAAGAAGTCTATGTTGAACAACCACCAGGCTTTGAGGTTTCCATAGAAAGTAGAATGGTTTATAAGCTTCAAAAAGCTTTGTATATACTTTAGCCAAATACTTGCTGGAAAGTGTCTTCAAGAAAGGAGATGTTGATAAAACACTCTTTACTTTAAACCATGAAGGGAAACTACTTCTAGTCCAAGTATATGTTGATGACATTATATTTGGATCTAAAGACAAGCAACTTTGTGAAGACTTTGCTGATCTCTTGAAAAGTAAATTTGAGAAGAGCATGATGGGAGAATTAAACTACTTCCTAGGATTGCAAGTCAAGCAACTTAATGATGGAATATTCATTAGTCAAACAAAGTATGCAAAGGACATGCCCAACAAGTTTAATCTAAAGCCTTCTGAAAAGAATGCTAAGATACCTATGAGCATTGGAACCAAAATGACCTATACTGAATCTGACAAGAGTGTTGAAGAACACAAGTATAGGAAATTGATTGGGTCTCTACTGTACCTCACTGCAAGTAGACCTGATATTCAATATGTAGTTGGAGTGTGTGCTAGATTTCAGACAAATCCAATGCAATCACACTACAACATTGCTATGAAAATATTAAGGTATGTAAAGGGTACTGTAGAAGTTGGATTGTGGTATCCAAAAGACAGTGGATTGAGTTTAGTTGGCTATTCTACTGCTGACTATGCTGGATCATTGCTTGATAGAAAAAGCACCTCAGGAACTTGTCAATTTCTTGGTGCCAGATTAATATCATGGTTTAGCAAGAAATAAAACTCAATTGCCACATCTATCACAGAAGCTGAATATATTGCTGCTGGGTGTTGTGCTTCACAGATATTGTGGATACAACAACAACTCAGAGATTATGAGGTCAATGAAGAGAAAACTCCGATTTTCTGTGACAACACAAGTGCTATTGCCATAACTCAGAATCCTAAGTTTCATGCAAGAACAAAGCACATTGATGTTAGACAACACTTCAAAAGACAATGTTGAAAAAGGCAACATAGAGATACTCAAGATTGGTACTGAAGACCAACTTGCAGATATCTTTACAAAGCCTTTGCAAGAAAGCAGGTTCTTAACCTTGAGACACAGTCTTGGGTTAATGGAGTTAACAAAGGAACTGAAAAGTTCTAATCTCTGATGAGAATTCAGAAAGGAGAAAGATATCTGGATCAGGTATCTAGATATTCAAGGCAAAAAGGTATCTGAGACGGGAATTCATATACTAAAAGAAGCTAAGAGTGTGAGTGAGACAGGAACTCAGTATGATTAAGAAGGGAAAAAGGAGAGATAAGATATCTGGAACACGAATCCAGAATATCAAAGGTAAAAGGTGAAACACTTAGCAAACAAGTATCTGAGACGGGTACTCAGATATCAAAAGTTAAAGGGTAAAATTGCTATTTGAAGATTTCTGAGACAGGTACTCAGATATCTAGATCACTCAGTGAGGGGGAACACGAAAGAGAATACTACAACTGTCTGTAGTCAACTACTCTCTTGAAATTTGTATTATTTCTATCTTTGTGTAAAACATAAACATATACTGAGTGTTAGATAGACTCAAATACAAAAATGTCCTTATTCACATAGAAGAAATGTGATTCAGATAGCTAATCGCCAAAATTCATTAATTGGGCACAATTAC
This sequence comes from Plantago major, assembly GCA_026545765.1. Lineage (NCBI taxonomy): Eukaryota > Viridiplantae > Streptophyta > Magnoliopsida > Lamiales > Plantaginaceae > Plantago > Plantago major. The sequence goes on along the minus strand of CM048843.1, from coordinate 42,646,235 downwards.
AATTACTGATTGTGATCATTGCTGAAGAAGCAATAGTGACCCTTGATGAAATGGGCGTTTGATCTTAACGGACGAGATTAATTCTTTGTAAATTAGTGGACTGTAAAAACCCAGACGTGGCCCCCTAAGAATTTAATGTCAAACGAATTTTACCCACGCCTATCTGCACGTACACAGATACTTACACACAAAATCAATTTGTATGTATATGTCTATTGAGATTTACGTTGCTATATATATAGGATTTTGGCAAAAGAAATCACTTTCGCCTAATCCAACATTCATACTTACACAGAAATAGCAAAAACAATCCTTCAAAGTTTTCTGCAAAACTCTATCCTTCGCTTAGTTTTTCTGCAAAGAATCACTAATCTCCCACCTTAATCTCTTTCCGATTTTAAAAAACTCTCACTATTTAAAGAGATGGCTCCAAAACGTGCTTCTACACAGAAATCCCAAACTACTACCTCTGGTACTGCTGAAAAGCAAGCAGCAGTGTTGGTTATCGCGAACAATCGATTGGTAGGAGACTTGAATCCTGATCATTGGACTTCAAATCACAGGATGATTTGGGGTGGTGCCATGATTGAGGAATACCTTACTGCTGCTATCGAAAATCAAGCTGATAGGAAGCTAATTCTTGGTATGCTTGAAAAGGCACAGATCAAGGGTTTCCTATATGCTATTCCCAGTGGAGTTTCTTCACTGGATGTGTTGGAATTTTACAACAATTCCAGAATTATTTCCTGTGTTTCTGAAGGCACTGAGATAGTGTCTATAAAATTAAGAGTTCAAGGAAAGGACATCCTTTTGAACTTAACAACTTTCTGTAAGTTGTTTGAACTTCAAAATCTTGGAAATGATTTTGAAATAAACACCAAGGATGATGATCTCCTTAAAGGTGTGAAGCAACTATACAGTGATGTTTGTGATCTTGAAAAATCAGATACACCCATCGACTTTAAACTTGCTGACATCAGAACCAGACATCTGTTGGTTCACTGGGATGTATTGGCATGTATCCTTCACAGATGCTTTGATGGTCTACAAGGAGGAGCTGACCAGATAAGCCAAGAACGCTGGATGATGATGTTCTTGTTGAATCAACAAAGCAAAAGGCTGGAAAACCCTTTTAATTAGGGGAAGTACGCCTTCATGAAATTTGTGAAGAAGATACAAGGCTTTGAGCCTAAAATCGTTAAGGGCCTTGCTGAGCCAAACGCCACAGTAAGCTATGGACTGAAGATATGCTTCTTGCTGGAAAAGCTCGGCATTGAGCTCAGAGAGAAGGCTGACATAGCCAACAGTAACCTGCTCTACAAATATGAGTATATAAACATGATGAAAAAGGTTACTGCATCTCAGAAAGGTTCCAAGAAACGAAAGACTGATGAGGTATCTGAGGGTTCTGTTGCGACCAAAAAGCCCAGAACTTCACGAATGAAGTCTGCTGGCAAACCAGTAGACATACCCATTGTGGATGTCGACTCTCAGATATCTGACTCCACTGCTGATGAACTCATCAATGCTGCTAAGACAACTACTGATGAACTCTTCAATGCTGCAAAAGATACAACTGCTGATGAACTCATCAATGCTACCAAGGAAAGCCTTGCTGATGAACTCATTGGTAAAAATGAGAGTAGTGGCAGGTATCAAGCCCTATCTGCAGAAACTGCAGGAATTATGGATCAATCTGTTCCTAATGCTGATGAGAGCTCTGATGATGAATTGGTTATCTCTCAAGTCCTACAGAAATCAAAAAGGGATAAGGTAACAAGTTCAAAGGATGCTGAAAGAATAGAGGTATCTGAAGAAGAACCTACACCACAGGTAGCTGAACAAGCACCTGTTTCAGAGGTTGCTGAGAAAGCACCCATTACTAAGATTGCTGAAGAAGCACTTAGTACAGAGGTTGCTGGGATGGCACCTAAGTCGAAGGAATCTGGAAAAGACACACTCAAGCTGGTAGAAGAAGCTTTGAGAAGTGGTGATATAGTGATGGAGGATTCTGACATTGCCTCCACACTATACAAACTGTCACAAAAGGATCAGGATGAGCCACACTTTAATCCACCTTCCAGATCCAATTCACATGATTCACCAGATGATAATGAAGCTTCTGATTGCTGAAGAAAATCCTGTAAAAGTGCAGGTTCCCCAACTCAATCTGAGGGATCAAACTGAGGCATCTGCTCAAAATGATCAACCCGGGGAGGCAACTGAGTTAGTCACTCAGGAAAGGTCTGAAGTACCTGAAACTTCAAACAAAGAAGCTGAAATGGAACAACAAGACCAAACCATAGAAGGGCCACAAGTTCTAGAGACCAATCAGCCTGACACTGTTCAGGTAGCTGAATGGTTTAACTCTCTACTTGTGATATTTTGTGTTTAATAACCTTGTTATCTAATAAAATTTCTTTGTTACAGGCTGAATTAGAAACACAAGAACAAGAGGAAGTTGGAAAACTTGCCTCAGAGACTGAGAAGGAGGCTACTACAACCTCACCTCTTAAGGAATTTGAGCCTGTGCTACAGGTGATAGAGAATTCCTTAAGACATTACTTTTCAGATATATGTTAATACACTTAACTAATTAAGTGGATGTTTCTAATAGGCTCCAACTGAGAAAGAAGAAGGAAAGGCAGAAATGCCAGAAAAGGACCCTGAAACCGTCAAGGTTTCTGAAGAAAGTGTCATTGAGCCTTCTAGTGTGAAGGTATATAAAAATCAGTGATAAACACTTTTCATTATGGGTTAATATGTATTCTTCTCTAATTACTCAATACTTTCTACTTACAGGCTCATTCAGAAGTAGAAGTGCAAGGGGAAAGAGTTGCGACATCCCCTGCACCCATGGAAATTGATGAAGCTCCCAAGGCAACATCACCAGAAAGAACACCAGAAACTGAGAAAGTTTATGAGAAAAATGATTCTGAGCCTCCTGTTGAGGAAGTTAAAGCAGAAAGAAAGGTTGATGAGGATCAGACTCCCAAGTCTCCACCTCACAACAAGATATCTGAGGTACCCCCTGCCTCAGTAGTACAAGTCTCTGAGCCTGATGTACTCATTCAGGCTCAAACAAGTGTGCCAAAGGTCTCTGCATTCTCAACAGAAGACCTGCTTCCATTCTTTAAAGACCACACTCTCAAGAAACATCTCAAGTGTTTTAGAAAGTGGCAAAAGCTTAGAAGCTGAGATCTGACTGAATTAACAAAGGTGAATGATCACCAATTGAGAAGAGTCAGAGCTTTTGACTTGGAGAATTATGTCCATGCTATGTTCCCAACAGAGTAGTACTCTTTTGCTACTCTGATGCATAAGGACTTTGTCAAAGAAGCTGCACACAAGCTCATAAAAGCATTTGAGAAGGCAGATGGTCAGACCATAATGCAGATGGCATTCAAGCCTATCTTGCCCCAGACCCTACAGTGCATACCCTCTGAACAAGAGGAAGTAAATGGGCAAATGGTCACTATTCCAGAAGTGATCAATCTGGTCTCTGAAGATGTGGAAGAGAAGGAGACTGATGAGAATGATTATGAAGAACCTCCTTCTGACCATCACAAGGATGAGGATGACAAAAAGGATGATGATGATGCCCCTGCACCAGGGACAGGAGGGATTGCACAAGGAAACAATGCATCAGTTGCTGAAAATCACACTGAGAAGACATCACAACAATCCCCTCCTCCATCTCCTCAGAAATCTACCCATCCATCTCCCCAACAAAAAGACTCTACTGAACAAGTAGTTGAGCACTCTGAGGAGACAACTCAGAAAATATTGGATGCACAAGCCAGAGTTGCTCAACTCAAACAATTGTTGGAAGAAGAACAACAACTAAATCTTCAACTGGAAGAAAAGATAGCTGAATCCAGAGTCAAGCTAGATAAACTTGAAGAATAAACGCGCAAAGAGACGCAAGCTTACTCTGAGATTAAAGGGCTCCGGGACGCTGTTGATTACATTACTAAGGAGCTAGATGCTGAACAAGTATTTGAAGAAAAGCATGATGCTAAGGCTGCATTTTCACCACAAAAACCATCCTCTAAAGGCAAGAAACCCATAGCTGAGATGGTTGTCGCCTTCAGAAACCTTGATGAAGAAGTGCAAGAGGATGAAGATCACTGGGCTGATGACTCAGATGATGAATAAGACAAGGCATTAGTAGAACACCGCAATGAACACTTAGCGGTTTCTCATTTGAAAAGGAAGCTGATTGCTCCTGAAATATTCAGCAAGCTGCCAAATGTCAACTCCAATGAATACTTGAACATATATCAAGTACTGGCTAAATTGAAAAAGGAGTTGTCTTCTCAAGATAAAGCCGCCATTGCATCAGTCCCTGCAAAAATGAAGACATTCACTGAGCTCATCACTCAGAGAACAACCAGTCTGGTCGTTGCTCAGAAAGACCTAGGCATGGTTAGGGATGATGATTAAAACTTGGCTGCAAAAGCCTTTGAAGAGGCTAGCTATGCTGCTGGAAAAGCAGATGCCATACTAGGCCCATTGGCAGAGCTCACTGATAAGGAAAATGGACTTATCAAACAAAATCAGGAGCTCAAGGCTGAACTTCAGAAGTTGATTACTGCCTACAATTACTTGCAAAGGAATTTTGAGTCTCTCTCAGAATCCTTTGTGGTACTTAGTCAGTCAACAATGACTAAGGGGGAAGGATTTGGACCTCAAGGTCAGGGGGAAGGATTTCAACAAAAGAAGAAATCTGGAGTAGGTGCTACTCAGATAGGAAGAGGAAACAAGAGAACTTCCCAGCCACCACTCAGAATAAATGAGCCTTCCTCAAGTCAAGTTGCTTTGCAAATAGTAGCTACTTCCCAACAACCAACTGAAGAAACAACAATGATAACAAGGTCCAGGGCACAAAGACTTCCAAGGAGTACCAAGGCTCCGAGGAGAAGACAAATGAAAGGTATTGAAGGGTCTTCTGAAGAAGAAGAAGGCCAAATAAAATCCCAGGGCAATGAAGAAGGCTGCAAATCACCTAACAAGAGAAATCTGGAAGATGATGATGAAGATGAGGATGAAGATGAAGCTCCTCTTCATAGAAAAAGAAGAAAGGTTGATAGCCTATCTGAGCCCATAGCTGCAAAGCCTTTGGCAGCTAAAACACCCTCTGGAAATACCAAGTCAATCCAGGGTGGTTCTTCAAGCAATCCCCCAAGGGAAAACTCAAGGAAAAGGAGGAATAGATTGAGAGCTGAAAGAAGAAAATGTCAACTTCCACTCAGGCCAGAAAAAGCCAGAATTGATTATGTGAAGATTGACAACAATTCCTCCTCCTACAGGTGTATTCATCAGAGGAATGGATACTGGATACTGGAACTCAAGCACTTGCTTTTAAATGAAAAAGGATTTCCAGTACCCATCCATCAACAACTTATGGCATGGAGAAAAGATAAGCCAATCTTAATCAACACTAATCATGTCAAAGCTTGGTTGGATTTTGAAGTTGTCAAGAGAGTTGAAGCCATGAGGAAGGACCTTAATGATGAATGTCCTTATGGAAAACGTGATGATGTGCATAGAGTCCCAAACCTCACTGGAACAGGCACAAGGCCAAGACTTGCTGTGGAACCCTTTGAGTCATTCTACATTACTGAAGATCAATATAAGGGTGACATCAGATATCTGAGGATCATATATGATTACTTCAAGCTATCAGATATCAGAATTGAGCATGCCTGGAAATGGGGAAAGTATTTATGGGTCAAACATTTTGCCAAGAAGAATCCCACCAAATCATACAAAGAAGTATGTGGTTATGCCAGAGACACTGAGATGTTGGTCAGAACCTTGCTCTATGACTACTCAGATGATATCAAAAGATTTGGAGATAGGGAGTATGCAAATTGATCCTTGGAGTTGCTGAAGATTTGAAGACTTGAAGACAAGTTAATTAGGATGTTTACTTGGAGCTTGGTTACTCCTGTTGTCCTAGTTAACTATGTATTTTGTATATTGCTGATTGAGCCGAAATGTATTTTATGTATTAAGTTATCTTTGAATTTTACTTGTAACATATCTGATGAACCTACTCTCAGATATAAATCTATAAAAAGATAACTTGTCAGCAAATATCACACCTTGTGATTTGGTTGATGCTTACTTTCTGCACTTAATTAAAATTTTAATTGAAAAGATCATAAGAATTGATTAAGTGTTAGATTGTTCCCTCTTCCAAGTTGTAAAAGGTTTTAAAGATAGTCATCGTTGACTGATCAAAAAGGGGGAAATTTGTTTGGAATATCTGTTTAGATTTTGATCAGCAACCTAATGACTTATCTTAGCTTAGAAAGGTGGTTAGTACTCTTGGTTCACTTGAACACTGTAAAAGAGGAAACTCACTAAGTATGATAGTCTAGCAAATCTTGTATAGGATGTTAGGTCTTTGAATGTAATTTTTATTTCCTTAAAGAAGATCAAGAAGAATGCATCCAGCAGGAGAAGTTCAATTTTAAAATGAAGTTTTGAAAACTGCACAAGATTGCTGAAGACAAATTAAGGTTATCAGATACCTATGTCCAGATATCTTTGACAAACAAGTGTTTCTCAATGAACAACTTTGCAAAAGATATCTGAGAACGCAAGGTTTCTGAACGAGGAAAAGTTCTCACAGACATCTACACTCAGATACCTTTGATAAAACTATGTTTCTGGGAAACAATGTTTCAACAGGTATCTGGAGATGAGAAGGTCTCTGGAAAGGGACATGCAATGCTTCAGAAAGCGTGCATAGTTCCGTTGGCACTACAGGACAAACATAGTACAATGCAATAAATGTGCAGACAGAGACATCTGAACAAAAGAGGAAATCTCTGAAAAGAGACAACGTCTTCTGCAGTACTATTTTCAGATATCAATAGTTTGAATTTCATTAAGCCTAACAGATACTATTCAAACGGCATGATTTTCAACTATAAATATCATCACTTAGAATGCTTGAAACATACACAGAACTTACACACCAAGAACTTACATCTACGAACTTATTCATTCAAGCATACAAGCCTTCAATCTACTTATTCTTCAGCTTACAGTTGCGACTAAGCTCTTGAATTCTAAGTAGCACGAAAGTTCTAAGTGTCCTGATCCTTAACAAGCATTGCTATATGTGAAGGAGTTGAATAAAAAAATCAAGAATCTGAGATTCATTCTCTAGAACATTTATCAGAGACTTGGGTCAGTAAAGAACATATCACCACACATTGTGAAGTGTGTTAAGTGACTCTTGTTCAAGAAGGTAGTATTACATAACTGTAGAAGTTATTAATCTATCAAATCCTGACAAACTACTTTAACCAACTCCTTAAACGGCATGGAGTACAGGAAGTACTTAGTTTGGGAAACTAAGGTATAACTCCAAGGTTACTGAGCATAAGAAGTACTTAGTTTGGGAAACTAAGGAATAGCTCAAAGGTTTCTGAGTATAGGAAGTACTTGGCTGAGAAAGTCGAGGAATAACTCAGGGGGAACACTTGGTTGGGAACCTAGTGTATTTAGGAATCGAGAGAAGATATTTGTAAGGTGAACTCAATTATCTGTCTTAGTGGATTCTAGGTCTGAGAAAAGCCGAAGTGGATTAGTTGAAGGATTACGCCACCTTCAGATACCACTATAAAGATCAGTGTTATTTACTTTCTGCAATTTATTACTTGCTTTATTTACCTTGCTGAGTATTTACACATATCTTTTTGAGCACGTGCACTTATCACAAAAAAGTCTTCCGCTCTCTGAAATTATGTATCAGATATCTTCACAAATATCTGAGAAATTGTGTTTATCGACAAAAGTTGTAAAAGATTATTCACCCCCTAGTCTTTTCCCTTTGCCGTTATATGGACCAACAAACACATTCATAGACTGTCTCCTAGAAATTATCTAGCTAGACTACTCATGCAGTGAGCAATGATGGTAAAATATTCACGAAATATTTCATAGAACTCCAAATATCCTAATTCTTGTTGAAAAATATTCAAATCTCACGTGTCATTCATTTATTAGAGATTTAGGTCAATTTGATCACTTTAAAGAATGATTATAGTGGTTTTACTAACAGTACCCTGTTCTATCAACATTTCAAATGTTGAATATTTTGCGAATTTTAATTGATTCATTAAACGTCATTTTAACCTCATTCCAAATCTCCGAGATGAAAGATAATGCTTTACATGTCTAGTTAAATTCGAAACTACAACAAAAGAATAAACTATTTATTTTGCATTTTACAAAAACAGGGCAGATTGCTTACAAGATTTGGGGATTTTCAAGATTTGAGCTTATTCTACTTCAAAATCATCATGCAATCCATTAGATGAGTTACCCAATTGATTGTGAGGCCATATTACTCAATTATGTTAGTTTTGAAGAGGATAATCATCAAAATTTCATCAAAAACATGTGCATGCATCAAGATTAAAAACTAGTTTTAGAAGAACATTTTTAACCCACCTTAACACTTTTCTTCTTAGAGTTTTGGATCAATTCCTTCTTCACTTCGAAATTTGCTTGACAAATTGAGTTCCTAGCAAGTTTTTAATAGACTAAGATGTGTTAGAGAGTGAAAAGAGTGAAAAGGATGAAATAGAATAATAAGGAAAATGAATGGGTATGATTTCATTACCTTGTAACTTCTTTGTTGTAGCTTGATCAAGAATTGAGTTGTATCATTAGTTTTTTCATGCTGAGAGGATAAGGAATATGTAGTTGCATGTGAGAAATGGTGAAGAATATGTAGAGATGTGAAGTTTGAAGGAGTTTGGCTATGGAGGTTTGTTTATGGAGGTTGAAGAAGGAGAGAGTGAAGGAGGAAGAAGAAGTGAATGAGGTAGGAGTAGTGAATAAAGTAATTGATTGTGGGGTATACTTGTATGTATACAAGTATGTCAATACTATTTGTAGGTAGTGAATTATCTATTAAAATGGGTTTTAGGTTGGCTATGGTCAACTTGTCATGTGTTACTAATCATGTTTGTCTAGTCTAATATTATTATGCATTGGACCCTTATAATATTCGATTCGAGTGTTGATTTGAAAACGTGGTTTAAAATGGGTTTCTTGTCTCTTGACGATTTCTTTATATTTTTATTTTCGATTTAGCTATTTTGGTTCCTTGAATTCGTCACTTAATTTGAGAATCACTTGATTAAACATACGATGGTTGAAAGGTAACATATTTGTACTAGGACCCGAGGTAACTTCGATGCTTCGTGGTGCTCTCCTTCGGACCTGCCATTGCGTCATTCGTAATTCCATTAAATGTTTCGTAAATGACTAAATTATAAATTAATACAAGATAATCGGTTTCTTTATTCACAAGTTTACCTTATTCTTCTAACTGAGTTCCTAAGGATTTTTTTTTCCTTTTCGAGGGGTCTCACAGAGTAGAATTGATTGGTTGGGTCTTTCATAACAAAACTTGAGTTACATCTGTTTTCAAGCACAAACTTATCACGAATCTCTGTTACCTGCTTTACTTGCTTTCCAGTCGATTAACTAAACTTGCATTTGCAAACAAAGCTTAGTCAAGTCCTTCGAGAACGACACTCGGGGCAACTCATCACTTCACTACGGTTTTCTAGCGATCTTGGTTTGTGCCTTTGGCTATAAACAAATTAAAGACTTGATTTGACGCATCAATACTCATGAATAATCCAACCTCACCCACCTACCTGTAGACATGTAGTCCTGGCAAATTTGATTCAAATCCGAAATCCCATTCGAAATTATTCGATTTTGAAATCCAAATTTAATCCGAAAAGACTATGGCCAACCATTTGAATATTGATCCGATATTAGATTCGAAATCATGCGATATGAAAAATCATTAGAATAAATATATATGACCCAAAAGCATTCAATCCGAAATTATCTAATTTAAATTTGGTCCGAATTCATCCGATCCAAATTAAAATTGATCTGAACTCATCCGAATTAAATTTGATCTGAATTCATCTGATATGTTTGAATGAGCAAGGTTGGCCATTAATATAATATTGGAGTATTATTGTGAGATGATCTAGTGTTGGTAGCTGGAACTAATGTAGGGTGAATTATAAAGTACTAGTTGATACTGCGTAAATGGTTCGGCCTTAGTATCGAGCGTACCCACACCGTTCCTGTTCCCTCGGCTCGGATAACATCACATCTTCCTGGTTACTCTCACAACGAACATCCTTAGGTCGAGGGACCACCACCAGGCTTTGTAGTCAATCTATAAATATCACACACTTGTTCATCAAAGACACACATTCAATTCCACTGTACACGTCACCATATAAGTGCTCCGTAGCGAGTAGATTGTTACTCTGAGAAGCATTAATATAGCACATTGTACCTTACATTCAAGATCTATACATTTTATAGAGGTTGTTATGAAGATATTATCCGTCTTTACTTTACATTACTCACTATAATCCCTTACCGAAATTAACAACATCATATTGGCACCGTCTGTGGGACTAATCATTGCTACAAGTCATGGTGATAACCAAGAGCAAGAAAGCATTGGCGGAAGTTGCAACCGCCTCGAGAGAAAGCAGCCACCCGAAAGGAGACATGGTTACACAAGATGAAGGAGGTTCGACGGATGAAGAGTACGAGGCGGTGATGAAGAAGAGCCATTCGGACAAAGCTGTCAAAGATAAGGGCATAAAAGATCCGCCATCCCCGGCACATCCTGCGATGCAATGCTAGAATCGAGACCGTTCGATCCTGGTAGCAGCAACTGCCTCCGGCCTAACAACGACCGTGTTACCAACCTCAAGGCTACAATTTGAGATATTCGCTCACCTCTTGAAGGAGAAAATACTACCGATCTCTAACCCCAACAATAATCCCAGGCTGGGACAACCTCAAAAGATCCAAAAGATGCCCATGCGGCTGACAAGGAGAGACCAGTGAGACAAGCAAGGCCCCAGTGCTAGAGTTTGGTGTGGACAAAAGATGGGAACCAACTCTCTAAGCGACCTCGAGCGGGAGAACATCTTCATAGTGAGGTAAGAAGGTTACCAACGAGGAATCTAGAGGAAGATGAAGCCTAGAGTGAAAGGTGAGGTTGAGGAGATTGATAGGGAAGGAAGGCGAGTCACACGCCATGATATACATTCCAAGCGTACTCGAAGGGAGGACACGAGGTACCAGAAAGGAGATACAACCAGCTCTGCATCTCGACGTACCGAGCAGTCTCTAGGCCATGTCCATGAGGACATGATGAGGGATGAACTATACATTCACAAAATATCCATCCAAACAAGAAAAGCTCGACAAACTCCTCAGAGCCCAAGAAATAGTGCGACTCGAACATGAGGCAGCACAAAGCCCAATATCCAGTCGAATCCGAGCCGAGCACGCTAAATACACGATCCTAAGCGCTTTGCCGTACTAAAATGGGGCTAGTGGCCCTTACGAGCATAACCACTTGATGTTGGAGTTCACCAACAACTTCAACAGCTTTAAACGGAAGAAGAAGAAGAACAAGTGCGCCACTCTAGCCGATGTGTTCCAAAGACCCCATAAATCACTGAGAGACTTCGTCCACCGATTCAACGTTGCGTTCCATGGAACCGAGAGGCATCCGCTAAGCACACGAGTAGAGCACATGTACGCCAATACGATGAGCACCCGCCCCTCAACGAGGCCCAGCTAAGTGCTATTACCGCGACACTATCCGATGCGGAAGATTCGTAAAAAACTTCATATTTGAGCATTCCGATAGGATACGCTAGGACCGAAGCTATGTGAGAAAAAGAAGGAAACCATTCAACAACCCGGGACCCCAACCTATCTGGCAGTGCGAGAAGGGAAAGTATCTGGCCGAGGTAGAAGCCCCACGAGAAGAAGAAGGATTTTCATCGAATTTAGATACCCCCAAAGAGATGTGCTAGCTGCAATCCAATGAGAGGCCTTCGTGATATGACCTAATAAACAAAGGGAAAATCCATCGACAGGGAATTCAGATGCCTTTTGCCAGTTCAATCGACAGAAGGGCCATGCCATGAATGATTTTTCAATTTGAAAAAGTAAATTCAACGATTGATCAAGTTACAGCAGATAATAGAGCTTGCTGCAACGAGCTCCGTCCTTTGTTCTTCTGAGCTCACTGCACATTTGGCACTGCAGCAAGGTTGGTACCTCACTGCCGTCCTCTTTTATTCTTTGGCTACTCTGCCCACTTAATTGCATTTTGGCCCAAGGTTTCTATTTCTCCTCATCGTAGCCCATAGTAGATGGAATCGAACATCTTTATTCGCGACATTTGCAAGTAAAGTGATCTTCCTTCCTTGTGCAAAATAGACCTCAAATCTTCTTTTCTAACGATCTTTGCAAAAAACATCGTATTTCCAAGAAATAAACAAAAGTAAAAGAATAAACAAATACTTATCAAACACATATGATTATACACTGAAAGACTACAAAAGTATGGTAAATAAAGGCATAAAATAGGGTATTTTATTGCATCATCAAACCCCTAAAACTGAACCCTTGATTGTCCCCAAGCAAATCAACTTTATTGACTTGATAAAAATAAAACTTTATGAACAATTAATAAATCATGAAACCGCTATTGGAAGGAATAAACTAAAAACCCGCTAAGGACCCAAGCGTGCACTTCCATTTTGCAATATAGATGCGATTCGAGACACTTCAACAATACTTAACTAACACTACAAAAATTGAAGGTTATTAGCATGAGATATAGTAACGAATGGAAGAAAATGTTACAGAAACGCGCATTAGTCTCAAGATGCTAGAACTATGGTTATACATACTTGATACAATTAAGCTTTCCAAATCATTGCCTATAGAGTCAAACCCAATACTACAATTCCAACAACCATCCCATGCCATCACTTCCTACACTATCACTAATAGGAGATGGAAAAGAAAATATAAAACAAAAGATAATATAAGCATTTGTTATGGACACAACACACTCACAAACGAATTTATATGGGCCGGTTATATACATAATTAAGACAATAGTGGTGAGGTTGATGCACTTGTTTAGTGTTCATATTCATTGTTCTTATTAAAAACGTAAAGATAATTTGTTAGTAGTAGTAAGTCTCGTAAGGTACCTCAAAGACCGACTGATATTTTTAAGTATTAATAATTTATAATGTTTTAAAGTATATCAATAATATTTATAAGTAAACATTTTATGTCATTTATATATATATATATGTATATATATATATATATAACAATGATATTTTTTAGTAAAAATCTATGGCTATTACGTTAATGCATGCCGGTCCTTTTAATTTGATTCTCTATAAATACGGTCCCGAAAAGACTTACTATAATAATAATAATAATAATAATAATAATAATAATAATAATAATACGACTTTGGTTAGTAAACCTAGTTAATAAGCTAGCTAGTAGCTCACGCCTGTTTGCAAATCACAGATACGTATACACAAAATCAATTTGTATGTATTTGTCTGTTGAGATTCACTTGCTATATATATAGGATTTTGGCAAATGAAATCACTTTTGCCTAATCCGAAATTTCAACTTACTTCAAAACAGCAAAAACCTTCTCCTAATCCTCTGCAACTTCTCTAAAATCTCTGCATTTCTTGATTAAGTTTTTTTGAAAAGAATCACTCAATCGAATCTCTTTCAAACACAAGCTTCAAATCCTTACTATATAAAGAGATGGCCTCCAAGAACACTTCTACACAGAAATCCCAATCCTCCACTGGTACTGCTGAAAAGCAAGCACCAGAGTTAGTTATTGTTAACAATCGACTGGTAGGAGCTTTCAATCCTGACCATTGGACTTCAAGTCACAGAATGATTTGGGATGGTGCCATGGTTGAGGAATACCTCACGGCTGCAATAGAGAATCAAGCCGACAGAAAGCTAATTCTTGACATGCTTGAAAAGGCACAAATCAAGGGCTTTGTATCTGCTCGCCCTAGTGGAATTTCATCACTTGATGTGTTGGAATTTTACAACAACTGTGGATTATTTCTGTATCCAAGGCAACTTTGAAATAGTGTCTATCGAAACCTCACCAAGGAAAGGAAATCATACGGACTTAACAACTTTCAGAGTTGTTTGAGGTTCAAAATCTTGGAAAGGATTTTGAAATAAACACCAAGGATGAGGAACTCCTTGAAGGTGTTAAAGAACTTTACAGTGATGTGTGTGATCTTGAGAAATCAGATACACCCACTGAGTTCAAACTTGCTGACATCCGAACCAGACATCTGTTGGTTCACTGGGATGTACTGGCTTGCATTCTTCATAGATGCTTTGATGGTCTACAAGGAGGTGCTGACCAGATAAGCCAAGAACGATGGATCATGTTGTTCTTGCTGAATCAACAAGACAAAAGGCTGGAAAACCCTTTCAACTGGGGAAAGTACGCCTTCATGAAATTTGTGAAGAAGATTCAAGGCTTCGAGCCTAAGATTGTTAAAGGACTAGCTGAGCCAAAGGCCACAGTAGGATATGGTCTGAAGATATGCTACTTGCTGGAAAAGCTTGGCATTGAGCTCAGAGAGACGGCTGAAATAGCCAACAGTAACTTACTCTACAAGTATGAGTAAACAAATCTGATGAAAAAGGTTACTGGGTCTCAGAAAGGTCCTAAGAAGAGAAAATCTGAAAAGATATCTGAAGAAAAGGTTGCGACCAAGAAGCCCAGAACTTCAAGAAAGAAGTCTGCTGGCAAATCAGAAGACACACCCAAAGAGGTTGTCAATTCTCAGATATCTACAAACATGGCAGATGAACTCATTAATGCTACGAAAGAGTTATCACCTACTGAACAAGTAGACTCAGCAAGAGAAAGTGCTTTCAGAAATGTTGCGACTAATGTAGAAAGCCTTGCTGATGAACTCATGAATGCTGCCAAAAGTGGTGAAAAACACCAAGCCCCATCTGCAGAAACCACAGGAATAATGGACCAATCAGTTCCCAATGCTGATTAGAGCTCTGACGATGAAGATGATGAATTAGTCATCTCTCAAGTCCTAGAAAAATCAAAGAGGGCTAAGGTTACTGAACAAGTAACTGGTGATAAGGTATCTGAAGAAAAACCTATACCACAGGTTGCTGAACCTATAGCAAAGGTTGTTGGTGCAAACACATCATCAGGGAATGACTCTCTTGCACAACTTCACAAAGCCCTGATGAGTGGTATCTTAGTATTGGCAGATGCTGATGGAAATGCCACATCTAAGAATCTGGAAGAACTTTCGACTGATCAATCTTCTGCTTCCAGACAACCACAACAACCACAAACACAACAACCACAACAGCCACAAGTGGTTGATGAAATGGTAAATGAACTCCATTTTGAAATACCAGCAATACAGTATGCTGAAGAAAATCCTGTAATTAAGCAGGTTCCCCAACTCAATGAGAGGGATCAAACTGAGACATCTACTCAGAATGATCAACCAGGGGAGGTAACTGAGTTGCATACTCAGGGAAGGTGTGAAGTACCAGAAACTTCAAACAAAGAAACTGAACTGGGACAAGACGACCAATGTATAGAAAGGTCACAAGTTCCAGAGACCAATCAGCCTGAAACTGCTCGGGTAAATGACTGGTTTAACTCTTACCTTGTGAAAATTTTTATACTTATAAATCTTGTTACCTTATAAGAATCTCTTTGTTACAGGCTGAGTTAGAAACAGAAGAACAAGAGGAAGCTGAAAAGCTTACCTCAGATACTGAAAAAGAGGTTCCTTCAACCTCAACTCTTGAGAAATCTGAGCCTGTGCCACAGGTAAATGATTCTTAAAGAGAACTAACTTTTCAGTAAAAATGTTTGTATGATCATTAATGATAAATGTTTCTAACAGGATCCAATTGAGATGGAAGAAGATAAGGCAGAAATGCCAGAGACAAACCTAGAAACCAACAAGGTTTCTGAAGCACACATCACTGAGCTTTCAAACTTGAAGGTATAAAATCAGTGATAAGTACTCTTCAGCCTGGGTTATCTTAAAACTTCTTCTAAATTATTCAATACTATCTACTTACAGGCTCAATCAGAAGTAGAAGTGCACGGGGACAAAGTTGCGACATCCCCTACACCTATGGAAATTGATGAGGCATCAAGGGTTTCATCACAAGAAAAGATTCCAGAGACCGCACAAGTCTCTGAGAGACAAGTATTTGAGCCTCCCATGGAGGTAATTGACCTCTCAGATATCTGACTTGTCACTTAAAGTTCTTCTTGATAAAAATTCCTAAGTATTGTGATAATGCTAATTCTCAGGTTCAAGAAAGAAAGGTTGATGAGGACCAGACTTCCCAGTCTCCACCTCACCACAAGATATCTGAGACACCAATTGTCCCAGTAGAACAAGTATCTGAGCCTGATGTTCATACTCAGGTAACTCAGAAACTAAACTACACTTCTACTCAGATATCTACCAAAGTTTTAAAACTCACTCAAAACTCTTTCTTTCAGGCTCAAACAGATGCAAAGCAGGTTCCCATTGAAGAAACAAGGGACCTACTTCACTTCTTCAAAGCTCACACTTTGCCAAAGCACATTCAATGCTTCAAGAAATGGCAGAAGTTAAGGTGCTCTGATCTCTCTGAAATATTGAGAATAACTGATCAACCAACCAGACGTGCACGAGCTCTTGACCTGGAAACATATGTCCAAGCAATGTTCGCTACAGAACAACATACAGTTGCGACTCTACTACACAAGGAGTTTTCCAGAGAAGTGGCGCATAGTTTGATACATGCCTTTGAACATGCAGATAATCAGACAAGATTACAGATGGCATTCAAGCCAGTTCTGCCCCAGACTCTGCAATTCATACCTTCTGAACAAGAAGAAGTTAATGGGCAGAAGATCACTATCCCGGAAGTGATCAATCTTGTATCTGAAGATGATGAGGACGAAGAAATGAATGAAAATTTCTTTGATGAACCTCCCACTAATCATCACCAAAAGGATGATAATAACAAAAAGGATGATGATGATGCTCCTGCACCAGGAACCGGAGGAATTTCACAGAGAAACAATGCCTCAGCTACTGAAAAGAAAACTGAGAAGACTTCACAGAAATCTCCGTCTTCATCACCTCAGAAATCTACTCATCCATCTTCTCACCAACACGCAGTTACTACTGAGCAAGTAGTTGAGCTTTCTGAAGAAACCAATTAGAAAATATTAAACACTAAGACCAGAAGTGCTCAACTCAGACAACTGTTGGAAGAAGAACAACAGCTCCATCTCCAACTGGAAGATCAAATAGCTCAATCCAGAGAAAGGCTTGATCAACTAGAAGATCAATACCTCAAAGAAATGAATGCTTACTCTGCGGTTAACGAGCTACGGGATGCTGTGCACGAGATCGCCAAAGAACTCGATACTGAAGAAGTATCTGAAGTTAAGCATGATGCTAAGGCTGCATTATCTTCGAAAGAAGTACCATCCTCCTCCCAGAAAGAGCCAATTGGGTAGCTATAAGCTAATTGATTTTTATAAAAGTGTTTAGTGAATCAATTAGCTTACAAACTAGCTGATTTGCTAAATATGGTATATATGTCAAAACAAATCAGCTAGCTTATTTTTGTAATAAGCTTCCTGGACAAACTTATCAGCTACTGTGTTTACGTAACAAACCTATTACGAAAATAAGCTCTTCGATGATAAGCTATCTGATAAATTTATGCTAAACATAACCCACTACTAAATTTATAATTAAAGAGACAGTAAATGTTTTTCCTTACGATCGGTCCGGGAGAATGGAGTAAAATTGATGAAATAATTAAGGGATATATTAGTAGAGAGGCGTCCAATTATAATTGATGAGGATATTGAATTCCCAAGGAGGAACACAAAGTCTGGATCAAAAGGACTTGGTTCATTGGTCGGAAAAAATATGCAAGCAAGAACAACATATATGGAGCAAATGTATGTTAAAATAAAATTCCTCCCATCTTCAACTACAAACAAGTTCAAGCTCATATAAATCCACATCTTTTTCTTACCGCTTCTTGCTATGCTTCTTTGATCTCACTTGACTCTTTTATTTTGTCCTCATTGGGATCTTTTTGCTTTTTAATTTTTTCTTTATCCTTCTTAGGTACCGTTTGGTTTTTGAAGGAAATGGTTAGCACCATATTTCCATGGAAATCATGTTGAACTAGATTTCCATTATTTTGGGAAAGAATTGTCAAGATTTCCATGTTTGATTTCTTATTTGGTAGTAGCAAACCGGAAATCATTTTGCAACATTTCCTTTGTTTGGTTTCAGTGAATAGTGAGGAAATTGCTTTTAAGTACTTGTTGCATTGCCTAAAATATCCCTCAGTAGTTGGTGTTGGGTTTGGGCTAGTGCAGAGAAAAATGAAATAGAATAGGTTGGCCCATTTGTGTACATTAATTTGGGCTTTTAAACGGGCGAATTGAATACGTACAAACTCATTACTGGGCTCTTAGTTCATATGAGACGAATTCAAGAAGACAAATATATATAAAAATTACCCCAAATCACAAAATCGAAAGTCCCAAAATCTTAATCAAGAACCCTAGTTCCGAACTGTATACGTACGAACTCATTTTACGATTTCAAAATTATTGTTGAAAAGTAACTTTGACCGGAATAGGTTAAATAAATTCAAGTGGAGGGAGTATATAATGAAAGCTATTGTCACTCCATTTTTTTATGCAATTAAAATAGCAAGGCACTAACCGTCTACAACAAAAAAGTGCATTTTGTTTATAACTTAGACATTTTGATTAATAATACATAAGTTTTTCTAAAAAACATAAATCTGTCTTTAAATAAGTTATTTAAAGACGGCCTCGAGGGGCGCTTGCTCTATTTTAAGATATTAACCGTCCTAAGATAACTTGCTAATATTATTTTCTTATTCCCTTTCAAGAGGACTTTGTAATAAAAATTTACAGAAATTACAGGTCGATACAAAACACTAATCATATTCATGTTCGTTCCAGTACCCTTAAATTTGTTGGTAAGATTGAAACGATTTCTCCATCAACAAGTTTGCTTCTGGCCAGTGGATTTGCATAACTTACATATCCAAGTCAGTGAATTGACACTACAATAGATTTGATCCAACCCAACCTTTAAAAAGATCGTATCATGTAAATAATAGTTGTATTTAAAAATTGTGACTCTTAATAAGAGACGCAAATTATAAAGGGGTCACAAAAGGGTGTGTCGTATTTTCGGTTGAAGTACTAATTAAGAGTCGTAATTCTAAAATTACAACTCAAAATTAGAATTCATATTTTCTTTTAACGTCTTTGAATTAATATTTAGGCCATTTTTTAGTTAAATTTTACGACTATTATAATGAGTCGTAAAATTTATGAATCTTAGAACTACGAATTCTAACAATAATTATGAATTATAACTTTTTCGACTCTATTGAAAAAAGGTAAAAAAATAATATTAAGCTCCATGAACTAAAATTGAAATTGTTATGAACTAAAAATTGTTAAAGCTTCGTAATATGAATTATGAATTCTAACAATGAATTAACCTCTATGAACTATGAACTATGAATTGAAAGAAGGTAAATTACGAAGTCAATTTTAACCTCTATTCGTATTTTTAGGCCAAATGAAATTACATATCAAAATTTATAAATTCAAGTGATTAGTTCCAACTTTTCCATCCAGGAAATGTTTAAATGGCTCACTTTATTATTTTTGTTTCAAATTAATATACAAGAGCCATTAATTGACAAAACAACATAAATAATTAAACATGCCAAATAGAGGTTAATGAGTCGGTTTTATATCGTCTCATTTGATCTTTTTTACTGTCTTTTTGTCATCCTTGAGTACAGTTTTATTTAGTTTTCTTAGAGTATTTTTACTTTTTTGTTCTATGTCTGTTTTGTAGATATTTGGCTAAACCGCGCTAATTGAAGGTAAAATGGTGTATTTTATATGCATCTACAAGATTTGGAGTTCCAATGACTCGTATGGATGCTAGAAGTGGAGCGGGAAGGCCAAAATACCAAGAATCGGAGTCAAAAGGCGTCAAAGGGGCAAAATAGTCGCTCCAGGAGAACTGGCGGCGTACGCCAACATCTCACTGTTTGGCATATCGCCAAACTGGCGACGCCAGTTCTGATTACTAGCGACGCCAGTTTCTTCTTGTCGTAGTTCTGCGATGCGATTTTGTTTCCTAATTCGCCTAGACCTAGTTTTTCTCCTTTCTATTACTTAGAACAAGACATAATCACTTTTGATATTCATTCTATTGTCAAGAACAACACCTTGCTCTAGAGCTAGACCTAGTTTTCAAGGCAATTACCCGATTTGAGGTAATTGAACCGTTTTCGCCTGTAATTCGAAGATTGACGTTGATTGGGAGATTATCTACACAGCTTTGGCATCGATTCATTTTCGTTCTACAATTTCTACCTAGGGTTTGTGACAACGAAGGTTAAAATTGTATCAATCTATTCGAATCTCTGTTTTGTGCTTGAGATTATGTTTATTGCTAGTATGATTATGCTTTCGCTTGTCATGAGTAGCTAAGCACCCCTATTATGGGGTGGTGACTGATTCAATGCATGCTAGCTAGGGTTTATGTGATTGGAAGTGCATCGGGATTCGACTACTTGTGTTTTTTAGATCAATTAGTATTCCTGCTATCATGTTTGATGATCTCCTAGACAAAATCACGGTTAGATTAGGCATTTAATCAATACACCCAAACGTTTTTCGTCTTGCTTGATTTAACAGTTAGTTGCAAACGGTGATAGTAGGTTAGTCAAATTGATTGTAGCCTAGTGAAACTGGCCCCTTGATTAGTGCTATTCGTTTTTGAACTCAAGACTGTGACAATTTGCGTAGTCAATCCCGTGAATCACATATCCTGCTAGCTAGCTTGTTGACGTTACCACTCCATAATTTCCCCCGTTCATATTTCAATCTCGTTAGAGTTAATTCGGTTTCTAGTAATTGCAAGTAGTTATTTACTTTAGTATATCATCTCGTGCCGAAGCAAACAAACATTTACTACTTTTCATATTGTTACTTTTATTCATAAACAAGACTCAGCTTAGTTAAGTCCCTAAAGACCGACCTCGGGGTTAACTCCACTACACTACATGTTTTCGTAGTGTTGAGGATTAACTCTTGGCTTTAAATAATTTAGAACTTTGATTTGACATATCAAGTTTTTGGCGTCGCTGCCGGGGACTTAACTCCTCTGTTAAGTTTACGAATTCTTGTGACAGTATTTTTACTTTCTATCTTTTTAATTCACTGTTTTTCTGTTCTCTGCGCCTAACGCATCCCCTTTCAGGTAGTGTGTTGAGGGGTTGAGCCTCAAACACTAACTAAACTACTACAAGTCCCTAATCTAAGGTCCGCCTCCAACTTGAAGTCCGACCTGGTGACTTGGTCCGGGCCGGGACACCTGAAAAGACTAAGTGGGGGGGGGGGGGGTAGATAGGTAACCCGGTTTGCTAGATGTCAAACCGGAAAGAGACTTTACTCAAGAGAGAGAGGAAGGCTCTCAATGTAGTAGTTATGAGGAAGATTATAATGTACAAAATTACTTCTTACCTTAAGGTCTTGGACCTTGTGCTATATTTATAGTTATCATGTACTTATGAAGAGGTTGATAAGATGATGCCAAGTGTATGTTCATGATTTGGACAACAATGCGCCCTTGACCCATGGCCCAATAGTATGTGAGGGTCCAATACTATTAGATGGGCCTGGGTGGGTAGATTTGTCCTTTTTCCTCTCAGTGTACTATTCCCGTTGATGGATTCGTGTGAGACTTTTTAGAATGATCCGAGCTCTGTTGAGTTGGTCTGTTCTTAGGTAGCTCAGTGACGGTCCGAGATACTAACTGCTCGGAAGTATCTTGGAGGCTCCAGTGTATACGTTTGATCTTATTGTTAAGGTGGTGTCCGAGTTTATCTCGTCCGGTTCGTTTGGCATCCTAGGACTGACAGTGTGCGGTTCTTGGTGAGACCATGTGACCTCTTGTCAGGTTCGGAAGTCGTGCACCTAGCTAGGTAGGACCAGCTGAAAAGGTGTATTGACTTGAGCGTACTGGTTGACCCGGATGATTTTTCTTAAGGCGGACTAGCCAAGGTCGGATAAGTACTGAATTGGCTATTTTAGCCTTGATGCGCTCTAGGAAACGCTCTGTGGCACCCTTAACGGATCGAACATATATCCGTATCAACATATGTCCCCCTAGTTTCCATGTATCTTAGTAGAAGATAGTTGTGGAACTATGAGTAAAGGAACAAGTGTGCTTAGGAGCGTGCCCAAATCGTTAAAACGTGAGGGAGAAAAATCCCTTATATTCATGTAACAAATTCATATCCGTGTTCCAGGATATTAATATATCTCTCTCCCCCCCCCCCCTCCATTTCGTTCTACAATCCGGGATAGGAAAAATCTCGGACTGATGATGAGACTATAATTTAGAGTCTCATTTGGTCCTTTTTAGCGGTCTTTGTGAGTCTTTAGTTTTATAGTCTTTTTAGTTCATTTTTACACTTTGGTGTTTTATTTACATTTTGCAGGAATCGATGTCTTTTGAGCTAAATGAGGACAAGTCATTAGTTGGCGGCGGCCTTAGATTTTTTACGAGCTTGAGCCGAAATTTGGGTTTCATGTACGAGGAAATCGATCACAAGTAGATTTAGCGAATGTATATCTTCTGCAATTAAAGAAGGCTCGCCGCGGCGAGATTTTGCAAATGAAACCTCTGTTTTGAAGATTGAAGCTTGCCGCGGCGAAATTATGCGAGGGCTATATATTCTTTGATTAAGAAGGCTCACCACGGCGAGCTATTCCTTCCGCCGTGGCGAGAAGCGCAGGATCAGAGTTTTGCTTTCCTTATTAGATTAGATTTTTGATTCTTTATTTCATAGTTTTCTTTTAACCTAGTTCTTAGAAAAAAGCTCCTAGACATTATTCTGGAGATTGAACTACATTGGAGCTTGGTTTTATCTTTGATTGAAGGATTGATTTCGAATTCTTGGTTATTGTGGTAATTCTCTATTGTTTATCTATTTACAATTCGTTCTTATTCTTGTTTGTCGAATTGTATGAGCTTGCATGCGATTATCATTCTGTTTATGTTTAGCATGAACAATATCTTCAATTCTTTGATCCTTACTTCTATCATGAGTAGCTAAACCACTCCGAACATGGTAGTTATGTGACAGTTATGCATATTCGCTTCTAGGGTTTAGATTCGTTCATATAGGTTCGTCTATCTTTAAATCTTCGTAAAACCTTCAATCCAATAAGCTAGATTAAGACTTTCAAAATCGTTTCCGATTAAGGATCGTGTATTGATGACCCATGATTTCTCTATTTCAAAACATTCAAATAACGATTGGTTGAATTGGATTGACTGATTTATGTACACCGACCGTGTGACAAGTATGAACGATTTTCCTAGAGCGAATTAGCATTACTCGATCATAACTACTGTGTTCTCTCTATATCTTTGATATAAACCACTTACTTACTTTATACTGATTTCTAGTTTAGAAAGTATTCAAAACCGAAATCATTCAATTTGTTTTCACAAGTAACTATTTGCTCTCAATTCGTTGTGGTACCTTAATTGGTTCCTTAGCGAACGATCTTATGGTTAGCATTGTCTGTCTACAACAACTGCGTACTACTTGTTTACTAAGTATTAATTTGAGCACATCAAATTTGGCGCCGCTGCCGGGGAATCAATTCCTACTGTAAAATTTGAGAGTGATCTGTTATTTGCTTCTTTTTTGAACCTGAAGTTTAGTGCACTAACAGAAACTAAGAATATTTCGAGGCTTTGAAGTTGTGTAGCTTTAACAACAGGTTTGTCAAAAAGAAATTCCGATGGCTCAACTCACCTATGGAGCCTACATGCAGCCTGGTGCGGTCGGGGCTGGTAAAGCAGCAATTGTTCTATCTGATGAGGCTAGGAATTTTGAACTCAAGGTGTTAGGAATATCTGTTAGTATTTTGATCACTCATCACATGTTCTTATCTTAGCCAGAAAGGTGATTAAGTACTCTTGGTTCACTTGAACATTGTAAAAGAGGAAATCACTGAGTATGATTAGTCTAGTAAATCTTGTATTAGGATTATAGGTCTCTGAGTGTAATTTTTTATTTCCAGAAGACCATGAAGATCAATCCTAGCAATGGAGCTTTTCTGAAGATTGCACAAGATTTATGAAGATATCAAGGTTTAGTCTAACTCAGAAAGACTATGTCCTTAATCCTTTCTTAAGTGTGTTTACTTACTTTTGAAATATGATTCTGGACATATGACATCATGAGTATGGAGCATGCAAGCCATCAGAAAGGCTCATGTATCCGTTGAAGACTACAGGACAAGAAATAGTACAAGTGCATTAATTGCATCGGCAGAAAAGCCGCTGAAGCACAGTCCTCTTTGATGAGACAAGGACTTCTGAGTACTCATTTCAAGATAAGTATGGACTGAATTTGAATTGTGTCTAACGGATATCATTCCAACAACTCTCAAATTCATCTATATATATCACACACTTAGATCTGAGAAATACACACCTTAGAACGCTCTATCTTGCAAACTTACCACAAGCAAAGTATTCTCTCAAGCACTCTACTACCCTTTCTGAAAGCTTTCTGTTGCTCGAACAATCACTAGTAGTTCTAAGTTGTCCTGAACCTTAACAAGAGATTGTTATTCGTGAAAGAGTTGAACTATCAGATACCCTTTCTGAAGCTCATTCTCCTGAACGGACATCAATTACTTGGGTCAGTAAAGAGCAGACTGCCATCAAATGAACAAGTGTATTAAGTAGTCTTGTTCTATTAGGCTCTCTGAAAACATAACTGAAAAGTTATACGAGAAGCCTCTCTGACAAACCTTATAACCAACACCATCAAGGCGTGGAGTAGAGGAAGTACTTGATTTGGGAAATCAAGGAATAACTCCAAGGTTATCTGAGTAGAGGAAGTACTTAGCTCTAGGAGCTGGGAAATAAATCAGGGGGAACATTTGGTTGGGAACCATTTGTTTAGGAATCTTAGAATAGGATTATTGTAAGGTGAGCTCAATTATCTGTTCTAGTGAATTCTAGGTCTCAGAAAGACCGAAGTGGATTAGTTGGAGGATTACGCCACCTCCAGATACCACTATACTTACTGTGTCATTTACCTTTCTGTATTTACATTTCAGCAAAGCACACACACATACTTATTGCTTCTGCACTTACCTATCTTAAAGTCTTCCGCGCTCTGAATTTAAGTATCAGAAACCCTGATTTCGAGAATGTTTTATCGACAAAAGTTTTAAAAGACTATTCACCCCCCCCCCCCCTCTAGTCTTTTACTTTGCCGTTATCTGGACCAACAAAAGGCTCACCACCTCCACAATCTTCCAAAATTCTACGGAAATGCTGATGAAGATGTGATAAGGTTCGTCAAGGAGTTCGAACTACTGATTTCAGGGATTCCGTTGACAGTTGAAGGGGTGACAATTACGGACGAGGAGATAATGAAGAAGGTATTTCCGATCTGTATGCAAGACAAGACAAGGAGCTGGCTGTTAAACCAACCTGAGGGTTCTCTGTCGACTTGGGATTCGCTCTACAGGGCATTCATGAATAAATTCTATCCCCCCCCCCCCCCGAGTAAATGCAGCAACTTCGTGCCCAGATAATGCAGTTTCAACAGATGCATGCTGAGACCTTCTATGAAGCTCGGGACCGTTTTTTGCAGTTATTGGCCCAATGCCCTCTCCACAGGATAGACGATATGAGCTTATGTGTCCGATTTTATGAAGGCCTGGATTGGGAATATCAAAATATGGTCGATGTGAGCTGTAAAAACTCCTTCCTGGAAGAATCTACTAATGAATTGAACAGTGTTTTCGAGAAGCTGGCAGCAGCATCGCAGCTTAAGGGAGCAAGATATAAGGATAGGAGAGCGGCAACCAGAGCAGTGGAAGAGACTCCAGGTCCGTGTATTACCGAGCTAGAAAAAGAAATCAGGAACCATATGGAGAGGTCTGAGAGGTACTGGTTTGAGGCGTAGAAAATTCAGGAAAATAATAACCAGAGGTTCGACAGTTTGAGCAATAGCAAAGAAGGCTGGAACATATATTGGGTGACTTGGTTGGGAAATTACAGCTCATGGAGAAAGGTAGACACCCAGCAGTCCCAAAGAACATTAGAGTTCTGGCATTTGAGATAAATTTTGAAGAACCAGGGAAGGTTACATCTGTTGTTGCCACCTATACCAATGAGGTTGAGAACACTGCAGCAGACGAGGGAACTCCAGCAACGGTTCAAGTGACCCATGTACTGACAGCGGAGCAGACTAAAGACGTAGCCACTGTTGTATCAACGGGGGATAAAGTCGAGGAATCTAGTTCCGTGATTCCAGAAGAGGAGGCGATTGCGGAGTAAGAAACTGCGGCAACTGACCCCCCCCCCCCCCACCATAGTCATTCCTAAGGCGGAAAAGAGTATAAGCGACTCCGATAGCTTTGATTTATTGGTAGGCATTGGGTGTTCAACTCAGGTTACCGGAATAGTCGACACTGGTGCTAGTTGCAACTTGATGACTTTTGACACCTATGAAGACTTATGCTTAAAAGGATTGGAGTTGCGCAGATGCTTTATGACTTTTGCTGGTGGAACCCGAAGCAGATGCATGGGGATTGTGGAAGATGTTCCAGTTAAGCTGGATGGTATAACAGTGATGACAGATTTTGTGGTAGTGGAATCGCCGAGGGTGAAGGGGAAAGAAATGGAAAAATATATGCTACTTCTAGGGAGACCCTTCATCCGCTCGACTCTCATGGTGGTGAATTTACATGCCCGAACCTGCACAATTGAGGTGCAAGGCAAGCCACGCGAACTGAAGGCCTATTCTGCTCCATTATATTCTGTTTTGCAGGTTGATAGCAGGAAATTCATAGGACTACACACTGGAACCAATCTTGCTTTGTTTCTGGTTATTTCACCAGTTTCATTCATTTTGTTTCTGAAAACCCACTTAGTTCCAATCACAGATATTCCTTCAATAAATGGAACTAGTTTCCAGACTTTGTTTCTCTCAAATTGATCCAACTCTTCTTGCATTGCAGAGATCCAGTCTTGGTCTCCTAATGCTTCTTCTATACTTTTAGGTTCGATATTCGAGATGAAACATCCAAAGAGAGAATCAGCATTTTCAGCTATTGCTCTCCTAGTCCTAACACCCTGATTAATTGGTCCAGTTATATCCTTTGTAGGATGATCTTTGATCCATTTCATCAAAGGTTTAGTGCTAGTAGGATCAATATCCAGGTGATCTGAATGTGAATCACTAGGATTTTGATTTGATACTTTTTCAGTATCTAAGATATCTGACATATGAGAAATGTCATGGATATCTGACACTTTTTCAGTGTTAGAGATATCTGAGACATGCATTTCAGCATTCTTAATTTCAGATACCTCTCCATGATGAAGGTTCTCAGTAACCTGTTCCATTTCTGGAAAACTCATAGGAAATTCCTCATCATGTTTGTGAGTCATCTTGTTGTTACTAGGCTTTCCAAGCTTTTCACGCCGAGTCATCCTCACTTTCCATAACGATGTTTTTCCTTTCGAGGTTCTTCTTTAGTATCCTCAAGAATAGTTCTTTGAACTTTTCCGAGAGTTCATCAAGAGGGAGGTGTTTTCTTGCTTCCTTCATAGAATACAACATGAACCGATTCTTCAATTTTCTTTGTTCTTTGTTGTAAACTCGTAAGCTTTCTTTGCTTGTGGAATAGCCAAGAAAAACACCTTCATCCGCCTTTGGTTGAAATGTTCTCGATAATCTTTCCCATTGTTTAGAACAAAACATCTACAACCAAATACTCTCAGATGTTTGATATTAGGAGGTCTTCCAACCAAAATTTCATAGGGGGTCCTGTCATGGTGTTTGTTTATCAAGCATCTGCTCGAGTGTAGCAGTGTGTTTACGACTTCAACCCAATATATTTCACTTATCTCGGTCGCCTAGCATTGTCCTTGCACTTTCTTTAAGGGTTCTGCTTTTCCTTCGCAACACCATTTTGTTGAGGTGTTCTTAGAGGAAAGTTGGTGTTGTATACCTTGCGGTACAAAACTCCTTTATGTAATCGATTGACAAACTCGATTATGATCCGCTACGATTGCAGATACCTTTTCATTTTCATGATTTCAAGCTTTTTCGAAGTTTGGTATCTCCACCGCATCGATTTTTGTTTCGTAAAGGCAACCTAAGTGAATCTTGAGAAGTCATCTACAACAACCAGACCATATTTCTTTCCTGCATAACTAGTTACTGATGATTCAAAAAGATCCATATGTAAAAGTTGCAGTGGTCTAACACTAGAGTGTCTGATTTTGGACTTGAAAGAGATCTTTGATTGTTTCCCCATCTGACAGGCAGAACAGATACTATCCTTTCTGAAAGATGTTTTGGGAAGAACAACCACTAACTCTTTCTTGGCAAGTCTGTTCAGAGTTTTGAAATTCAAGTGACTCATTCTTTTGTGCCATAACCAGTGCTCTTCTGTGTGACCAGATTGACTCACCATGAGACATTCTTCAACAGGCAGATGTCCATCGGCAACATAAAGACGCCTTTCCGACCAACTAAGATATCGCTTTGACTCATCACAATTAGTTTGCGATTTAGCTTTGAATTTTATAGTAAAACCCTTGTCTGCAAACTGGCTCATGCTAAATAGATTGTATTTCAAATCCTTAACATGTAATACGTCAGTGATTGTTAAAGTTCCCAATTTGATGTTGCCAAATCCCAGAGAGGGATTTAATTCTCCTCCAGCAAATCTGATATCTGGTCCTGTGTTGCACGCTTTGTAGTCAACCAGATTTGCTTTGTCTCCTGTCATGTGCTTTCCGCATCCACTATCAAATAGCCATTGCGCTTTAGTCCAGGAAGCATTCTGCACACAACAGGAAACAGGAGATTAGGTTCTCATATCTTTGATGGAACCGTCAGAATCAAAAGTTCTTCCAGTAGGAATCCATTTTTGAATGAATTTCTTTGAAGCATGCTTTTGTCTGACAGGAACATAAGGAGGAATTCTTTTTGAATGAAGGTTATCATTAGTAAGAATTATTTTCTTCCTTGGTGTGTCCCTAGGTGCTCCATATGATACTTTCAGACACTGTCAGTTTCGAGTTTGCTTTTCAAAGAAACTTAGCCTTCCTTGCCAGATTTCTTCTAGCCCTGGCATTCAGATTTTCAGTGGCTTGATTTAACTTCCACTTCTGATAATTGCTTTGAGCAATTCTAGCCTTCAGCCATCGTTCTTGCTCCTTCTTGTACTCATGAGCAAGTTGTTTTTCGATGCCTTTGTAGCCAATACCGTTTCGAGCACTTGAAGCTATCTGAGATCTTTTCTCAGCAGCTTTGCTAGTCTCTGGTTGATCCAATTTCTTTCCAGAAAAAGTGACATGGGAGAATTTGCCACCGCAATTCTACCTTTTGAGAGACATAGCCTCGGGTGTTTACACTTTTCGGTGTTGTGTTTCTTTCGAGACGCATCCATCGCTTTTGTTTTTGACTTGTTTTTCCCACAAAGGTTTAGTCAATCGCCTTTCCTTTGTCAACAATCTTTGTCTTTCACCGATACTATAGATTGCATGGAACCGCTTCTTGAGTACTTACAAATGTTCTCTTTCTTTACTCTTATTCGTAGTATTAGAGCAATCATCGAGTATTCAGCCAAGTCCTTTCTTTTTCAAGGATCTCTTAAGTAAGATTGTACTTCAGTAAGAGTGTCACTAGCTTTGGCATAAGATTGAAAAGATAGTTCTTTCTTCTTGAGTTCCTTGTTTTCAGAAAGAAGATTTTCATAATTCTTTCGTAACACAACCATTGCTTCTTCATGTGACTTTTCAGTCTCAGATATCTGAGCTTTGAGAAATGCATTTTCAGCATCCTTTCTCTCAGATTCTTTAACTAATTGAGAATTTTCCTTTTCAATAAAATTCTTTTCTTCTTCAAGGTTTTCGGCTCTAGCTCGGATCATTAGAAATTCTCTTTCATAGATGTCAAGTTCTTTCCTGAGATTTTCTAGATTTTTTATTTCCTCTTCATCACTTTCATAAGTGTAGCAAGAAGTATGTGTTACCTCATCACCATAAGATGCTTTTCTATGTTGGAGATGTCCGTCCAATTTCAAAGAACTCCACACATTTCATTCTTCTTGAGGCGAAGTTGATTATATCATGAGTAACTCCACATAGTTCGGTGATGGTAGGTTGAATCATCGAATTGTCATCTTGAACTTTCAACGCCTAGAGCATCCATTGAATTTGGATTTTCTTTCTTTCTTCGCTAACAAAGCTTTCGCTTCTTCAAGATTCTTCTATCTTTCTTGTCGCTTTGTTCTTAGTTTGTTGAGGTGACAATCCTTTTGAAGTGGCTGTGTTTACGACAATAGAAACAGATATCGCTTTCCAATTTCTCGCTTCCTCAAGACATGATGCTTTCGAAATGGGCTTGTTCAATGAGCTCGCATATTTTTGTCTTGGTGATAGTTTGAGCCTAGATGCTTTTTCACTTCTCTTTGGCTTTTCTTCTCTCAATTTCTCGACCGATAAATTTACTCATTTGCTTTGGCAAGAGCATCCTCGCCTCCTCCTTGCTTTTCTTCTTTTGAAGTTTCTTGATTAACTAGAGCAACATTCTCGCAACTTTTCGTTGTTTGTTCTCTCGAGTTGTCTCATAGTCAGCAAGATGATGAGAGAAAAGTTCTCTTGGAGTGATATTTGGCATACCTTGGTTGAAATAAAAGAATTTAGTATGCTCCGCCAGTGGTTAAGACTTCCGGATAGTCTTAATCTTCTCTGACTGAGAGTATCTATTGCTTTCCCCAAGTGCTGCCATATCACTCATAAGAGTGGTAAATCTCAAATCAAGTTCTTCCAGAGTTTCAGTGGGACCTTGTTTGAAATTTTGAAATTTCAACTTTAGAACTTCGAACTTGTTTTCCTTGGTTTTCTCAGTTCCGGCACAGATTTCTTCAATCAGTTGCCAGGCAACTTTCGCCGTTTTAGCACCCCACAGTTTACACTGTATGTGCTCTGGTGTCGATCTGATGATGATGTTACGAGCTTGACCATCCAGACGATTCCTCTTGGCATCTTCCGATGTCCAGAGTTCTCTGGGCTTTGGTTCGTAAATAACGTGACCAGTAGATCTTCCACTAGTTGACGCATCTGTTTGTGAAGATCCTTCGCTTTGATCTCTGTCTCTTCCACTTGAAACCTCCATGACTTGCTTAAGTTGTTGAATGATTATTGGACCATTCTTTATTACTTCGATCATCTCGTCACTTATGGCTTCAAGGTGGAGCATCATGTTATTTTTCCATTTCTCGTAGTTCTCTGGTTTGAGAACGGGTGCATCACTCAGAGACATACCTGCACACTTAACACACAAATTAAATAGTCCAAAAAAAATGGACAAAGTTCCTTCACCTATCTGGGGATCTAGGTTCAGTGCAGAAGGCTGGTGAACCTCCTGCTCTGATACCACTTGTTGGTCCAGATAACGGCAAAGTAAAAGACTAGAGGGGGGGGGGGGGTGAATAGTCTTTTAAAACTTTTGTCGATAACAAATATTTCTCAGATATCTGAATGGATATCTGATACTTAGAATCAGAGTGCGGAAGACTTTAATAAAGATAAGTGTAGAAACAGTTAATAAGTGTGTGTGTGTTGCTGAAGTATAAATACAGAAATGTAAATGACACAGCAAGTATAGTGGTATCTGGAGGTGGCGTAATCCTCCAACTAATCCACTTCGGTCTATCAGAGACCTAGAATTCACTAGAACAGATAATTGAGATAACCTTACAAAAATCCTATTCTAAGATTCTGAACAATTGGTTCCCAACCAAAAGTTCCCCCTGAGTTGTTCCCTAGCTTCTTCAGCCAAGTACTTCCTATACTCAGAAACCTTTGAGTTGTTCCCTAGCTTCCCAAGCTAAGTACTTCCTATACTCAAAAACCTTGGAGTTATTCCTTAGTTTCCAAATCAAGTACTTCCTATACTCCGGTAACCTTGAGTTATTCCACGATTTTTAACCTAAGTACTTCCTGTACTCCACGCGGTTTTGGTGTTGGTTTTTTGAGTTGTCGATGAGCGTCTTAATAACTTTTCATTATTGATAGCTCTGTGAACTAAGTTACTTAATACACTTTACAGCTTATGGTATCTAGTTCGATTTTACTGACCCAAGTCTTATGATATCTGTTCAAGAGAATGAATCTCAGATAGTTGATCTTTTGATTCAACTCCTTCACAGATAGCTTTGCTTGTTTAGGATCAGGACACTTAGAACTTCAGTGTTTACTCAAGATCACAAGCTTTAGTCGCAACAGAAAGCTTTGATAATAAGTAAGAAGCTTTGAGAGAGTAAGATCAGAGATCGTATGTTTTAGCGTATTCAGTGTTCTGAGTTGTGTTCCGTGTGTTCTCTCAAGTTGTCTAAGTGTTGATATTTATAGATGAATTTGAGTGCCGTTTGAATAGTATCCGTTAGGCTCAAATTCAAACTATCGATATCTGTATAATCAGAGGTGTTTTGTCTTCTTCTCGAAGTTGCTGCTTTTACTCGATACATCTCTGCATTAAATGCATTGTACTATACTTTTTGTCCTGTAGTGTCAACAGAACTATGCATTGTATCAGAGACTAGACTTGTTGTCTGATTCTTTGCACGTCCTTATCTTCATTCTTCAGATACCACTTGTATTGATTGAAACAACCTTGTTTCTTTTCAGAAACGTGTTTAACGCTCAAGGTATCTGAGAACAGATATCTGTGGACACTTTCCTTGTCTTCAGATATGTATCTCATTTCTCAGATATCTCTTGTGACACAGTTTGTTTGAAACTGTTCGTGTCTACAAGATATCTGGCTAAGATATCTGAACAACAGATTCAGTAATCTTGTGCAGTTTTCTTCAAATCTTCAAAAGTTGTTGAGCTTTCTGCTTGGATGTCTTCTTCTTGATCTTTTCTTCATAAAATAAAAATTACATTTTGAGACCTAACATCCTATACAAGATTAGCTAGACTATCATACTTAGTGGGTTTCCTCTTTTACAATGTTCAAGTGAACCAAGAGTACTAATCACCTTTCTGAGACTAAGATAAGTCATCATGTTGCTGAACAAAATCTAAACAGATATTCTAACAAAATATCTAACATCTCTCTAATAGAAAAACCCTCAACTTGTGGAATTTCTAACATTCATATCTCCAACCTAACCACAAAAACAACATCATGTTCAATCATATTTGGATATATATCTCAAAACATGTTTTCTAGCCTTCAAATGAAGTGTGTTAGAGTTGGAAGAGTATCTAGCATACACATAAACTACATGCATCAAAGGATAACTAGATAAGAGAGATAAGAGGTAGCCAACAATGTGAGATCCAGAAAGATTATTCTGTATCCCAGCAGATAGATCATGTCTTACCTTTTTGCACAGTCTAGCAACCTGCCTATATGTTTCATATTTTGTGTCTGGCTTCAATGTTGACTCAACATTAAGGACAACATCACGGTTCAGTACAGCCGTTTGTAGTTCCATTAGCTCATCCCTGTTCCAATCTTATTTATCAATATGTTCCACATCATTACTTGCATTATGAAGAGTAGGAACAAAACCATAGTCACATGTAGTAGATATACATGCACACATATCAATTGATTTGAGATATGCACGTATGATCTTCCAAACATCCTTATTGGTAAAATTAGTAAAATCTATCACATAAAAACTACAAAAGTCGAGATTTGCTTGATCCATCATAAAGTACCAAATCCAAAACACCAATGAATTAGGTGCTTGGCTCTGATGCCACTTGTTAGAACTATTGAACCGGAATTGGTACTCTGGACAAGTTTTAGACGATGTTGACTATGGTATTAAGTCAACAACGTCTTCAACAGTAATCGACATCACTGAACAGTAACGAACAGAACATAGCAGTTTGCAGCGGAAAAAAATACTGAACACCACAGATAAATTCTAGCCAGTATATATAAAATATACTGACCGTGCCATAGGCTAAATTTCCACTATCAGAAAAAGCAGAATTACAAAAACTACGTTTAATCAATCACAAACGAATGATCAAAGTGCAAACACTAGACATAGAACAGACAGACAAAACCTATTCAAGTTTGACTCCACTAAAGTAAATCTCAATCCTTAGAGACTACTTACAAGAGAAATCGATATCAATGTCTAGTAAAGCAAGAAGCCCTAATCTCAATAATATATATATATATATATATATATATATATATATATATATATATATATATATATATATATATATATATATATATATATATATATATATATAGATGATGAAAGGCGTAAAACTTCATGCAAACGTTCTTCCTGTGTATATACTAGTCTGATCGATGCCACCAGGAAGAACGCTTATATTTCTTTCAAGCTTCACACGTTCTGTTAGAAAGAAATCTTCCTTAAGTGAATATCTACAAGATCTTTATTTCCTTCTTGGTTAGATTGCATTCCTTGTGTCCAAAGTAAATTAAACTCCTTCCTTATTCTCAATCCAAATCGAACAGGAGTTCCCTTAAGCTGGAAGCCTGCGTCCAGATCCTTCCATGCGGCCCAAGATGGCTAAGTCCAATCCATTAAGCAAGGTTGCAGCCCAAATTGTTATTTCCTACAAAATATCCACATTAAAACAACTGCAATTGTGGAACCGGTTAATAAACGAAGAAAGGCAGGATTAATAATATTAAGTGCAAAAAAAAAAAAATTGGATGCATAGTACGGAGTAGGAATGTATAGTATGTGCATAGTGTTTGAGTTAAAAATGTTACTGAAGGTTGAGAATTTTTTAGACGGTTGTTGAAGCCATCTGCCTATAAATAGGCATGATTCAGTGGAATAATATGCATCTCAGAAACAATACGTACTCAGTCTCTATAAGTTTCTTCCTCCTATAATTCATATCACGTTATCAGCACGAGCTGCTCTAAATTACTTCCTAATTGGAAGAATATTTCAGAAGAAGGTAAATTTATTTTTCAGTCACTATATACTACTCCCTCCGTCCCACAACAAATGACATATATTCCATTTATATCTATCCCACTACAAATGTCACATTTCCTTTTTTTGGCAAAATTTACAACCCATGTGCATTTGTTTCCACTATCATTTACACTGCACATTAATCTCCGTGCCCAAAAGAAAATGTGCCAGTTGTTCTGGAACGACGGGAGTAAATAACATACTTAAGCTATTATATCATCCGTCATGTAGCTAAATTTAATAGTTAATAACCAGTTTATTTACTAAAGAAAATGTTTTGAGTAAGTCAAAAATTAAAAATTGAAGTAATTCTACTTACACCTATTACTTTGCAATTACAAGTTTTAATTAAAAGCCAAACGTGAAAATTAAGTTATTAATATAATTGACACGACAATGAAATTGAAAATTTTATTCATATCATAACCGAAATACTATTACACTTGAGCATTAATATGAATGGTTTAGGGCACTAACATATAACATGACCATATAAACACAACATTACATATAGGAATGATTTTGGGCCAATCAGGCATCTCCACGGTGAGTGGTAACAATACAAACGAAAACGAAATAGAAAAAGAGATTAGACATATTGTGAAAGGATTAAGAAGAGAAGAGAATGGTGTGAGTTTTATGAAGAAATGTTTGAGTATTTATAGAGTAAATTTTGAAAATGTGACCGTTTATATATTACTGCTGGAACAGTGACGAAGGACATAATGGTAATTTATGACTTAATAAAATGTGTGTTAAATCTTAATAAAATAGTTCCCAACAGGATCGAACCCGCACAATCTAATGATCATTATACATCTGAGCCACTGGGCGAATTTCGATTTATTTCATCATATGTTTTGATTTATTTCATCATATGCAGATGATGTAGTACTTTTCTGCAATGGACAAAAGAAAGGAATAAGGAAGGTTATGAGGTTCTTGGAGCACTATGAACGGATATCAGGTCGGAAAATAAGCATGGAAAAGAGCAACATCTATGTGGGAAAACATGGAAATGAAAATATGATTCAGTCTGAAACTAACTTCAATCTTGCAAGGCTCCCTTTCTTGTATCTAGGTGCACCAATAGCTTGGGGGGGGGGGGGAGTGTGAGTTGTTCATTCCATTATTAGAAAAGATCATAAATAAATTTGCAGGATGGAACTTGAGTATGTTATCACAAGGAAGAAGGTGGACAATAATATTAAGTGTATTGAGTGCAATGCTAGTTTATTTATTGCAGGTACTGAACCCTCCAAAAGTTGTGATAGCAAAGCTAAACAGGATAATTTCAAGAATTTCCTGGGGTTCTATGGAAGGAAACAAGAGTTGAGCATAAACTGGACCGAACCGAAATAAGGTTGAAACCGAATTGAAAAATCGATTCTCGGTTTGAACCTAAACCTATTAGGTTCGGTTTTCGATTCTAGCTTTTAGAAAAAAATCGGTTTTCGATTTAGTCCAGAACCGAAAAATTTCGGTTCCAACCGAACTGTACCGAAAATGCGTATATGTATGTATGTATGTATGTATGTATGTATGTACATATATATGTATGGATCAATTACATATACTACCCTGTTAGATGCCCTTCTCACAGATGGGTACCCGTTAGTCAAACAATTACATCTGGGTCCTTTAAGCTGAAAATTCGTTGACCAACTTAAAAGCTAAACTAGCTTATTGCAAAACCAAACAGGCCCTTATTCAATTCTTTATAAAACATAAAACTATTATTTGGAGACTTGGACCAAAAAATAAACTATTTCATATTTTAGGGACTTTAGATAAAATAGCTAAGAGTCTTTCAAGACTTGGTTTTATTATCCAAGTTGAACAGAAACAAACGCAGACAGTACAGATCGGATTCTCTTCTTCGGATTCGCACAGAAGATTGGTCGTCTTCTCCCACTTTTCCAGTTGCAAACATTAACCATGTTAGACGAACAGAACTTGATTCGTTCATTATCATTCATACTTAACTGGTCTCATTAAGCTTATTCATCTCTCTGTTCATCATCGATATCCCAGATCGAATTGGATTTATCGATCAATTGAACTCGGTTCATAATCTTCTTGATTCTATTCTTAATCGAACTCGGTTCGTCACGTCTCCGCCTCGATTCGACTGGATTCTCCGTTCCAGAATATATCACCATGGACGAGCAGTTGCAGAACTCGTGAAGCTCTGGCCGCCATTAATGGCGGCCATGACAGCTTCGAAGCTTTCTCCCCAACTTCGATTTAGTTAATGTAGTTGGTCTATGAATCATCCATGCTTGAGCTTGTCAAGTTTTAAATGGTTTTGAATTGGGTAATTTGGAAGACCCATGAATTTTGAATTTTAAGATACAAAATTATAGGCTTATATCGATCAATTAATTGTTCTTATGATCGATTATATGTTGGTGAAGCCTAGTATTTGATCTTGATTGAGTTTTGTTGACGATTGAATTCGATTTTGAAAAATCAAGGACTGAATTGAATGTTTTAAAAACTTAACCCTTGCTTTTTAGAATTAGAGTTAAACCAGGGACTTGATTGCAAAACTGAATTATTTTAGAAACCTCCAGTTTCTTTCAGTTCAGCCCATATATAGTTTCTAAATTTTCAATTAAGTCTAGAAATTTTGAAGAAGATTATAGTTAAATTCTAGAAATTATATTATTTATTTATTTATAATTTTTAATATTTTTAAGAATGAACTTTTAGTTGCAAGGACCCGAATGACGAAGTTTAGAAACTTAAGGGAGAATTTAATTTTGTTCAGGGACTTTAGTTGTAAATGGGTTTGGCCATTTATAAATCGGATATTTGAATTGGGGTAAAAATGTCTTTTCTGGGTTTTAGTTCGCTAAAAGTCAAATTCGTGGACTTAAATGTAATTGATTTTTATCGCTCTGGAATTGCATGTTATTCTTTGATTAACGGGTATCCATGTGTAATAACAAAATCTAAGAGGGGTGTGGATGTAATTTGCCCGGTATGTATGTATGTATGTATGTATATCTATTCTTGTGCTCCTCTAACTCTTTGTCTCCTACACTCTAAAACCCTAGCCCTCAATTTGCAGAAGTCCCGTTCCTCATCTCGCCCACCAGTCTTGACATGCATCTTCCCGTTCCTTTCAACTCTCCGTCCACCTCCACCTTTCTTCGCCCTCCTCCCATTTCTTTGTCTGCCCACCAGTCCAAATCTGCTCACTCTCTTCGTGTTCACTCTCTCCGCCCACAAGTCAAAATATGTTCACTCTCTCCGCCTCCAATCCACCAGTCGAGCTCCGCCTCCGTCAGTCCAGCTTCGTTCAGTCAAGGCCTCCGACTTCGTTGAAATCTTCTTTTGTTGTGCCTTTTTGTCTTCTGTTGGCAGTTTGGAATGCATAGAGCACAGACAACATTACAATCACAACAGACTATTTTTTAGCTTCTTTTCACATTTTTTTTTAATCCGGTCGGTTCGGTTTTCAGGCCATAGAAAATCCAAAAATTCAGGTTGGGTTTTTTCGATTCTGGACCGATGCTCATCCCTAGTCAAGATGGTTGCCTTTCTGCCTGCCAAGCAAGGAGGGAGGAATAGGAGTAAGAAGTACACCTGAAATGGTAAAAGCCTTCTCGATCAAGTTATGTGATGTGACATTGAAATGTGTGATTTAACACACTTTTAGACTCTCGTTTTCTGTGCAATATTGAATATTTATGTCATATTATGCCTATAATTACCACTTTTGGTGTTTGTCAAGGTACAAATGTGCCAACAAAGAGGATTATGACGATTATCGAGGCAAATACGACGAATTTATGCTTTATTCGAAGAAATACCGATAGACGCATAACAAGCCGCACGAGGACTTAGAAGAATCCAATTATGGCACAAAACCCATCATTGCAAAGCTTATTTGAAGTATTAAAACGTTGTAGAATACCACTTTTCAATATAGTAAAGTTTCGGAGTCCAAAAATAGCCCGGAAACAAAACACAAAAGAAGAGTTGAAAATCGAAGGAAAGCGGCCCCTACAGGACAGCAATAGGGTCTCTGTAGTCCCGCACTACGGCTGCTACATAAACATATGTCATTTATACAAATAACTCAATCATACAAACTAAACTAGTAACACATAACAACATATACGATTTCTACTAAAACTTAGGCTATTTATAAAAAAAATTAAACCAGCAACACAAAATAACATAGACAAAATTTTACATAAACATATTTCATTTATACAAAAAAAAAAAAAAATCAACGATTTGAATTAAACTAGCAACATAGACAATTTCTGTAAAAACATAAGTCATTTATACAAAAAAAGTAAACCAACAACATAGACAATTTCTACTGAAACTTAGGCCATGTTTACAAAAAACTAAACGAGAAACACAGAACAACATAGTTTCAACTAAAACTTAGACCAATTATTGAAAAAAAAAACTAAAACATTAAAACCAGCAACACATAATAACACAAACAATTTATATTAAAACAAATGTCATTTATACAATAAACTAAACAATATTGAACACATATATACTCATTCGAAACATAACATTTATTTATTCAAACTAAACCAGCAACACATAACATAGACAATTTATAATAAAACATATGCCATTTATAAAAAAAAAGAAAGTAAACAAGCTAAGTTATATCCATTAGCCCTAATATATCTAAACATACATGAAGCTATAAATACATGTAAAAGTAACCCCTTTTTTGGGTGAATTTCATTCACTACCCCTTTTAGATGTTCTAATTACACATGGGTACCAGTTAGATCAACAATAACATGCAAGTCTTGATCGATGTAAATCAATTACACGTAGGTCCACGAATTTGACTTTTGGCGAATTAAAACCAGGAAAAGACATTTTTACCCCTGCTTAAATATCAGCTTTTAGTTTTAGCCAAACAGGCTTAACTTATTGATCACGTGTGGACTTGGATGTAATTGATTTTTTTACATATAATTTATATTTAAACCTATTATTAATTAACTTGTATTTTAAGATACCTTAATTAGTGGTTGCATGTAAATATTCAGGAGGGTCCATTTTGATTTTTAAACATTTTGGAGATTTAATTTCAATATTCACCTATCAAACATATAAATATAAAAAGGTTGAAGGACATTTTACAATTTCTAGAACTTCATACTTGTTTTTAAGACTTAATGGCATCTATTTAAATAATGAGAACTTCCAAATTACAGTAGTGATCCCCAGGGCTCATCTAATTCTTAAAGGATAGCCCTTTCAATTTTTTAAAACCCTCAATTAAGTCCCTGTAAAATTCTAAAATTTATAAAAACTTTGTGAAATTCCAAAATAAAATCATTCTTACACGATTAGGAGGGCATGGAGAGAGATCAGTCCAATCATGATTGCTCTTCCTATTCTTCCTATTTCAAATAATAATATTTATTAATTTATTAATTTTTATTTAACTTTATTGGAAACTCCATGGATGAACTTCCATGGCAGGAAGCACGGAAGCTCCGTCGGAGCTTCCATGAACATGAAAGGGATAAAAAAAAAAATTTTTAATTTTAAAATTGAAAATATGGGTTAATTGATACTGTATTTGTTTGTATTTTTATTTTTTTCATTATTTTTTAAACAAATTTATGTTTTTTTTGTAATTTTTAAATTTTCAATGCTTTTTCAGTTATCAATTATTTTCAATACCTTTTTTTAAATATTTTTTCTGTTATTTATTTAGTTTTCGTAATATTTTATTTTTAAATTATTTTTCAGTTTTTTATTTATTTTTCATAATTGATAAAAAATTTAAATTATTAATTAGTTTATATTTATTATTTTTCACTCACACATCTCTAACAAATCACTTTGACCTTCCTGCAATGGATGGAGCTTCCATGGAAGTGAAAGGAAACATGCGTTAATTAATGTTATATTGTTTTTTACATTTGTTTATATTTTTATTTTATTTTTCATAATTTTTTATTTTATAAACATTTTTATGTCATTATTTATTTTTAAATTTTTATTTCGTAATTTCTTATTTATTTCGTAAAATCATTTTTCTATTTTTCATTTTTATCCAAAAAAAATATTTTTATATTATTTATTTATTTTCATATTTTTTAAATAACTTTTCTAATTTTTATTTATTTTTCAAAAAACATATTTTTAAAATATTTTTTTTTTGTTTTTTATTTATTGTTCATAATTTTTTATTCACCCTAAATCATTTTTCCATTATTTATTTATTTTTTGGACATTATTTTGTATTAAAATCGAAAAGGGGGTAAAATAAAATAAGGACCTGTTTGTTTGTCCACTAATGAATTTCAACTTATAAGCTGGTCAAAAAAAAATCAGCTTTTTGGACTTAAATGTAATTGTTGAACTAACTGCTGCTTTTGCAATGTCCCTATCTAACGGGGTATATGTAATAACCCTTTTTTTTTACTTTAGAAGCTGCCAAAGCAACTGAAGTCTGAAAATGCATAGCAGTTTCCTATCCACTTGCGAGGAATAAAACAAAAGATATTGATCTCATTCATTTTTCATGCTTGCAGATGAACAGAATGTCAGAACCTTAGGAGCATTATACACACCGTCCAGAAAGTAACATAAATTATGTGACTGAGCTTCAACGGACTATATCAGTCAGTATCCATTGATCTGGTGTGGGAGTTACGACATTACAAGCTTATATATGCAGGTCAACTTATCTCAAGAAAATACAGGCTGGCGGACATGTAAGCCATGCCAAATAAAACAGCCTTCAAGGCTTGCTTTTGTCCCGCATAATCATATGTCAATGGCAACATTCGTCCAAGGTTAGAAAAGCCATCACACCACCAACTGCTCCAAGGAGGCCTTTCAGGATTTAAACTGCTGGGAAACAGGTAAGCGACTATTATTACACCAAGGGTTTCAGCCAAACCAGATAGGGTAGCTAGCTTGAATGCCTGCCATTTGTTGTGGATGGTGTTGGGGAATTGGTTGCAAGAGGCAACTAAGTGTGGTTGCAAGAGGCAACCAAGAGAGAGCCAAAATTGTTATGTGTTATAATGTGTTAAGTGGGTAACTTTGAGCAATTAATTATCTAAGTTACATCACTCGGTTTTTGCGTGTTCTTTGAATTAGAAAACCCAAGCGAGATGGGAGCAAATATGGCTCGCGGGTTTATCTTCCAGATTATTCCACTTAAATGTGAAGAGGTAACCTCCCCACTAACAGGCTGCATTACTCTGAGCTTAAATGTTGCAGCATCAATTTGGCTACTAATGGTGAGAGCTGTTACGTTTTTTCTACAGCTATATATAACCCCTTCTTCACTTGACAAACATACACCAGAAATTCTTATTCCCTTCTCTTCTCTGTTTTCTTTCTGCACTTTAGATATTCGAGTGTTCTTCACCACAGAAGTTCGACAGAGCTTCTGCTGCTGAGCTTCCAGTAGTTGCTGAGATTGGACGTTGTACCTTGGGAGCTAATTGTCCGAGGAAGGCCTGAAGCTTACTAAAGGCGGACAAATTTAGCTTAAGGGGAAGTGGTCTCACTACTGACTCGCCCAGGATTAAATCCGAACCTGTGTTTAGTTTTTTCTTTGTGTAATCAAATTTCAGTAAGTGTTAACAGTTTTTTATTCCTGTGCTGTTGCTATATATATTTATACTGACCTTTGTTGCAGCAAAACTGATAATCGGAACCAACAATCTTAAGCTAAATTTGCTTTTGTTTTATTATCCGGTTACTAACTTTCTCTGTTTTTGTGTAGTAACAATGACTACTGATGGAAACTCAACCAACACTGCTCCCGGAAACAATGGTTCCGGAAACGTTCCTCCTACCGGTGCTGAGACCGTGATTCAAGTGCCTTTCCAGTCTGGCCAAATGCCTCCACATCCTATCCAGTTTGGTCAGTTTGATAAACCGGAAAAGTTTAAGGGAGGAAATAATTTTAAACTGTGGAAAGAAAAAATGCTTTTTTACCTTACTGCCTCCCAACTTGTCCGGTTTATCAATGAGGACAAACCTGAGGTGGATCCGGCTGATCCTAATACCAAGGAAACGTGCAAAGTGTGGGAATCCAGCGACTATATGTGTCGCCACATTATACTTCTGAGTCTTGATGATTCCTTGTATCAAATTTTTTATGAGAAAAAGAATGCAAAAGAACTTTGGGAATCACTACTCGAGAAGTATACTGTGGAAGATGCTGGCTCTAAGAAATTTGTTGCTGCACGTTTCCATGATTATAGGATGGTGGATGCCAAGCCTGTGCTTGAGCAAGCTGAAGAGCTTCAAAGGATCTATCATGACTTGGCCGCTGAGGGCATGGCGA
Source organism: Plantago major (assembly GCA_026545765.1). Lineage (NCBI taxonomy): Eukaryota > Viridiplantae > Streptophyta > Magnoliopsida > Lamiales > Plantaginaceae > Plantago > Plantago major. Next base: position 42,602,811 of record CM048843.1, on the reverse strand, counting down.
TTAATGATCCCCTACAAGTCGCGTTGATGATAGAGAAGCTTCCTCCTTCTTGGGATGATTTCAAGCACTACCTGAAATATAAGAAGAAGGAAATGACACTTGAAGACTTGATCCTAAAGCTGAGGATTGAAAGTGATGTGAGAAAGGCTGCCAAGAAGCCATTTGATAATGTTTCTAAGATTAATGTTGTTGAGGCTGAAAGCTCTCGAGGAGCTAAGAGAAGGCGTAATGACCCCAAGACTTCTGCTCCAAACCAGAAGTGGGTTGGGGATTGCTTTGTATGTGGTAGGCAAGGCCACAAGGCTAAAGATTGTAACGATCGTGCTAATAATAGTCGTAGTAACAATCGTAACAATAACAACAACAACAACAACAACAACAACAACAACAACAACAGAAACCAAATGAACAATAGGAATGGTAATAATAACCGTAATGCTAATGGTATAATAACAGAAGAGGTGGTCAAGCTAATGTAGCTGAGGCCGGTAGTTTGGGTATTACCCAAGGGACGGAGGAAATGCATATAAGTGTTGTTGTTTCCGAAGTGATCTTTGTTGGGGGAAACTCCATGGATTGGTGGGTGGACACTGGGGTCACTCGACACATTTGTGCTAACAAATGGATGTTCAAGACTTATCAACCTCTAACTAATGAGGTGTGCTACATGGGAAACTCTGCTGTGGCAAAGGTTCTTTGGAAAGGGCATGGCCCTTAAGCTAACATCCGGAAGGAGCCGACTGATCAAGTACTCCATGTGCCTGAGATCCGCAAGAATCTGATCTCTGGATCTATGCTGAACAAGAAGGGTTTCCGTCAGTGCTTTGAGGCTGAAAAATTTATCCTTACCAAGGATGGCTCCTACATAGGACAAGGTTACTTTTGTGATAATTTGTTTAAGATGCTTTCTACTACTGTAATTCCTGGTACTGAGCCTTATGGCGCAAATGTAACTGAGGCTTCCACTAGCTCAGATGGAAAGAATGTTGCCCAAGAGTCTAATGAGTATGTTAAATTTGCTTACTTGCCTGATTCTTTTAATTTATGGCATGGTAGACTAGGTCATGTGAATCGTAAAAGTTTACAAAAATTAATATCACTTGACCTACTACCCAAATTTAACATTGATAAACAATACAAGTGTGAGATTTGTGTCTAAGCGAAGTTAGCAAAATCATCCTTCCGTTCTATTGAGAGAAGCTCGGAGCCATTGGATTTGGTACATACTGATGTTTGTGACTTAAAGTATGTCCAATCGCGAGGTGGTAAAAGTTACTTCATCACTTTTATCGATGACTGCACAAGATATTGCTATGTTTACTTAATGAGAAGTAAAGACGAAGCAATTGACATGTTTGTGCATTATAAGAATGAAGTTGAAAATCATCTTGGTAAGAAGATTAAAATGTTGAGGAGCGATAGAGGTGGAGAGTATGAGTCTCCATTTGCTCAGTTATGTGCTGGAAATGGAATCATTCATCAAACAACTGCTCCTTACTCCCCTCAACAAAACGGAATTGCTGAGAGGAAGAATAGGACACTCAAAGAGATGATGAATTCATTCTTGCTTGGTTCGGGGGCACCCCAAAATTTATGGGGGGAAGCTTTGCTTTCCTCAAATTACATCCTAAATAGGCTACCACATAAAAAGCTAGACAAAACACCTTATGAATTATGGAAATGTCATGCACCTTCTTATAAATTCCTTAAAGTGTGGGGGTGTCTAGCAAAGGTTCCTATTCCTCCTCCCAAAAGGACTCGGATTGGACCTAAAACGGTAGATTGCGTGTTTATAGGATATGCTCAAGATAGTAGTGCATATAGATTTCTGATTCACAAATCAGATAATTCTGAGATGCATATTAATACTATTATTGAAGCAAGAGATGCTTCTTTCTTTGAGGGGGTTTTTCCCTACAATGATCGGTCTACTTTTATTGACTCGAAGATCAATAAAGAAGCGACTAATGTGGGGGAGGCGAATCCTCAAAAGGAAGTAGAAGAACCTAGATTTAGCAAGAGGGCTAGGACAACAAAAACTTTTGGTCCGGATTTTTCTAACCTACATGGTAGATAAGGATCCGATCTCCTACAAAGAGGCTATCTCATCAGCAGATTCTGATCTTTGGAAAGAGGCGATTGATAGTGAGATGAATTCGATTTTGTAGAATCATACATGGGAACTTGTGGATCTACCACCTGGTTCTAAACCACTAGGTCATAAGTGGATCTTCAAGAGGAAGATGAAACCAGATGGTTCCGTGGATAAATACAAAGCAAGACTTGTAGTTAAGGGATACAAGCAAACAGAGGGTGTTGACTATTTTGACACGTATGCTCCTGTATCTAGAAAGACATCCATTAGATTAGTCATTGCTTTTGCAGCATTGTTTAATCTTGAGATTCATCAGATGGATGTAAAAATAGCTTTCCTCAATGGAGAACTTGAGGAAGAAATCTACATGGAACAACCCGAAGGGTATGTGGTTCCCGGGAAAGAAAAACAAGTGTGTAGACTTGTTAAATCTTTGTATGGATTGAAACAAGCTCCTAAACAATGGCATGAGAAATTTGATAGTGTTATGCTTTCAAATGGGTTTAGGATAAATCAATGTGACAAGTGTGTCTACGTAAAGGGAGATGACAAAGACTATGTCATAGTGTGCTTATACGTGGATGATATGATAATCATTGGCAACAATGATAACATCATAACTACTAAGAGAATGTTGTCACGGAATTTTGATATGAAGGACATGGGTCTAGCCGATGTCATACTTGGAATGAAAATTTCCAAAACGGATGTGGGATACTCACTTTCTCAAAGTCATTATGTTGAAAAGGTTCTTGAGAAGTTTGACAAAGACAGTAACGAGATTGTCAGAACTCCTATGGAGGTGGTGTCAAAGCTCTGCAAGAATAGGGGAGAAAGTGTGGGGCAACTTGAGTATTCTAGGATTATAGGCAGTCTAATGTACCTCATGGACTGTAGTAGACCAGATATCGCTAACTCAGTGAATAAGTTAGCCCGATATACGAGTAACCCGAATCATGAACATTGGAAAGCAGTAGTTAGAGTCCTTAGATATCTAAGGGTCATGGCTAACTATGGGCTGCATTTTACGAGATATCCAGCTGTGCTTGAAGAGTATTGTGATGTGAATTGGATTACGGGTTCCTCGACAGTGAAATCCACGAGTGGGTATATTTTCACAATCGGTGGAGCAGCGATTTCTTGGAAATCTTGCAAACAAACCTGCATTACACGATCAACTATGGAATCTGAATTCATAGCGTTGGATCTTGCAGCAGAAGAGGCCGATTGGTTACGGAGTTTCTTGGAAGACACTCCTATGTGGACAAAACCTATGCATCCAATTAACTTGAACTGTAACAGTATGTCTGCTATCGGACGAGCAAGGAATAATGTGTATAATGGGAAGTCTCCACATATTCGTAGGAGACATAAATCAGTGAAGAAACTATTAAAAACGGGAGTTATAGCTTTGGAGTTTGTAAGATCCAAAGGTAATATTGCGGACCCATTAACTAAAGGTCTTACTAGAGACCGTGTGGAGGAATCATCGAGGGGAATGGGGTTAAGGCCCATTAAATTATTACCACCCATGATGGCAACCCTACCTGAATTGTAAACCCCAATTTGTAGGTTCAAAGGGACAACCGAATTGTGGGGGGCATCGACCAAAGCACTCGGGAAATAGAGTTGATGAAAGAGTGATTGACCTGTACAGTGGAGGATAAGCGAAAGCTTTTAATAATCCTTATACGTTATGTTGATAACGTGGGGTATGACAGGATACTTCTAATGAGAGATCACCTATGTCGAACGTGAAGGGGCCGCTTCTATGAGATGATAGTCAGGGTTAAATCTCTAGAGCGTTCGGTGAAAGTTTCCAAGGCAGTCCAGGGCCAAAACGGACAACAACGAAAGGACTTATGTGGTGTAGAGGAAATCGTTGTGTGTATATCATTGTCTTGTTCCACACAAAAGCCGAAAAGTTCAAGGCATCGCGTCCACTTGTTGGCAAGTGTATCCGATGGTATTTCACTAGGGAAGGTTCAAGGCTAACAACCACCTTTCCCGATGCAACGTTTTTCTCGAAGAACTCTCGAACTTGCATTGATAGGCTGCATTTGCATTTACCAGCCAATTGTCTCATTCATGTGGGGGGATTGTTGGGGAATTGGTTGCAAGAGGCAACTAAGTGTGGTTGCAAGAGGCAACCAAGAGAGAGCCAAAATTGTTATGTGTTATAATGTGTTAAGTGGATAACTTTGAGCAATTAATTATCTAAGTTCCACCACTCGGTTCACTAAAAAAAAAATGGTCTTTGCCTGCGATCAAAACGCAAAAAATCCATGCATTTTAGCAAAAGCGGGCACGATGCTGGGGAACGCAGGGAATGATCCAAAAAAAGCAGCCGCTACGGTTTAGGGTTGAAGTTCATTTACCCGCGTTTATTAAGAGCAGGTGAAAGTAAACGTATACCCGCATTTATGTTGAAATCGCAGGTAGAGACACTTGGGTATATGGACACTATACTTTACAATACATGCGGTTCATTGTAAACACAAGTAAATGCTGGACTTTTAGCTGCATTTTTTGGTAAATGCAGTTAGTTGTGCTACTTGTACCTGAGTTTATATCGAACGCAGGTCATGTGGGACTTTTACCAACATTTTCTATGAAAATCATCTAAATGTTTTATATTCAGATAAAAATTGCTTCAATTCCCTGTATATTGATCTGTCAATAATGCAAAAAACTTGCTATTAGTTTTCAAATTTTCATGAGATTTTTATCTACGTTGTATGGACAATAAAACTTATTATGAGCATAACTTATCACTCTTGCATAAAGCAACAAGAAGAGTAAGTGACTGACGCATAAGAAAATAGATTCATTACAGATTATAGCATACTCCCACAACTGATCCATTAGTTGTACATCTCCTAAGAATAGTTCAGTTTTTTAGATGGCAAATATAAACTTGATGGATAGGGTGTTGCGAGAATCGAACTCGCTTCTCTTGCAAAAAGCAAGAATCATACCACTAGACTAAACACCCAGATATTGCATATTGTTAAATTAAGACTTACCACAGACCATAGTAAAGTACATAATATAGATTATTATTTCGTATAATAAGAAACTCAAGAAAACAAATAATAGAACATCAAGCTCACTGCACAAGTTATTTGGAGCAAACTTATACACTGGGAGAAATATGGCAAATCTTTATTGTGTTTCACTTTGAAGACATGAGTGATGTTTCTCAACCGAATATCCCAGATTTGAATCATGCCATCCTCTGATCCAGAGGCTAATAGAAATCCATCAGTGCTAGAAGCCAATCAAGTTACCGCTTTTTTGTGACACAACTCACAAAACATAAAAGCCCATTCATGAAAAGTTAGGATACAAGAAAAATCTTAAGAATCATGTCTGCATCAGTAGTTAATACACAAGCAGGCTAGTGAACCAATGATATGTAGTGCTTACTTACTCAGGGAGGCTGCCAAAAGATTAAAAGCATCAATATATACATTACCATCTCTACCACCTGCATAAAAAGACATGTTCCCAGGATCCAGCGCAATTGCAAGTAAAAAATATGGACAGTTATAACTTTTCGACAATTCTATTACAACATAACCCCACTGCTATTTTTCATTAAGTAATTAAGAGAAAGACCTTGCAAGTATGATCCTCAGAGGCAGATACGATAATGGCATTACACCCACCAGAGCCAGCTATGACACTTGCAAAATGTTCCATGAAACCTGAACACATCCCGTTCAGGCTCGCATACAATAAGAAATGAAGATAAGTGTTGTTGAATGTTGTAAGAGATGAAAAAAATAAATGAGGCAATTTCTCTTAGCAGAGTGAATACAATTGCAGGATTATATATCACAAAAAGGCGGATGTTCTGGAAGACCACAGAATAACATACAATAATTAGTAAATAGACTCACATCGGAAAGAGCGGTCACAATTTTCTTTGACCCAAATGGTCTCATAAGTTGAACCAAACATTGCAACTCTAGCTCGTCAACATTTGTCACAGTAAGGATTCTCACATTTCGGAACTTGATCTACAAAGTAATATTGGAGAAAGTTAGCCAAGATATTCTTCAAAATGAGTAATGAGGCATTTGAATGTCAGGGGTGGGGGGAGCGAGACATCTTGTTCATAGAGTTGTATCTTACCAAAGGCACACTCAGTTTCTCATGATGCACTAATTCGGTAATGTATGATGAAAATTACTAGCTGTTTATTGACTACACCAGGAATTATAGCCAAAATTCCAGTACCCCATCAATACATTGGTCCTCAACTCATAACGCAACAAACAAACCAGAAAATCAAACTTGATAAACTTTCTTTAATGTATGATACAACTTATTCCCACGTTTTACTCATATTTGATACTTTATACCTTTCTTTAGTGTAGTTCTGATAAACTTGATATGAAACATCTAAAGAGTTGTTAGAAAAAAGGAAGAAATTGTAGGAAACAAGACAGTAAATAAACAACAGGGACAGAGGGTCAGAAATTGTCCAGTGGATACTAGCATGTCATTCACAGATACCGACCTCTTACCAAGATTTTTATAGATAAAGATCCATCTTCTTCCAACTTGATTCTTTCCTAAGCATGGACAATAAAAGATGTTCACCAGTTCAAGTATCATCATTCATCAAGCTAAGAACATATTCATGTAAGTTTCAGAAAGAAATTGATATAATGGGCCTAATGAATTTTATAGAAAGCTACATGTACGTAATTCTGCTAAACCCCGACTCTAGCTTAATTTTGATATATAAATACTAATAAGCTCTGTAAGCAGTGGTTATATATTCTACGGGGAGTATACAATAATTAAATTGTATGAGAGTATAGAAAATTGATCGTGTTGTATTATGTCCTACCAGAGTATGAGCACCAGATGGAGCGACAATATCTTTATCACTTAGCCCCATTATTGTGCCAAATACTTCCCTCAAATAGTTGTTGTCTGAGGATTCGAATTGACAGTTTTTAAGTTGTGTCTTCTAGGGTCGAATTGTCTAAACCTTGTATTAAAATTAGGGGATAGATAATTTTACCTTTCTTGGCATCTGGCAACCGGCCTTCTGGTAGAGATTTTGTTTTGTCCTCAAAGACAAGACAAGAATGCCCAACATATATTACTAGGTAGTTCGATTAGCACACTAAACAGATTGGAGGAAATTCAACTATATTTACACCACATAATCACAGATATCTAAACAGACTACCATCATACCTGATCCATATGACATCACATAGTCTTATGCTTGGATGAATGTATGATGAATATGTGCGACTTGATCAATGTAAGACTAACAGTAGGTAAAGCTTAGAATTCCTAATAGACTAAGCTAACAAGTCAAGTTGCTACAACTCCACTAAACATAGCAAAATATGGAAATTATTATTGTCGAATAAACAAATGCTACTTTGATAGAGCATAGCAAATCATAACTGAGATCGGAAGTTAAAACTGCACAACATCGTAAGTAAAGCGCAAGAGAAAGAAGCTTAAACAACTACGACATAAAAATCTGATCCTGAAACAATATTAACATTAAGAGTATACTCAAAACAATATCATGTTAAACTAGACCAAAGGTAATCCAAGTTCCAATAGAAGATAATCAATGAGAACATACATAAAGAGTAGTGTAGTATACTAACCGGACTCCAAGGAGGAAAAGGAATCTCAGGCCCTCCCATAACTACAATCCCAACAAGCAAAACATTTAATACCTGGTAGAAGTCTGCATAATAGGGAATTGGAAATTGCTACTTTATCAGTTTATCGGCTCCAGTAGCCTAACAACAATGTCAAGTCCATTGTTGGCTTCATGAGCAAGCTCGTCCAGGTTCTTAATCGTATTGAAATGGCCTCCACATTTTGTCTTCCAATCATAGATTCCACATCAAAATCCTTCATCCACACATCAATTGACAAAATCCTCTCATCGCAAATTAAGAACCCTAACTTAATAGAAAAATCAATTCAATGAATCAGCGAAGGCTAAAACAAACAACAAAATTATCATCGAATCCGATCCAATCCTTACCATCAAATATAGAGCACAAACTTGCATAATGACCTCCACAAAACAGAAACCAAAAGCAATATTTAACATCAACAACTATAAATAGCACGGAGAAATTGGGGTAAACAGAGGACAAAGTAATTTATAAACCACAACCAGATAAAAAAATTGAACACGAAACAAAGAGAGATAATCAAGCTTTAATCGACCATGTACAGTAGGGAGTGAATTTTGAGTTACCAGCTTTCCCGTGTTTTATTTAATTTCACAATTATTGGCTGCATTATAAGCAAACGCAGGCAAAACACCAAAAATTTACCCGCGTTTATTATCAAACTTATCAAACGCAGGTAAAGATATCTAAAAACATTGACGCTTCTGTGAAAAAGCGGGCTATTTTAAAGACTTTAACTGCGTCTCTTATATGAATGCAATTATTTAGTTAGCTGTACCTGCATTTCACAAGTAAATGCAGGTAAAAGCCACTGCATTTTTCTCAAACACAGCAAGTATGATTTTGCGTTAATTTTTACCTGCGTTTCGCGAAACGCTGTAAAAAAATGCAGGGAAAACACCTTTTCCTTGTAGTGTCTAGAGTTATGTTAGCGACGTTAAACTTTTCGAAGTCCTTTCCTCCAGACAACCTAATTGGTCATGCAAATAAGATCCATGCAACAATTTTACTTGCATATAGAAAATCTAATGTAAGCAGTATACTAACTCGACTTCACATATTACGTAAAGAAATTATTTATAGAAGAAAAAAGAGCTTACAACAACACCAAGGCTAAGAAAATGGCTTCCCAATATTCCAAGTCATATTCAAGTTCCTGAACAAAACAAATGAGGTAAAAGACAAATACTAGAAGTTGAATAAAGAATGACACTGCTGCTGCTAAAGCCAACCTGAGCAAACCATAATTGATAGACATAGAAACTCAAAACAATAACCCTGTATTCCTCAACTTCTACATCGTGAAGTAATTGGTGTTGGTCCACAACATATTCTAAGCAAAACCAATAGGGAACATATGTGCTTGGGTCACTGGGTCGTGTGATAAACAAAAGTTTTAGAAAAATTGAGACCTATATAGTTACAAGTCCGTCTTGCAAATTGATGTTCGCTCAAGAATTTAATATCGTTGTGATGCCTGCAATCCCTAAATACAATCAAAGATTAAATTTATTTTATGTCAGAAGTCCTCAAATCCACAGTTTATAGCAGAAATTTGACTCGAGATGTCGTTCTCCACGAAAATTTAGCATAGGAACAAACAAGTAACGAAAGAGGTTTGCAAGCGGTTGGCAGAAAATTAGTTTATATAGCAAATGAATCCTAACGTTTTTGTTATCAATGGTTAAGAAAGCGTAAAGGACCCTCGACCTAGCTCGTACTATGCACTCCCAACTTCCTAATTATCACACTACGTAATTACCTCTAACGACAACAAGGCATGATACTAAATATCAAGGCGCAGTCGATACCAGTACCCTTACTCAGTTCATTGAAACTGATGTGTCACTCAATAGAACATCACGCCACGAAGGACATATAGAGTTGTATAATCACAGATTACGTCTAATAACTATTTCATTAATATATCACAGTATATAAAGAAGTAGCACAAGTAGAGTTTCGGTGGTTCACCTTTATAATAAGTGCTTAGCTACTCATAGTCAAAGTATACTAACACAGGAAAAAATACAGTAATCGAAAATAACAAGAGAGAAAAAGAAAGCTTAGTCTTTGATGTCTTCGTGCTGCTCTTAGAGTTTCCTCCTTGTTGTTGCTGACACCCAGCGTTTTGCGGTTTTGGAGTTTCACTTCCCCGAGGACTGGTTCTCTCGCAAAAGAGCTGCTTTGATTGCAGTGTGTGATTATGAGACACCAAGGGTATTATTTATATTGAAAAATCCCTGCTCTGGTCGCACATGATGTATATGGAAGGTTAGAAAGGCGGGCTCACTACAAAATCCGTCGCTAAATAGGGGTCGATAAGGCCGTCCTTATTTTGTTCGTCAGAAGCTATTTTGTGACGGATAAATTATCCGTCACTAATTTGTAACGGATTTAGCGACAGATAATTTCGTTGACCTTTTTGTGACAGATTCGTATCCGTCTCTAATAAGGTGATTTCTTATTTATTTTAATTTCATAATTCTGAGACTTTTTGAGACGGATAATTGGATTTTTTTATCTGTCTCTAAATTTGCAGATTATTTAATTTTTTAATTTTGATGTCTGTTTTCATATTTCACCTGTTTCATAAATATAATCTACGATAATAAATCCAAAATAATTAAATTGTATTAATTAACAGAAAGCATTCGACGAATACAAATTATCCGTAATGAAATTAAATACCGTACATAAGTAAAAATAAGAAGTCAGAAAAACAAGTCCAAACTAACTATCTTGGGGCGGGGACGGTGGGTACATGGCCATGAAAGCCTCCATCCGTAGCTAAAGTTGCCAGTATTCCTCCTGTGTTTTCGCTAGCTGATCTTGCAAAGGATCGACCTCCATCCGCATATGTGCCTGCACCCTTTCCTGCACCTGTGCCTGCACCAACTCCGAGACCTGCTCCTGTGTGAAAAATGGTGCTCTGGCTTGTTGGGATGCTGAGTGGCTAGGACCAGCCAATGTAGGGCCGTAACTCCCCAATCCATATACTCGGCCCTTGTCGTCCATTGGGCTGACAGCTAAGAAGATGTTGTTTTCTTCTTCAACTGTCAGCTCCCGACCGGCGATCCTCGCCTTCACCTCAGCCTGAAATCGTAAAGTGCATATACCATGAGTTACAATTTTCAAAATAACTTATACTACACAAATATGAATTTTAACAAAAGAAACGTACCGCAATAGCCTCGGATCGTCTGTCCACCCATATGTCATCCTTCAGCTTGGCTGTTTTAAAGTGTGCTAGCGCGCTCTTCTCCTCCCCAGCCTCCGCCTGAAGAACATATATATGAAAGCAGTTAGCTAGTAGTTAAGTTTGTAGAAATTAAACACAAAACACATGTACGAATAAACTGACAAATAAGATGTACACTTACCGCTATACGGTGATCCGTAGCCACAACTCGCGATCCATAGTGGTGCTTGGCCACCTCGGTACCATCAGACGGCTCAGTCAGCAGGTTCTCTCCGTTCTGGGCCGCTGCCTGAATGTTCTCCTTCCTTCTCCAGTACTCCAACCAATGCTCCCACTCGTCCTCTCCCATCCATATTGGCCTCTTGCGTTTTCTTTTAACATCGCTAATCATCTTCCTATACAAATCTGACCCCAGCGTCTCGAAGACAGGCCACAGCCGGGGAACCAAGGCATTGAGAATGAAGTAGTCTATCTACAACAATTCCACACAACATCCAAATTTCATAATGTAAATAAAGACAGCAATTTAATAAGATAACACAACAGATTCAATGGTGACTAACATATCACCCAAGTTCAGAGCTAACATACCACCCACATATAGTGGCTAACATACCACTCACATTGTCCTAAAATTTACTAACACAATGGTGACTAACATATCACCCAAGTTCAGTGGCTAACGTACCACTCACATATGGTGGCTAACATACCACTCACATTAAAACAACAAATAAAGCAATGTCAAATTTAAACTTACCCGCACTCATCAAAGTACTCTGCCTTCAGCCGGTCCGAGATCTTCGACCAATTCTCGCCGCACGGGATCTCCCTATTGGCCTTGATTGCGTCACTGAGTTTTCCTGAAGCATCGGCATGCCATAACCTGTTATCAATGTATAAGATACAAGAAATGAATATTAATTAGTATAGTACAACAATGATGTGACATAAATTATCTGAAGTTATGTTCTATATACAAACGCATAATATTACTTCGATGGGCCGTTGGGGAACAACACAGGCTTCCCCTGCCACATTGCTCCGGGTGTATACTCGGTGTAGGGACACCCGTCATCTGGTAAGTTACCCTAGACCGATGTCAAGCCCCTGCTCGAACTCGGTGGGGTTCAGGAACCGCAGACTGGCTGCTCTGACCCTCCAAATCGTCTCCAGTTGATACTTCTGCTCGACTACCCTAGGTCGGGCTACCACCAGGCAACCTACTACATGAGGAAGGAACGTATTTAGATTTCCTATGTCGCGGCAAATATGTGTTAGTATACAACTGCATGTAAAACATATACATTTGACTCATAATAAATCACAAAGACTTATATACATATATATATATATACATATATATATATATATACATATATATATATGTATACATATATACATATATGTATATATATACATATATATATGTATATATATATATATATATATATATATATATATATATATATATATATATATATATATATATATGATCTACCATATACACATACCCTCAGCGTCCTCGTCTGTGGTTAAGTCTACGTACTGGTCCTCGTGCAGCTCTATGAATTCATCACGAGCCTGTACAGGAGTTTTTGCTTGTTCATCGACAACCTCTTCTTTGTACGAGTTGGTAATTGAGTCGTCTTTCTCAACGTACTCCACTTTGGAGCGGGCATATATAGGTATCGCAGCCAACCAGTCCGCCTTATCGCGTTTCCTACATGGATATTCAAGAAACACCACTTGGCGTGCTTGAGTCGCCAAGATAAATGGTTCGTACTTACGGTACCTCTTCTTATTGTTTATGTCCACTATTTCATACTGCTCATTCTTCTTCGTTTCAAGTGGAGTAGGATCATACCAGTCAACATCAAACAGAAAGGTTCTTTTCAAGGGCACACTAGGATATTCAAGGCACACAATTCTTTTAAGCTTCTCGTAGAAATCATACAAATCAGCTACTCCTTGATCTTGCCCCCTAACACACACCCCACAATTGCTTGTAGCCATGGCCGTGTTAGAGTCATTCATGTGGAACCTAAGGCCATTTACTATGTAAGATGAAAATGTGGAGACTTTTCTATATGGTCCCTCTGCTAGAGCTAGTAAGTAAGGACATGTGACGTAGTTGATAGGATCTTGGACATGAATCAATTGATGTGCACTCAGAGATCTCATTTTCCGTTGTAGAACCTGTAATCTCCAAATACAATCAAGATTAAATTTATAAGTCGGAAGTCCTCAAATCCACAGTTTATAGCGGAAAGTTGACTCGGGATGTCGTTCTTCACGGACACTTAGCATAGCAACAAGCAAATAATGTTGTAATTGAATGCAGAAAAGTAAACAGTTTTAATCTCAGACAGAATAATCAATTCGCAGTAAACCCTAATTTGCTTTTGTTGTAAATCAATGATGGAAAGGCGTAAAGGTTCCCCAACCTCCCTTTGCTATGCTAGTCCCAACTTCCTAGTTAAAATCCTACGCAATTACCTCTAACGACAGCAGAGCATAATACTATGGTGCTCAAGGCACAGTCGACACGAGTACCCCTACTCAGTTCAATGAAACTACTGTGTCACTCAGCAGAACATCACACCACGAAGGATGTATAGAGTTGTATAACCACGAATTATGTCAAATAACTATTCCATTAACATATCCCGGTATGTAAAGAAGTAGTAAAAGCAAAGTTACGACGGTTCGCCTTTACAAAAGAAAGTTAGCTACTCATAGTAATTGTAGAATAAGAATCAAAATCTAAGAAGAAAGGAAGAAGAAGCTTAGTCTCTGATGTTCTTGATGTCTTCGTGCTGCTGCTTCTAGGGTTTCCTCCTTCTGGGTGCCTAACTGCCAGCGGTTTGGGGTTTCACTTCCCCGAGGACTGGTTTTCTCTCAAGGAGAGCTGCTTCGTGAGCTGTGTGAATTCTGAGACCCCTGAAGTCTTATTTATAAGTGAAATCTCGAGCTCAAATCGCCATTCTTCAATAAGGTAGGTTTAGGAAGGCGGGCTCTAGCCTGACAGGCTTAACAGAATAGCCCAGCACAAAATAGGTGTTTCAATGCGATCGCCTGTGGACCATAGTCTACGATATATGCTGACTCAAATCTGTTTCCTTCGTTCTTCAATTTCGGGCTTCGTAACTTCGTTTCTTCGGAAAGTGGTCTCTACAAAGTTGTTCCATCTTCAATTATCTTCGCATCGGTTGGTCACATGACATGTTTTGACTCCTCGAACTCCGTGCAATGGTCAATCCGGCGGATTTGCTTCCTTGTCTCGATTTGGCACAATTATGCCGTTTTGGTGCCTGAAATCGTGCAAATCCTCAAAACCACGATCATGACCTACATAAAACACGAAAGTTGGTAATTGACCATAAAACGATATAAATATTGCATCTAGGGCAAAAAACGAGGGTCTAAAAGTATGCTATATCGCACATTTCATTGTCACATCACCAATCTGGAAATTCTAATTTCAACTTCTCTTCAAGAAAATCTTCAAACGTGTCATCTGCCATTATTGAATTCTTCTCCAGACAACGCTCTTTAAAAACACTGTGGACAGGATGATATGATTAAATACTAGAATTTTAGTTAAAAGTTCAATTTTAGCTGTTATAATAAGAAAGGTACTCACCCAACAAATTTCACCATAAATTTGTCAACATCAGCACAATTCGCGAGAGCATAATAGTGAGCTGTCTTCAGCTCCTTATCCATCAACCATTCTTTCTTTTCTTGTCCCATAGGTCTCCCTGAGACCCTAAATATTGAAATGGCAACGTCATCATCCTCTTGAACTTCGAATGTGTCTGCGTTTCGAGACTGCCTAGATGCCTTTGTTAGGACGTGATCCTCAAAGTAATTGGAGCAGAAGGTTGCAGCTTCCACTCGCACGTACGCATTGGCAATCGATCCCTCAGGACTACCTTTGTTTTGACATAGTTCTTCAATTTCCCTAAGTACCTGTAATACATAGTCAGGTAAGAAAGTGTAACTTAGGAAAATTCAGACATTTTAAGTTCATGATTGCAATTATTTCACACCACTCGAATGGATACATCCATCGATACTGAACCCCGTCTAGCAAGCCTCGCTTCATGTGGAAGGTGAACTGGCAAATGCTCCATGGAATCAAAGAAGCTGGGTGGAAAGATACGCTCGAGCTTGCATAGAATCAATGGTATGTTGCTTTCAAGATTTGCTAACACTTGATCGTCAACCACCCTTGTGCATAAATTCTTGAAAAATAAGCTCGGCTCGGTGAGAGCGATCCAGACAGGTTTAGGTAGTAGTTCTCGAAATGCAACCGGGATAAGCCTCTCCATGAACACATGACAGTCGTGGCTCTTTATCCCATACATCTTTGTCTTCTTCAAATCCACACACCGCCCCAATTTCGAGGCGTAATTGTCGGGAAACTTCAATGCCCTCACCCAATCAAACATTTTTGTATTAGATTCATTGTCAATTGTGTAGCATGCTTTGGGCCACTTACCATCATCATTCCTCTTTGTCAACTCAGGCCTTTTACACCATGTATCCAACTCGGCTCTAGATTTAATGGTATCCTTTGTTTTTCCGGGAATGTTGCAAATTGTGTTGAAGCAGTTCTTGAACACGTTTTTCTCAATGTGCATGAAATCCAACATGTGACGTATAAGAAGACTGTTCCAATAAGGCAAGTCCCAGAAGATGCTTCTCTTCTTCCATCCACATTTGTCGGCAATTTTCTTGTTATGCTTCTCCCACCCAAGTTCAGTCACTTTCATAAGACCCAGCCTATCAATCTCCACAAGTATTTGTGCACCAGTAAGTTGTCTCGGGGTGCCTTTCTTTTCTACTTTGTTTTTCATGAATTGATCTATGTTCTTCCTGAACGGATGGTTACTTGGTAGAAACCTACGATGACAGTCAAACCAAGATTCCTTTCCGCCATCCTTCAGTCTAAATGCATCAGTGTCCTCCAAACAATGTGGACAAGCAAATTTCACGGCGGTTTTCCTTCCAGATATAGCATGGAGTACGCATGAAAATCACTCATGGTCTACAGTAGTGCTGCTCTCAAGGTAAAGTTCTTCTTGGTTGACACATCATATGCAGGGATACCATTCTCCCACAACTCAATCAGCTCCTTGATTAGGGGTTGCATGAAGACATCCAGCTTCAGTGCTGGATCTTCTGGCCTTGGCACCAACACAGTCAAGAACATGAATGGTTCCTTCATGCACTCACCAGGGGCAGGTTGTACGGTGTGAGCATCACTGGCCAATAAGAGTATTTTCGTTCACTTCCAAATGGGTTAAAACCATCCGTACAAAGCCCCCAATCGTACATTTCTATACTCGGCTACAAACTCCGGATATGTCTTATCAAACTCTTTCCATGTCGGTGAGTCTGATGGATGCTCCATTCTACCCCCTACATCTGTCGGGATCACTCTCTCCTTATGCCACTGCATTTTATCGGCACAAGCACTTGAAGCGTACAACCTCTTTAAACGAGGTGCTAGAGGGACGTACCACATTTTCTTATGTGGGAGATTTTTCTTCTAGCGTTTCTTTGCAGCCCCCTCTTTGTAACGCTTGTAGCGATCCTTACAACAGAACTTGCACTCCAGTAGATCTACATCCTCCCCCCAATAGATCATGCACATATCCGGACAACATTCTATGATTTGCATAGGCAACCCCATCCCCCGCATCTTTTTCTTCGTTTGGTAAAAGTTGGTAGGAACTAGGTTTTCTTCAGGGCAACACTCAAATAACAGTTGTAGGTAATTATTGAAGCTCACTTCAGGTTGGGTACCCTCGGCCTTACAACTCATTAGCCGAGAAAACAAAGACAACTTAGTCTGCTTCTTATACCCCGGCCAAATCGGCTTCTTCGCTGATTCCAACATGTCAAAGAACACATGATCCTCGGGATTCGGTGGCTCCTCCACTCCCCCTCTGTTTCAGTTGTACTTGTGTCCATAAACTCTGGGCCCGCAGCATTACACAATGATAAGCATCAGATGCCATATTTTGAGTACTAGATTTCTCATTTTGCTTCTTTCTTCAACGCTTCCTAGTATGCTCATATGACATGAACGATGTTGTTGTCTCACCATGATGATTCCACAGCTCATACTGAGGCACGAACCCATTACGTTTCAAGTGCTCGACTACCGTTGTAGGAGGCAAATATTGCATGTTCCTATATTTGTTCAATTTGCAAGGGCAATTTATCATCCCCTGCTCAAACAAGCAGTCTGTGTCTGAGCAAATGCGATGAATGCTTCAACCCCTTCCACAAAACTAGACTGAATTCTGCTATTAACAGTGCGACGGTACATCCATGAATGATCGGGATTCATTGGATGATTAACCTGACACGTCTGAATTTATTAGATTTATAACTATACGCATTACGTATTGAATTTCATTACAATTCCAATTCCTGGTCTATAATTACATTGTTAATTATAATACGTTTTTAATTTTATGAATTACATGCATTTTACGTTTAAAATTTATTTTTATAAATTTCAAATTTCTAGTTTACTATTAAAATTACGAATTGTAGATTAAAATAGTAGTAATTCTGTCTAAGTTAATACGAGCCAATTATACTACAACCACAAAAATCACTAAATGGTCTCCAAACACACAACCAAATCTTACTAATCCTAACATGATACTAACAATTCAATTTCACAATAAATCTCAATTGCACAACTTCAAGCTTGGGAGTCATAAGGTGGTCTAGTGGTAAGGAGTTGAAGTTGTATACAGGAGGTGCAGAGTTCGAACCCTGGCAGCGTTGAAAGGAGTTATAAGGTGGTTAAGGCAAGGAGTTATAAGGTGGTTGAGTCGGAAGACAAGAAGTAGTGGTAATTGAGCACTTGTAATATCATTAGCTTATTCAAAAAAAAGCACAACCCCAAGCTTAACCCACTACTTAATATAAGCTAAACTAACTAGTAGAAACTTTTAAAAACATACGATTGCTCGAAATTAGCAAAATTCTCAAATTTAACAAAGCAAGGGTTGTAGACTAAGGCTCTGTTCTTTTCAACTGAAATTCTTCGAATCGAATCAATGAATTGTGAATCGAATCGAATCAAACGAATCGAATCGGAATCAAGAAATTATTTTGTAATAATAATAACAATTATATGATGGTATATATAATCAAAATTAAAAAAAAATATATTATTTTTGTCATCTTTCTCACATTCTTCCTACTCTTTTTTCTGTCACTTTACATTTTTATTTATTATTGTATAATAAACTTTAAAACCAACCGCGTGGAAAACAATATGAGAATGATAACTCGATTAAAACTGAATTTTAATCGTCGTACAAACTGTCTTTATCTTTTTTTTTTTTTTTTGAATCGGTAAAATTTATTACAACTTGAAAACGTTTACAAGAGTATGGACAATGTTCGGCAAATAAAATAATTAAAAGCTTAACCAAAATCACTAGTCCATAAACCATGCACAAGCTCGTGTCAACAACTTTACATCAACACTCTTTTTTGTCCAGAACCTCCAGCCTTGTTCCATTTTCCAATCTGATTCTTCAACTTTCAGTCCCAATACTCATATTTCAACTTCATGAAAAGAAATTAAGTATATTTGATTAACGTAACTTTGTTTTATTGTAAAATCCCGTGAATTTTTTTGATTTTATACGTATTGTTATAATAGGCTTACGAGAAAAATTTAAAATTGGACTTGTTAAAGGTCCAAGTTGAAGCCCACCTCCCAAACCTCATTAAAACCCATTAAAACCCTTATACAGAACGTTCTTCTTCATCTTTTATACAGAACGTTCTTCTTCATCTTTTACGTGAAACATCAGCTTCTTCTTCAAACCTGTGATTTTGAACTTCTGCTTGGTAAGTTTCTCCTCCATGTTTCTTCCTTCTTCTTTTTCTTCGTTTCTCCTTACCAGGTTGTTCCTAAAAATAAGAAAACAGGATGTTGGATTCGTATTTGATGACTTTGTCTAAACCGGACAGAATTAAATGGACTGTTGATGATTGACGGAGAAACGAGAACGTGATTATTGGTTGGGAGAAAACCATTGAAATAGAAACAAAGAGTATGAATTTATTGTGAATCTCGAATTGGGTTTGTGAATCTTTGGTTATTTGTGGTTGTTTTTGGGTTAATTGGTGAGAGGATGATGTTTAGGATGAGTTTCGAACCTTAGCTTGGACTTGGAGATGTTAAAAATCGACTTTGAAAAGTTTCAGAAATTGATGGGACCTAAGTGAATATTTGCAGAGAATAGAAGGACCCTTTGCCTTGCAAGGTGTAAGCCAAGTGCTTCTTAATGTGAGACCCGGTATGCACTTTTGGGAATTCATACAAATCCGTTGTCCGGATGACCGTGGGAGTTTGACCAATAGATTTGGGACGTCGTTCTTGTGTGGGAGTGATAAAAATCTCACAATGAGTTTCCGGGCCTCCCGGAGCCGATTTTCGTGGACAATAAGCCACCGATTTGGCAGTTTTGGGACTTTTTTTCGACCGTCTCTCACCATTTTCGGGCATTTTTCACGTTCACGTGTTTGGAGAATTTGGCAAGAATTAAGGCTGTGGCCGAGTGGTAATAATGTTGGAATTGTTATGCAGGGGTCAGGGGTTTGAATGCTGGAATGTGTTTTTATTTTTTTTTTGTTTTCTTTGATTTTGAGCCTTCGTATGCGTCTAGTAACTTAGTAATTGTATATTTAGGCACAAGTTGACCAAGTGTAGCTTCTCTTGGCGGTCCTTGAGCTTTCAAGTTAGGTCGTTCGAGGTAAGGGAAACTCTCGACACTTTTGTTTTATTTTATTGTTATAGTATATATATGTGTATTGTTTTAAAGTTTGACAAATAACTTATGGTTATTATATAATGTTATGGGACTTGATATAATAGTCTATTCGTAAAAAGGATCAAGTATGTGTATCCCAAAATATTCTTCATGCTAGCACGTTTATGCAGCGCTGCCTGTTACTACTTTTGGATAAAATTACTTTATTTTCTGTGCTGCCTGTTAGCGTGAATGTTTAATGTATATTACTACTGTGAGTCTTGTGATTGGTCGACAAGTAGGCCGGACAAGTAGCGTGAATATAATTCAAAAACTATCTTGTAGAATGGATTAAACGAGCTACTCTTGTTTTTAGCATGGGGAAAGTCTAATTATACGCTATATTATTGTAAGCATATGCAGAATGAGGTTTTAGACTAGTACATTCGATCAATTTGTATAAGTTGTGTTGTCTGTGTTGTTCTGTTCGTAAACAATTTACAGAATGAGGTTTTAGAGTAGTTGATTCGATCTCTGTTCTGTTTTGTCTATTAAAAATTAATTTGCATTCTCCTTAGTTATATAAACTGCTCTATCTGTGTTATAATTTTTAAGATGGCGGGAAAGAGGACTACTTGGAACGACAATATCACTAAAAAGCTAGTGGATATCTGTATCGATGAGAAGGAAAATGGATCTTCAAAATTTGACTGGAACAAAATTGCGAAAAATTTGAGTGTCCAAACTCAAATGAATTTTGGAGTAAGACAGGTTTCCAATCATTATAATGACTTGAAAGAAAAATATAAAGGTTGGGTTTCCCTACGATCGATAGCGAGTGGTATAGGGTTTGACCCCAAAACTGGTGCAATAAGGCCGGAAGAGACACACTTGAAGCGATGGAAGTCATTTGAGGAGGTAAACTTCAGTACATATTTATAACTTTGAAAATCATGTTTATTTTATTCGCTCTTTAATCAACCATGTTAATGGCCTTTTATGTTTATTTCAGAAACATAGGAAGTATGCTCATATGTTGGTGAAGAAGGGATTGCAAAATGTTGATGAACTAGAGAGGTTGTTTGCTGGAAAGACTGCTCATGGTGAAAGGGGATTTTCTACTGCAATGGCCAGAACTAAAATGGTGAATGACTTGTTTGAAGGAGAAAGAGAAGCAGAAAGAGTAGTAGAAGACAATGTGGATGGGGCTGATCCCAATGTTTACTCCGATTGTGAAGTATCAGGTGAAAAGAATCCTACTAACCTAGGAACAACAACTAGCTCAAGAAAAAGAAAGACATCTGAAGTAGTGGAAAACAAAACGACTCAACCTAACTTGGATACAGTTTTGGATTTATTGTACAAAAGTGTGACCGCACCTGAAGTTAACAAAATTAAGACGGTTAGTCTTGCACTTCGTGAGATGGGGGTATCTAAAGAACAAAGGGATAGGTATTTTGTTGCTGCTATGAGGTACCTTGGTGAAGGAAATAACGGTGATATCTTTCTGGCACTTGAGAATGATAATCAGAAGTGGATGTTTTTGGATGAAGGAATGAATCAAGATGACACCTGTTACATCCCCCGTTACGAGGATGAATAGATATGCTATAAAAAGATGTTTTCCTTTTAGAATATATATTTGTAATTCTAGTTTCTTTAAGATGTTTCTGCATTAGCATTTTTCTTGTTATTTTAATGATTGAATTTGATACATTTGCTTTTGTTTCTTTATGCATTTTAATAAAATTCAAGTTATCTTATTCTTTATTGTTGATGTAGAATGGAACAAAATGTTAGACGAGCTTGTATGATAGTTGGATTAGAAGTGCTAAGGAGATTAATATCTATTGAATCAACACCAACAAGGAGATCTCTACGAATCGAAAGGAAAGTGGTGCTGAGTATATACACAGGATTTTGAATGCACATCCTGACTTATGCAAAGAGCAATTAAGACTTCATAGAGGTATGTTTATAAAATTAGTTGACTTCATAGAGCTAGAAAACTATTATCCGATGGAAGATTTGTAAAAGTAGCAGAACAAGTTGGGATATGTATATTTATATTGGCGAAAGGAGCTTCCTATAGAGATGTTGCTGACGTATTCAAGCATTCGATAAGTACTATATGCAAATATTTCAAAAAGGTGTTGGTTGCCCTGGTTACATTATCGTATGATATCGTTAGACCCCATGCGGATCTTTCTATGGTTCCACCCGATGTAAAGAACAATGCATTGTACGGGCCATTCTTTAAAGTGAGTAAATTTACTTTCATAAATTTTAATATTTGACAACATTTATTTTATATTATTTAATTGTAATATGTTTGTTATAACATCCTTAGGATTGTGTTGGAGCAATAGATGGAACTCATATTCAGGCTGTTATATCCGATAGTGAAGGTATACCATTTAGAGGACGAAAGGGCACCAAAACTTGGAATGTTTTGGCTTGTTGCTCTTTTGATAGGATTTTCACTTTCATTAATGTGGGATGGGAAGGAAGTGTTCATGATATGACAGTATGGGTTGATTCTTTGACTCGATCAAAATATTGTTTTCCCCATCCGCCAACAGGTATGTAAAATAGTACTCCTATTACCAATGACCAAAATTTTGTTATATACAACCGGGGCGGAGGGAGTATGTTACAATTGTTGTCTTATTATGTGCTTATGATTTTGACAGGAAAATACTACTTGGTGGACTCTGGATATCCTAATACCACTGGTTATCTCTCTCCAATTAAGGACCCCGATGTAAGATATCATATTCCAGACTTTAAGAAGAAAAGAGTTCTTAAAGGGATGTCTGAGCATTTTAACTATCGACACTCTTCATTACGAACTACTATTGAAAGAGCCTTCGGCGGCTTGAAAAGGATATGGAAGGTCCTTTATACGATGCCTCAAATGGAAGACACATATCAAATATACGTGATTGTTGCTACCTTCACTCTTCATAATTTTATGTGCATGTGTAAACTTGAAATACCAGTTTTGCAACATGATATCAATGTCCAAGGTGGAGTGGATAATGATTTATTGAACCCGACAAGGAAAGAAACGATGAACAGGGTGCGCAAGGAGATAACATTGAGAATTTGGCGCTCTATTCCAGGCAATATAGAGCCCGAGGAAGATAATATGAAGGAATAAATGCCATTTTTCAATATTTGTGATATATAATGATATTTTTATAAAGTTTGGTCCGACTTTTGGTTTGGTTTAACTTGTTTTAGAGTTTTTGAACATGTAGATTTTTTGTTAGAGATGTACGTACAGAACATGTGAAAAAGAGGGGTAGTTCAAATTGTAACTATACTCTTTATTTCATTTATCTACTAAAAGTCGTATTAAAAAGAAAGAAAGAAAAAAAGTTGAAAATAACTCAATTGGATAAATTTTCTTATTTTCCTCGTACAAAAGATCGGGTGTGTAAATAAATGATAAAATAATAATAATAATAATAATAATAATAATAATAATATTAACAACAACAACAACGACAACAACAACAATAATAATAATAATATGAATTTAATGAACTGAACTGAACTAAACTAAAGACGAGCTGAACTGAACTGAAAGAGTTTTCAGTTGAAAAGAACAGAGCCTAATACCTTCAATTATAGAAAAAAAAATAGTCGAAGAAGGATGAAATTGAATGGCCACCTAAGTTCCTTGTTCAACGAGCTTCAAAAAGAGTCCAAGATTGGCCAGAATGGTGGAGTTTTGATTGGAGTTGGGCAATTGGTGAAAATGGCGAAAGAAGGAAGAAAGGAAGAAGCAGAATAGAAATGGGGAAGAAGAAAGCTTCTGCCCGTTTTATAACATGTTTAGCGACGGATAGCCTTATCCGTCGTTAAGTTTTTTTTTTTTTTTCATTTAGTCAACCTAATTAGCGACGGACAAATCCGTCTTAATATGCTAGTTTTCTTGTAGTGGCTATTAGGGCTGCTCATATGATCCGGATCCGTAGATCCAGTCCGTTTATCCGCTTTTACGGATCGGATCGAACCGATCCGTTAGCTAACGTATCGGATAACGGATACGATTTTTTTCTATCCGTGAAAAACGGATAAATCCGTCGGATATCCGCAGATATCCGTTTTATCCATTTGTTTTTTAATTTTTTTTATTAGTTTATTACTTATATAGTTATATACCCTTTCAGCCTTTCTTTTTCATTTCATTCGCCACTAACCAGATCTAGATCTGATCGATCGCCATCTCCATCTCTGTTCCTCTCCTCTCCGTCTCAGCTCACCGGCAGCCACCACATCGCCATCTCCTCTCCATCTCAGCTCACCGGCAGCCACCACATCGCCATCTCCTCTCCGTTCTCAGCTCCAGTCGACACCCACACCTGCTTTCTTGCTCATCTCCAGTCGATACCCACACCTGCTAATAATGTTGAAAAAAATTTTATAGTCTAATAATGTTGAAATTTTTTTTTTTTAATTATATTTCCAGATAACGGATATCCGCCAGATTTATCCGTTATCCGGCGGATTTATCCGTATCCGATCCATTCTGAACAGATCGGATAACGGATGGACCTTTTCTTCATCCGTTTGACCGGATATCCGGTCAAACGGATGCGGATCGATTCGTATCCGTCCGTTGCGCAGCCCTAGTGGCTATAGCCTGTAGGCCACAAAAAGGCCTTATTCTAGAATCTTCCCTTGACTGCGGTCACCAGGTGACTGTAGTAGGCCTTCTGCGGATCGATTATGCCAGATTCAGATATGTTTTGCTTGTTCTTTAATTTCGGGCTTCGTAACTTCGTTTCCTCAAAAAAATGTCTTCCACAAAGTTGTGGCATTTTAAATTATCTTCGCATCGGTTGTCACATGCTATGTTTTGACACCTCAAACTCCGTGTACAGGCAAATCAGCGTATTTCTTTATTCTTCTTGATTTCGCACAAATATGACTTTTTAGCACCGGAAATTGTGTACTTCCTCGAAAACACAATCACACCCTACAAAATACACAAGAAGTTGATAATTGGCCATAATATGATATAAATAATTAATCTTTGGCAAAAAACAAGGGTCTAAAAGTAGGTAAAATCGCACATTTCGTTGTCACATCAGAAATCTACAAGTTCTGTGTGACATTTGGTTGAGTTCTAGAAATAGACGGTCAAAATCTTGTTGAAAGAAATACCATTACAACTTCTTGGAGAAAAAATAAAAATATGAAGAAACGCAGTGTTAATGATCAAAAGTTCATACAACTATCGAGACAAAGAGCCATTCAGGGATCTATAATTGGGAATTTCAACAGTGAATGGCATTGCACTACATCGCTTCAAGTTATTTTAACAATAATAACCTCTCATGGTATCCTAGAAAGGCCATACATTCTGATACAAAGGGATGGACACTCTTGCACGAAAGACCAAAGTCTTGGATTGATGAGCTTATACATGCATCTTACAGACATCTATATTATGTACTAATACACTATACATGTTAATGCAATACACAAGAAGCTTCCTATTGGCAACAAAGAAACTTCCACCGCAGGCTAACTTTCTATTGTCACAACTATAACCTCGTATTCGCATTGCATCACTCATGGAAGCTTTTTTTTTTTTTTTTTTTTTTTTTTTTGCAGATTTGTATAAGCTCATATTAAGCCCTTTTCAGCTAAGCATGACTACACTAACACAACAAACTTCCTAGAAACGATGCAGCTACAAATCCAATCAATTCAACGACATAACAAGCTCATTTTACAAGCTTGCACAGCAAATCCGGTGAAATCCAATGACATAGCGAGCTCATTGAGACAAAAATTACAGCAATAATTCGTTCACATTTTAGATTCATCAAGTCATATACAACATCATTCCACAAAAAGCAACAGAAACCGAGTTGCATTGAAAAGTGAATCTGATTGTGGAAAACTGAGCTCGCTTACCACAAATTGATAACTTTGAGTGGTGTCGAGCTTCTCCGGTAGAGTGAACAGCTCAGGCATTTGTGCCAAGTGCCGTTTGAACTTTGAAATATGCCATGGTTATATACATTATATAAATCAGATTCTGGAGCTGGAAATGGGATTGAAAAGTTGATGCATGATAAATTTAATTAAAAAACCTGTTGCTATCTTCTAGAGTTGATTTACTCTAATTTATCAACAACTTTCTTGATTTACCAGTACCCTCTCATATACATCAACAGGACGATTAAAACAAGAAAATTACCCCAGGTTTATAGAATTTAACCAAACGATAAATTGTGAGTTCCCTTTACGAGAAACTCAGTTCTTTAGTTGGTAACTCAAATGACATCTGCACTTTTTATACTTGACCAACATCTGCAGTGAAGCAAACTACCTTGCAGCATAGGTCTTCCTGCAGAGAACATTGGGTAAGAATATAAACACACCTCCAAACCATAAAGTAAGAGAGCTTTCCATCAGGAATAACGTCACCAACTGCGATTGGAGACACTGATCCTCATACATCTTAAAACTTATTTCCGTTATTCAACATTTGTTCACTGTACAATCATATAGAAAGAAAGGAAGCAGCTGAGATGTCCCACTCCCACATAACAAATACGATAAGTCAGTATTTGCTAAATTAAATCAAGTAATCGAATCGAATCAGACCAGATTGTACAGAGTCAAACCCGACGACGAAGTATGAGAAGCTTGTTTTTTACAGATTTGCATAAGCTCACAGTACGCCCACTTTTCAGCTGTGTGTCTACACTTGCACAACAAACTCCCTAGAAACGATGCAGCTACAAATCAATCAATTCCAATCACATAACAAGCTCACATCACAAGCTTACACATCAAATCTAGTGAAATCCAATCACATAGCGATCTCATTTAGACAAAAAATTACAACCATAATTCATTCACAATTTAGAATTTATCAAGTAACAAACATCATTACACAATAAAAAAGCAACAGAAACCAAGTTACATTAAAAACTGAATCACTTAATCATTCGGAGAAAGGTAGCTCGCTTACCAGAAATTGAGAACCTTGAGTGGTGTCGAGCTTCTCCAGTAGCCAATAGCAGCGAGTTATGGTGGTGCAAGGCTTCTCCCGGAGCTGCTATAAACGAAACTCAATCGAACCTAGAGTTTTTCCTCCATCGATTAGAAGCAGAGAAAAGTATAAAATCTTCATCAGTGCTGAAACAACCCGTCAACTTTTTCATCAAGGAGATACAAGCTTGAGATTGACACCGGAAATCAATCCCGTCGGCTTTTCACAGGAAGGTGCCGTCTTTGCAGATGAATAGTCGGCAGTCTCCAAAAATTGACGGCCTAGTGGACTGGGTGTTAAATTAATTTGAACAGCTGAGGCATTGGGGCCAAGTGCCATTTAGGAAATGCCATGACACATCAAAAGTAGGAAGGCAGCCTGAGGCCAATTACACCTCTCAATATCAATGACGCAAACCTTGTTCCATTTCTGCAGCAACAAAGCAAATGAAGAAATTAAACAAGTAACTCAAATTAATTAGACAGTACCAGGTAATTAATTAAAATCCTGCACACAATAATTCCTAAGCATTGTACAATATTATAGGGTCCAAACCAAAATCTGTAAAGACACCATTTGGGACAAGAGATTATACATGTCAAACACAAGATAAAAAGGACAATCGTGTATATTCCTCTGTTTCGGTGACTACTAAGACAGATATATGATCCAAATGCGCATAGACAGTTCTTTCTCCTTTAGATAAAAGTTTATCATCTTTTTTCACTAGGTTTTTGTTAGTTGCAAATGTATACAACACACATGTTGAACAATACAATTGTGAAATTCCACAACAACTACACTCAGTCAATCCCATCATAGTATCATACACTAGTTAGTTTGATCTATTCCCGATTCCAATTCATCATCACTAAATGTTTAAGGTTTCACCAGAACATACATTTCAGTAAATCAATAATGTTGTCTATAAGGAAGAACTTTAACAAGACACAAGAGAACAAGTATCACAGTTAAGTGAAGAACAAGGCCTAATTGACAAGAATATCATAGGCATAGATGCAGCGAATAGCCGAATACACATTTAGTGAAGACCCCCAGTCCCCCACATATCAGTCAAGTAACCCCACATATCTGTTCACCCGCTTATAAATACAGATGCTATGAAATGTATCGGTGCACTTAGCACCAAAGTGAACATCAATATGAGGGGCAATATTTTGATGATTTTTGGTGTTTAACTTGCAGAATCAACAAGTACAATTTTCTCTAGCAGAAATGAAGTCAAATAATACCAGTGTCTACAAAATAATTTATGACTAGAGCTAAGACTACTCACAGTGGTCGTGGTCGCAGTGGCTCTTTTGGAGTGACAGACCCCGTGATGAAAATCGTGCAAACCGTCCCATAGTGGGTCGTGGTCAACGGGTTGGTCGCCAATATGTTTTTTCTTTTTCTATTGACATATTATAATAGTTATAATATTTAGAAAAATTAAAATTAATTTGATCCTGTATAAAAATAAAATTATTCTTTTTATTGAGTTTAAGAGGGAAAATATATTTAACTTTGGAATTGATCAAAATGTAAGAGTGATCTCTATTTGTATTGACGAAAAAAAATGAAATTTGGTATATTTTTTATATTTTTTTAATAATTAATTACTAAAATAAAACAAAAACAAAATAAAAAATAATAATGCCACCTGCTTCTGCCACTAAATAATGCTGGCAGCGGCCACCATAAATCGATCCGATCGATGGACCAGCGACCTGTCCAGGCGACAACTCCCACATCTCAAAACACGCTACTCTTGTACAAGTTGCGAGGGGGCATTTGTAGACGTACAAAATTCGTCTACTAAAAAATGACATTTAAATACATATATATATTAGAAGGAAAAATATAATTTTCTAGTGCTAGATTATTTTCTAATATATAAATTTAAATCAAATTATGTCAAATGGGTGGATAAAATGGACTAATGGACTACATGTATGGACTAGGGCTCCATATGGATAAGTTGGGCCATAAGTGATTGAGTAGGCTATGGGCTAAACAATTATAAATAGAAGAGTACCCATTCATTTTCCCTACACCAGACAAGAGAAAGACAGCAAGAAGGCATCCGAAGTTCCAGAGCTAGAGCAAATCCGCCATCCTCCTCTCAAGATCCGCCTTGAAGTTCATCCGGAAATCCAGGAGTAGGGCCGTTTGATCCAAGAAGAAGCCCCTGCGCACTTGACCTGCGCACTTGAAGAAACGATATTGGAAGAGCAACGGCCGCCGAAGGAAGATCAAACCTAAAGGCCCAGCCAAAGCCTTAGCCAAAGCCTTATCAACCTTTTTCAAGTTCTTCGCCCAAAAGCTGCGTTAGATTCAAGATCAAGCTCAAAAGCCCTTGGAGAAACATTTACTACCGGCCGAACTTCCTCTAAAGAAGATCAATCAAAGGCCAAATCCTACGACGATCTAGAAGCCTTCGTGGAGTCATCAAATCCCCAAGAACAAATCCCCAAGAAGTTCGTCATCGCTCACCTCAAGCACTCCCAAGTTCATAAGTAATCTTTAGCCCACTTAGGATAGTGCAAGCCCAACCTTACTGGCCCATCGTCTTCAGCAAACAAGTGCAGCTTTTTAACTTCTGAAGTTGAGAAACAGAGCATCATGTCTCCTTTTCCGGATCGAATTCGACACAACAACAGACTATCTGAAATTTGCGTTTATCCTGCAAAACACAATCTTCAATTCTAATTGGGATGAGGACTTTGTTTGTTAGGAGAATCCATAAACTTGCGCCTAAATCTTCTCCTTTCGAACTAGAGTTCGACTTCGATTGGGACTCAAACTCTCTCCAAATCTTAAACGTCGATCGAGATAGGACTCTTTTCTCACCTCTATATAAGAACCTGAACCCATTCATTCACTCACAAATTCACGAGAGCAAGAATAAAGAGGAAGCAGCGAGCAAGAGAGAGGTCGAGGAAAACAACAATAGTGAGCCAGAACAACCTGTTTCGATTCGAATCCGGTAAGAACTTCCTCCGACCTGAATCCTCAGCCATTCCTAGTCATCCGATCAGTCAAGACGCCACAGTTAGCCGACCAATGCGCAACAGCTACCTCCGATCTGAATCTTGTGCCCATTCTGAGCCATCCGAAACAATGATAACGCGGTGGAGACCGACAGCAGGGAGGCGCGATCACGTGGCCTGGCGTGCGGCGTGATGGTGGAGGCAGGGAGGCACTGTATTCGATTTGGGGAGGAGGTGCGGATTGGTTGGATTTGGGGAGAAGGAAGTGCGGCTTGATTTGGGGAGGAGGTGCGGCTCGATTTGATGAGAGCTTGGGAGGAAAGAAGTGGCGTGGAGGAGATGATGATAAGGGATTTAATTACCTTTTCATGACTTTATTTTACTCTTTTTCTTTTTACCCTTTTATTTACTTCTTTAGTCCTTAAATGTTTGAGCACGACATAATTTACCCCATAGCTGATAGTAGATGGGTGAGTCCTGTGCATGTAGTTCCTAAGAAGTAGGGGGTTACTGTCGAAACAAACGAGAAGGGCGTAGAGGTCCCGATAAGAAAAACCACTGGGTGGCATGTGTGCATTGACTATAGGAAACTAAACGCAGCCACTAAGAAAGACCACTTCCCTCTGCCATTCATTGATGAGATGCTTAACCGCCTTGATGGGCGAGAGTTCTATTGTTTTTTGGATGGTCTTTCAGATTTATACCAAATACCCATTGCTCAGGAGGATCAAGAGAAGACGACATTTACTTGTCCCTATGGGACTTTTGCCTATCGCAGAATGCCTTTCGGACTCTGCAACGCTCCTGCTACTTTTCAAAGATGCATGCTTTCTATATTTTCAGACATGGTGCAAGATTTTATAGAGGTCTTCGTGGATGACTTCTCTCTTTTTGGAGATTCTTTTGCTGATTGCTTGCATAAACTTGATAAAGTGCTTAAACGCTGCATTGAGTGTAATTTAACTCTTAACTGGGAAAAAAGTCACTTTATGGTTAGAGAAGGAATTGTCTTAGGGCATGTAGTCTCAAAACGTGGGATAGAAGTTAATAGAGCAAAGCTTGATGTGATTGTTAAACTTCCCCCTCCCACTTGTGTGAAAGAGCTGCAATCTTTTCTTGGGCATGTTGGTTTTCATAGGAGATTCATTAAGGATTTTTCGAAAATTGCTAAGTGTTTGAGAAACTTGCTTATGAAAGATGTGCCTTTTGTTTTCAATGATGAATGCATGCAGGCCTTTAACATCTTGAAAGAGCAGCTTGTTTCTGCTCCCATCGTTGTTGCCCCTAACTGGTCCTTACCCTTTGAGATTATGTGCGATGCTTCTGATTTCGCTTTAGGTGCTGTTTTAGGACAAAGGATAAATGGACATTTTCATGTGATTTACTATGCCAGCAAGACACTTAACCCTGCGCAGGTTAACTACACCACCACTGAGAAAGAATTCCTAGCTGTTCTTTTCGCATTGGATAAATTTCGTTCGTATCTGAAAAGGTTCAAAGTGATCATCCACACGGATCACGCTGCGATCCGCCACCTCATGGCGAAGAGTGATTCTAAGCCGTGCCTCATTCGTTGGGTTTTGATGTTACAGGAGTTCGATTGCGAAATAGTTGATAAGTGTGGTAAAGATAATCTTGTTGCTGACCATTTATCTAGGCTTGATCCTAAGACAATCTCCCCTTCGCCACCTATTCCCGATGACCTACCTGATCAGCATCTATTCTCTGTTAGCTTAGAGCCTTGGTTTGCAGATATTGTGAATTTTCTTGTTGCAGGTGTTTTCCCCGCTAACATGTCTTCGCAGGAAAGAAGGAACTTTGCGCGCCGAACCAATGGCTACTTTTGGGATGACCCCCACCTTTTCAAGGAGGGAGCTGATGGCATCCTACTGGCTTGCATTCGAGAGAGTGAAGTATACGGTGTTCTCACCTTTTCATACCATGCGGTGTGGAGGGCACTACTGGGAAGAAAAGCGCCTGAAGGTTCTTCAATCAGGTTTCTTTTGGCCCTCTCTGTTTAAAGATGCTCATAAGTTTTGTGCTAGTTTTGATTCATGTCAGCGTAGTGGTAACATTAGCAAGCGTAATGAGATGCCTTTGACCAGCAATCTTGTCGTAGAACCCTTTGATGTGTGGGGTATTGACTTTATGGGACCCTTTCCCAAAAGTAATGGTAATGAATATATTCTTGTTGCGGTGGACTATGTGACTAAGTGGGTGGAGGCTATAGCCACCAGAACTAACGATTCCAAAGTTGTGCTCTCTTTCTTGTCCAAGAATATTTTCAGCAGGTTTGGCACACCCAGAGCAATCATTAGCGATGGCGGATCTCATTTTATTAACCGTTCATTTGCAAACCTGCTTGTGAAGTATGGAGTGCAACACCGTGTCGCAACTGCATACCACCCACAAACTTCTGGTCAAGTGAAAGTCGTGATAGGCAAATCGAGCATTCTCACAAGTCGTAAAACTAAATCGTAAGGATTGGTCAACAAAGCTAGATGATGCTTTGTGGGCTTCTGAACTTTACTGGATCATTATTGCACTGACCCCTACCGGCTGGTTTATGGCAAAGCTTGTCATCTTCCCGTGGAGTTAGAGCACAAAGCGACATGGGCCACCAAGGAGCTAAATCTCGATATGCAGGCAGCTAGGGAGGAACGATTGCTGCAAATCTCCGAGCTGGAAGAACTTCGCCATCTTGCCTTTGAGAACGCAAAGATTTACAAGCAGAAGACAAAAGAGTATCATGATAAGGGGATAATCCGCAAGGACTAGCACCCAGGTATGAAAGTTTTTGTTTTTAACTCTCGTCTTAAACTGTTTCCAGGAAAGTTGCGTTCCCGTTGGGATGGACCGTACATGATAATTCATGTGGCACCGCATGGTGCTATCGACCTCTTGAATTCCGCTGATGGTTCCACCTTCAAGGTCAATGGGCAGCGAGTTAAACCACACTTTCACGGGTACATTGAGCGACCGGAAGAAGTGGTCGAATTCTCCGAGTCCAGTACATGACTCTAAACTGTACATCACAGGCAAGTCACTGTTGACCCCATTCTTTTTCTTTTTTACTCTACGCTTGAGGACATGCTTGAGTTTAGGTTTGGGGAGGGGGAATATGCTCTCTAGTGTCTTGTCTACGTTTTTTCTATTTTTTGAGTCTCCAGAGTCTTTCGTCCTTTACTTTCTGTTTGTTTTGGTGATTTTTCTTTCCTTCTCTAGAGTCTTTCATGAGTCGTTCTTCCAAGTTACGAAAACTTCTATTGTTATTGTTAAATCTGCTTGTTGCTTACGTTTTGAACGATTCCTAGCTTAGATAGTGTAGTGAACTTAAGATCTCGTAAGTTTGTTTTTCCTGTAAATAGCAAGTTTGTTTAACTCTTTAGTCCAAAAAGCTAGTGAGAAACTTTAAGCCGATGAAAAAATATTGTACCGGCGCTTGTGTGATCCTTTCGGAAGTGCAAACCCTCTTGTTTGCGCCTTTTCATTCTCATGTGTACTCAGTTAAGTTAAGTATGACGAACGGCATGCTCTTCATGTTTCATTTTGTCGAAAGCCAGTGCATTGCGAAGAATCGGTTTGGGGAGAAGAAATCTACTGCGTGATGATGTTATTGTTCAAATCTTGTAATATGTATTCCCCTGATTAGTTGAATTGTCTCGGAGTGTATCTATGGTGCTTGTCATCACCGTAGTCGTGTTGGACGTGTTTTAAATAATACCTATATACCGGCGTGGTCCTAAAAAGCCATATGTCCGTGAGGGTTGATGGCACGTACTCCAAACTAACACGCACAAAAGTGCGGACTTCGGTAAAACAGACACTACCAAAAAAGTGAGATTAAAAGAGTCCATAGTGGCCAAATTGATTAGAATTTAATTCATTTGATGCAAATATTTGGTTTTTGGAAGTTGATTGTATGTCTTGGCAAGCTGCTATACGCAAGGAAAAAGTCCCTTCTGACTTAACTAATTGGGTACATTGCATGAGGTATTTGAGGCACCTTTGTGACGAGAGTCACCTTCCTTTTCTCTTATTGTTCTTGAGTGTTTAACCCACTGGATACTTCCAGAGTGTGAGAGAGAATAGTGTAGGATTTCCTTCCGAGGGATTGGAGAGTTAGACTTAAGTGTTATTTATTTGAAAAACTATCTTGCATGATTTTTTGTGCACTATTTATGTCAACGCCAATTGAGTGCAAACCTTTTGCATCTTGTGAATTTAACGCTTACAATAGTAGAGTTCGGTCACTTGGAAGATTGACTCATTTGTGTGTTATTATATGTCGTAGTTTAAGTCTAGTTGTCTTTAAATTGTTTGTTTGCTCGGGAACGAGCAAAGGTTCGGTTTGGGGATTTTGATGATACAATATTCTAACGTCTCATTTGGTCTTTTTTAGCGGTCTTTGTGAGTCTTTGTCTTTAGTTTTGTAGTCTTTTTTGTTCGTTTTTACGCTTTGGTGTTTTGTTTATATTTTGTAGAAATCGATGTCTTTTGAGCCGAATGAGAACAAGCTGTTTAGCATGGCTCATTGCAGAGAATTGATCCGTCATGAGATTTCTGAGCTTGCAACTGGAAATTGAGAGAAGGCTACTTGCGAGGAAATCGTCCTTGGTGAGATTTAGCGAGTGATCATCTTCTGAGATTAAAGAAGACTCGCCGCGGCGAGATTTTGCGAATGGAGTCTTAGATTTGAAGATAGAAGCTCGCCGCGGCGAGATTATGCGAAGGTTGTATATATTACGATAAAGAAGGCTCACCGCGGCGAGGCAATTGGGCCGCCGCGGTGAGATTTTGCGATTGGCTCCCCTGTTTTGAAGAAAGACGCTCGCCGCGGCGAGAGACGCAGAATCAGTTTTGTTTTCCTTATTAGATTAGAATTTTGATTCTTTTCTTGCATACTTCTTTTAACCTAGTTTTGAGAGAGCTCTAGAGAGACACATATTAACTTTGAGACATCTTTGGAGCTTGGATTATTCATTGATTTTTATGATCAAGATTATTGGTATTGATTTCTCCATTGCTTTCTTCTTGCAATTCATTATTTATCTTATTGATTGAGTTGTATGTCATTGCATGCGAGTTTGTCATCTATGTTTTATATGATTTTCACCATTAATCTCTGTATGCAATCATCAAGTATGAGCAGCTAAACACCTTTGAATACAGTAGTATGTGAAGATTATGCATATTCATTCTAGTGCTTATCAAAGCACTCATATAGGTTAGTCTCGTATAAAATCTTCGTAAAAACCTTCAATTCGATAAGTCCGTATTAAATTCTCTAAATTTTTCATGTTTAAGGATCGTGAATTGACGGCTCACGATTTCTCCAGTATAATATTTTCTAAGAACAATTGATTGAATCAAATTGATTGATTTGTTGTACCACGACCGTATGACAAATATGAGTGTTATCCCTAGTTCGAATTAGTATAATTGGATCTTGCTACTATATTCATCTTCCTCTCATTGTTAATCATAATCTTAGCTTTAGTTAAACTAGTTAGAAGTACAACCTACCCATCAATTAATTGTTACTAGCAAGTATCTGTTTACTCTCACTGCTATGTAGCTTAATTAATTCCTTAGCGAACGACTTTGTGGTTTAGCTTTGTCTGTCTACAACAACTGCTTACTACTTGGTTTTCGAAGTATTAATTTGAGCACATCATGATGATAGTTAAGTATCCATTACGGTAACTTGACATGTTGATAGAGAACAATGTCCAATCCGTTTAAGACGTTCTAAAGACGAATCCTAAGGTGAATTAATCTACACTCACTGAGAAGCTCGACCAGATGGTCCGATACCAATGGTCCGACCCTCACGATAGTGTCTGGACTTTGGTGCATGTTGGTCCAGATAACGGCAAAGTAAAAGACTAGAGGGGGGGGGGGGGGTGAATAGTCTTTTAAAACTTTTGTCGATAAAAACTATTTCTCAGATATCTGAGTAGATATCTGATACTTATAATCAGAGCGTGGAAGACTTAAGATAGATAAGTGCAGAAACAGTTAAAGTGTGTGTGTGTGTTACTGAAATGTAAGTACAGAAAAGTAAATAACACAGCAAGTATAGTGGTATCTGGAGGTGGCATAATCCTCCAACTAATCCACTTCGGTCTTCCAAAGACCTAGAATTCACTAGAATAGATAATTGAGGTCACCTTACAAAAATCCTATTCTAAGATTCCTTAAACAGATGGTTCTGACCAAATGTTCCCCGAGTTGTTCCACGGCTTTCACAAGTACTTCTGTACTTTCGAAACCTTTTGAGCTATTCCTAGCTTCCCAGCTAAGTACTTCACATGCTCAATAACCTTGGAGTTATTCCTTAGTTACCCAAATCAAGTACTTCCTATACTCGTTAACCTTGGAGTTATTCCGATTTTTCAAACTAAGTACTTCTGTACTCCGCCCGATGATGGTGTTGGTTTCGGTTTGAGTTGTCGGATGAGCTTCTTTAATAACTTTTGATTAATCGAGATAGCTCTGAATCAAGTATACTTAATACACTTTGCAATGTATGGTATCTTGTTCTTTTCTTGACCAAGTCTTAGATAAGTGTTCAAGAGAATGAATCTCGGATACTTGATCTTTCGTTTCAACTCTTTCACGAGATAAATTTGCTTGTTTAGGATCAGGACACTTAGAACTTTAGTGCTACTTAAGATCAAGAGCTTTGGTCGCAACAGAAAGCTTTGAGGATAAGTAATTTGCTTTGAGAGAGTAAGATGTTCAAGAAGTTACGTGTTTTGATGTCGTGTCTTCTCAAAGTCTAAGTGTTGATATTTATAGATGAATTTGAGTGCCGTTTGAATAGTATCCGTTAGGCTCAAATTCAAACTATAGATATCGTGTATAATCTTTGTGAGTTTTGTCTTCTTCTTCAGAAGATGCCGTTGCTTTTGTTCAGACATCTCTGTCCGTGCATTAAATGCATTGTACTATACTTTTTGTCCTGTAGTGCCAACGGAACTATGCTTTGTATCAGAGACTAGTATTATCTGATTCTTTGCACGTCCTTATCTTCAATCATCAGATACCACTTTTATTAAAACAACTTTGTTTGCAATATATATATATATTTCTTTTTCAGAAATGTGGTTAAAGCTCAAGGTATCTGAGAATAGATATCTGTGGACACTTTCCTTGTTTTTCAGATAGACCTTTCATTTCTCATATATCTCTTGTGACACAATTTGTTTAAAACTATTTGTGTCTTCAAGATATATGGCTAAGGTATATGAAAAACTGTTTCAGTAATCTTGTGCAGTTTTTTCAAGTCTTTAATGTCGTTGAGCTTGTTCTGTTTGGATGTCTTCTTCTTGGTCTTCTCTTCATAAAAATAAAAATTACATTTTGAGACCTAACATCCTATACAAGATTAGCTAGACTATCATACTTAGTGGGTTTCCTCTTTTACAATGTTCAAGTGAACCAAGAGTACTAATCACCTTTCTGAGACTAAGATAAGTCATCATGTTGCTGATCAAAATCTAAACAGATATTTCTGACAAAATATCTAACAAATTTCCTAACAAATTTCCCCCTTTTTGATCATTCAACGATGACTATCTGACCTATTACAAATCTGGATGAGTGATCAATCCAACACTTAATCATTTCTTAAGATTTTTCAAATCATTCAATTAAGTGCAGAAAGTAAACATCAACCAAATCACAAGGTGTGATCTTTGCTGACAAGTTATCTTTTATAGAATACTATCTGAGAGTAATTTCTTCAGATAAGTTACAAAGAGAGATTACAGATAACTTCAATACATAAACCAAGTTTAGCTCAGTCAGCAAAAATACAAAAATACATAGTAAATTAGGACAATAGAAGTAACCAAGCTCCAAGTAAACATCCTAGTAGACTAGTCTTCAAGTCTTCAACTATTCAAGTCTTCAACAGTAGTTCTATGGATCAGTCTGCAAATTTCCTATCTCCAAACCTTTTGATGTCATTAGAATAATCATAGAGAAGTGTTCTGACGAGCATCTCAGTGTCTCTGGCAAATCCACAGACCTCTTTGTAGGTTTTGGTAGGATTTTTCTTGACAAAATGTTTGACCCACAAATACTTTCCCCACTTCCAGGCATGCTCTATTCTGATATCTAAAAGCTTGAAGTATTCGTAGATAATCCTCAGATATCTGATGTCACCCTTGTATTATCTTCAGTTAGATAGAACGACTCATAGGGTTCCACAGCGAGTCTTGCTCTTGTGCCTGTTCCTGTGATATTCAGAATTCTGTGCACATCATCTGGCTTTCCATATGGACATTCATCAGAGAGGTCCTTTCTCATAGCTTCAGTTCTCTTGACAACTTCAAAATCCAACCAGGCTTTAATGTGATTGGTGTTGATCAAGGTTGGCTTATCTTTTCTCCATGCCATAAGTTGTTTATGGATTGGTTCTGGAAATCTTGAATTTACCAATAGATGCTTAAGTTCCAGAATCCAATAGCCATTTTTCTGATTGATGCACCTGTAGACAGAGGAATCATTGTCATACTTCACATACTCTATTTGGCTTCTTCCGCCTAAGTGGAAGTTGACTTTGTCTTTGCTCGACTCTCGATCTGTTCCTTCTCATCTTGAATTCTCTTTGGGGTTGTTGCTTGAAGAACCACCTGGATAGACTTGGTATTTCGGAGGGTGTTTTAGGCGCTAGGGCTTTGCGACTATGGGCTCGATTAGGCTTTCAATTTTCCTTTTCTTGTGAAGAGGAGCTTCATCTTCATCAGTTTCCTCATCATCAAGATTAAATCTTGTGAGAGTTTCTGACCTTCTTCATTGCCCAGGGACTTGATTTGGCCTTCTTCTTCTTCAGAAGATTCATCAATCCCTTTAACTTGTCTTCTCCTTGGAGCCTTGGTACTCCTTGGAGGTTTTTGTGCCATGGCCCTTGTTATCATTGTAGTTCCTTCAGTAGGTTTATGGGAAGCAGCTACTATTTGCAAAACAGCTTGGCTAGAGGAGGGTTCATTGATTCTGAGTGGTGGCTGGGAAGTTTTCATGTTTCTTCCTCCTCTCTGAGCCGCACCAGCTCCAGATTTCTTCTTGTTTTCTTCTCCTTCTTCCCATTCCCTCTGACTTTGAGGTCCAGATTTGTACACTCTTTCCCCCTTAGTCATTGTTGGCTGACTCAGTCTCATAAATGAATCTGAGAGAGAGTTAAAAAGCCCTTGTAAATAATTATAGGCAGTGACCAACTTCTGAAGTTCGGCTTTGAGCTCCTGATTTTGCTTGATAAGTCCATTGTCCTTATCAGTGATCTCTGCCAATGGGCCTAGGATGGCATCTGCTTTTCCAGCAGTGTAACTTGCCTCTTGGAAAGCTTTTTCAGCTAAAGACGCATCATCGTCCCTTATCATTCCCAGATATTTCTAAGCAATGACTATGCTAGTTGTTCTCTGAGTGATGAGCTCAGTGAACTTTTTCATTTCAGAGGGGACGGAGGCAATTACTTCCTTGTTTTGTGAAGACATCTCCTTTTTCAGATGAGCCAGTACTTGGTATCTGTTCATGTATTCATGGGAGTGGACAATTGGCAGTTTGCTGAATATTGCAGGAGCAATCAGCTTCCTTTTCAAGTGAGAGACCGCTAGATGTTCATTGCGGTGCTCTGCCAAAGTCTTGTCTTCTTCATCATCTGAGTAATCAGCCCAGTGATCTTCATCCTCTTGGACATTCTCATCGATTGTATCGAGTCCAGCAACCATCTCAGAGATTGGTTTCTTTCACATGCGGGAGGAGGATGGTACTTCTTTTGAAGATGATGCGCCTTAGCATCATGCTTGACTTGAATACTTCTTGATATCTAGTTCTTTGGTGATAGCATTCCGACATCTGTAGCTCTTTAACCTCGGAGTAAGCAATCATTTCTTGTAATTATTGATCTTGTAGTTGATCAAGCTTGTCTCGGATCTAGCTATTTGATCTTCGATTAAAGATGGAGTCATTGTTCTTCTTCCAACAGGTTGTTTGAGTTGGCGATTCTGGTTTGGGTGTTTAATATTTTACGATTGGTTTCTTGAGCTCAACTACTTGTTCAAGAGTAATGGCGGGTGTTGGGAAGATGGATGAGTAGATTTACGAGGAGATGGGGAGATTTACGTGAAGTCTTCTCGGTGTGCTTTTCGGTGAGGCATTATTCCTAGCGAAATTCCTCGGTCCACAGTGCGGCATCATCATCATCCTTTTATGCATGTCATCCTTTTGGTGATGGTCGTGGGAGGTTCATCGAAGTCATTTTCGTTTATCTCTTCCTCCTCATCATCTTGGATACAAGATTGATCACTTGAGAATAGTGATCTTACGCCCATTAACCTCTTCTTGTTCGAAGGTATAAATTGCGAGTTTGGGGCGGGCGGCTTGAATGCCATCTGTAATCTTGTCGACCATCACACTGTTCAAAGGCTTGTATCAAGCTGCGCCACTTCTCCGGAGAAATCCATGTCTGATAGAATTATAGCGTGTCTTTGTTCGGTAGGGAACATTGCATGGATATATGTCTCCAAGTCAAGAGCTCGTGCTCGTCTGTTTGGTTGATCTGTGATTCTCAATATTTCAGAGAGATCAGAGAAACTTAACCTTTGCCATTTCTTGAAGCATTGAATATGCTTTGGCAGGGTGTGAGATTTGAAGAAGGGAAGTAGGTCCCTTTTCTCATCATTGGGAGCCTGCTTTGCACTTGTTTGAGCTTGAAAGAAAGAGTTTTGAGTGAGCTTCAAAACTTTTATAGATATCTGAGTAGAAGTGTAGTTTAGTTTCTGAGTTACCTGAGTAAGTACTTCAGGCTCAGAGACTTGTGCTACTGAGACAATTGGTGTCTCAGATATCTTGTTGTGAGGCGGAGACTTGGAAGTCTGGTCCTCATCAACCTTTCTTTCTTGAACCTGAGAATTAAAATTATCACAATACTTAGGAAATTTTATCAAGAAAACTTTAAGTGACAAGTCAGATATCTGAGAGGTCAATTACCTCCATGGGAGGCTCAGATACTTATCTCTCAGAGACTTGTGCAGTCTCTGGAATCTTTTCTTGTGATGAAGGCCTTGATGCCTCATCAATTTCCATAGGTGCGAGGATGTAACTCGTCCCTTGCACTTCTACTTCTGAGTGAGACTGTGAGTAGAAAGCATTGAATAATTTAGAGAAGAAGTTTTAGTTAACCCAAGGTGAAGAATATTTATCATTGATTTTCATATACCTTCATACTGGAAGGCTTAATGACCTGTTCTTCAGAAACCTTGTCGGTTTCTGGGTTTTCTTCAGCATTTACGCCTTATCTTCCTCTTTCTCAGTTGGAGCCTGTTAGAAACATTCACTTAATTGGTTAAGTAAATTATCATATAACTAAAAAATGACAAAGAAACATTTTATCACCTGTAGGACAGGCTCAGATTTCTTAAGAGGTGAGGTTGATGAGACCTCTTTCTCGTTCGAGGCAAGCTTTCGACTTCCTCTTGTCCTTGTGTTTCTAACCTTTGTAACAAAGAATTCGATAAATAACAAGATGTACAAGCATAAAATTTGCACAAGATAAGAGTTAAACCATTCAACTACGATCCGTGTCAGTCGATTGGTTCTGAAACTTGTGACCTTTCTATACATTGGTCTTCTTGTTCCAAAGATTTCTTCTTTGTTTGAAGTTTGGTACTTCACACCTTTCACAGTATGCAACTCATTTGCCTCCCCAGTTGATCATTACGAGTAGATATCTC
This sequence comes from Plantago major, assembly GCA_026545765.1. Taxonomy (NCBI): domain Eukaryota; kingdom Viridiplantae; phylum Streptophyta; class Magnoliopsida; order Lamiales; family Plantaginaceae; genus Plantago; species Plantago major. The sequence continues at coordinate 42,561,262 of CM048843.1, read as the reverse complement.
GTTTGATCCCTCTCATTGAGTCAGGGAACTGCTCTTTTGAGGATTTTCTTCAAAGACATCTTGCATTTGGTAATTCAAAATGGAGTTCATTTACCATTTCATCAACCACTTGTGGTATTGTTGTTGTTGTGTGTTTGTGGTTGTTGTGGTTATGCGAAGCGGAGGATTGGTCAAGAGAATGTTCTTCCAGATTTTTAGATGTGGCATTTTCATCAAGATCCGCCAAGACTAAATTGCCACTCATCAGGGCTTCTTGAAGTTGTGCATAAGAAACGTTCCCTGATGAAGTATTTGTACCAACAACCTTTGCTATAGGTGCTTGTTCAGCAACCTGTGGTGTAGGTTGTTTTTCAGATACCTTTTCACCAGTTACTATTTCAGTAACCTTAGCCCTCTTTGCTCTTTCTAGGACTTGAGAGATGACTAGTTCATCATATTCATCGTCAGAGCTCTCATCAGCATTAGGAACTGATTGGTCCCTACGGTTTCTGCAGATAGGGCTTGGTATTTTTCACCACTTTTGGCAGCATTTATGAGTTCATCAGCAAGGCATTCTGCATTAGTCGCAACATTTCTGAACGCACTTTCTCTTGCTGAGTCTACTTGTGCAGTAGTTGATGATTCTTTTGCAGCATTGATGAGTTGATCTGCCTTTATCAGTTCATTGGCAAGGCCTGTAGATATCTGAGAATCGACAACCTCTTTGGGTGTGTCTTCTGATTTGCCAGCAGACTTCTTTCTTGAAGTTCTGGGCTTCTTGGTCGCAACCTTTTCTTCCGATACCTTTTCAGACTTTCGCTTCTTAGAACCTTTCTGAGACCCAGTAACCTTTTTCATCAAGTTTGTATACTCATATTTGTAGAGTAGGTTACTGTTGGCTATTTCAGCCGTCTCTCTGAGCTTTATGCCAAGCTTCTCCAGCAAGTAGCATATCTTCAGACCATAGCCTACTGTGGCCTTTGGCTTAGCTAGTCCTTTGGCAATCTTAGGCTCGAAGCCTTGAATCTTCTTCACAAACTTCATGAAGGCGTACTTTCCCCAGTTAAAAGGGTTTTCCAGCCTTTTGTCTTGTTGATTCAGCAAGAACATCATGATCCATCGTTCTTGGCTTATCTGGTCAGCACCTCCTTGTAGTCCATCAAAGCATCTGTGAAGAATGCTAGCCAATACATCCAAGTGAACCATCAGATGTCTGGTTCGGATGTCAGCAAGCTTGAACTCAGTGGGTGTATCTGATTTTTCAAGATCACACACATCACTGTACAATTTGTTAACACCTTCAAGGAGATCATCATCCTTGGTGTTTATTTCAAAATCCTTTCCAAGATTTTGAAACTCAAACAACTTCTGAGAAGTTGTTAAGTCCGGAAGGATTTCCTTTCCTTGATCGAGGTTTTATGAACACTATTTCAAGGTGCCTTGAAACACGAAATTATCACAGAGTTGTTGTATAATTCCAACATCGAGTGATGAAATTCCACTAGACGAGCGGATAGAAAACCTTGATTTGTGCCTTTTCAAGCATGTCAAGAATTAGCTTTCTGTCAGCTTGGTTTTCTATTGCAGCCGTGAGGTATTCCTCAACCATGGCACCACCCCAAATCATTCTGTGATTTGAAGTCCAGTGGTCAGGATTAAAATCTCCTACCAGTCGGTTGTTACCAATAACCAACTCTGGTGCTTGCTTTTCAGCAGTACCAGTGGAGGATTGAGATTTCAGTGTGGTTGAACTTTTAGGGGCCATCTCTTTATATAGTGTAGGGATTTGAAATTGGTGTTTGAAAGAGATTTGATTCAGTAATTCTTTGCAGAAAAACTTAATCATGATTTGCAGAGATTGTAGAAGGTTTGCAGAGAATCAAGAGAAGGTTTTGCTATTTTTGTGCAAGTCTGAATGTTGGATTAGGCGAAAGTGATCTCTTTTGCCAAAATCCTATATATATAGCAACGTAATTCTAACAAACATATACACACAAATTGGTTTTGTATGTATGTATCGTGAATTGCGTGAGATGGGTAAAAGTTTGTTCGGCATTAAATGCATAGTGGGCCACGTCTGAATTTCAACAGTCCACTATTTACAGAGAATTAATTTCGTCCGTTAAGATCAAACGCTTAATTTCATCAAGGGTCACCATTGCTTCTTCAGCAATGATCACAATCAGCAATTGTGATTGTGCCCAATTAATGAATTTTGGCGATTTGCTATCTGAATCACAATTTTGTGTGACTAAGAACACTGTTTGTATCTGAGTCTATCTCATACTCAATATTTGTCCAAGTTTTACACAAAGATAGAAATAATACAAATTTCAAGAGAGTAGTTGACTGCAGACAGTTGTACTATTCTCTTTTGTGTTCCCCCTCACTGAGTGAACTAGATATCTGAGTTCCCGTCTCAGAGATCTTAAGCTGTCTTTTTGCTCTTTAGCCTTTTTGACTTCTGGATACCTGTTCCAGTTTTCTCTTTTCTCTTCTCTGGATGCCCGTTCCAGATACCTCTTCTCTGGATGCCCGTTCCAGATACCTCTTCTCTGGATGCCCGTTCCAGATTCCTCTTCTCTGGATGCCCGTTCCAGATTCCTGAACTCTTTCAGTTCATTGGTAGTTCCATTAGTCCAAGACTATGTCTTAAGGCTAAGAATCTACTTTCTTGTAGTGGCTTAGTGAAGATATCTGCAAGTTGGTCTTCAGTGCCAATCTTGAGTATCTCTATATTGTCTTTTTCAACATGGTCTCTGATGAAGTGATGTCTAACATCAATATGCTTTGTTCTGGCATGAAATTTAGGATTACGTAATGTAATAGCACTTGTGTTGTCACAAAAAATGGGAGTTTGCTTCTCATCGAGTCCATAGTCTTAAAGTTGTTGTTGTATCCACAGAATTTGTGTTGCACAACAACCAGCAGCAATATATTCAGCCTCTGTGGTAGAAGTTGCAATTGAGTTTTGCTTCTTGCTAAACCACGAGATAAGTCTAATACCCAGAAACTGACAAGTTCCTGAGGTGCTTTTCCTATCAAGCAGTGATCCAGCATAATCAGCGTCTGAGTACCCCGCTAAACTCAATCCGCTTTCTTTGGGATACCACAATCCTACATCTACTGTACCTTTTACATACCTTAATATTTTCATAGCAACGTTGTAGTGTGTTTGCATCGGATTTATCTGAAATCTAGCACACACTCCAACAGCGTATTAAATATCAGGTCTACTTGCAGTGAGGTAAAGTAATGAACCTATCAATTTCCTATACTTATGTTCTTCCACACTCTTATCTGATTCAGTATAGGTCATTTTGGTTCCAATGCTCATAGGTATCTTAGCATTCTTTTCAGAAGGCTTAAGATTGAATTTTGTGAGCATATCTTTTGCATACTTTGTTTGACTAATGAATATTCCATCATTGAGTTGCTTTACTTGCAATCCTAGAAAATAATTCATTTCTCCCATCATGCTCATCTCAAACTTGCTTTTCATGAGATTTGCAAAGTCATTACAAAGTTGCTTGTCCTTAGATCCAAATATGATGTCATCAACATATACTTGAACTAAGAGTAGTTTCCCGTCATGATTTAAGGTAAATAAAGTTTTATCAACTTTACCTTTCTTGAAAACACTTTCCAGAAGGTATTTGGCCAAAGTGTCATACCATGCTCTTGGAGCTGTTTGATCCATCTGAGCTTTACGTAATTTATAGACCATTCTACTTTCTGAGGAAACTTCAAAGCCCGGTGGTTGCTCAACATAAACTTCTTCTGCAAGTTCACCGTTCAAGAATGCACTTTTGACATCCATCTGATAAACTTTAAAATCTTTATGAGCTGCAAAGGCTAGAAAGAGTCTTATTGCATCAATCTGGCTTGGTGCATATGACTCATCAAAGTCTAAGCCTTGATGCAGGTAAATCCTTGGCAACCAATCTTGCTTTGTTTCTGGTTATTTCACCAGATTCATTCATTTTGTTTCTGAAAACCCATTTAGTTCCAATCACAGATATTCCTTCTACAAATGGAACTAGTTTCCAGACTTTGTTTCTCTCAAATTGATCCAACTCTTCTTGCATTGCAGAGATCCAGTCTTGGTCTCCTAATGCTTCTTCTATATTTTTAGGTTCAATATTTGAGATGAAACATCCAAAGAGAGAATTAGCATTTTCATGATGAACATCTTCAGTTTCCATTTCTGGAAGTTTCATAGGAAATTCTTCATCATGTTTGTGAGTCATCTTGTTGTTACTAGGCACTTCATGCTTTTCTACGTCAGAGTCATCCTCACTTTCCATAATGATATTTCTCCTTTCTGAGGATTCTTCTTCAGAATCCCTCAGCAATAGTTCTTTGAACCTTTCTAAGAGTTCATCAATAGGAGGTGTTTTCTTACTTCCTTCATAGAATACAACATGAACTGATTCTTCAATTTTCTTTGTTCTTTTGTTGTAAATTATGTAGGCTTTGCTATTCGTGGAATAACCAAGAAATACACCTTCATCTGCCTTTGGTTGAAATGTTCTCAGATAATCTTTCCCATTGTTTAGAACAAAACATTTACAACCAAATACTCTCAGATGTTTGATATTAGGGGGTCTACCAACCAAGATTTCATAAGGGGTCTTGTCATGGTGTTTGTTTATCAAGCATCTGTTCTGAGTGTAGCAAGCTGTGTTTACAGCTTCAACCCAATAAATTTCACTTATTTCAGTGTCAGCTAGCATCGTCCTTGCAGCTTCTTTAAGGGTTCTATTTTTCCTTTCTGCAACACCATTTTGTTGAGGTGTTCTTACAGAGGAAAGTTGGTGTTCTATACCTTTGCAGGTACAAAACTCTTTTATGTCTTTGGTTGACAAACTCGATTACCATAGTGCATTCGATTGCAGATACCTTGTCATTTTTCATGACTTCAAGCTTTTTGACAAGTTTGGTATCTCCACCACGGCATCAGTTGTGTTTGGAAGACAACCCAAGTGAATCTTGAGAAGTCATCTACAACAACGGACCATACTTCTTTCTCGCATAACTAGTTACGATGATTCAAAAGATCCATGTGTAATAGTTGTAGTGGTCTAACACTAGAGTGTCGATTTTGGACTTGAAAGAGATCTTAGATTGTTTCCCCATCGGACAAAGCAGATACCATCCTTTACGAAAGATGTTAGGAAGGCCAACCACTAACTCTTTCTTGGTAAGTTTGTTCGAGTTTTGAAGTTCAAGTGACTCATTCTTTTGTGCCATAACCGGTGCTCTTACGTGTGACCAGATTGACTCACCATGAGACATTCTTGATTGTGGCGGATGCCCAATCGGCAACATAAAGACTACCTTTCCGCCGAGCAACCAAGGTATGCGCTTTGACTCATTGTCAATTAGTTTGCGATTTTTGCTTTGAATTTTATAGTAAAACCTTATGCAAACCGGCTCATGCTAAATAGATTATATTTCAAATCCTTAACATGTAATACGTCGGTGATTGTTAATGTTCCCAATTTAGCGTTGCCAAATCCGGAGAGGATTTAATTCTCCTCCAAGAAATCGATATCCGGTCACCGTGTTGCAAGCTTTGTAATCGACGGATTTGCTTTGTCTCTGTCATGTGCTTTCGCATCCACTATCAAATAGCCATTGTGCTTTAGTCCGAAGCATTCGCACACAACAGAGCGAGATTAGGTTCTCAATTTACAATTGGAACCATCAGACTAAACAATCTTCCAAGAGGAATCCATTTTGGATGAATTTCCTTGGAACATTCTTTTGTCGATAGGAACATAAGGAATTCTAATTGAATGATTATCATTATTGAGAATTATTTTCTTCCTTGGTGTGTTCCTAGATGCTCCATTTGGTGCTTTCGGATACCGTCAGGTTTCCGAGTTTGCTTTTCAAAGAACTTAGCTTTCCTGCTGATTTCTTCTAGCCACGGCATTGATTTTCGATGGCTTGATTTAACTTCCACTTCGATAATTGCTTTGAGCAATTCTAGCCTTTAGCCATCGTTCTTGCTCTGTTTGTATTCATAAGCAAGTCGTTTCGATGCCTTTATAGCCAATACCGTTTGAGCACTTGAAGCTATCGAGATCTTTTCTCGACTTTGCTAGTCTGGTTGGTCAATTTCTTTCCAGACAAAGTGACATGGGAGAATTTGCGACTCTCGCAATTCTACCCTTTTGAGAGACATAACCTGGGTGTTTACACTTTTCGGTGTTGTGTTTCTTTTCGAGACGTGCTGACAGTTTTGTTTTTGACTTGTTTTTCCCAAAGGTTTAGTCAAATTGCCTTTCCTTTGTCACAATCTTCGTCTTCTCACCGATACTATAGATTGCATGGGAACCATCTTCTTGAGTACTTACAAATGTTCTTCTTTCCTTACTCATATTGAGTGATAGAACAATCATCGTGTATTCATTTCAAGTCCTTTCTTTTTGAAGGATCTCTTAGGTAAGATTGTACTTGATAAGAGTGTCACTAGCTTTGGCATAAGATTGAAAAGATAATTCTTTCTTCTTGAGTTCCTTGTTCTCGGAAAGAAGATCTTCATATTTCTTTCGTAATTGACCATTGCTTCTTTATGTGACTTTTAGGTCTCGGATATATCGAGCTTTGAGAAATGCATTTTCACATCCTTTTCTCGGATACCTTAACTAATTGAGAATTTTCCTTGCAAGAGAATTCTTTTCTTCTTCAAGATTTTGGCTCTAGCTTCGGATCATTAGAAATTCTCTTTTATAGATGTCAAGTTCTTTCACGAGATTTTCTAGATCTTTTATTTCTTCTTCATCACTTTCATAAGTATAACAAGAAGTATGTGTTACCTCATCACCATAAGATGATTTCTATGTTAGAGATGTCTGACCGTCAATTTAATGACTCCACATTTCATTCTTCTTGAGGCGAAGTCGATTATATCATGAGTAACTCCACATAATTACGGTGATGGTAAGGTTGAGTCATCGAATTGTCATCTTGAATCATCTCAACGTCTAGAGCATCCATTGAATTTGGATTTTCTTTCTTGATTAACAAAGATTTACGGCTTCTTGAAGATTCTTCTATCTTTCTTGTCACCGTCCTTAGTTTGTTGAAGGCGTGACAATCCTTCTTGAAGTGGCTGTTTACGACAATAGAAGCAGATATCGTTTCCAATTTCGCTTCCTCGATACATGATGCTTTAAATTGGCTTGTTCAAATGAGCTTTGCATATTTTGTCTTGGTGATAGTTTGAGCTAGATGCTTTTGACTTCTCTTTGGCTTTTCTTCTCTCAATTTCTCAACTGACATATTTGCTCATTTGCTTTGCAGCAAGAGCATCCTCAGTCTCTTCCTTGCTTTTCTTCTTTTCAGAAGTTCCTTGAGCAACTAGAGCAACATTCTGCAACTTTTCAGTTGTTTGTTCTCTTTGTGTTGTCTCATAATCTACCGTAGCAAGATGTGAGAAGAGTTCCACTGGAGTGATATTTGGCATTCCTTGGTTAAAATAAAAGAATTTGGTATGCTCCCAGTTGTGGTTAAGACTTCTGACAATAGTCTTAATCATTTCATCGGGAGTATCATGCTTTCCCAGTCTTGCCATATCACTCATGAGAGTGGTAAATCTGAAATCAAGTTCTTCCAGAGTTTCAGTGGGTCCTTGTTTGAAATTTTGAAATTTCAACTTGAGAACTTTGAACTTGTTTTCTTTGGTTTTCTCAGTTCCGGCACAGATTTCTTCAATCAGTTGCCATGCAACTTTCGCCGTTTTAGCACCCCAAAGTTTACACTGTATGTGCTCAGGTGTCGATCTGATGATGATATTACGAGCTTGACCATCCAGACGATTCCTCTTGGCATCTTCCGATGTCCAGAGTTCTCTGGGCTTTGGTTCGTAAATAACTTGACTAGTAGATCTCCCACTTGTTGACGCATCGGTTTGTGAAGATCCTTCGCTTTGATCTCTGTCTCTACCATTAGAAACCTCCATGACTTGTTTGAGTTGTTGAATGACTATTGGGCCATTCTTTATCACTTCGATCATTTCGTCACTTATGGCATCAAGGTGGAGCATCATGTTATTTTTCCATTTCTCGTAATTCTCTGGTTTGAGAATGGCTGCATCACTCAGAGACATTCCTGCACACTTAACACATAAATTAAATAGTCCTCGAAAATGGACAAAGTTCCTTCACCTATATGGGGATCTAGGTTCAGTGCAGAAGGCTTGTGAACCTCCTGCTCTGATACCATTTGTTGGTCCAGATAACGGCAAAGTAAAAAACTAGAGGGGGGGGGGGTGAATAGTCTTTTAAAACTTTTATCGATAAAAACTATTTCTCAGATATCTGAGTAGATATCTGATACTTATAATCAGAGCGCGGAAGACTTAAGATAGATAAGTGCAGAAACAGTTAAAGTGTGTGTGTGTGTGTTGCTGAAATGTAAGTACAGAAAAGTAAATAACACAGCAAGTATAGTAGTATCTGGAGGTGGCATAATCCTCCAACTAATCCACTTCGGTCTTCCAAAGACCTAGAATTCACTAGAATAGATAATTGAGGTCACCTTACAAAAATCCTATTCTAAGATTCCTTAAACAGATGGTTCCCAACCAAATGTTCCCCCTGAGTTGTTCCCCGGCTTTCACAGCCAAGTACTTAATGTACTCGAAACCTTTTGAGCTATTCCTAGCTTCCAGCAAGCTAAGTACTTCATGCTCAATAACCTTGGAGTTATTCCTTAGTTACCCAAATCAAGTACTTCCTATACTCCGTTAACCTTGGAGTTATTCACGATTTTTCAAACTAAGTACTTCACATGCTCCACGTTGATGGTGTTGGTTTCGGTTTGAGTTGTCAGATGAGCTTCTTTAATAACTTTTCAGTTAATCAGATAGCTCTGTGAGTCAAGTATACTTAATACACTTTGCAATGTATGGTATCTTGTTCTTTTTACTGACCCAAGTCTTAGATAAGTGTTCAAGAGAATGAATCTCAGATACTTGATCTTTCGTTTCAACTCTTTCACAGATAGCTGTGCTTGTTTAGGATCAGGACACTTAGAACTTTAGTGCTACTTAAGATCAAGAGCTTTGGTCACAACAAAAAGCTTTGAGGATAAGTAATTTGCTTTGAGATAGTAAGATGTTCAGTAAGTTCTGTGTTTCAGCATCGTGTCTTCTCAAGCTGTCTAAGTGTTGATATTTATAGATGAATTTGAGTGCCGTTTGAATAGTATCCGTTAGGCTCAAATTCAAACTATAGATATCTGTGTATAGTACTGTAGCAGGTTTTGTCTTCTTCTTCAGAAGCTGCCGTTGCTTTTGTTCAGACATCTCTGTACGTGCATTAAATGCATTGTACTATACTTTTTGTCCTGTAGTGCCAACAGAACTATGCTTTGTATCAGAGACTAGTATTATCTGATTCTTTGCACGTCCTTATCTTCAATCTTCAGATACCACTTTTATTGAAACAACTTTGTTTGCAATATATATATTTCTTTTTCAGAAATGTGGTTAAAGCTCAAGGTATCTGAGAATAGATATCTGTGGACACTTTCCTTGTTTTTTCAGATAGACCTTTCATTTCTCAGATATCTCTTGTGACACAGTTTGTTTAAAACTATTTGTGTCTTCAAGATATCTGGCTAAGGTATCTGAAAAACTGTTTCAGTAATCTTGTGCAGTTTCTTCAAGTCTTCAATGTCGTTGAGCTTGTTCTGCTTGGATGTCTTCTTCTTGGTCTTCTCTTCATAAAAATAAAAATTACATTTTGAGACCTAACATCCTGTACAAGATTAGCTAGACTGTCATACTTAGTGGGTTTCCTCTTTTACAATGTTCAAGTGAACCAAGAGTACTAATCACCTTTCTGAGACTAAGATAAGTCATCATGTTGCTGATCAAAATCTAAACAGATATTTCTGACAAAATATCTAACAAATTTCCTAACAGTGCAAAGCTGGAACAGTTCCGGACACACTGCCTAACCTACCTCACCAATTGTACCGCTCTCTGTACAAGTATTAGCAGGGAAAGACTAGCTTCGAATCGTATGACCTAAGGTTCGGACGTCTCATCACTAGAAGACCAAGTGTACTGAGTTGGGCCAAATAGCTTAGTCTGATCCGGACCGAAAGTATGTCGAGAGGTCCAATCGTGATGCTGAAATACCAATTATGCCCTCACGTAGCCCAGTAAGCTATTGGGTTAAATCTAACAAATGGGCTTTGAGCCCAATAAGGCATTGGTGGTACATTGTGAAGCCTACACTTGTCACAATCTTGTGAGTCCCTCCATTTGAAGACACATACCTATAAATATGGCACAGATTCCCATGCTACAGTAAGTCACTATTCCCCATAATCACACTTTTATAGAGTAGACACTCAATCTCTCTCAAGTAAAGTCTTTATCCGGTTTGACCCTAAGAAAACCGGATCCACCTTTCTAACCCGCCCCCCCAACTAGTCATTGTGCAGGTCTTTCGTGTGATCCGACCATCTGAGAGTTCACCAGACGGTCTTGTGCAAGCTATAGGGTCAGGAAGAAGACTTGGTAATCACTTAGTAGGTGTTGCGGATTCACTCCCCATCATTTTGGCGCCGACTGTGGGATACTTACAAAAAGTCCCAGCTCATCCGAACTATGGCAAGAACTCCAAGAACGGCCCGAACAACAGCTATAGGAATAGAAACTCCAGTTGAAAGGCCTCGAGGGTGATCTCCAACCAAAGGAAGGAATGCGCCTCGGGCAAGAGGGCATGGAGGAAGGCATGCATCCAGAAGCGAGGAACACTACTTGAGTGAAGGGCACACTGCCAGTGCATCATCCGGAGAAAGAAGAGAGGATCAGACACAAGCTACAAGGGTTGACCCTCAAGGATGGGGCAACCTGGCTGCTACGGCAGGAGTCCAAGGTCTCACAGTAGCTGGTCCGAGGGATGGGAACCAAGTTCCTCCGACAGGAACACATGGTCCGCCCCCAGGTCAGAACTTTACTCTCCCAAAATGGCCAAATCATCCGACCCAGAGATTTTGGAATGGATGGAAATCAATTTGGCCTACTACTCAATACTATTCAAGGATGTTTTGGATCCAACAATGTTCAACCTCCCCAAGCCATTCCACCAACTCTGGTTCTGAGGCAAGCTGAGCCTGCACAATCAAGAAATGAGCAACGTCCTATTCAGGAGAGAATTGAGAATCCAGAGCAACCTGAGGATCTCCGACACCTTCTCAACAGGAAAGCAGTTGCGTCCCAAGGACAGAGAGAAAGGAGTCCGGATAGGCCCGGAGCCAATGAAGCTGGACCTAGTCATCCGCCTCTCACACAACAATAAGTCTGAGACCATATGGCTGAAAGTGCTCCGACAATCAATCCGGGGAACCTCGCACCAGCCGTAGTGGTTCATCCAAGAACCGGGGAGCAACTTACTCCGGAAGAGATTTATGTCCAACAAAAGGCTTTGGAAACTCAAATAGCCACTCTAAGTAAGATAGTGAAGGCACATGAGAAGGTGAATGAACCGAATCCGAGTCCTCTCACAAAAGAGATAACGAGTGAAGTTAAGAAGCCAGACTCGAGCATTACTACGGGCAGACTTGTCCATTAGGTCATCTGACCCGATATGAAAGCCGGATGGATGCTAATGGTCACAATGACAAGATGAAGACTCTGACTTTAACGAACACTTTGTTCGGAGAGGCTATGGATTAGTGGGTAGCCTTACCAAGCGGAAGCATGAAATCTTGGTCCGACATCAAGGTAGCTTTCGCCAAAGAATTTGCAAAGTCTAAGAAAAAGAAGAGGTCCATAGAGCATCTTGCTGTCATAGTGCAAGAAGGAGAGGACCTAAGGAGATCCTTGGAACGCTTTAATAAGGAAGTATCGACTATAGAGTCGCATAGCATCAAAGAGCGGGTCCGACACCTGTATGTCAATACTCTGAATTTTTAGTTCAGAAAGAAGCTCTGCAAAAGAGAAATCCTAAATTAAAAGGCCTTGGAAGATCTCTGTGACAAGTTCTTATACGGAGAGGATTTCAGGAGGAACGTCCCAGTCCGGGCTAGTCTCAAGAAAGTAAAGGATCAAATGAAATCGGACACGTTCCAGAAGCAAAAGAAGTCCGACCAAAGAAGAGAGTACGACAACCGAAGGGAATATCGCAAAGATAGAACCCTACCCAAAAGGTATGGAGAGTATACCAACCTTAACAGGCCAAGATCCGACATCTTAGCCTGTATTGAGGAAAAGAAGTTAGATGTGCATTGACCAAAGCCGATCCACAACAACATGAGAAACAGGGACTCTAAGGACTATTGCAAGTTCTACAAAAGCAGAGGTCATCTGACCGAGGATTGCATACAACTCAAAACATAAGTGGAACATCTAGTGAGGAGCGGAAAGCTCAAGGAATATGTGCACAAGGATGAACCCTCCCTCCATGAGAGGACTGAGAGTGGAAGAGAAGATCAAAGGAACAGGAAGTTCACCCTCATCATTTGCTCCCACCTCTAAAAGGCGGCCCAAGTTGATCTCATGATCAATACCATGATTATGAGGAGGATCCACAGATGGATAATAGGCAATACAGCGGAGTCATCAATACAATTGCGGGAGGACCAAGAGGGGGAGATAGCAGGAATGCCAGGGAACGGACTGCACAACATTTGCGAAACAATGATCGATCATATGATCCTCATGTTCTCAGAGCTACGAATGCTATTACTTTTGATGAAAGTGAAATACCACCCCCATTTTCCGGAGGAGGAGATTTAGAAAATCCAGATGTTCCCCTAGTAATTTTTCTAGACATTGCAACTTTTAAAGTAGCGAAAGTTCTAGTTGATACTTGCAGTTCATCCAACGTAATATCTGCTCGGAGTCTCACTAGAATGAATATCGGAAACATTGAGTAGAAAAGAGTCGCAAGTTCCTTACTAGGGTTCGGAGGAAATGTTGTGCACCCCAGAGGGAGTCGCCTACTTCCTGTATCCATGGGAAAGCCTCCGAATCAGGTCACCAACTACATCTTATTCGTAGTGGTAGATGATCCTTTTAATTACAATGTGATCTTAGGGCGTCCGGGGGCTCAATGTCTTTAGATCTGTGTCATCTCCTTTGCATAACAGAGTGAAGTTTTCGATACCCAATGGGATCGAACAGGAGATTGGTAATGTTAGAGAAGCGTGGGAATGTTATATTCTATCCGTTCACGGAGCATCAGCTCCAGTTCTAAGAATCAACCACCAGCCGCATACAGAAGCACCGGATTGTCCGAAGCCCACAAAAGATGGTCCGACGATAGAGAACAAAAGGGAGAAGTTTCTCAAAGGCAGTAAGATTGAAGCTTATGAAGCGTTGAGAGACATCGTCCACATAGAAGGGTATGAGTGTAAGAAGACAAGGATTGGAACAAAGATGAACTCCGAAGTAGAAATAAAACTGATAGCTTGCCTCAAAGCCAATGTAGATGTTTTTGCATGGAGCACGGATGACTTAACATAGATTGACCCTAGGATCGCAGTTCACCGTCTGAACATGGATCCGACGGTTAAGTACATCAGGCAGAAACGGAAGGATTTCGGACCCGTAGAGGATGACATCATATCCGCTGAAGTCGACAGACTAATGAAAGCGGGCCACATCGAGGAAGTCCGATACTTCGACTGGGTCTGCAATGTAGTCCTCGTCGAAAAATCTCCCAGCAAATGGTGAATGTGCAATGATTTTACAAGGATCAACAAGTTTTGTCCGAAGGACTCTTATCCTCTGCCACGGATTGACCAACTCGTAGACTCTACACTCAGTTGCGCACTTCTAAGTTTTATGGATGCTTATCAAGGCTTCTATCAAATCCGACTGGCCCAAGAAGATATAAAGAAAATGGCTTTCTTTGCAGTAGGCAGAGTCTATTGTTTCAAAGTCATGCCTTTCGGTCTGAAGAATGTTGGTGCCACTTACCAACGACTTGTAAACAAGATGTTTAAAGAAGAAATAGGCAAGACCATGGAAGTATATATGGATGATATGTTGGTTAAGAGCAAGATCGAGGATCAACACACAGAGCATCTAAACAAGTGCTTCTCCATCCTTAGGAAGTATGGGATGAAATTAAACCCAGAAAAATGCACATTCGGAGTCAAAGGTGGTAAGTTCCTCGGATACATGGTTACGGAGAGAGGCATCAGCGCCAATCCGGAGAAAATCAAGGCAATCTTGGATTTTCCACAGCCAAAGACAATCAACGAAGTTCAGCAGCTTCTCGGAAGATTGATGTCCCTAAGCCATTTTATCTCCAGATCTGCAAAGAAGAACTTGCCTTTCTTTGAAGTCCTAAGGAAGGGTGACAAATTTGAGTGGACCAAGGGATGTGAGGAAGCTTTTGAAAATTTGAAGAGCTATCTACTGTCCCCTCCGCTATTGTCGAAAACAATCGAAGGGGAGTCTTTGTGCTTGTATTTGGTGGTCACGGATGAGGCTATGAGCTCAGTCTTAGTCCAGATCCAAGGCAATGATCATTTACCGATATACTACCCGAGTAAAACATTGGTAGGGGCGGAAACAAGATATCTAAGGATCGAGAAACTAGCGTATGCCTTAGTCCACACCGCAAGGCGATTGAAGCCATACTTTAACTCTCACAAGGTAGTGGTCCTTACCACGGAACCACTAAAGCATGTCTTGAGAAAGCCAGAACAGTCAGGGCGCTTATCCAAATGGGCAATTGAGTTGAGTGAGCACGACATAAGCTTTCAAGCTCCGTCAGCCAGGAAATCACAAGCCCTAGACAATTTCCTCGCCGATTACCCATCAAAAGAGCTTCGGGAAAGTGAAATGAATGATAAAGAGCCCGATTGTATGACAATGATGATCACTTAAGTGGAAGAGCCACAAATTACAACAAAGGGAACATCTGCGGACCAAGAAATGAAAACTGGTCTGAGTCTCCTTGACAACGTCCGGAGCCCGTTCTCATAAGAAGAAACATACTATGACTCAGTCCGAGCACAACACATGTTACTGATTGATGTGCCATCCGTACCAGTGGCGGAAAAAGAAGTAGAAATTCCTATGGAGGAAGAACCAAAAAAGGAGACACTCACCAATTTATCGCCGACCCTTGTTCCACATGGTGATGTATGGACAGTACAATTAGATGGATCTTCATCCGGAAGGTTAGGCGGAATAGGTATTTACCTAAAGAGTCCTCAAGGAGCCGAACTCGATTATCCTGTTACTTTGGATTTCAAGGTAACCAACAATGAAGCAGAATATGAAGCCCTCCTTATCGGATTGAAGATGGCAAAATCTCTGATTGTGAAAAAGATCGAAGCCTATACGGACTCTCAGTTAGTTGAAGCACAATTCTCAAACAGCCTTCTCCACCAAAGGACCATCCATGATCAAGTATTTGGCTTTGTTAAAAAAGGAGGTAGAAAGCTTTGAGGAATTCTCCTTGGAAAGATTTTCTCGAGAATGGAACGAGAAAGCGGATGCATTAGCTAAATATGCCTCTGCATCCGGATCCTTAGATACTAGGGGAATCATTCTTTTGAAAGTTCGGACCTCATCCGTCATGAGTCCGACCCAAAGCATAATAGTTCTCACAACTGAATCCAACTGGATGTCGGATATCTTCAGTTATCTCAAAGAAGGGGTCCTTCCATCGGATCCCAAAGAAGCAAGGAAGATACAATCGAGCCAACTGGTACTTTATCCTAGGGGACGACCTCTATAAGCGATCTTTCGATGGCACACACTTGAGATGCTTAAATCCACAAGAGGCCAGGACAGTCTTAAAGGAAATTCATTCAGGCAATTGTGGGAGTCATTCCGGAGGAAGGACAATGGCACAAAAAATTATCCGACAATGATACTATTGGCCAACAATGGATAAAGATGCGGCGGATTTTATCCAAGGAGATTGGAATTAATAATTTTTTCTCTCTCTAGATTTCTCTCTATGGAAATCTAGGGTTCCGCCGGCTTGCTCCTTCTGGCAGCCTTGCTGGTTAGCTTCTCCGATGGCCTCCCCATCCTCTTCTCATCCTCAATCCCATTCTTCTCCTCCTCCTCCTCCTCAACCGAATACCGCTATTCCTTGGTCTGTTACTCCCACATTTCCTATTGTTCAAGATCTGTCACATTCAAACCCTAACCCTAAACCTAACTCTTCTGATCCCTTTTCTGGTTTTCAATCCCCTCAGATCCAACCTGGATCTAACACCCCTTCTTTCTTAGATGTGGCTTCTCCGGCGGTCAGTGTGCCTTTTCTTACCAGATCTGCGAAGGACTTCTTTGCGCAAACTAAGAACAGATCGATTGTCTCGCAAAAAGAAGTGGTCATTGAAGATGATGGTCTACCTTTAGTGAACTTCTCCATTGAAGAAATCGGCAAGTTATCTTATCCTTTTTCGACTACTCTGGTGGGTAAGTTTACAAATGGGATTCCGACCCTTACGGATATCAATCTGGCTCTGGCCAAGCTCAATCTGAAAGGTAAAGTTACGTCAAGCTTTTTCAATACCAGAAATGTGATTATTAGATGTTTCTGTCAAGAAGATTATGATTTGCTGTGGTTGAAAAATTTCATAATTGTTGTTAACTGTCCTATGCGTATTCTAAAATGGACTCCGAACTTTTCTGATAAGGACTCTCCGATTTTGCCTATCTGGATCTCTCTGAAACATTTTCCTATAATGCTTATTCACCCTGAAGCCCTAGTCGAGTTAGTTAAGCCGTTTGGTACTCCCATTAGAGTGGACTCTGCAACTGCTGATTTTACTAGGCTAGAAAGGTGTAGGATTTTTGTGGATTTGGATGTTTCAAAACCTATTCCCCAAGCTTTATGCGTAGGTCTTGGAGGGGAAAAGGTTAAGATCTCTGTCTCTCATGATGCTTTGCCTAGTTATTGCTGTAACTGTTCTAAACTTGGCCACTCCTTGGATATGTGCTTCTTGAAATACCCTAATCTGAAACCTATCAAGGTGGAGGAGGTGGGAAGTCTTATGGTTTTACTGAGCCTAATGCAGGTACCTCTCAACAAAACAATAAGACGCCTCAGCATCCCCATGCTAAAGCTAAAAGTCTTCATGATTGGCCTCAATGGTCTGAGGATCACAATGCAAATATTTCGTGTTGACCTTCTTGGTCACCAAGTCCAAAAGCTAACAGTGCCCCTTCTGACAATGAGATGTTACAGGAAAACTTTGCCTCTGCTAATAAGTTTGCAGCTTTGGAAGGTTGGAAAGATAGTGAAGATGATATGTCTACTCCCCCCTGCTAGAGTGGACACATCCCAAGGATTTGTTGCAGAAACCCAACCATCACTTCAAGCCACTAATACACTCAGGGAAGCCTCATTTTTTCAAAATAATGACTTTAACATGGATCATAACTTGAATGATAATATACCTGATTTTGAACCTATTCTATTGCAGCATAGAAGAAGGAGATCTGCTGATGACCTGTCCCAGCTGGAGATCAGTGACTCTCAACCTGATAACACAGAAGATCCTTTGCTTTACTCTGAGCAAATCAGAATGGAGACTGTGGAGTCTACCATAGAAAACAGGTATCACTCTTCCCCAGTGGTTACTAGGTCAATGCTTTTAGGAAAGAATACCAATGTCTCACAGAAAGCTCCAAAAAAGAAAGGTAAATCAGCTAAGAAAAAGGATCACAAAGCCTCTAATAGTTCTCAATGATTTACAAAATCTGGAACATTAGAGATATAGGTGCCAGTCCCTCTCAACAACAAGTGTGGTACCATATTTTACAAGAAAAACTTGATCTTTTTGCTATTTTGGAACCTATGGTTACTCTGGATGAGTTTTACTTCTGTACAAAGTTTAAAATGGAAAAAGTCTTTCAAAATGTTTCAGATAAAATTTGGCTTTTCTCTTCTGCTGCTTATAATGTTGAAATCCTCATTGATCATGACCAATTTCTCCATTGTAGTGTCACCTCTGCTTCTCTTCCCTGTCCTATCCTGATGACTTTTGTATATGCTAAATGCAATAGGAGGGATAGACAGGTCCTTTGGGAAGCATTAGGTAACATTGTAGTAGGAGATATGCCCTGGTCAGTTGGAGGGGATTTCAACATTGTAGCAGCCTCTTCTGAAAAAGAAGGAGGTGCTCCTGTTGACCCTTTGGCTATGTCTGATTTCTGTGATTGGATTCTGGAAAGTAATCTGTGTGACATTGGTTTCCATGGGCTCACTTTTACCTGGCAGAGAGCTGGGGTTAAGGAAAGACTAGATAGAGTCCTTTTCAACCACCAGTGGATTTATATTTTTAAAAGTTGCTCTGTTACTCATGCTGTGAGAAGATGCTCTGACCATAAACCTTTGATGATTAAAGCTTTTACTCAGTTGGCTCCCACAAAATCCTCTTTCAGATTTCAAAATATGTGGACCCTGCACCTTGATTTCCCTAATTTGCTCAAACAAAATTGGTCTCTTCCTTGTAGAAATACTAGAATGAAAAAATTTTGGGAGAAGCATTTTAGGTTAAAACACTTGTTGTCCTCCTGGAATAAAAATTGTTTTGGGAACATTTTCAAAGATTTGACTAAAATTGAGTCTGAGTTAGCTTTGGCAGAAGATTTGTATCAAGTTGATCCCTCCCCTGTGAACTTTACTTCTTATCAAGATAAATCCTTTGAACTTCAATATGCTCTTGATAAAGAAGAGTCTTTCTGGAGACAAAAAGCTGCCTTAAATTGGAATGTTTTTGGGGATAGAAACACCAAACTGTTTCACAATGTTGCTCAGAGAAAGAGAGCTAAAGCTAAGATTTTTGATATTGAAGATAATGGTGTTTTGATTTCTGAAAAAATCTTCTTGCTAGTTCTGCCATCTCTTACTTTTCTCAGGTCCTTTCTGATAATATTCCTATAACTGAGGAGCCTATTTTGGAAAACTTTGAAAGAGTGATTGATGATGTTACCAATGGTTCCCTATGTGATGTCCCCTCTGAGGCTGAGATTAAATCTGTGGTTTTTACTTTAAATAAAGATGCCTCAGCAGGGACTGATGGCTTCACTGCTTTGTTTTATCAATTTGCTTGGGGCATAATCAAAGATGATTTTGTGGATGCTGTGATTGATTACTTTAAAGGTTCTCTCATTCCTAAAGGTTTCTCTCATACCTCTATAGCTCTGATTCCAAAAGTGGACTTGGTTGATTCCTGGCCTAAGTTTAGGCCTATCAGTCTCTGTAGTTGCTTTGACAAAGTTATTTCAAAACTCTTAAATGATAGGCTTACCCCTTTACTCCCTGGTCTGATTTCTAAAAACCAAAGTGGCTTCTTGCCTGGCATATGATAGAGTCAATTTGTTGATAACATCCTTCTCACTCAAGAATTAGCTTCCTCTATTGATCACAAAATAAGAGGTTCTAATATGATTTTAAAACTGGATTTACTTAAAGCATATGATAGAGTCAATTTGTTGTTTTTATCCAAGATTCTTTTGGCTCTAGGTTTTTCTAGCAGTTGGGTTGATTTGATTATGAGATCTCTTGCTGGCTGTCATTTTAGCATTTTAGTAAATGGGGAGTCTTCTGGTTTTATTCCTTCTGCTCATGGATTAAGACAAGGAGACCCTTTGTCTCCTTTATTCATTTCAGCAGGGGAGTATTTCTCCAGAGGTCTGAATCCTCTTTTTTCAAAAAGCCCTTCCCTGTTTTTTCACTCTAAAGGAAATCTGCAAATCTCTCATCTTGCTTATGCTGATGACTGCATCATTTTTTGTAAAGGTTTGAAAAATGGGTTGGAGAATCTGATGGCTTTCTTTAAGCATTATGAGTTGGTCTCTGGGCAAAAAGTGAACATAAGCAAAAGCAACATCTTTTTGGGAAAAATGGCTAATGTTCCAATGATCTCTGAAATTACTGGGTTTCAAGAAGCTCAATTTCCTTTCACCTATCTAGGTGCCCCTATCTACAAAGGTAGGAAAAAAGTTGAGCTCTATGGCCCTCTAATTGATAGAGTGAGGGCTAATTAAGCTGTCTGGTTGGAACCTATCTAGGTTGTCTCAGGGGGGGGAGGCTTACTCTCATCAGAAGTGTTTTGTTCTCTATGCCTATCTTCCTCTTGCAAGTTCTCAAACCCCCTGTGTCTGTTATCCAGACTATTGAGTCATTAATGGCTAGATTTCTTTGGGGTACCTCTGTCAATAATAAAAGAATTCATTGGACCAGGTGGGATAATGTTTGTGCTCCTTACTCTGAAGGTGGTCTAAACATTAGATCTTTATCAGACATGTGTGAGGCTTTTGCTATGAAGCTTTGGTTTAAATTTAGAAGCCAAGATTCTTTATGGGCCAAGTTTATGCTGAGCAAATATTGTAACAAAAAAGGTCCCTTGCTGGTGACTCTTCATGTATCTGATTCCAACCTCTGGAAAAGGATGATACATTCTAGAGATAATACTCAAAAAAATCTGTTTTGGAAAGCTGGGAATGGAAATATATCTCTGGCTAGATGAGTGGACCTACAATGGTATACTTATCAATGATGCCTCTGTATCTAGTGATGCTAATGACTTAGTTGAAGAATACAGGTTACAATCAGGTTGGAACCTAGAGAAACTGGACTCTTGTCTTCATGTTAACACTGCTAGGTCTATAGCAGCTGTCCCCTTTGAGAACCATGCTTCTCCTGTTTGGAAACTGTCCTCTAATGGCATTTTCACCATGAAATCAGCTTGGGATGATATCAGGAAAAAACAGCCTAGAAAGCATTTATTTGCTATCTCCTGGCATAAAAGAATAGCCCCCAACATCTCAGTTTTTTGGTGGAAAGCTCTAAGAGGATGGCTCCCTGTGGATGCAACCCTTAGAAGAAGAGGTATGATTATTGTTTCTAAATGTCAATGTTGCAATCAGCAAGAGACTTTAAACCATATTTTCCTTGATAATGCTGAAGCTGTTAAAGTTTGGCATTGGTTCTTTAAGGTTTTTCAAGTCCAGTTGTCTAACTCAAATTCCTTGGCTGAAAGAGACAGTTGTTGGCTTAACTCTACTGATAGAGTCTCTGATGGTCATATTAGAACCCTGATTCCTTTGTTTATTTGTTGGTTCTTGTGGTTGGCTAGAAATAAAGCAAAGCGTGAAGGGAAAGCTATTAAAGCTAACCTAGTGATTGCTAAGGTTGTTAATCTGATAAAGCTTTCTCATAAGGCTGATCCCTTTCCAAGGAAAAACTGGTCTGGTGATGTTTTAATTGCTCATGATTGGAATATTGTGTTTGCTCCTAAAGTGTCCAAAAAATCTTTAGTTGTCAAATGGAAACCCCCTGACCCTGGCAAGCTCAAGCTTAACACAGATGGAGCTTTCCAAGCTTCCACTTTTCAAGCTGCCTGTGGAGGGGTGGTTAGAGATGAGCATGGTAATATTCTTTGGGCCTTTGAAGAGTACTTAGGTACTGGTTCTGTCTTGGAAGCTGAACTGCAGGGTATTTGGAAAAGTCTTTGGTATTGCAACCAAAATGACTGGGATGACTTAATTGTGGAGTCTGATTCTTTAGTTGCAATTACCTTGATTCTTCAACCCAAAAAAAGTTGGAACTGGAAGCTTGTTGGTATCCCTTCTAGGATTAATTAGTTGAGACACTCTATGAATGTGGACTTTGTCCATCATTATAGAGAAGCCAATAGAGTGGCAGACTGGCTGGCTGCTAATGCTTTGCATAATATGGTAAACAGAGCCTTCTGTGGGCCTGGTCTACCTGTATCTGCTAGAAAGTTGGCTTATCAGGATAAAATTCAAACCCCCAATGTTAGATATGGTTGACATCCAAGATTTTAACTGGTGGTGCACTAATGAGTTTTTTCAAGTGATTTGCAGGATGTCGAATCTCACAGTACACTGGGAGGCTTACATCCAATCATACATGAAAGGTAGTTCAGGTAGTTATTTGCTTACCTTACACTTCTCTTGGCCTCAGACTAATCCATCTGATCTTCCTGTATCTTTCAAACACCTCTTGTGCTTAGGGGCAAACAAATTACCTCCCTTTCATCTGAACCTCTTAAAGTTATTGAGCCTACTGTCCAGGGCTTGTTTGGAATTTCTTTCTTCTCTCCCTGCTGCTGAGTCATTTTCTGATCCTCTATGTTTTGAGTCTTGGAATATGTACTGCCCCTTATATTCCACTGTTGTATCTCTCTGGACTTATAGGATAAAAAATGATGATTCTTATATGTTTTTATCCATCTGGTATCACATAAATCTGATCTTGGATTATTTTGATGAGCTTACTTATGATTTCAACATGATGAGTTTCACTGGCCTGATGGAAGGAAGCTTAGCTAAAGGACTCTCATCAGTTCTACTGACTTCCTTGGGTTCTTCTTGTTACCTTTGCCTTAACCTGCACTTGAACTATACCATGACAAAGCTGGATCTACTCATGGTGACAAGCTACCTGGTTCAGCACCTGGAATTAATGCCCAGTGACTTAGAAGGCCAGAAGCATGTTTCTGGTGTGTTCTGTTTAAGTTGTAATATTCCTAGCATTTCTTATATTGATCTAAATTTTCCAGTTGCTATGGGTGAAAGTAGATCTAGACTGTTATCTTGGCTAGGATTTTGTCAATTGTTGGCTTACAAGTCTCTCTCTTTTGTACTTTGTAAAACTCTGATCTTTGCCATGGGGGGATTTTTACCCCCTTGAGCTTGCTATTTATACATTCTGAGCCCCTCCCCTAATAGTGAAAGTTATCGTTGCCATAAGGGATCATCATTTTCCAGCTAGTGGAAAATATTCCCCCCTTATGGTCTTGGTCCTGGGGCCTCGGCCCAATACCCCTCACTCTCGGCATGGCTCTTACAGTCATGACATACTAGACGAACTGGTGGCCAAGATTACAACGATAACTCAATCTATTAGGAGAATCTCCCCTTTCTAGCAACAAAAAAAAAAAAAAAATGCGGCGGATTTCTCCAGGGGGAATATTACGCCAACATCCCACATCGTCCGACCAACCCGATGATCCCTACAGTTATAGTTTGCCCGTTTGATCAGTGGGGAATTGACATTGTTAGTCCTTTCCCTAGAGGAACGCACCAAAAGAAGTTCCTCATAGTTGCGGTGGAATATTTCACCAAGTGGGTGGAAGCTGAAGCTGTGGCCACAATTACTGAAAGTAGGGTCCGAACCTTCATCTGGAGAAACATCATTTGCAGGTTCGGATTACCCAGAATCTTGGTATCCGATAACGGGGCTCAGTTCTCCGGACACAAATTGAAAGAATTGTGCAACTCCATGAAAATCGAGCAACGTTTTACTTCTGTCAGATACCCACTAGCCAATGGCCAGGTAGAATTCACCAACAAAACAATTGTCAATATTTTGGAAAAAAGGCTCCGAACTTCTCAAAGAAACTGGGCGGACAATCTCGATGGAGTTCTCTGGGCACACCGAACAACTGCTCGAGTTGCCACTAGAGAAACTCCGTTCGCACTAGTCTACGGAACAGAAGCAGTTATTCCGTCCGAAGTGGAAGATGAAACCCTTTGGGTCCAGGGTTACCAACCTGCTGACAACCACGTGGCCCGAATCTATGATTTGGACATGCTGGAAGATAAGAGAAGTGTAGCCCTTGCTAGTATCCATCGATACCAAGCAACTGTGGCGCGAGCTTACAACAAGAACATCAGCAACAAAGATCTCCAAGTTGGAGACCTGGTCCTTAGGAGAGATGATATACTAGGACATGTTGGAAAGCTAAAACCCAAGTGGGAAGTTACGTACAAGATTGTTGGTGCGAGAATTAATGGAAGTTATGAGCTTGAAGATGATCAAGGCAGGGCATTGAAGAGGACTTGGAATGCCAAGAACCTCCAAAAGTTTTACGCTTAGGATTTAATATATAAGTAACTCCGACATTTGTCTTTTTCTTAATCCGGCCTTGAAGCCCACAGTTGTAATTGAATTTACGTCAAATCAATGCAACTTCTATCTTTTTTATTAAAACAATCGTTTCGAATACAATACGAGTATTTCTTACATCCGACACAATTCTTGCCTAAAATACATGTATCCTAGCTACGATACAATGCTACAACTAAATACAACAAACACTTCGATCCAATTTTTCCTCCAGTCAGCTTCTTGGCTTTAAAATTATGCCCAGGTCCGGAGAAGCAATGTCGCTCCAACCTGCGAACGAATGAAATCATCAATGACTAGGCAATGATCAAAAGGGTGGTGGTTCATCCGATGGTTTAACATAACTTCTGTGAAGATAAACAATAAAGCTTCTCGGACTGTCAATCCCCATCACCTATCACCATTCACAAGTCTTTGCATGACTCAAGTCAATGGCAACACGTGATAGGGACGGAAGAGCCAAGAATAAGAGCAAGTCATCCGAAACACCGCTGAAAGTTAACAAGAAAGCCTCGGAATCATGATCCCAACCATCTGAGCCCATTCGTAAAGGAAGTAACTTAGTAAATGGGCACACATGGCCGGGACAGAGAATCCGGACCGGCGGCCAAGCATACGTCTGTAAAGCGGATCGATTGCATCTAATCTGTCTACCCAAAAGGCGATCCGAGAGATCAGCAACATCACTCAAAGCTTTTACGCTTAAAATGTTCCCCAGCACTCGGATCACCTCTGAGTAGACGTAGTAAATCTCCGAGTACGACATCTCGGGTGAGTAACTATTCCTGGAAAATTTGCTTGAAAGCATGCATGACGGAAACCAAATGCAAGATAAGGATTAGCACGGGGTAAGTCCAATCACATTGCATTTGGGCAACCGTCACCCTTGCTCCGCAGCAACTTGAAGAATGTACGACGCCTTTTTAATCAGATACACTCCTATGTTGTTTTCCGGGAAAGTTTGCTTAAAAGCATGCGTGTCGGAAACCAAATGTGCGATAAGGATTAGCACGAGGCTAAGTCCAATCACATCACATTTAGGCAACCGAAACCCTTTCTCCGAAGCAAGTTGAAGAGGGCATGACACCTTTTAAATTCAAACGGACATTCTCCTATAGTGTCTATCCAAAAGGTGATCCGACATCTCAACTAAGCCCCTAGGATCAAAGATCACCTGTGGACACACCCCTATAATGTCTATCCAAAAGGTGATCCGGAATCCCAGCAACATGCTCAAAAAGACCATAGGGTCGAAGCTCCTAAGATCCTGGATCACCTTCGCACAGACACTATAAGTCGCCGAATGAAGGACTTCGGACTATAACGCAAAGAGAATTTGGCTTTTAGCTGAAATAGGAAGAGGGATAGTTACGTTGGTGGTTGTACGATTGTGCCTATTTATAGATAATCAAGACCAATTACAAATTGACACGTGGTGAATATCAATGGTTGCAGTGGGCCTGGGCCGTTATTGGGCCCAGAAACCCATATCACCAAACGATAAAGGCCCACCAATGCCAACTCCCTGAAAAATCGTCCGCTTCGGACGTGATTACAAGAAAAAACCCTTTCTCCCAGCGAGTCAAAGGTACGAGGTAAAAACCATTTTGGAAACCTACTTCGGATCTAAGGATCTACCTGAACCAAGCAAACACTTTCAGGGAAAGACAGATTACTTCTTGTTGAGTCGGATAGTTTGAGCAGTCCGACACTATCAACTCTCGCAAACAAGACCTAGAGTATCCGATCTAACTATCCGGACGAAACGCTTGAGCTTTCTGTCTAAACGACACAACTGTATAGTAGTCCAACACTATTAACTATCGTAAATGATCCGATCCTACGTCAGATATAAACTATCGACGGATTGCCTCTATAGCAACACTTGTTTGTTTTTTCAGAAAAGAAAGACAGCGGGTTAAGCATCAGACAAAATAAGGCAACCAGGACGGAATTATCAAATTACAAAGATAGCAGAAATTGTTCAAGCATTTGCACAATAACAAAGGAAAAAGGAAACATTGTCTTAAATAGTACAACAATCAACAGAGAATACCCCGGGCTTTAAAACAACAATCTTTGAGCCTCAGCTTGTTCACTGCGGCTCCGACTCCCAAACGTCTCTGCAACTCCACCCAAGGCGGATCCGCGTGCCTCGGCTGCTTCTAGAGCGTCAGTCCTCAACCTTGCCTCTTGGACATGTTGATGAAGGTTAAAGTTTGCAGGACGTCCGACCACGCATCCCGGCAAGCTGAACCAGCAACGGTGCAGTTTCGGGAACTCATCAAATGGCGTCAGATAAACTTCCGCCAATACATCCGGAATAAAGGCAGGAAGATATGGACCGCCATTATTGATGGCTACCTTCTCCCCTTTGGAGACAATGGAGGCAAATTCACAGCCCGCAAGCTCCGAATCCGTCACCCCAGTATTTGGTAGGATAGTCCCATCTGCGTTGCGCCTAGAAGACAGATCAGCTGCTTTCGGATCAGAGTCCGCATGCAAGAGATTCTTCACCATCAACTGCCCAATAGCAGAGGCAAACCCATCGGATCAAATGGCGTCGAAGAATAACTCCTGAGCAAACTTGTAAGAAGTAGAGTCGGCGAAAGCCTCAGCGGCCTCGAGTCGGGTCTTCTGGAGTTTGGACAACAATTTGTTTTTGAAATTTACGAACATTTCAGAAACATGGTTCACAAAGTCATTCTGATCCACATACTTCGACTTTGACTCAGCAAGCTCCTTAACCTGTTTGGCCTTTTCTTCCTCCGAAGCCTTCAGCTTCACCTCTAGCTGCTTAACCTTCTCAGTGGCGTTCTCCTTCATGGCCTGGAGCACGTATCTGAGCTGACATAATAGGAAAAGGGCTTATGTTAGATGAGGAAATCAAAGTTACGGACCACGAATGATTAACACAAGGGTGACAACAAATTTAACTCACCTTTTCATGAGGCTCAGATAGCTCACCTACCCACTCAATCTCAGGAAGGTCCACATACCTTTTGACCTCAACAACCACAACAGACTGGCCCGAAATTGGATTATCGTACCTGGACCTCTTCGCCTCGCGACCAGGATCTGAGATGGCTGCCCTTTTACCCAAGGCTATTTCCCTTCGGACATCACTATCCGTAACGTTTCTCTCGAGGATAGGAGTACTCCTCGTTCCAGCCAGTGTAACACCCTTAGTCATACCCTTGTCGGACAAGCTAAGCTTCGGAAGTGGCTCACCAGCCGCAGTCCTCCGTTCCTCGTCGGCCTTGAACAAAGCAACATTTTTCGGATCATCCATAGGGAGACCCGAAGGTGTGTTAATTATCTTTTCACGAAGCCCAGCTATCCAGCTGCGCTTCTTGCTCCTCCCGTTGCTACTGCCTCTTCATGCGGAGAGTCGATATTATGTTTTTTTATAAATCGAGCTTGTATTAAAAAAGAAAAGAAAAGAAGAACAACGAAAAAAGTCAGGTAGACTCTCAAGCTAATCCCAGATGCGGGCAGTCAAGAGAGAAACCAAAGTGAAAACAATGTAAACAAAACTTCACAATAACCCGTTTGCGAGAAATGCCCACGGTTGCAACCGCAGGCCTCGTTAAAACCCTACCACAGAAAAACCCAGTGGGAAAAAACATATGGCAGGGAAAAAGAGTGCCCAAGCGTTAATGTTGCGTAAACCTGTAAAAAGGCCGACAAGACATATATCTACAAATATGAGAACGAATGCAATCCGGTGATGAGGACCAAAACCCATCGATATTTAGATCAGATAGAGGATCTGCAACAGCATTCCCCTCACGGACACGCGGTCGACATTATGTACTTGAACCAATAAGTTTCAAATAGATAAGAAAGGTCATCAGTATACAATAAAGTACCAGAGTTTCAGGAGAGGAGGTCATTCCGATTATGCGCATTTTGACACGGACACGCAGTTGCCATTCGGGTAAATTTGACCCCGGAATAACCAATTCCGAAGGAGAGGACATCGGGGACTCAAACATATTTCTGACGTACGGGTTCGATAAATCCACAAAATCATCAACATTGTACACTATGACTGAATTCATGTTAAACAGACCCAACGACGACGAGCTATGTACGGAACTCGTCGAGTCTGCCACAACACTCGACCCGAACTCATAATCTCTACCAACATGAAGATTCTGACTATCGCTCTCTGTTGGTCCAGATAACGACAGAGTAAAAGACTAGAGGAGGGGGGGGGGGGGGTGAATAGTCTTTTTCAAACTTTTGTCGATAAACACAATTTCTCAGATATCTGTGAAGATATCTGATACTTATTTTCAGAGAGCGGAAGACTTTTTGTGATAACTGCACGTGCTCAGCAAGATATGTGTAAAAACTTAGCAAAGTAAATAAAGCATGTAATAAATTGCAGAAAGTAAATAACACAAGTCTTTATAGTGGTATCTGAAGGTGGCATAATCCTTCAACTAATCCACTTCGGCCTTTCTGAGACCTAGAATCCACTAAGACAGATAATTGAGTTAACCTTACAAATATCATCTCTCGATTCCTAAATACACTAGGTTCCCAACCAAGTGTTCCCCCTGAGTTATTCCCCGGCTTTCTCAGCCAAGTACTTCCTGTACTCAGAAACCTTTTGAGCTATTCCTTAGTTTCCCAAACTAAGTACTTCCTATGCTTAGTAACCTTGGAGTTATTCCTTAGTTTCCCAAACTAAGTACATCCTGTACTCCACGCCGATTCAGGTGTTGGTTAAGGTAGTTTGTCAGGTGAGCTTCTTTAATAACTTATTCAGTTATACAGATAGCTCTATGAATCAAGTATACTTAATACACTTTTCAATGTATGGTATCTTGTTCTTTTACTGACCCAAGTCTATGATAAGTGTTCAAGAGAATGAATCTCAGATATGCAATCTTAATTCAACTCCTTCACAGATAACAATGCTTGTTAAGGATCAGGACACTTAGAACTTTTGTGCTACTTAGGATCAAGAGCTTTGGTCGCAACAGAAAGCTTGAAGGTAAGTAGTATGCTTGAGAGTTTGAAAGATAGTGTTTAGTGTTCTTGGTGTAAGTTCTGTGTGTTTTTCAAGCATTCTAAGTGTTGATATTTATAGTTGAAAATCATGCCGTTTGAATAGTATCCGTTAGGCTCAATAAAATTCAAACTATTGATATCTGAGTATAGTACTATTGTACGTTTTTCTTCTTCTCAGAGACTGCCGTTTTTGTTCAGACATTTCTGTCCGCGCATTTAATGCCGTACTTATACTTTGTCTCAGAGTTAACGGAACTATGCATGCTTTCTTAAGCATTGCACGTCCCTTTCCAGAGATCTTCACATCTCCAGATACTTGTTACAACATTGTTTCCCAGAAACATAGTTTTTATCCAAGGTATCTGAGTGTAGATATCTGTGGGCACATTTCCCCATTCAGAAACCTTGTATTCTCAGATATCTTTTGCAACACTTGTTTATTGAAAAACACATGTTTCTTCAAGATATCTGGACATAGGTATCTGATGACCTTAGTCTCCAAAGAATCTTGCGATCTTCATATCTTCAAAAATGTTGAGCTCTTCTGCCGGATGCCTTCTTCTTGGTCTTCTTCAGAAAAATAAAAAATTACATTCAGAGACCTAACATCCTATACAAGATTTTCTAGACTTCATACTTTGTGATTTTCCTCTTTTACAGTGTTCAAGTGAACCAAGAGTACTAACCACCTTTCTGAGCTAAGTTGCTGATCAAAATCTAAACAGATATTCCTAACAAATTTCCCCCTTTTTGATCAGTCAACAATGACTATCTGACCTATTACAAATCTGGATGAGGATACAATCCACCACTTAATCAATTCACAAGATCTTTCAATTCTTTCAATTAAGTGCAGAAAGTAAACATCAACCAAATCACAAGGTGTGATCTTTTCTGACAAGTTATCTTTTTATAAATTGATATCTGAGAGTAGGTTCATCAGATATGTTACAGAGAAGGTTCACATATAACTTTAATAAAACACAATTTAGCACAGTCAGCAAGATACAAAATACATAGTAAACTAGGACAACAGGAGTAACCAAGCTCCATGTAAACGTCCTAATAAACTAGTCTTCAAGTCTTCAAATCTTCAAGTCTTCAAAAGCAGTTCCATGGATCAATCTGCAAATTTTCTATCACCAAACCTTTTGATATCATCAGAGTAGTCATAGAGAAGAGTTTTGACAATCATCTCTGTGTCTTTGGCAAAACCACAGACTTCCTTGTAGGTTTTGGTAAGATTCTTCTTGGAAAAGTGTTTGACCCACATATGCTTTCCCCACTTCAAGGCATGCTCGATTCTGATATCTGATAGCTTGAAGTATTCATATATGATTTTCAGATATCTGATGTCACCCTTGTATTGATCTTCAGTCATGTAGAAAGACTCATAGGGTTCCACATTAAGTCTTGCTCTTGTGCCTGTTCCAGTGATGTTGGGAATTCTGTGCACATCATCTGGCTTTCCATAAGGACATTCATCAGAGAGGTCCTTCTTCATGGCTTCTATTCTCTTGATAACTTCAAAATCCAACCAGGCTTTGATGTGGTTGGTGTTAATCAAGATTGGCTTGTCTTTTCTCCATGCCATGAGTTGTTTATGGATTGGTTCTGGAAATTTTGAATTTGTCAGTAAGTGCTTAAGTTCCAGAATCCAGTAGCCATTCTTGTAAAAACCCGAAATTTATTTTTGGACCGTCCATTTGAATTTAATTTGGAAGTGAGAATTTATTTCGCTTGAGTTGTTCTACGGTGATATAATTGTACTTAGACAGGAGTACAGTCCAAGTTGGCCCAAGATAAGCCCAATTATTGAAAAGCCCAAGTTCAGTTGCTTAAAAATATCATTGGGGTTAATCTTTCTTCTTCCCCTTTTCCTTTTTGTCGTTTACTCTTCTCCATCTTCACCATGCTGCTTTCTTCTCTCTCCGAACCACCAGACCTCTGCCCATCACCGACTTGCGCCATCCCTCGTGTATGTTCTTCTCCTTGTTCTCCCGATCTACTTGAGCCGGAATCGATTTAGAAATAGGAGAGTCGAACAGGCAAAAATCCTTGGATCGATTTGTGTTACTTTGGATTGTTTATGGACCAATTTGGACGGAGGTAGTTGATGAGAATCGTAGGATGTTACCTTTGCTCGGAGTCGGAGGAGTTTTGTTGGAGTTTGTGAAGTTTGGATTGTTGCAGGGACTAAGTTGAGGTTTTTGATAAATTAAAGCCCTTCCTTTTGAGAATTAGATGGTACCAAGGACCTCCTGTGTAATAGACCAACTTTCGGTATATATCAGTTTTGCCCCAAACACATAAAATACCTGTTTTGCCCCTAAGCTCGCGCCTAATTTACCCAAACCGCCATCATAGACTTATGGCTTATTGTCTGCTATTTTTGTTAACAACTCGTTGCCCAGCCCAGTTGGTTTGTTGGTTTTCCGCAAACCCGGAGGTCTCAACTTCGAATCCTGCTGTGCCCAATATTATTTTTAAGCCTCGTTTGTGCCCAGAAAATTACCGTATTACCCCTGAACGTTATAGAATCATAATTACGCACTTCTACATTTTTACCCTATTTTTTCTAGCTCCAGAAAATTACCGTTTTGCCCTTGTTACTCTATTTCCTCAATATCGACCTATAAAACCGTAGTAAAGACGAGATGGAGTTTGTAAGTGGTGCTTTGGAGAATTTAAGGTTCAAGGTGACTTTGGAGGATTCGACATGCAAGATAATTGATGGTTTTTCGGATTATTTAAACTGGACATGGATTTGTTTCTCCTTTGAGGTAAGGGGGTTTCTTTGACACTTTTGCTCTTATTTTTATATTATCGTATATATATAGTTTTAATGTTTGATAAACAACTTATGGTTATTATATCAAGATATGGGACTTGGTATAATAATCTATTTGAAAGGAACAAGTACGTGAATACCCAAAACGTGTTTTATGATGTGTGCGATGTGTGAAACAATTTTGTTCAAGGGCATGGATAAATGTTATGTTTGAGCTCTCAGTTGTGACTATGAAATGTTGTGTGCAAAATGTTACGTTTGCTATGCCATGCAACTTTTGTATATGTGTGATCGTATTGCGTGTATATATATGTATATTTTAAACTCTGCTTGATTCGGTAAAAGTGTCATTGAGGCTCACCCTTACACCCCCCTTCAGATATTTAGTAAGTGAAGTGACACTGGATGGTACAGTAGAGTGGAACCCGGTAGACGGATGGTGGATCTTGTGAAGAATTTTAGTAGTTGTAGCGTACTCTGAGTTTTGTATTGAATATGATGATTTGTACCGTTGAGGTGGTTGTTATGTACTGAGGACTTGTAATTATTATTGTAATTTCTGTTTATGGGATTTTAGATGTTCTGTTGTACCACTCTGAGATAATTGGTGTATTCGAGGATTAAAGTTAGGCTTCGTCTTGGCGTGAGCCCATCTCACGATAGACGGCCGGTCGCGCCAAATTATTTTGGTTTTGGGGCGTGACAATTCTTCTGATTAATGCAACTGTAGACAGAGGAGTTGTTGTCAGTCTTCACATACTCAATTCTGGCTTCTTATGTCCTGAGTGGAAATTGACTTTTTCTTCTTTCAGCTCTCAGCCTGTTCCTCCTTTGTCTTAAATTCTCTCTTGGGGGATTGCTTGATGAACCTCCCTGGATTGACTTGGTATTTCTAGAGGGTGTTTTAGCTGCCAAAGGCTTTGCAACTATGGGCTCAGATAGGCTATCAACCTTTCTTCTTTTTCTGTGAAGATGAGCTTCATCTTCATCCTCATCTTCATCATCATCATCAAGATCAATTCTTGTGAAAATTTTGCAGCCTTCTTCATTTCCCTGGGATTTGATTTCTTCTTCTTCTTCTTCTTCTTCTTCTTCTTCTTCTTCTTCTTCTTCTTCTTCTTCTTCTTCTTCTTCTTCTTCTTCTTCTTCTTCTTCTTCAGAAGACTCTTCAATCCCTATAACTTGTCTTCTCCTTGGAGCCTTGGTACTCCTTGGAGGTCTTTATGCCATGGCCCTTGTTACCATTGTTGTACCTTCAGTTTGTTGCTGGGAAGTAACTACTATTTGCAAAGAAGCTTGACTTGATGAGGGCTCAATTATTCTGAGTGGTGGCTGGGAAGTTCTCTTGTTTCCTCTTCCTTACTGAGCAGCACCAACTCTAGATTTCTCCTTACCTTCCCCCTGACCTTGAGGTCCAAATCCTCCCCCATTAGTCATTGTTGACTGACTAAGTACCACAAAAGATTCTGAGAGAGACTCAAAATTCCCTTGCAAGTAATTGTAGGTAGTAACCAACTTCTGAAGTTCAGCCTTGAGCTCCTAATTTTGTTTGATAAGTCCATTTTCCTTATCAGTGAGCTCTGCCAATGGACCTTGTATGGCTTCTGCTTTTCCAGCAGCATAGCACGCTTCTTCAAAGGCATTTACAGCCAAATTTTGGTCATCATCCCTAACCATGCCTAGGTCTTTCTGAGCAATGACCAGACTGGTTGTTCTCTGAGTGATGAGCTCAGTGAATGTCTTCATTTCTTCAGGGACTGATGTAATGGCGACTTTGTCTTGAGAAGATAACTCCTTTTTTAATTTGGCCAGTACTTGAAATCTGCTCAAGTGTTCGGAGTTGACATTTGGCAGCTTGTTGAAAATTTCAGGAGCAATCAACTTCCTTTTCAAATAAGAAACCACCAAGTGCTCATTTCGGTGATCTGCCAATTTCTTCTCTTCTTCATCATCTCAGTCATCAGCCCTCATCCTCTTGGACACTTTCATCAATGTTTTCTAGTTCAGCAACCATTTCAGAGATGGGTTTCTTTACTTTCAGAGAGGAGGATGGTACATCTTTTGTTGATGCAGCCTTAGCATTATGCTTGTCTTCAGATACTTGCTCAGTATCTAGCTCCTTAGCAGTGGAATTTACAGCTTCCTGGAGCTCTTTAATCTCAGAGTAAGCTTGCATTTCCTTGATGATTTGATCTTCAAGTTTATTTAGCTTGACTCTGGATTCAGCTATCTTTTCATCCAGTTGAAGATTTAGCTGTTGCTCTTCTTCCAACAATTGTTTGAGTTGAGCAACTTTGGCTTGTGCATCCAATATTTTCTGAGTTGTTTCTTCAGATTGCTCAACTACTTGTTCAGGAGTGTCCTTTTGTTGGGAAGATGGATGGGTAGATTTCTGAGGAGATGGAGGAGGGGATTGTTGTGATGTCCTTTCAGTGTGATTTTCAGCAACTGAGGCATTAGTTCCTTGTGCAATCCCTCCTATCCCTGGTACAGGGGCATCATCATCATCCTTCTTATCATTATCATCCTTGTGATGGTCAGAAGGAGATTCTTCATAATCATTCTCATCAGTCTCCTTCTCTTCTTCATCTTCAGAGACCAGATTGATCACTTCTGGAATAGTGACCATTTGCCCATTAACTTCCTCTTGTTCAGAGGGTATGTCTTTGTAGGTGCAGGGCAAGATAGGCTTGAATGCCATCTGCATTTTGGTCTGACCATCTGCTTGGTTAAAAGCTTGAATCAGCTTTCTGGCCACTTCCTTGACAAAGTCCTTATGCATTGATGAGCTCAAATTATACTCTAAAAAGCAATTAGAGAATAAGCTGTAGTTGTAGACTAAAGCCTAACTCAGGATCGATCTCTAGGGAATTAATCAGGCTATGTAGCAATGAGAGTAAACAGATACTTGCGAGTAATAATCTGATTGATGGGTTGTTTATATTTCTATCTAGTTTAATTAAAGCTAAGATAACGATTAACAATGAGAGAAAGATGAATACAGTAGAAAGATCCAATTATGCTAATTCAAACTAGGGATAGCACTCATATTTATCACACAGTTGTTGTACAGAAAATCAATCAATTTGATTCAACCAATTGTTCTTAGAAGATATTATACTGGAGAAATCGTGAGTCATCAATTCACGATCCTTAAACATGAACAATTTAGAGAATTTAATACGGACTTATCGAATTGAAGGTTTTTACGAAGATTTTATACGAGACTAACCTATATGAGTGCTTTGATAAACCCTAGAACGAATATGCATAATCTTCACATACTACTGTATTCAAAGGTGTTTAGCTACTCATACTTGATGATTGCATACAAGGATTCATGGTAATAATTATATGAGACATAGATGAAAAGAATTGTAAAGAACAAAGCAATTGAGAAATCAATACCAATAATCCTGATGAATCAAATCAATGAATAATCAAGCTCCAAAGATGTCTCAATGTTAATGTATGGATCCTGGAGCTTTTCTCAAAACTAGGTTAAAAGAAGTATGAATCAGAAGGAATCAAAATTATAATCTAATAAGGAAATTTAAATTAATTCTGCGTCGCTCGCCGCGGCGAGCCTTCTTAATCGTAATGTATATCCAATTCGCATAATCTCGCCGCGGCAGACAATTTCCTTCGCCGCGGCGAGCTTCAATCTTCAAACAGGTACATCATTCGTAAAATCTCGCCGCGGCGGACTGATTTCCTCGCCGCGGTGAGCCATGCTAACCAGCTTGTCTTCAAACAACTCAAAAGACACAGATTTCTACAAAACACAAACAAAACACCAAAGTGTAAAAACGAACTAAAAAGACTACAAAACTAAAGACAAAGACTCACAATTATCGCTAAAAAAGACCAAATGAGACGTTAGAATATTGTCTCATCAAAATCCCCAAACCGAACCTTTGCTCGTCCCCCGAGCAAACACACAACCTAAACACACTAGACTCTAAACCATGTAGACAAACAAAGAGTCAAATTCCCAAGCGAATGAATCTACCATTGAAAACATTAAATTCACAAGATGCAAAAATTTTGTTCTCAACCTAACCTTGGCAGAAATAGTAATCAGGTAATCAGACACGATCGTTTCTCAAGTAAATAACAATTAAGCCCAACCAATTAGTCCCTCACAGGTGTATAAAGTGTATCACTCACTCTCATGGAAGTATCCATATAGGGTACAGCTCAAAAACATAAACTGGGAAGATGACTTTCGTCACAAGACGCCTCAAATAACTTATGCTATTGTACTCGTCTCATTGAGTCAAAAGGGACTTTGGCACATGATGTATTCCTCCAAAAATTTCGAAACAACAGGAACTGCTCCTTTCATCCATCGTAAAACAACATCAAATCTCATAATTCTTCACTGAATTCAGTGTGTGGCCACCTGGGCTCTTTTAATCTCAATTTTTTGCAGGTGTCTGTTTTATCGAAAGTCCGCACTTTTGTGCGTGTCAGTTTGGTATACGTGCCATCAATCCTCACGGACATATGGCTTTTGAAGGCCACGCCGGTATATAGGTAGTATTTGAAACACGCCTAACACGACTAACGGTGATCAATAAAGACCATAGATCCACCCCGAGATTCAAATATCATAAGTTAAGGGAACAGTAGACAGCTTCCCGCAGCACAATTATAACAGCTCATAACATCATAGTGAACAATCTTCTCCCCAAATCAGTTCGACAAAACGGGGAAATATAAAATCCGCAAAGTAGAGCATGTCGTTCGTCATCCCCAACGAAACTAAGTATACATAAGTATGAAAAGGCGCAAGTAATACGTAAAAACTTGCACATCCCAGGAGATCATACAATAACAGGTGCCGGTACAATATTTTTTTCTTCGGTTAGGCTCATCACAGGTTTTGGACTACAGGGCTAACCAGACTTGCTATTTACAAGAGAAACGACCTTGCAGGATTAAAAGCCTACTACACTACTTCTAGTTAGACATTAAACAAAACGTAAGCAGCAAGAGAATTTACCATTCGCAACAGACGTTCGACTTGGTAATTGACTCAGACTCACCACAAGAGAAAATAAAAAGTACTAACATCTATACTGTTCTCAACTGGAAGGGAAATATATAACTAACACATAAAGGTGGCTAACCTACCACCACAGTCACATAACAAGAAACAAGTGGCTAACATACCACTTGAACAGAATACATAAAAATAAAAAATAATCTAAGTCAACCTTCCTTGTTTGAGTCTACCCTTTCTTGTGATCCGACGGTGCCGAGTGGAAGGGCCGTCGCTAAACAGAGTAAAATAGAGTACAAAACGAGACAACTTTAGCTAAAGATACAGTCGACCACCTCCCAAACCTAAACAAGTGCTAGTACCTAGCAATGAATAGTGTAAGAACAATTGTATAGAATGTTGGTTCACAAACTCAGTACCATGGTCTGTTCTGATTACAGATACCTTGTCATTTTTCATGACTTCAAGCTTATTCAGCAAGTTGGGTATCTCAACCCTTGCATCAGATTTTTGTTTGAGAAATACAACCCAAGTGAATCTTGAGTAATCATCACCAACAACTAGACCGTACTTCTTTCCTGCATAGCTAGTTACAGAGGATTCAAAAAGATCCATATGTAACATTTGCAGTGGCCTTTCACTGGAGTGTCTAGTTTTAGACTTGAAAGATGTTTTGGATTGTTTTCCAATTTAGCAAGTTGAGCATATACCATCTTTTCTATATACCATTTTGGGTAAACCAACCACCAATTCTTTCTTGGCTAGCTTGTTCAGAGTTTTGAAGTTCAAGTGACTCATTCTTTTATGCCATAGCCAGTTTTCTTCAGTGTGGCCAGATTGACTCACCATGAGACATTCTTCAGTTGTGGCAGATGCCCAGTCAGCAACATAAAGATTTCCTTTTCGCCTAGCAACCAAGACTGTCTGCTTTGACTCATTGTCAATTAATTTGCATAGTTTTGACTTGATCTTTACGGTGTACCCTTTGTCTACCAATTGACTCATGCATAGGAGATTATATTTTAATCCCTTTGCATGTAGTACTTCAGAGATTGTAAGAGCTCCAAACTTCAGATTGCCAAAACCTATGGTTGGATTTTCATCTCCTCCAGCAGATCTAATACATGGTCCTTTATCGCATTTTATGTAGTTAACCAGATTTGCTTTGTCTCCTGTCATGTGCTTCCCACATCCACTATCAAAATGCCACTTCGGGTTCTTCCTCAAAGTGTTCTACACAAAACAGGAAACATGGAGTTAGGCTCTCATTCCAACAATGGAACCTTCTGGACTAAAGAATCTCCCTGTAGGAATCCATTTCTGAATGAACTTCCTTGGTGTATTCTTTTGTCTTGTTGGAACATAAGGAGGAATTTTAGGTAAATGATTAGTGTCATCATCATTTAAAGCTATTTTCCTTCTTGGTGTGTTCCTTGGTGCTCCTCGTGGTGCTTTCAGATACCTGTCAGATTGTTGAGTCTGCTTTTCAGCAAACTTAGTTTTCCTTACCAGATTTCTTCTAGCCCTGGCATTCAGAGTGGTCGTAACCTGTTCTTTCTTCCACTTCTGATGATTGCTATGCACAATCCTGGCTTTCATCTATCGTTCTTTCTCTTGTTTATACTCACGAGCAAGTTGTTTCCCGATGGCTTTATAGTCAATGCCATTTCGAGCACTTGGTACTATCTGAGTTCTCTTCTCAGCAGCTTTTCTAGTCTCTGGAACGTCTTTCTTTCCAGAAAACGTGATATTGGAAAATTTGTCTGCTCCTGCAATTTTTCCTTTTTGAGAGACATCGCACTATGGGTGATTACACTTTTCAGTGCTATGTTTCTTTACAGAAACATTCCCAACGGTTTCTTTTGGACTTGTTTTTCCCACAAAGGTTTGGTCGTGACTGCCTTTCCTTTGTCAACAACCTTAGCTTTCTGACCAATGTTGTAGGTTATTTGAGAACCATTTTGCTGAGCACTAACAAACGTTATTCTTTCGTCACTCTTATTCAGAGTAGTAGAGCTATTTGTTTGTGTGTCCAGCCCAAGTCCTCCCTTTTCTGAAGGATCTCTTAAATAAGATTGTACTTCAGTAAGAGTGTCACTAGCTTTGGCATAGGATTGAAAAGATAGTTCTTTCTTCTTGAGTTCCTCATTTTCAGAAAGAAGATCTTTATTTTCCTTTTGGAGTATATCCATTGCCTTTCTGTGTAACTTCTCCGTCTCAAATATCTGTGCTTTGAGAAATGCATTTTCAGCATCCTTTTTCTCAGATATCTTGAGTAATTGTGAATTTTCCTTCTCAAGAGAATTCTTTGCTTCTTCAAAAATGTCGGCTCTATCTTGGATCATTTGAAATTTTCTTTTGTAGAGATCATGTTCTCTTATGAGATATTCTAAATTTCTGTTTTCTTCCTCCTCACTCTCATAATTAATGAATTGAGTAATGTTGGTTACCTCGCAGCCATTAGGCAAGGCTCAATGTTGGAGCAATCTGGATAGATTTCCTCAGCAACTCCACATAATTCCCTTTTCTTTTTACCAAAGTCAACCAATTCATGAGTGATGCCACATATTTTTGGAGAAGGTAGTTTGGAGTCATCTGAGTCTTCTTCCTCAGATTCTGACTCAATATTAAGAGCATCCAGTTGGATTTGAATCATTTTCCATTCTCCAGTGAGCATAGCTCTCTGACCTCTCTTGAAGTTTCTTCTATCTTTCTTGTCACCTGTCTTTAGCTTATTGAAAACAGGGCAATCTCTTTTAAAATGACCAGGCTTCTGCCAATAGAAACAGATATCGTTTCCGATTTCTGCTTCTTCAGTACTAGATGCTTGCTGAGCCGGCTTGTTTAGCGAGCTTGACAGCTGCATATTTTTGTACTGGTGATAGTTTGAGCCTAGATGCTTTTTCAACTTCTCTTTGACTTTTCTTCTCTCAATCTCCATACTGACATATTTTCTCATTTTCTTTACAACAAGAGCATCTTCTTCAGTCATTTCTTTGGTATCCTTCTTTCAGAAGTACCTTGTGTTACTAAAGCAACATTGTGAACTTTCTCAGCAATTATTTGTTCTCTCTGAGTAGTTTCATAGTTGACAGTAGCTATGCGGGAAAAGAGTTCTACTGGAATGATATTTGGCATTACTTGGTTGAAATAAAAATATTGAGTATGTTCCCAGTTTTGATTCAAGCTTCTCACGATAGTCTTAACCTTTTCAGAGTTAGAGTATCTCTCACTTTCATCAAGTTCAGCCATTTCACTCATCAATGTTGTGAACCGGAAATTTAGTTCTTCAAGAGTCTATGTGGGACCTTGTTTAAAGTTTTGAAATTTGAGCTTCAAAACTTCGAACTTATTTTCCTTTGTTTTCTCAAGGTTTACCTGATTTCTTCAATTAGTTGCTGGCCACTTTCGCTTTTTTGCACCCATAGTTTACCTCGTATGTGCTCCGGAGTGGAACGATGATGATATTAAGTTCGACCATCCAGTCGATTTCTTTTGGCATCTTCCGATGTCTAGAGCTCTCTGGGCTTTGGCTCGTAAACAACTTGACCAGTAGGTCTTCCACTGGTTGACGCACCTGTTTGTGAGGAACCACCACTTGGTTCTTCATCACAGGGAACTCTGTCTCTACCATTAGAAACCTCCATGACTAGCTTGAGTTGTTGAATGACTATGGGGCCATTCTTTATTACTTCGATCATTTCGTCACTGATGGCTTCTAGGTGGAGCATCATGTTGTTCTTCCATTTCTCATAGTTCTCTGGCTTGAGAATTGGAGCGTCACTTAAAGACATCCTGCAGCAAACACACTTACAAACAAATCAAGTGTAGGTGAAATGAAGTTAGTGGGCACTTATCTGGGATCTAGGTTCAGTGCAGAAGGCTTGGGAACCTCCCGCTCTGATACCACTTGTTGGTCCATATAACGGCAAAGGAAAAGACTAAGGGGGGTGTGAATAGTCTTTTGCAACTTTTGTCGATAAACACAATTTCTCAGATATCTGTGAAGATATCTGATACTTAATTTCAGAGAGCGGAAGATTTTTCTTTGATAAGTGCATGTGCTCAGCAAGATATAATGTGTTTAAATTCTCAACAGGATAAATCGAACGATAAGTAAATTACTGAAAGTAAATATAACGTCTTTTATTGTGGTATCTGA
This sequence comes from Plantago major, assembly GCA_026545765.1. Taxonomy (NCBI): domain Eukaryota; kingdom Viridiplantae; phylum Streptophyta; class Magnoliopsida; order Lamiales; family Plantaginaceae; genus Plantago; species Plantago major. Next base: position 42,520,409 of record CM048843.1, on the reverse strand, counting down.
AGGGGGCGTAATCCTTCAACTAATCCACTTCGGCCTTTCTCAGACCTGGAATCCACTAAAACAGATAAATGAGTTCACCTTACAAATATCTTTTCTTGACTCCTAAATACACTAGGTTCCCAACCAAGTGTTCCCCCTGAGTTATTCCCCGGCTCCCAGCCAGGTACTTCCTATACTCAGAAACCTTTGAGCTATTCCTTAGTTTTCGTAACTAAGTACTTCCTATGCTCAGTAACCTTGGAGTTATTCCTTAGTTTCCCAAACTAAGTACTTCCTGTACTCCACGCCGTTTAAGGTGTTGGTTATGATGGTTTGTCAGGTGAGTATTCTTACTAACTTTTCAGTTATTTAGGAATACTCTATAGAACAAGAATCACTTAACACACTTCACAATGTGTGGTGATATATTCTTTACTGACCCAAGTCTATGTTAAATGTTCTGGAGAATGAAACTCAGATACTTGATCTTTTGATTCAACTCCTTCACAGATAATAATGCTTGTTAAGGATCAGGACACTTAGAACTTTCGTGCTACTTAGAATTCAAGAGCTTAGTCACAACTGTAAGCTAAAGAGTAAGTAGGTTGAAGGCTTGTATGCTTGAATAGTATCCGTTAGGCTCAATTCAAATTCAAACTATTGATATCTGAAAATAGTACTACCGGAGACGTTGTCTCTTTTCAGAGATTTCCTCTTTTGTTCAGATGTCTCTCCCTGGTTCATGTTTCTTTGTTCAACCATGGATAACAGCTGCCTTTTGCATTGTACTATTTTTTGTCCTGTAGTGCCAACGGAACTATGCACGCTTTCTGAAGCATTGCATGTCCCTTTCCAGAGACCTTCACATCTCCAGATACCTGTTGAAACATTGTTTACCAGAAACATAGTTTTATCCAGGGTATCTGAGTGTAGATATTTGTGGGCACTTTTCCTCGTTCATAAACCTTGTGTTCTCAGATATCTTTTGCAAAACTTGTTTATTGAAAAATACTTGTTTATTCAAGATATCTGGACATAGGTATCTGATGACCTTCGTCTTCAGCAATCTTGTGCAGTCTTCAAAACTTCAAAATTTGTTGAACTCTCCTGCTGGATGCCTTCTTCTTGGTCTTCTTCAAAGATATAAAAATTACATCCAGAGACCTAAAATCCACCCCAAGATCGAGGATTAACTCCATGTTAGCATGTTGTTGCTTGTAAACCCAGCTCCTTGTAGTGACAAGATGAGGGCCAGGATTAGCCGGTGCGCTGCTCGAGTCACCACGGGTGAGTGTGCGTCATGCCCTAGCAGCCATGCAATCTACGAAGAAGATGTTAGTAGATAGTGGTAGGTTAGAGAACTACCTCCCCAAACCTATTCAAGAACATGCAGGTGATAACAAAAGGGTGAGGGATAGAAGAGAGATGTTGATGTGGTAGGAGGGGGAAAAGAAAATAAGAAGGAAGAAGGAGAGACAGATATAGCAGAAATTGAATTCCGCCAGGAAAGGTTTTTTTTTTTTTTTTTTTTTTTGCGCAGCGGTGAAGAGAAGTCTCGCCGCGGCAAAATTTTATGAAACAAAAACTGGGAAAGAGAAAAGACTCTCGCCACGACGAAGCCAAAGGCTCACCGCGGCGAGAATTTACGAATGCAAAGAAAGGAACAGTTAGACCACCTCGCCGCGGCGAGCAAGATGTTCCGCCGCGGCGAGAGCAAATTTTTTTGAAAAAAATTTGTACTTGCACTGTTCAACCTCGCGTCATAAAATTGAAGCTCCAAGCCTCAACTAGAGTTTACGAGTTTCCTCGTATGAGTGCAAAGGTCCCACTTTCCAGAAATACAATTAAACTAAAAACAAGCAAACACATAAACAAATATGGTAGAACGTAGGATCCCGGATTAGTACTTGGAACAAGATCAATAGACAATGTTGCCAACAATGTTGTTCAACAATGTCTTCAACACAGTAAACAAAAGGCAGCGGAGGAATACGAATGAAACTTCTATTACCAAGCTAACATATATAAATATGTTGGCCGCGCCTTTAGGCAAAATATCTACTGACAGGAAAAGTAGATCTAATCAACTAGGTTTAATACAATCACAGATGATTGATTAAACAACCAAAACTAGCCCTACAAGAACTAACAGTAAAAGCTATTCTAGGTCGATGTTTGAAAGAGTTATTCCAACAATGAATACTCTTAGACAAACTCTAAAGCTAGCAGAAAACAAGAAGCCTAAACTCTTTAATAAAATCTTGATTGATCACAAAGAAAGGCGTTATCATTGCTCGGCTGAATCCTTGTATATATATACTTGAGATATCGACAGCTTCCTTCCAAGTCGAAAGACAATAGGATCTCAGCAAAGGCAATTTCCTTTGTCTTGTTTTCTTCAATATACGCATAGAAGTAATTTTCCATATTTTGATTCTTCATAAAATATATTCCTTCTTGCTTTCACCACAAGTTGTTATTTTTCCTTAAATCGTCTCTTGTTCGATTTGTAAATACTTCCAGTCCAAGTTTCCTGTCCAATGTGCTTTGTTCTTGATGTTGACTGCAATGTTATATCTTCAATGTTATGCCAGCATTGAATTCTATCCTGTCACAATGTTATACAACATTGGTAGTCCTGCAGCTTCACAAACAACAACAACAAACACAAACTTGGAACTGATTAATGAAAGACAAGATTATCAAAACACAAGTGCATACTGAACTTTCAATCTCCCCCTTAATCTTAGTCTTTCAACACAAAACAAAACAAGAGGTTAGTAGAAACATAACTAAGAACAACTTAGGAGCTAATCTCCCCCTTAATCAGACAACTAAGATAATCTCCCCCTTAATCAGACAGCTAAGATATGTTTTAGAGTATTTAAAATATTACAGACCCAAAATGAATAGAAATTGTTCAGTACTAAAACAAATTTAAAAATTTCAAGTATCTATTCTCCCCCTTTTTGTGAGGAAAGAAAAGACACTAGAGTGCTTCTGAACTTCAGATTGTTGGAGATCTGCTCATCAAGTCCTTTTATTTGCTCCAGAATCAGCTTGTCCTGATCAGTTAGGGTACCTGCAGAAAGAGTTTCAATGCTAGGGATCAATGTTGAGCCAACATGTAGGCCAACATTGGAGCGTTGAACAGCAGCCACAGAACTTTCTGGTGCATCAGCACTGCCTGTAGGAGGAGGAATATTCTCCTCAACATCCATGTCCACAGGAACTTTAGGATCCACCCATGGAAGTTCACAGATCCTGTCATGTGTTTCCAGCAGTTGCTTGGTGACAGTGATGGATTTGAAGCTGGAATGATAGACATCATTGGCTCTGACCTCAATACCCTGCAACTGAAGAACTGCAAAGATGGTGGATGGGAGAATCAAATGGCCTCTGATCCCTCTATTCTTGGAATTCTCTAGGTGCTTGAGAATTCTTTCTCCCAGATTGACATTGTAGCCCATTTTGATACTGTAGAGCAACATGGCTGCCTCTTGACTGAGCTTGTTGTTGTTGGAAGATGGCAACCAGTTGTACAAGCAAATCCTGGCAAGAACAAAGACTAGAGAACAACAATATTTCAAGTCCAAAGTCCCACTAGGCCAAGATTGTAGTTTTCCTGCAGTCAGTTCCCTAGCAATCTCATCCATAGATACCTCTACAGGGGTTTCAACCTCATCCCTATTTCTATGCAGCACAGTATTGATATCCTTAGCATTCAAGAAAAATACATCACCCCTAAATACACACAGTGATGTTTACCATGCCCTTCAACACCAAAATTCTCAGATAAGTGTGCATAGAATTCTTTGATGATTTCAGGAACAAAGGCTTCATATTGGGTAACAGCATGATAGAGGTTCCTTTTCTTCAGATAAGCAACTAAATTATACTCTTCAAAAGATTCCTCTTTGATCACCTTTTCAACATCCATTGCATTATCTTTGATTTTTCCATATTTTTCTAAATTCTTGTCAGCATAGAAAAAATGGGAGACAACATCTTCATCCCAATCAGAACCATCTACATAAACAGGTTCAGAGGGTAGATCATTTACCTCAGAGTCTTCAATTTTTTCTTCTCCAAGAATGACGTCCTCATCATCAAGTGATTCATCTTCAGACTCTTCCTCTGCTTCAGCCTCATAGTCTTCAGAGTCATCTGAGCTTTCATCAGCATTGCTAAGATCTTCTTCATCAATCATTAACTCGTCCTCAGAGTCAACTTCCGTTTCTGGCTCATAATCCTCCAAGTCATCAGAACTGTCATCATTCACTTCATTGTTGTTGTCATGAGCAGCCGATGTTGAAACAACATCCTCATCTACATTCATAGGGTCGCTTCTAGTTTTCTCTGAGTTATCTGACTTCCAATCTTCCACAACAATTGATTCAGTAGTAGGCTCATTTGCGGGCTTCTCAACATGTTCAGAGTGCGTGTTGGTCTGGTTCTCATCACCATTCAGGCCATCAGTAGCCTTCTCCTCTTTATTGTCAGCTTGTTGCACATCATCCTTCTCAACATATGAAGGATTTTGGGGGTTTTCTCCAAGATCTGCATGTTTAACTTCAGTTTGTACAACATATTTCCTAGCATCCTCCATGGTAGTATCTTTCTCTACCCCCATTGGGCTTTCATCATCATCCCTCAGATCCTTTGGTAGTTTGACCGGTGCAGTTCCCAAATTAACAAGGGTTTCTGCAGAAAATTGAGAGGGGTTTGATGGAGAAGACTCGGTTAGGGGTTTTTCAGGTTGAGTAGGTGATGTTGGAGGTGGAGATGGTGGTTTTGGTACCGGAGATGGGGATTTTTCAATATCCTCTTCCGATCCCTCACTTAGCTCAGAGGCTAGAATCACAAAATCAGCTGGTTCTGCACGGATGGGGAGAGGGTATGCTTGCTCCCCCTCAGGTGTTTGCAAAGAAAATCCGGGCATGTTGGGTTTTGTTGGAGAAGACATTGTCCAGATGATTTTGTGAGTGCAGAGATGAAGGAGGATGAGCGGGAGAGGAATGTTTGAGAGTGACAGGTGAATAGTGTGTGGAAGATGAAGAGTTTTTTCTTTAGCCAAGGCTTGGGAGTAGTAAAAACTACTTTTTGGTTTTAGATGTAATGATTGTGGTTAGGTGGGCGGTAGTTTGTTGAGTGGTGGAGAAGTGGGCTAAATGGGAGAGAGCAAAATGGTTGGAAGATTGAGTTTTTTGGTTTGGTTTGCTTCAAAGATCATAAACATATATATCAAAGAACAGACCAAGATCTGTACACAACTGTTAATATGAGATTAAGAAAACCAAATGAAAACCGTATCAATTAGGTCAATCATGAAGAAGATTCTCAAAACTCAACTTAGGGAGGTACATTTTTGGTTTGGGAAACAAATCAAGGTCAAGTATGAGTAAGAAACCTAACAGATTCCCAAAAAATGACGGATGTAAGAAAAAAGTACTCCCCCTCAAACCCAACACAAAAACACATTTGAAAAAAAACACATAGAGAGCACCAAAAAAATCACAGCAAAAGAGCAAATAGTACTTCAAGCACAGTCAATGTTGACCTGAATGTTGACTCAACATTGATGACAACATCGGGAAATCAGACCACTCTTAATGTAAGTCATCCAGGAAACCAAGTCTCAAAATGTGCAGATTCGATTAACACCACTTATGCTGCAGGCAAAGACAGACAGAGAAAGGAATACCAAAGAAACACACTCAACATTGCCTCAAAAATTAAATTGAACAATTAGCATAAGCTTGAGTGGGGGTGACCATGAGACCGTGAACCATGTCAAATAATTTGAACACGTATGAATCCGCTCCAACGCCGAAGCCTATGCGGAGTTAGGCAAACACACGTCTCATGGCATAAAATCACTCATTTGACCACATTGGGTAATTTGGTACTCAGAAAGTGAACCAGCAACATTACGAGAATCGGCACTTTTGTGCGTGTCGGTTTCCAGTACAGGCCATCAACCCTCATGACATATGACACATTGGCCACGTCGATATCTGGATAGTATTTGAAACCTGCCCAACACAATCCTCGACGGAAACACTTCGAGCCCTTTTTATCATAACTCATTAGATTTATTAAGCATAAAGGACAGGAGGCAACATCAAGTGCGAGTTAAGGTACGAGTAAAAATAGCCAAAAAGCAGCAAAAGTGGGTTTCACATAAAGCAAACACACAGGAGACTCGGTCCCTTTCAACCTTGGTTTCAAATAGCCTTTCAAACCCTAAGCATCACCACTGTAGGCTACAAAACAGAAACATCCATAGACCAGTACAGAAGCACAGGAGCATAGAAACACAATGAAAAAAGAAAAAACAAATCAGCAAAAGGACATCACTAGATACACACAGAAGTCAATGTTGATCGTGATGTTATGTCAACATTGCTTGCAACAAATCACATCAAATAGTGCATAGACCAAGAGACCTTCTCAAACTGAAGAATCTCTCCTTATCAAGAGGCTTTGTGAAGATGTCAGCTAACTGATTTGTGGTATCAATGTGTTGTATGTCAATAATTTGTTTGGTGACCAAGTCTCTAAGAAAATGATGTCGAATGTCTATATGCTTAATGCGTGAGTGTTGAACAGGATTCTTGGAAATGTGTATGGCACTTAAGTTATCACAAAACATCAAAGGAGTGTCACTTTGGAACCCATATTCATGCAGCATATTGTTCAACCAAATTAGTTGAGACACACAACTCCCAAAGACTACATATTGATTCGATGGTTGAGAGAGACACACAATTTTGTTTCTTACTATACCATGACACAAGATTTGGTCCAAGATAAAAACAACCTCCACTAGTTGATTTTCGATCATCTAAGTCACCAGCCCAATCATAATCACTAAATCCCAACAGATTAGTGTTTGGATCACATGCATACCATAATCCAAGATTAACAGTTCCTGATATATATCTAATGATTCTTTTGACAGCAGTTAAGTGAGATGTTTTGGGTTTGGATTGATACCTGGCACATACACAAACATAGAACATGATGTCAGGTCTGGTGGCTGAGAGATACAAGGGACTTCCAATCATTGATCTATACAATGTTGGGTCAACATCGTCCCCAACATCAGTTTTGTTGAGTTTCAGAGCAGTAGCCATGGGAGTGCTTCAAGGTTTGGCATTTTCCAGACCAAATTTTTGATAAGATTCTTGGCATATTTCTCTTGAGAGATAAAGAGGCCATCCTGTTTCTATTGTATTTGGAGCCCCAAGAAGAAACTGAGTTCACCAATCATACTCATCTCAAAGGTTCCTGTCATGGCTTGAACAAAAGTTTCTAGCAAAGAGGGGTTAGTAGCACCGAAGACAATATCATCAACATAGATTTGAGCAATGCAAATGTCCTTTCCTTTCCTAAGGATAAACAGAGTTTGATCTCCCTCACCCCTCTTAAACCCTAATCCAACTAAGAATTCAGTCAATCTAGCATACCCAGCACGAGGGGCTTGTTTCAAACCATACAATGCTTTTATTAGTTTAAAAACATGGTCAGGGTAAAGAGGATCTTCAAACCCTCCAGGTTGTTCAACATACACTTCTTTGTCAATGTAGCCATTCAAGAAAGCTCCTTTAACATCCATTTGTTTGAGTTTTATTTTAAGACAACATGCTATGGCTAAGAGCAAGCGAATGGATTCTAGTCTAGCAACAGAAGCGAAGGTTTCATCAAAGTCAATGCCTTCTACTTGAATGTAACCTTGAGCAACTAATCTGGCTTTGTTCTTTACAACTACCCCTTTCTCATCACTCTTATTTTTGAAAATCCACTTGGTTCCTATGACATTTATGTTATGGGGGCGGGGAACAAGAGTCCAGACTTCATTTGTTTGGAATTGATGAAGTTCATCTTGCATTGCTTCTATCCAAAAATCATCAGTAAGGGCTTCTTTCACATTTTTAGGTTCAATTAAAGAAACAAAGCACGAGGAACTTACAGAGTGACAGATTTCAGGAAGTTTGAGTATCTCCTTGTAGTTTTTGCGCGTGTTTCCCCTCAGTGTCCTCCCTCCTGGATTTCCAATTACCTGTGAACTGGGATGATCTTTGTGAATTCTGGGAGGAGGATCCTTACGTGAGTCAGGTTGAGGAGAACCTTGCAGCATAGGTGCAGCATTAATGCCAGAGGCATTATCAGATTCAGCCTCAGTCTCACTGTGGGGATCAGCTTGTTCTTCATCATCAGGAGTGGAAATCTGGGATGTTGAACTGGATGTTGAGTCAACATTACACGGGGGGGGGGGGGGGGTTTGGCACAACATTGCCCTCATCATGGGTTCTTTCACTTTGATCAGCAGCAGGAGTCATAATGTCTGGAACGTTCCCATGTATAGAAGAGTCAGGGTTGTGTCAATAACCTATTCAGCACCTGCAGAAATCTTCTTCTGGGCATAGGGCTCAGAGTCATCAAATGAAACATTCACAGATTCTTGTATAGTTTGCAATTTAAGATTGTATATTCTATACGCATGACTATTTTGTGAGTACCCTACAAAGATTCCTTTGTCACTTTTAACATCAAACTTCCCTAGATGTTCCCTATCATTGAGTATGTAACACACACATCCAAAGACATGAAAGTACTTAAGATTGGGTTTTCTACCTTTCAAAATCTCATAGGGAGTGGTTAGAGTACCTGGACGAAGATAGACACGGTTGATTATGTGATGTGCGGTGTTCGGCTTCAGCCCACAACCTTTTTGACAGGTTCATTGAGCTCAACATCACTCTGGCCATTTCTTGAAGAGTCCTGTTTTTCCTTTCAGCAACACCATTTTGTTGTGGTGTCTTGGGAGCTGAGTATTCATGCATGATACCTTTCTTTTCACAGTACTTATCAAAAAATTGATTCTCAAATTCTTTACCATGGTCAGATCGAATTCTTTGGACCATAGTAGAGTACTGATTACAACATTTTGCATGCCAGTTTTTGAAGGATTCAAAAGTTTCAGATTTTTCTTTCAAAAAATTACCCAAGTATATCTAGAGAAATCATCAACAATAACATAGATATATCAGGCTCCTCCCAAACTTTTAGCTTCTACATGACCCATGAGATCCATATGCAAGAGTTCAAAGCAGTTAAAGGTACCTCTTTTTTGTCCTTCAACCTGGAGTGGTTGGTGTACTGCCTTGGTTTGTTTTCCTGTAACAGTCACCACACATGCTTCCTGTATTAGTAAGCTTTGCACACTGTCACAACATTGTGTTTGATGATCTTCTCCATTCACGTAATTGACATGTCCTAATTTCTTGTGCCACAATGTTGCATCATCATGTTGAGCAACATTGCACTTGAGAGGAACGGCCATCACATAGCAGTTGTCCTGAGATCTAACACCTGTCATCACAGTTAATTTGTCCACACAAGTATAAACTTTGCAAGAACGTTTATCAAACTTGACTTTCAGATCATCATCACACAGGTGGCTTATACTGACAAGATTAGCCGTTAAACCCTCAACAAGAAGAACATTTGAAAGTTTAGGATATCCTTCAAGGCACAGTGTTCCCTTTCCAAGGATTTTGCTTTGGTATCCTCCTCCATATGTCACTGTACCTGTCTTTTGAGAGACAAAATTTGACAAGTTTGAAGGGTTACCAGTCATGTGCCTAGAGCAACCACTGTCGAAGTACCATTTTCCTGCATTGTTAGGAGAAGTAGCAACAGAAAAAGCAACATTGCAAGTATGTTTTTCTTTAGCTACCCAAATCTGGTTCAAATCATTCTTGTGTTTTCTTATCTGTCCTGGAGGTTTACCTCATTTAGGAGAACCAGGTGTGGACTTGAAAAGTTTAGGGTTATTTCCATTGGTCTCTGTTGACTTAGATGTTGACACAACATCATGATTGCCTGGAGATTTACCTCGTTTAGGAGAACCAGGGATAGACTTCAGAGACTTAGGATTACATCTTTCAGTCTCTATTGAAGTGGATGTTGTCACAACATCGTAGCTAACATCGGAATCACTGTTTTGTTTGCTAAAGGCAAGAAGGGAGGGATTCTTGGAGAGGTCACTGAGGTTGGAGGAATCAACATGTTCCCTTTTTAAATCCTTTTGGTACTTGAAACAGTAAGGTTTTTTGTGAACAAGTTTGTGACAATAAGTGCACACAAAAAATTCTTTTTCATTGACAAACACAGGACCTTTTATGAGCTCAAAAAGAGGTTAGACAACATCTGGGGTTTTCAGGGTTAGCAGTGCAGTTCATGTTGCACCCAAGTTTCTTATCAAAAGAAGCATCATAACTACCAGTGTACCCTAGACCAGTAGTCCCATCATTATCCATATCAAGCATATCATTAAGTTTAGAAGTAGAGGAGTTCCACTTTGCAATTACCTTCTTTTCATTACATAGTTCAGTGGTTACCTTGAATAGTTCAGTGTCCTTTGTCAGTTCAGCTTCTGGTTTGACAATGGTGTCTTTCAGATTGTAATTCTCCTTCTAAGTTTTCTTGAGTTTTTTGAGTGTCTTCCATTCACTGAAGAGTTTCTCATACATTTGTTGCAGATCCTTCACCATTTTTTCCGCACTAGTTTCCTCTTCTGAAGGACTATCTGTATCAAAATCCACAGAACCATGTAGACACAAAACATCAGACATTCTTGATTTCTCAGGGTTGGTTAGTGTCAAAATTTCACAGTTCTCAGAGTCATCATAGTCAAAGAAGATTTCTACTCCTGATGTTGAATTGCCGATGTTGTCCCAACTTTGGTCATCAACATTGTAAGTGGATGAAAGGAGAGCTCTGGCATTGATAGTTGAATCATCTTCTTTTTCTTCATCTTCATGTTCTTCATCTGAAACATCACTAAGACAAGCAAAAAGATTCTTTTTCTCTTTTCTAAGATTGTTAGCACATTCATTTTGATAATGATCCCACCCTTGGAATTCAAAACATCTAATCTTACTAAGAGGAGTGCGATTAAAATCAGATTCAGAGCTAGTCTTGGAAGCAGAACCAGTTTTGAAAGTATTAGTTTTCTTTTTGAAATTTTTGGTTCCACTCGGGGATCCTTGACCAGAGTTTTTTTTGAATCTAAGTTTGTTGAACTTCCTCACAATATTGTTGTAAGCTTCCTCAGTCATATTGTCAGACTCATCACTACTACTATCAGGCTCTGAAGATTTAGCTTTAGACTTAGAGTGAAGGGAGATACTATGGGTTTTCATAACTTGTCTCTCATTTTCATTTAGTTCAAAAAAATTTAAATTGTTCAACAAGGTGTGAAAATCCATAGTTGCCAAGTTATGAGTGTCTTCTAAAATAGTGACTTTGGTATTAAATCTTGAGGAAAGAGATCGAACATCTTTGGAAACAAGTTGCCTATTAGAAATAGCTTCTCCTAGTCTTTGGACTTCATTGGAGAGAGTTAAAAGTTTTTCAAAATAAGAGTCAATTGTTTCTTCCTCCGCCATTCTTAGATTTTCAAATTGAGACCAAAGCATTCTAAGTTTAGTTTGTTTGACACTAGCATCCCCTTCACAATGACTCTGAAGCAAATCCCAAGCTTGTTTTGCAGTAGTGCAGTTTTGAATAATTTTAAACATATGAGCATCTACAAGACCAAAAATAGCATTTAAGGCCTTTTCATTGTAAGAGCTAAGAAGTATGTCACCTACAGTGAAGCGTTCTTCAGGAATGGGGACAATGTCACCATCAGCATCAGGTCCTTCAGTTGGCCAGGTGTATCCTTCTAGGATGGATCTCCAAGCACGGCCATCAATGGACTTGATGTATGTCCTCATCCGGATTTGCCAGTAATGGTAGTTGGAACCATCAAGCACAGGAGGTCTGTTGTAGTTTGCATCCATTGCAGTAGTACCAAATCCAGACACCAGTAGTTAGGTGGCTGGCTCTGATGCCACTTGTTAGAACGTAGGATCCCGGATTGGTACTTGGAACAAGATCAATAGACAATGTTGCCAACAATGTTGTTCAACAATGTCTTCAACACAGTAAACAAAAGGCAGCGGATGAATATGAATGAAACTTCTATTACCAAGCTAACATATATAAATATGTTGGCCGCGCCTTTAGGCAAAATATCTACTGACATGAAAAGTAGATCTAATCAACTAGGTTTAATACAATCACAGATGATTGATTAAACAACCAAAACTAGCCCTAGAAGAACTAACAGTAGAAGCTATTCTAGGTCGATGTTTGAAAGAGTTATTCCAACAATGAATACTCTTAGACAAACTCTAAATCTAGCAGAAAACAAGAAGCCTAAACTCTTTAATAAAATCTTGATTGATCACAAAGAAAGGCGTTATCATTGCTCGGCTGAATCCTTGTATATATATACTTGAGATATCGACAGCTTCCTTCCAAGTCCAAAGACTATAGGATCTCAGCAAAGGCAATTTCCTTTGTCTTGTTTTCTTCAATATACGCATAGAAGGAATTTTCCATATTTTGATTCTTCATAAAATATATTCCTTCTTGCGTTCACCACAAGTTGTTCTTTTTCCTTAAATCGTCTATTGTTCGATTTGTAAATACTCCCCGTCCAAGTTTCCTGTCCAATGTGCTTTGTTCTTGATGTTGACTGCAATGTTATATCTTCAATGTTATGTCAGAATTGAATTCTATCCTGTCACAATGTTATACAACATTGGTACTCCTGCAGCTTCACAAACAACAACAACAAACACAAACTTGGAACTGATTAATGAAAGACAAGATTATCATAACACAAGTGCATACTGCACTTTCAAAATAGTCTAACAATATGAAATAACAAGCAAGTGTACGGAATGAAAAATCAGTCTAAACGAATGAAAAAAAAAACAAAAAGGGGGCTTTTGTTTATAGTCGTTAGCTCGACTTCTTCCATGCTGGAGCTAACTGAGCTTGAGGTTACCAGCCTCCTCTGTCCCCATGGTCACTCGTGAGCGAGAGTACGTGTAGAGTGAACCGGTGTGTGCTGCAATGTAATTCATGGTGTCAACCTGTGCAGGAGAATATGATGTGGTGACAGCTTGTAACTCGCGTTTCTCACTGCGAACCTGGATGGTACATGTACGGCCATAGAGATCGACTATCATGCGAGTAGCCTTGATGAATGGGTGCCCAAGAAGCAGCATGTCCTTGTCCATCTCTTTGATCTTCACCTGCGGCGACTCAACAACCACAAAATCAGTCATAAACACATCTCCTCCAACGGTTACTGGGACATCTTCAACAACTCCCATGCATTTGCTTCTAGTACCATTAGCCATGGTTTATCGTTGGCCTTTGACTCTTCTTAAGCGTATGGATGCTCGCATTCGTAATTTCGTCCAAACTGGGGATACTCTGAAGAGAGCATCGACTTCTATCTCTTGGAAGCATTGTTGTGCTCCAAAGTCTGAGGGTGGCCTTGGTATTCGTTCTCTGGTTGTTGCTAATAAGGCGTATCTTTCTCGTCTTGCTTGGGATATTTGGGCTGTGAAGGTTCCATATTTAGATATCTTTTGCCAGCGTTTCTTTCGGCATGCTTCATTGCGCTCTTATGTTGCTTCCTCGATTTGGTTTGGATTTAAGGATTGTTTCCCCACACTTCAATCCAAGTCTAGATGGTTAGCGTGTCAAGGCTCTCAGCTACGTTTCTGGCTTGATGATTGGCTTGGCTCTGATTATGGATGTAAAATTGGTACTCCTATTCATCTTCGGCATCACTTCGAGTTCCCTATTTCTGAGTATTGGACTCCGGCTGGTTGGTTTCTTTTGGATGGGTTCCGTATGGATTTTCCAGATGTTACTCGCGACATTCTCTCCTATCATCTGGCTCAATCTGGTTCTGATACTCGTATCTGGACTGAATCTCTACACTGTTCAATTTGTACCAAGCAAGCCTATCACTCTTTGCGGCCGCATTTCCTTAAGATTAACTGGGGATCTTGGATATGGGCTCCTTTTATCCCACCCCGTCGTTCTATCACAGTTTGGAAGGCTATTCATGGTGTTCTTCCAACTATTGAGAAACTTCGGGGCTCTGGTTTTGTTGGTCCTTCGGTGTGTGTGTTTTTGCTATGCTGCTATGGATTGCCAAGACCATTTACTGGTCTCTTGTCCGTTCACTCGGACTATCTGGCATACTCTATTTGATCTTTTCCAGGTTCCTTTTCGAGATTGCTTTAGTTTTGGAGAGCTTCTGTTATATGCCATGGGTCAACATTTTAGCTCTCAGATTCTCTCTTTGTGGCGTCTTGCCTTTGTGACGGGCATTTGGGTGATTTGGACTGCGCGCAATCGTTGCTTATTTGATTGTGTTCCTGTTTCCAGGCATTCTATTTTGCTTCTGATTTGAAGTCTTGTAGGCGAGGCTAATTCCCACCCTCTTGGTTCTATGGCTAATAATCAAGTTGATTTACAAGTCCTTCATTCTTTTCGTATTCAAGGGTGCCCGCCTAAGTCACGAGATATCATTGAGGTCCGATGGTATCCCCCTCTCCCGGGATGGATTAAATGCAACACGGATGGAAGTTCTCTTGCCGCTCCTGGATCCTCTACTGCGGCTGGGGTTTTTAGAGATTTAAATGGTACCATGATGGGTTGCTTTGTAAATCAGCTGGGTACGCTTTATGCTTTTGAAGCCGAGTTACTTGCGGTTATGATTGGCATTGAATTTGCTCACACCCAGGGCTGGAATAAGATTTGTTGGAGACAGATTCTACTTATGTAGTGAATTTCCTCTCCGCGGGTACTAACTCGGTCCCTTGGAAATTCCGGAACCGTTGGCTATTGACTCTCTCTCATATGCGTGACATGGATTTTTGGGTGTCTCATATTTTTCGTGAAGGCAACTCGGTCGCTGATGCTCTCTCAAAGTTGGATCTGGAGGGTTTCTGGACTTCTCCTTTGGATGTCATTCGACCTCACATACACAGGGACATGTACGGTTTACCTTATTATAGGTTTCATTAACGCTTCAGGCACTCTTTTTCCCACCATGGGTTTTTCCCCGGTTTTTCCATGATGGGTTTTAACGAGGCCATGGTTGCAACCATGGATCACCTTGATCCCGGGTTATGTTATTTTTGTTTCTTTGTTTGTTTCACTTGTTTCGCGTTGTAACCCGCCTGTGGGTTCCTTTGTAATCTCTACTTTTACGCTTTGTACTCTTTTACTTTTATTAATATATGCTCTATTTATGAAGAAAAAAAAACAAAGCATCCTCTCGGTTCCAGACCCTTCAGGTTGAGTTCCTCATAAGTTTCAAATGTCATCAAGTTAACTGCAGCTCCAGTATCAATAATACCTGTAACCTCAGAAGAACTTCCCATCCCGATAACCAAATCGAAACTGCTTGCATCACTAATGCTCTTCTCTTCCTTTTGGATCATATGGATTGGTCCTGCATTCGCCTTCTCTTCTGGAATCGCGGGAATATATGTTATCACCCTTCTTGCTTCCTGTGCTGGTGCTGCCTCAACTTGGGGAACCGCCTTATCATGGTTGCAAGTGCAAGTCGTAATAACAGTCTTAACTACTCCTGGCTTGTCAAAAACTACCTCCACAGCAAGTATTCTGTTATTCTCGACAGTCGCGGGGAGTTTAGCCTTCTCTCTTTGTTGTAAGGCGCCTACTAAGTCCCCAAGAGTCTTCTCCAACCTCTTCTGCGATTGCTCAATGTTTTCAAACCTCTGGTCATTCTTGGCGTGATTCCGCTGTGCTTCTGCCCAGAACCTCTCTGATCTATCCATGTGAGCTCTAATCTCCTGATCAGCGTATCGCGGTGCACTGGTAGGCAGAGCCTGAAACTGTTGTGTTGGACCCTGTTGAATCGGAGCCTGTCGAAATGGAGCTTGCTGAACTGGAACCTGATGTGCCGGAAACTACTGTGGTGCATTCTCATAGAAGTTACCTCCATGGGACAAATTGGAACAGTCGGGGTTGAAGGGTTGCACCTTAGTGGCGCTGGCATTCATTCCCGGATTTGGTTGCCAACCACCACGCTGCCTGTTTTGCAGCCAGCAAATAATCTCCGAAGTTGGGTTCTCCCCCATAATCTCAGGAAGTCTGCACATACTAGCACCATGCCTGAAATTACCACACAGATTACACCTCTCGCTAACCGGAGCCACTGGTGCAGGGATACTGCCAAGCATCCTCATCTCCTTAATCTGTTCGGCTAATTCGATAGTACTGGGGCCTGGTGTTTGCTCCACGGCTTTAACTTCAGCTCTCCTTGGTCGGCCTCTGGTTCCCTTAAGCTGGGAGATGGCAGCAAGCTTCTCAAAAACCGCATTCAATGCAGCCGGAGATGCCGTAACGATAGAGCCATCCACGGTCATATCCACCATGTTCTGTGCTTCTCAATCGAGTCCCTCATAGAACTTGCAGCATAAATCCATCTCACTCAACCTATGGTGAGGGCATTGAGAGAGCAAGTTCAGGAATATCTCCCTGGCCTCGTAAAAGCTCTCATCATTCATCTGCATAAACTTCTCAATCTGAACCCGAAGCTGCCTAGTTTTCTCCGCCGGATAGAACTTGCTCATAAATGCTCTGTATAGATCATCCCAAGTAGCCAGAGATCCTTCAGGTTAATTCAACATCCAGCTCTTTGCTTTATCCTACATACACATGGAAATACCTTCTTCCTGATTTCCTCATCAGAAACCGTTACTGAGCCCACAGTAAGCGGAATCCTAGCAATCAGCCCCTCGAACTCTTTGAGAAACCGGATAACAACTTCATTAGCCATCCCATAGTAGTTAGGCATGTCATGGAAGTGATGAGACTTGATCTCCATGTTTCTAGCCTCGCTAGAGAGCACAACAGCTGATCCCCCAGCCTTAATTTCACTGGGCTACATATAGTTCCCATAAGTAATCACAGGGGTCTCAACAACATCATTGACTCTGGGAGTATTCTCGTTAGCGTCATCCATTTCAACAGCGGTGTTAAGTTCTTCCTTCAAAGCTGATGGTATTGTCTATCGATCTCAGGTACTAGAGGTTGCAAAGGTGTTCCTTGCGATCTTGTACCGGGCATAAACCTGCAAAGGTTCTTCTACAAAAATCAAAAACCTCGAAAAATCTTATTCTGTTAGTGTAGAAATCGCAGGTAAGTAAAATAAAAACAAGTAAAATATTACACCCACACGCTACAGTAGGAATTAATTCCCCGCCAGCGGCGCCAAATTCGATGAGCTCAAATTATACTCTAAAAAGCACTTAGAGAATAAGCTGTAGTTGTAGAATAAAGCCTAACTCAGGATCGATCACTAGGGAATTAATCAGGCTATGTAGCAGTGAGAGTAAATAGATACTTGCAAGTAATAATCTGATTGATGGGTTGTTTATATTTCTATCTAGTTTAATTAAATCTAAGATAATGATTAACAATGAGAGAAAGATGAATACAGTAGCAAGATCCAATTATGCTAATTCAAACTAGGGATATCACTCATATTTGTCACACGGTTGTTGTACAGAAAATCAATCAATTCGATTCAACCAATTGTTCTTAGAAGATATTATACTGGAGAAATCGTGAGTCGTCAATTCACGATCCTTAAACATGAACAATTTAGAGAATTTAATACGGACTTATCGAATTGAAGGTTTTTACGAAGATTTTATACGAGACTAACCTATATGAGTGCTTTGATAAACCCTAGAACGAATATGCATAATCTTCACATACTACTTTATTCAAACGTGTTTAGCTACTCATACTTGATGATTGCATACAAGGATTCATGGTAATAATCATATGAGACATAGATGAAAAGAATTGTAAAGAACAAAGAAATTGAGAAATCAATACCAATAATCCTGATGAATCAAATCAACGAATAATCAAGCTCCAATGATGTCTCAATGTTAATGTATGGCTCCTGGAGCTTTTCTCAAAACTAGGTTAAAAGAAGTATGAATAAGAAGGAATCAAAATTCTAATCTAATAAGGAAATTGAAATTAATTATGCGTCGCTCGCCGCGGCGGAGGAAATAGCTCGCCGCGGCGAGCCTTCTTAATCGTAATGTATATCCAATTCGCATAATCTCGCCGCGGCGAGCTTCAATCTTCAAACAGGAACATAATTCGTAAAATCTCGCCGCGGCGGACTGATTTCCTTGCCACGGCGAGCCATGCTGGAACATCCAATGCCAAGCTCGTAAAATCTACGCATGGCGAAACCATGCTAACATTTTGTCTTCAACGACATTTCAAAAGACACAGATTTCTACAAAACACAAACAAAACACCAAAGCGTAAAAACGAACTAAAAAGACTACAAAACTAAAGACAAAGACTCACAAAGATCGCTAAAAAAGACCAAATGAGACGTTAGAATATTGTCTCATCATGCATCAATGTTCCAAAGGAATATTGTTCAGTGGGGAACATGGCATGGACATAGTTTTCCAAGTCAAGGGCTCGTGCTCTCCTTGTGTGGTGATCAGTCACCTTTATGATCTTAGATAGATCGGAGCATCGAAGCTTTTGCCATCTCTTGAAGCATTTTAGGTACTTTGGCAAAGTGTGTTCCTTGAAGAAAGGAAGCAGGTCCTTTTTCTCATCAACAGGGACCTTAGTGGCACTTGATTGAGCCTGAAAGAAAGTGTTCTGAATTAATTTCAAAACTATAGAAGATATATGGGCTTTAGAGTAGAAAGGTATCTGA
Source organism: Plantago major (assembly GCA_026545765.1). Classification (NCBI taxonomy): domain Eukaryota; kingdom Viridiplantae; phylum Streptophyta; class Magnoliopsida; order Lamiales; family Plantaginaceae; genus Plantago; species Plantago major. Next base: position 42,501,766 of record CM048843.1, on the reverse strand, counting down.
GTTACGTGTATGACATGCTGAGATGACTTGACTACTGAGGTTCTAGGTGCCTCAGATATCTGGATATGAGGAGGAGACTGGGAAGTCTGATCCTCAGTGATCTTTCTTTCTGCATGAACCTGAGATTAGAAACATAACACTTAGGAAATTTTATCAAAAAAAATTCTATTTACAAAATCAGATATCTGAGAGGTCAATTACCTCCAGTATTGGAGGCTCAGATAATTGTTGCTCAGAGACTTGTGCAGTCTCTGGAAATTTTTCTTGTGATGAAGGCTTTGATGCCTCATCAATTTCCATTTGTTGTGGGGATTTAGCAGGCAATTCCCCAGCAACTTCTACTTCTTTTTGAACCTGTTAAGTAGAATGTGTTAGTTTGAGAAAAATGATCAGAGATTTGTCTTTGAAGATTATAGGTATCTGAATGAAATACCTTCTCTGCAGAAGGTTCAGATACATGTTCCTCAAAGACCTTAGAAGTCTCTGGATTCTTTTCTGAAGAGATAGACTTTTCAGTTTCTTCATTTTTCTTCTCAGTTGGAGCCTATTAGAAACAAACACTTAATAGTATCAGTCAAGTGTATAAAGTACATATCTGAGATGTTATATCTTAAGGAACTATCTTCTTCCTGTGAGACAGGCTCCTGTTCCTTAAGTGGTGAGGCTATGGAAGCCTCCTTCTTAGATTTTGAGGCAAGCTTTGCAGCTTCCTCTTGATGTTATGTTTCTAAATCAGCCTGTAACAAAGAAATGTTATTAAATAACAAGATTAACAAACACAAAAATATCACAAGTGAAGAGTTCAGCCATTCAGTACCTGAGCAGTGTCAGGCTGATTGGTCTCTGGATCTTGTGACCCTTCTATGCGTTGGTCTTGTTGTTCCATTTCAGCTTCTTTGTTTGAAGTTTCAGGTACTTCAGACATTTCCTGAGTGTGCGACTCAGTTGCCTCCCCTGGTTGATCATTCTGAGCAGATGCCTCAGTTTGATCCCTCTCATTGAGTTGGGGAACCTGCTCTTTTGCAGGATTTTCTTCAGCAAAGAAATATGCTGGTATCTCATGCTGTAACTCAAGTATCATTTCAGCAACATCCACTATTGGTTGTTGTGGTTGATGTGATGGTTCTGATCTGGATGAAGAAGGTGATGCTATATGAGGCCTATCCATATCTACTTGAGACAGATTTTTAAGTGTTGAGGCAATGGCAGTATCCTCCAAAACTAAGTTATCACTCATCAAAGCATCTTCAATAAGCTTAAGTGTTTCTTGCTCTGATGGTGTGTTTTATCCAGGGACTTTGGACACAATTGCTTCTTCGGCAACCTTTGAAACAGGTGCTTGTTCAGCAACCTGTGGTGTAGGTTCTTCTTCAGATACCTCTACACTTGTTACTTTTTCAGCAACCCTAGCCCTCTTTGATTTTTGTAGGACTTGAGAGATAACTAACTCATCATCATCATCATCATCAGAGCTCTCATCAGCATTAGGAACTGATTGGTCCATAATCCCTGCGGTTTCTGCAGATGGGCTTGGTACCTACCACTACTCTCATTTTTACCAATGAGTTCATCAGCAAGGCTCTCCTTGGCAACATTGATGAGTTCATCTTCATTGATGAGTTCATCTTCATTGATGATTTCATCAGTAGTGGTGGCAGATATCTGAGAGTTGACATCCACAATGGGTATGCCTTCTGATTTGACAACAGACTTCTTTCGTGAAGTTCTGGGCTTTTTGGTCGCAACGGAACCCTCAGATACCTCTTCAGTCTTTCATTTCTTGGAACCTTTCTGAGATGCAGTAACCTTTTTCATCATGTTTGTATACTCATATTTGTAGAGCAGGTTACTGTTGGCTATGTCAGCCTTCTCTCTGAGCTCAATGCCAAGCTTTTCTAGCAAGAAGCATATCTTTAGTCCAAAGCTCACTGTGGCTTTTGGCTCAGCAAAGCCTTTGACAATCTTTTGCTCAAAGATTTGTAGCTTCTTCACAAACTTCATATAGGCATACTTCATCAGGAACATCATCATCCACCGTTCCAAGCTTATTTGGTCAGCTCCACCTTGTAGACCATCAAAGCATCTGTGAAGGAGGCAAGCCAAGACATCTCAATGAGCCTACTCATATTTGTAGAGTAGGTTACTATTGGCTATGTCAGCTTTCTCTCTGAGCTCAATGCCAAGCTTCTCCAGCAAGAAGCATATTTTTAGTCCATAGCTCACTGTGGCTTTTGGCTCAACAAGGCCCTTAATGATTTTAGGCTCAAAGCCTTGAATCTTCTTCACAAATTTCATAAAGGCGTACTTTCCCCTTTGAAGGGGTTTTCCAGCCTTTTGTCTTGTTGTTTCAACAAGAACATCAACATCCAGCGTTCTTGGCTTATTTGGTCGGCACCTCCTTGTAGACCATCAAAGCATCTGTGAAGAATACATGCCAACACATCCCAGTGAACCAACAAATGTCTGGTTCTGATGTCAGCAAGTTTGAAGTCTGTGGGTGTATCTGGTTTTTCAAGATCACACACATCACTGTACAGTTGCTTCACACCTTCAAGGAAATCATCATCCTTGGTGTTTATTTCAAAATCATTTCCAAGATTTTGAAGTCCAAACAACTCACAGAACGTTGTCAAGTCCAAAAAGATGTCCTTTCCTTGAACTTTTGACTTTATAGACACTATTTCAGTGCCTTCAGATACACAGGAAATAATCCTGGAATTGTTGTAGAATTCCAACACATCTAGTGAAGAAACTCCACTGGGAATAGCAGACAAGAAACCCTTGATTTGTGCCTTTTCAAGCATATCAAGGATTAGCTTCCTATCGGCTTGATTTTCAATAGCAGCAGTAAGATATTCCTCAATCATGGCACCACCCCAAATCATCCTGTGATTTGAAGTCCAATGATTAGGATTGAAGTCTCCTACCAAACGTTTGTTTATGACAACCAACTCTAGTGGGGAGAATGGCATTTTTGGTCCCATGTTTTGGGCCAAATGGCGCACGCAGTCTCACATTTGAAGCTCTGGCATGTTTCATCCCAATTTCCAGTCAACTTCAGGTCCGTGGTCCATTTTCGCTGACGTGGCTATCGGGTCAACTCTAAATTGCGATTTTGACTTCCACATCATCTGACACATCACCACCAACCTATTTACACTTAAATTTAAGTCCAAAATTGAATTTCTAAATAAAAAAAAAGAAATAAAATGAAAAGAAAAACAAAAACATAAACTGAGAAAAACAAAATAAACCTTCAATTAAACGGAAGGGTTCTCTCTCGGTGGAGAAGGCGGTGCAGCATAATCGATAACTGAAATCTCCTCTTCTTAATAGGTACAACACTAGCCAAATGGACAGACATTTCTTCTACAGAGCAAGAAAATTAAAAGGTTAACATCTTTACACTAACCACTGGTGCTATTAGTATATAGCTACAAAAAAGCTAAAAATAAGAAAACTCAGATGACCAAATTGAAACAAAAAAAAATGGATAAAATTTAAGAAACAACAAAATTGAAACTCTCCAATCTGAGCTCTTGTTGTGAGCTGAAAACCAAGAGTAAGAACTCAAGCTATAAAATGATAGATTGAAACTTTCCACTTCATCAAGAATCGAATCATTTAATGAAACGACGTTGCTCCAATCAGATTGAAGAAACAGCACAAAATCGAATACCTAATACACACCATCAGACTGGACCTCGGAAGAAACGCACACAGAAAGTACCTTACAGCGATTCAAAGCACAAAATTACAATTGCTAAGTGTTAAAGACCTAACAAAATAGAGTGAAGAATTACAGATTGTTTCTAGAAACAGAAAAATACGCAGAAATTGTTGAGAAGCAGAGCAAGAATAGATTTATCCGGTAATTGCGGTGAGAAATTACCTTAGAAATAGAGGAGAAATTGGAGAAAGTCGATTTGGAGATTTTTTGTTGTGTGAATGGAGAAAAAATGGAGAGAGGGAAATGTAGATGGAGATGGTTGATTGAAATAAAGGTGTTGTTGTAGTAGTAGTAGTTTCCGAGTAGTTGTTGTCCTCTTCTGTTGAGTTTATTTGAAGGTTTAATTGAAGGTTTCTTTTGTTTTTCTTCAGTTTATGTTTTTGTTTTTCTTTTCATTTTATTTCTTTTCTTTATTTCGAAATTCAATTTTGGACTTAAATTTAAGTGTAAATAGGTTGGTGGTGATGTGTCAGATGATGTGGAAGTCAAAATCGCAATTTAGAGTTGACCCGATAGCCACGTCAGCGAAAATGGACCACGGACCTGAAGTTGACTGGAAATTGGGATGAAACATGCCAGAGCGTCAAATGTGAGACTGCGTGCGCCATTTGGCCCAAAACATGGGACCAAAAATGCCATTCTCCCACTCTAGTGCTTGCTTTTCAGCAGTACCAGAGGTAGTAGATTGGGATTTCTGGGTAGAAGCACATTCTAGAGCCATCTCTTTATATAGTGAAAGTTTTCGAAAGTTTGAAAGAGAATAAGGTGGGGGATTAGTGATTCTGGGTAGAAGAACAGAATTTTGCAAAAAAGTTTGAAGGATTGTTTTTGCTATTCTTGTGCAAGTTGGATTAGGCGAAAGTGATTTCTTTTGCCAAAATCCTATATATATAGCAACGTAAATCTCAACAGACATATACATACAAATTAATTTTGTATGTAAGTATCTGTGTACTTGCAGATAGGCGTGGGTAAAGTTTGTTTGACATTAAATGCTTAGTGGGCCACGTCTGAGTTTTTACAGTCCACTATTTTACAGAGAAATAATCTCATCTGTTAAGATCAAACACCCATTTCATCAAGGGTCACTATTGCTTCTTCAGCAATGATCACAATCAGCAATTGTAATTGTGCCCAATTTATGTGTTTTGGCGATTAGCTATCTGAATCACATTTCTTCTGCGTGAATAAGATCACCTTTTGTATCTGAGTCTATCTCACACTCAGTATCTGTCCAAGTTTTACACAAAGATAGAAATAATACAAATTTCAAGAGAGTAGTTGACTGCAGATAGTTGTACTATTCTCTTTTGTGTTCCCCCTCACTGAGTGATCTAGATATCTGAGTACATGTCTCAGAAATCTTCAAATAGTCATTTTACCCTTTTGCTTGTGGTTTTTGGATACCCGTTCCAGATACCTCTTTTCTAGATACCCGTTCTAGATTTCTCTTTTCTCTTTATATCTGGATACCCGTTCCAGATATCTCTTTCCCTCCTTTGATATCTTCTTCAGATCTCTGAACTTTTTCAGTTCTTTGGTAGCTCCATTAGTCCAAGACTATGTCTTAAAGCTAAGAATCTACTTTCTTGTAGTGGCTTAGTGAAGATATCTGCAAGTTGCTCTTCAGTGCCAATCTTGAGTATCTCTATATTGCCTTTTTCAACATGGTCTCTAATGAAGTGGTGTCTAACATCAATGTGCTTTGTTCTTGCATGAAACTTAGGATTCTGAGTTATGGCAATAGCACTTGTGTTGTCACAGAAAATCGGAGTTTTCTCTTCATTGAGTCCATAGTCTCTGAGTTGTTGTTGTATCCACAATATTTGTGAAGCACAACACCCAGCAGCAATATATTCAGCCTCTGTGGTAGATGTGGCAAATGAGTTTTGTTTCTTACTGAACCATGATATCAATCTGGCACCAAGAAATTGACAAGTTCCAGAGGTGCTTTTTCTATCAAGCAATGAACCATCATAGTCAGCATCAGAATAGCCAACTAAACTCAATCCACTATCTTTTGGATACCACAATCCAACTTCTACAGTACCCTTTACATACCTTAATATTTTCATAGCAATGTTGTAGTGTGATTGCATTGGATTTGTCTGAAATCTGGCACACACTCCAACTGCATATTGAATATCAGGTCTGTTGATACGGAAATATGTCCAATCCGTCATAAAGGACCTAGGAACGAATCCTAAGGCGTCCTAAGTCATCCAAAGGATCCGAGGCACTTAGGTCCGAGCCAATGGTCCGATCCGGGCAGACCATCTATGGTCCGACCCACCCTAAGAGAAGGGGACAAAGGATTTGGACCTGCAAGGCCCGACCCGGAACCCTAGGTCCGACCCACCTTGGTCCGAGCCTCCCTGGGAAAGGAGCATGGTGCTAAGTCAGTACCCTCTCCGACCCAAGGACTCCGATACGGATGACGACTCGGATCCAGCATGACCATCTCATAAAGCTACCAAGCAAGTGGGCACCAAAGAGTGAGATGTCCGAACCTAGAAGCTCCGAATCGGAAGAGTTGGACAGGCAGGAGAACTTCCTCAGCTGACAACCAGGTACTGTCCGGATCAGACATCCGGACCAACCTCTCCGAACCTGGGATCTCGCCAGACTCTGTCACATCCTCAAAAACTCTTCCAATAATGACCAAACTACCCCTAAAGCCCAAGATGGCATGGGCTAAAACTTCATTATTGGGCTATGGGCCTCATCTTAGCATTGGTGGCTCAATACTAGCCGTACACATGGCGCAATCCTAGTAAGGCCTTCCATCTCAATGGTAGCCTATAAATAAGGCACATATCCCAATAAGCAAGACACTTCAAGTAAGTCACTTCGAACAAGTCTTTTCGCTAGTCACATCACGAACAGTATACAGAGTTGAACCTCAGTCACTCTCGAGTAAAGTCTCATCCCGGTTTGACACTTAGCAAACCGGGCACTAACCCCCCCCCCCCACTCAAGTGTGCAGGTCTTTACCGGAGTAGTTGGCAGCTGGTTCTTATGCTTCGGTCCTCACCTAGCAAGAAACCTCTTACCTTGGCACCATTTGGAAGAGTTAAATAAATCTAAGTGATTGGGGAGTTACACCCTCAATATTTTGGCGCCGTCTTTGGGAATCTTTACAAAAAGTCCCGTTCTCTTCAGTAATGGCAAGAACAAGAAGGTCCGCAAGAACCAACGCCACTACCATTGGTACGCCAGCTCCGAGACAAAGGGGGAGACCTCCCACTAGAAGAGGAGGAGTAAAAAGAGTCTCGACAAGAGAAGTGGTAGGCAATCCAAGTGATGGCCATACCGCTAGTCTTTCTTCTGACGAGGAGAGAGCCATTAATCCACCAGTAAGGGTTCAAACACTTGTGGATGAAGGACAGGTTCCTCCGTCAGGAACACATGGTCCTCCCCCAGGTAGAAACTTTACCCTCCCAAATGGACAGATCATTCGTCCTAGTGAATTTGGAATGAATGAGAATCAGTTTGGCCTCTTACTCACCACTATTCAAGGGTGTTTTGGATCAAACAACCTCCAGCCTCCTCAGCCCACCCCGCCTACGCCAGTCCCGAGGCAAGCTGAACCCGCTCAATCGAGAAATGAGCACCGTCCGATCCAACAAAGGTTGGGGGAGCAAGCTCAACCAGAAGATCTGAGACATCTTCTCAATAGGAGAGCCGCTGCTTCCCATGAACAACGAGGAAGAAGTCCAGAAGTGCCGCGAGTAGACGAAGTGGGAACCAGTCGGCGAGGAGCTCAACAACAAGTGCCTAGAGATCAAATGGCAGAAAGCACCCCGATTGTTCTAATCAATGATCTCCCTCCAGATGTAGCCATCAACCCCAGGACTGGTGAAAGACCGACGGTGGCGAGATCTACCTCCAACAGAAGGCCTTGGAAACACAAATTGCCACCTTGAGCAGGATGGTCAAAGCACATGAGAAGGTGGTAGTTAAAACTCCCAACCCTCTGTGCGATGAGATCAGAAAAGAAAGAAAGCGCCCCGACTGTGTTATCCCAAACCTTGAGCATTACTATGGAGATACTTGCCCTGTAGGGCATCTTACTAGGTATGAAAGTAAGATGGAAAGCAATGGACTCAACGACAACATGAAAGCTCTCAACTTTTCCACCACACTCTTTGGAGAAGCAATGGATTGGTGGACCTCACTACCCAATGGTTCCATCAAATCATATGCGGACGTCGCCGCCCTTTTCCTAAAAAGGTTTGAGAAGGCGAAAAGAAGGAAGAGATCAGTTGAGCACCTGGCTGGCATAATCCAGAGAGAGCATGAGGATCTCAGAACCTTCCTTGATCGCTTCAACACTGAAGTACGACAGGTAGAACCTCATAGCATCAAAGAGCGGGTCCGACACCTCTATGCCAACACTTATAATGATGAGCTTAGAAGGAAGCTTTCTAACGAAGAAATCACCACTGAAAAGTACCTGGAAGAAATCTGCGAAGGAGTCTTGTATGGAGAAGATTACCGAAGAAATGTACCGATAAGAGCAGGGATCAAGAAGGGAAAAGAACAAGTACGACAGGAACTCCCTCCTCGTCAAGGGAAGTTTGAGCAAAAAACAGATCTCAGAGATGTAAAAGAACTTCACAGAGAAAGAACTCCACCGGAAGGTTTGCCGAGTATACTGCCTCAATGACCAAGATCCGACATCTTGGCTTCTATTGTTGAGAAGGACTTGGATATACAATGGCCTAAACCACCAAGAGCAAGAAGAAGAGTAAATTCTCTAAAGACTCATGAGGTTCCACAAAGAAGGTCACCCAACTGAGGATTGCATCCAGTTGAAGACAGAAATTGAAAGGCTAGTGAGAAGTGGGAAGTTGAAAGAACCACCAGTTGAAGATGAGCCCTCCAGGCATAGAAGGAATGAGCAAAGAAGAGAGGAGCGTAGTTCTGAACCTCCGACAGGATCTTTACCACCACCTCCCGCCGAAATCCCACCTCGGCAGGTCCAAAGATATCAAGGTTACCGCGAAGAGATAGAAATGGAGAATCTCCCTTACAGTGGAGTTATCAACGCCATTGCGGGAGGACCAACAGGGGGAGATAGCAGAAATGCAAGGGAAAGGACCGCGCAACACTTGAGAAACAACGACAGGGCTTACGGCCCACCAGCTTTGAAAGGCACAAATGCAATCACCTTTGACGATAGCGAGATCCCCCCACCAACGTCTAGCGGAAGAGATCTCAAGGACCCCGATGTCCCTTTGGTTGTCTCTCTAGCGATTGCCACTTACAAAGTCAAAAAGGTGCTAATTGACACAGGAAGCTCCTCCAATGTCCTATCCAAAAGGACTGTCGAGCAAATGCATCTGGGGCAAATACAATATGGACGAGTATATACCTCATTAGTAGGTTTTGGAGGGTCTGTAGTACGTCCCATTGGAAGTATACCACTGCAAGTCTCCATGGGCACTTTTCCGACAAGAGTGACCCAGACTATCCTCTTTGTGGTAGTAGATAATACCTTCGACTATAACGCGATCTTGGGCCGCCCGGGACTTAACCAATTCAGAGCAATCGCTTCTCCCCTACACAACAGGGTGAAGTTTCCAACCCCGAACGGCGTAGGGGAAGAGATGGGCAACATCAAAGAAGCCTGGGAGTGCTACATCATGTCAACCAGAGGAGCCACAGAACCTGTCCTTTCGGTCGCTAAGGGCCCTCTTAGCCATTCTTCCAAAACTCTGACACCACCAAAGGAAGAGATCGGTATCGGATCGTTCAGAGAAAAGTTCCCCAAGACAGCTAGGATAGAATCCCATGAAGCCTTGAAAGAGGTCCAACTGGTCGAAGGAAATCCGGAGAAAACAACTCGGATTGGAACAGAGATAAGTGCGGAAGTAGAGCGAAAGCTCATCACCTGCCTTCGGGACAATCGCGACATCTTTGCTTGGAGCACAGATGACCTCAAGGGGATAGACCCAAGGATCACCGTTCACCGTCTGAACATGGATCCTACGGTCAAGCACATCCGTCAAAAGAAAAAAGACTTTGGGCCAGTTGAGGATGCTATCATAGCAGGGGAGGTTGACAAGTTGATGAAAGCAGGTCATATCGAAGAAGTCAGATACTCTGATTGGGTCTGCAACGTGGTCCTCGTTGAAAAAGCTCCAGGAAAGTGGAGAATGTGCAATGACTTCACCAGACTCAACAAGTTTTGTCCAAAAGATCCCTATCCATTGCCACGCATAGACCAGCTGGTTGATTCCACTGCAGGATGTGCACTTCTAAGCTTCATGGATGCATACCAAGGCTTCTACCAGATTAGGATGGCTCAAGAAGACATCAAGAAAACGGCATTCTTTGCGGCCGGAGGAGTCTATTGCTTCAAGGTCATGCCCTTTGGCCTCAAGAATGCAGGAGCTACTTACCAACGGCTGGTAAATAAGATGTTCAAGGAAGAATTGGGAAAAACCATGGAAGTCTATGTGGATGACATGCTTGTGAAAAGCAAGACTAAAGGAGAACACATCGAACACCTCAACAATTGCTGCTCTATTCTCCGGAAATATGGAATGAAGCTGAACCCTGAAAAGTGCACTTTCGGGGTAAAAGGAGGAAATTTCCTTGGCTACATGGTCACAGAAAGAGGCATCAGTGCTAACCCAGAGAAGATAAAGGCAATCATAGATCTGCCACAGCCCAAGGCCATCAATGAAGTTCAGAAGCTTCTAGGAAAGGTGATGGCGTTGAGCCGTTTTATATCCAGATCCGTCGAGAAGAACCTTCCCTTCTTCAAAACCTTACGAAAAGGAAACAAGTTCGAATGGACAAAGGAGTGCGAAGAGGCCCTGGAAAACTTGAAAAAGTATCTCCTCTCGCCGCCCCTTCTGTCTAAACCCATGGAGGAGGAAACTCTTTATCTCTATTTGGCCACCACCGATGAAGCAATGAGTTCTGTACTGGTACGGTTACAGGACAACGAGCATTTACCAATTTACTATTTGAGCAAAGCGCTTGTAGGATCCGAAGCCAGATATGTCAAGGTTGAGAAGCTCGCCTTCGCGTTGGTTTACACTGCATGGCGACTGAAGCCTTACTTTAAGTCGCATCGGATTGTGGTCCTTACAAATGAGCCACTCAAACATGTCTTGGAAAAACCGGATCAGTCAGGACGCCTATCCAAATGGGCTATTGAGCTAAGTGAATATGATATTGGCTACCAAGCCCCATCTGCCAAGAAAGCACAAGTCCTGGCCGACTTCCTGGTAGACTATCCAGAGAAAGTAGAAAAGGAGAACGAAAACTCCCAGGAAAAGGATAATCATGTGGTGATAGCCCAGATCAAGGAATCAATTGGAGAGAAAGAGACTGAAGAAACACAAAGAGGTAGCATCCAGCCTAAGACTCAGTATCGCCAACCTATGGATGATTCACTGAGAGTAAGGCACATGTTTCTTTTGGACGAAGAACTCAATATCTCAACGACTGCATCTTCCGACAAGAAGCAGAAGGTTGAGAAAGCACTCACTCCCACTCTAGGAGGAAAGGAAGGAAACAAAGAATGTTGGACATTACAAGTGGATGGGTCATCAACCGGACGGTTGGGAGGAATAGGAATTTTCCTTGAAAGTCCTGAAGGAGCCAAGCTTGAGTACGCCATCACCCTCAACTTTAAGGTGACGAACAACGAGGCCGAGTATGAAGCACTTATCACAGGCCTAAGAATGGCGAAAGCCCTTCAGGTGAAAAGAATCAAAGCCTGCGGACTGCACTGCATAATCCAGTTCTCCGGGTCCTTTACCACCAAAGGACCTAACATGATCAAATACTTGGAGCTCCTCAAAAAAGAGGTTGAGCACTTTGAAGAATTTACTCTCGACCAATTCCACAGAGAGTGGAATGAAAAAGCCGACGCTCTCTCCAAGTACGCCTCAACCTTAGGAGCTTTGGACACAAGAAGTGCCATCCTAATGACCCACGCAGAATCCTCCCTGGCAAACCCCAACGGAAAGATGTTCCTTGTGAGCACAGAAAGAAACTGGATGACCGATATATTCCATTACCTCAAGGATGGTACCTTACCTGTGGATCCTAGAGAGGCCAGGAAGATTCGATGTCGAGCTAACAGATACTTTATTTTGGGAGAAGATCTCTACAAAAGATCCTACAGCGGAACTCACTTGAGATGCCTAGATCCTCAAGAGGCGAAAACTGCGATGGAAGAGATCCACGCCGGAAGTTGTGGAAGCCATTCTGGAGGAAGGAATTTGGCACAAAAGATCATAAGGCAAGGATACTATTGGCCAACATCGACATGGATGCTGCCAACACCGCCCGCGCCTGTGAAGACTGCCAATACTATGCCAACATACCACACCGTCCGACCAACCCTATGATTCCGTCAATCATAGCTTGCCCATTTGATCAATGGGGCATAGACATCGTTGGTCCCTTTCCACGAGGAACGCATCAGAAGAAGTTCTTGATAGTGGCAGTAGAGTACTTCACTAAGTGGGTCGAAGCTGAAGCAGTGTCAACCATCACCGAAAGCAGAGTTCGGACATTCATCTGGAAGAACATCATCTGCCGGTTTGGACTCCCACGAGTGTTAGTTTCAGACAATGGAGCACAATTTTCTGGGTCAAGGCTGAAGGAGTGGCTTTCAGTCCTTCAAAATAGAACAACGCTTTACTTCTGTTGGCCACCCCCAAGTCAATGGTCAGGTGGAAGCCACCAACAAGACCATAGTCAAAATTCTGGAGAAAAGGTTGAGAACTTCCCAAGACAGTTGGGCGGATGATCTTGACGCGGCCCTTTGGGCGCATCGAGCAACGACCGAACTGCCACACAAGAAACACCTTTCTCCTTGGTCTATGGATCCGAGGCGGTCATCCCTTCAGAGACAGTGGTGGCAACTCAGAGAATCCAGCATTACAACCCAGCTGATAATGAGCTCGCAAGGATCTATGACCTTGAGCTCCTTGAAGACAAGCGCGATAAGGCATTTGCCAACATCCTTCGGTACCAAGCCATGACTGCTCGAGCCTATAATAAACGTGTCTTTTCCAAGGACATACAAGTTGGAGACTTAGTCCTTAGAAGAGCTGATATACTAGGTCATGTGGGGAAACTAAAACCCAAGTGGGAAGGACCGTACAAGGTTACTGGGGCAAGAGTTAATGGAAGCTTTGAGCTAGAAGATGAACAAGGGCGGGCCTTGAAGAGAACTTGGAGTGCCAAGAATCTCCAAAAGTTTTACACTTAGAGAAGTATGGCAACGTCTGTCACCTTCCTCTATCTTGTCGACCTGTTTTTTGTGTTTGTTTTTTGAAAAAAGGCCTTGAAGCCCTCAAGTTGTAAGTCGATTTCCGTCAAATCAATACAACCACGATTTCATAAACATTGTTGATAATCATGTCCTCGAAGATATTTAACTACTCGATCCGAATCTAGATCATACATTGATCCGGATCGGACTGACACAATCAAGCAGTATCCGACCTTCACAAAGGCAAAATACGCTTTTATTAAAATAGTGCAGGTTTACAAGGTCAGGGTCCGAAGAGCCCTAATCAAGCTTACAAAAACAAGCTCCTACTCTCTCTTTTCTACTATTACAACGAAGCTTCCTAATTAACCCTGAGCTACCAAACCAAACCCCATCCGAACACTGTCAGCTGCATCTATAGACGCCCTGAAGGAAGAAGGAACTATACCATCCGAACTGTGAGTGCTTACGGGCAGAGGTTTCAAAGCCCCTTCGGACTGTCCAAAGTTTGACAGCACCCGGACTATGTAACCTAGGCCATTCATCGATTCCAGAAAGGATACTTCATCACTCGAATGATGAAAGCTCAAGCATCGACCATCCGGATCGCATCATACCAAATACTATGAGCACACCCTAGATTCAGCGTATTTGGAGAGCGATCAGCCCGGATTGTCGGTTCAACACAAGTCACTCCAGAGGCTCCCGTAGGTCCGAGTCCCAACAAGACCGGCATTGTCAGGGACTCCGTTCCAGAATTGTAAGTCGCTCCCCCGAGCCTTCAATTCTGGAACAAAGCCACCGACAAAACCAAGTTGCTCGGACGAAAGACCTCAGGTGCAAGACAAACGAGTCACCAAAAAGGTTACTTCCGAAGGTCCTCAATGATCCGACTCCTAACAAGCTCAGCATTGTTGGGGACCCCATTCCAAAATTGCAAATAGCTCCCTCGAGCCTTCAATCATAGAAATGCAGTCACCAACAAAACCAAACCGCTCGGATACACATCCTCAAGAACGAGCTAATAGACTTACTCAGGGTGATACTTCCCCCTCTATCCGTGAAACGAGCAACTAGACACAACAGGATTGGTAGAAAGCCTTCCAACATTTCAGGCGGTTTCTTACGACCGAACCACGAAATACTGGAAGGGATTCTATCAAACCAATTTTGCCGACTTGTCGCCCCCCGGGCGCATAACCAGAGCGGATTACCTTGGACGCATTGAGATTCAAAACCATTTGAAGATCCCCGAACCATCCAGCTAATCTACCTCTCCGGGGCTGAAAGTCACGAATATAGACCACAGCCCCGGAGAAAGAAGATTAGCCTGACGATCAGAGGAATTGATTGGCAAAAAACTTTAGGCCTCACTCGGTACGGACCATATCCTCGAAGATCCGAAGCTGGCTTTCCGAGCAAACTAACTTCCACGACTCTCACCGAAGAACCAGCCCGGGTAGACTTCCGAAGCATCGGAGAAACCCTTGGAACGAGATCACGGGCGAGAGTAATCGCATAAACATGCTCACCAGCCGCTCGGACACGAGCTCCGGACCTTTGATTACTATAAAAGGGCGCGATGTCTTAATCAAAAGCCGTACAAAGCAGGAGTATATATAGAGAGAGAAGACCAATTGGAAGCGGACACGTGCCCCATATTCACAGGAGATGGGCTTGCGCATACATGGGCCTAGCTCTTGACCATCGCCCAACCCAACAATCCATCCACACGGTTGAGCATACCGACTATGCTACTCACTCGGATGTACCAAGCTCGGCTAACATAACAACATCCGGCAAGCGTGATTCGTCAGAGACACCACATGCCAATCTTGATCGACTTTTCACTATCTCACAAGTCTGCAGGACTCGGAAAGACACACAAAGTCAACGTCCGAATCATCTTCACTTATCACGATACAAGGAGATTCTTTTTCTTGAAAGCCTGACCACTCTAAGACGTGGCTCCGGACCGTTCGTGATCCAGTTTATTTCTATTATAGCTTCCGATTCGGATGGGAACAACGATTGATCGTCCCCCAAGACCCGCAAAGGCAAATTTGAATCAGGCAAACTAATGACCTGGCGGTATGGATCTCCAAGGTCCGAACCCACTATCCGAGTATACGAGAGTTGATGAGTTCCTAAGCAAATACGAAATTAAACGTGCAAGGATGGAAACAAAGAACAATAGTATATCGAATAAAAAATAGTTACGAGCCATCAAAGGACCGAACCAATACCATTCATCAAAGATAAGTATGTTTGTACAAACAAAAGATGATGGGCAAAATGACAAACATTTCTTTTTGGCGGAGGCACCTATTACAAAAATCCGGCATACCCGTCTTCTTTCATCGCCACGCTCGGACGAACTAGGTTGCGACTGAGAGGGGCCGCCCGTATCCTTCTCCGGAGGCGCTTGACCTTGCTGTTGGGCTATCCTCCGTGCTCTCCGAGCCTCAACCTCTTTCAGGAAAGCCGGACACTCCTCCATCAGGTCGAGGTCGTGATCAAAGCCTTGGACAGGCCCGGGCAAAGTCAGCCAGTCTCGGTTGTGCTCCAAATGGTCCTCCAAAGGAACGAAAACAGTAGACATGAGCACCCGAGGGACGAAGGATGGGAGATACGGACCGCCGTGATTGTACTTCTAGCCCTCCGACTCGTCGCAAACCAGCTCCACAAATTCACATTTAAGCAAATCTTCGTCCAAAACACCTTCTGGAGCGAAGTCCGAGCCATCTCCATTTTTAAAGGCGGATACCCCCTCAGCCTCCAAGTTACAATCGTCCGGTACCCAACCTTTCCTCCGACCTTGCTCCAGTACATCAAACCCATCTTGCCGGGCCTCATCATACTTTGACTCGAGCAAGAACTTGTAGGAGTCCGAATCAAGGAAATCTTGGATAGCCCTTGTCCGGACTCCCCGTAGCTCTTTCAGCATCTTATCCTTGAAAGTCCGAGAGACGGCCACGAAATCGTCCAAACTATCTTGGTGCACTTTTAAATCAGCCTCCAAAGACAGAATGGCACTTTTCATCTTGGCCGTCTCCGACTCGGCCTCTTGTTTAGCAGCTATAGCCTTCTTCAGGCGCCCGGCATCAGGCAACCGGACGCTTGATCGCCTCGGCAAATTTCACTTAGCTAGGTCTTCTTCGTGGTAGCCTCCGAGTACCAAGGAGCATGCTTCAACAGCAGTAGCAAGCTAAAAACAAAAACGGAACATCGGTAGCATTAGATACCTCCGAATCACAGAAAGATGCGAAACCAACGGAAAGCTTAAACTCACTTTGCGCTGAGCGGCAGTCAACTCCGCAATTCGTTCTAGCTCCGAAGCAGCAACCAACCGAGCCACTTCAGCATCCGACTCCAGCTCCGGGGCCTCGCCCACCTTTCCTTTGCCCTTCTTGGCGGGAGGATTCGGACCTTCGGAGGAGCGCTTTTTCGGAGCAGCAGCGCTCGATCCACTTGCGGGAGGATCTCGCGACACGGATCTCGGAGGCTTCTTCGAGCCCTTAGTTGCGACCACCTTACCCTTGTCTGGAGTAGGGATGGTTTGGGCCTCTTCGCCCGCAGCAGCTCTCCGAGACTCCTCCACTCGGAACACAGCAGCATTTCTGGGCTCGTTCATCGGAAGAACGGTGGAGGTCTTGATAATCTGGGTCCGAGAACCCTCTATCAACTCCTTCCGCTGCGCAGCGTTCTGTTGACGCTTCAGCTCCCGCATGGTCGACATCGTATACTCGAACCAGAAAGCTGCACATCCGAATCAAAATAAGTTGCAAGATACAAAAGAATCTACAAATGATAATCATATAGTCGACAAACAAACAACCGACTCGGACAACCAACCAGAGGCAGAGAGAAACCACTTACTCAAATCCTCCATGTTGTCACAAAAACTTGGCTCGGACAAGCCGGCCAAGAAAGGCAGAGGCTGACATATCAGACCTCGGAAAAAGTACTTCTCCGGCTCTTGACTCCGGTGGAACGCTTGCATCCACAAGGGGATGTTCCGTGCCGGTGGCTTCCAATCTGGCAGATTCCCCCGGAAGAACTTCTTCTCAAAACGCCACTTGGGCCTCTCCGCTTCGGATTGCCCGGGCTTCAGCGCCGGACGGACAAAAATGTACCTCTTGAACCATTGGATTCCCAATGAGGACAAGGGATCAACAAAAAATGTGTATGCCTGGCGACATACGAATGTATAAAACCAAGTGTTCCTACTACTTACACTAATGTTAAACAATTTACGGAAATTGTCGAAGGTGAGCGGGATGCCCTTATATTTACATAACACTCCGAAGCACATCAAATTTCCGAGGGAGTTGGGGATGATCTGGTGCGGACTCAAACCCATGTTGTTCAAAATCTCTTGAAACTCGGACGATACCGGTAGCCGCCATCCGCAATGGAGACTTATCTCATAGACAGACATGTAGCCCGGAGGCGGATTATAGAAAGCATGAGATTCGTCCGGGATAAGAATCTCCACACACTCCGGGATCTCATATCTCCTCCGGAGCTCATCCACTTCATCGGCTCGGATGGTTGAGGCACAAGTAGGCAGAGTACCATCTTCATTCAACTCGCCCTCCGGATCGGGGTGAGTGACCTGGTCTCTAGACCGAGGGAACTTCACTTGGAAAACGTCCTCACCCTTCCTCAGCCTCTCCGGACGCTCTTCCTCAGCCACCTGCCGACTCGGCCCTGCTTGCCCAGAAGTTTCCACACGGAGCACATTAGCGGATGGCTCTGCACCTTTCTCCTCCTCGGAACCAGAATCCTCGCCCCGCACACCTTCTTCCGCCTCATCTTCCTCGGATGAGGATGCTAACTCTACAACAGTCCTAATAGGCGCAGCAACTTGCACACGATCCTCCTCACCCTCTTCGAAGATGCTCAAATTGGGAGGTGCTTCCGAAGTATCATGCACTTCCTCGATAGTTGGCGCCTGTGGATCCGGAACGAACGGGACTCGATTAGGATTACTCCTAAAGTTATAACCTAGGGTGCGAATTAAAGTACGGATCTCTACCGAAAGTTCGGATTCCTGGCCAGCTCGACCCGGGCGACGAGTTCCTATAACTCGCGAGCTTGTCTCTTGAGCCGCTACAATAACCTGCACATGCGACACTCGCAGGTAATCCGGACGACTCGGAGGACCAGAATCTGGAACAACTAACCGAAGTAAGGAACTTACCTCGGGCTCTTCCCGACTCGGATGGGGCGCTTCCTCCACCTCCAGTACGTCATCATCCATGATCTCAATCTCCTCGGAGTTATCGCTTAAGGATATCGCCTCGGAGTCATATCCCTCAGCCTCGGATCGATTTTGGCTATCACTCTCGGACATCCTAGGGAAAGGAGAAAGCAATATCGTAAGCTTTAAGATGGCAGTCCGAGAGGTCGTTTATGTATATTAAAGTGGCCAACTCAAAGCCAAAACTAGCAGCTTACTCGGCACAGTTAGTTCGGAGTCAGTACTACACTTATTCGGTGTTAGTCAACATCAAATACGTATTGGTTATCAACTATACTACACATCATAAGCATACATCCGAGTAACTGGAAGATGAAAGACAACAGAGATGATTTAATCATAAGACGAGACAAGTAAACTTACTTGGACTCGGATGATTAGAAAGAAGTGACTTGACTCTGAACAAGATCACACGCTTCGAACCGCTCCTTGCTCGCTTCGGATTGCTGGTAGTTGCTTCGGATGTACTTGGAATGCAAAAATTATCTCTCTAAACGATGAAAAATGAATCGCCAACCTCTATTTATAGAGGGCCATATTAGGAACTCAACCGCAATTTTTGGATTTAATCTCCACCGTCGATCAAGAACCATCCAACGGTATAGTACAATTATACCAAGTGAAATGACGAATGGGTACAACAAATTTACCTCTTGGATAGATGAATACAACAACTCTCCCTCTCTGGCTGCATAACACGATAGCTCCGGAGTATCATCTTCTCGGACGCCTAACGGCTTTCCAGTCCCATATACTTCGTCCACACAAGGAACCTTGTATACTCGAGCGATTACCCTTCGGACCTTCCCGCAACCACAGAGCCTGGTTCGGACGGGACACATACCTACGGTCCGCCACCGTAGCTCATCAAAGGTACACTACCGATGTTCGGAGCCTAAACTTAGTCTCCATTACAAATACCCTTTTTTCTTTTTTCTTCACCTCGTTGCCCTTCGGACCTACTCCCTCGGGTGGCAACGACGTTTTAGAAAAAGAAAGGGGGGGGGAGAGAGACTAAGTCAATGGCCACACGAAGTACGGAGTACATCTTTTTTTTAACGGGATCGAAACGGATTGGACTGAAGAACGGATTCTTTCCCTCAAAACAACTTCCCAAACCAATAGTTCCACAACTATCTTCTACTAAGATACTTGGAAACTAGGGGGACATATGTTGACACGGAAATATGTCCAATCCGTCATAAAGGACCTAGGAACGAGTCCTAAGGCGTCCTAAGTCATCCAAAGGATCCGAGGCACTTAGGTCCGAGCCAATGGTCCGATCCGGGCAGACCATCTATGGTCCGACCCACCCTAAGAGAAGGGGACAAAGGATTTGGACCTGCAAGGCCCGACCCGGAACCCTAGGTCTGACCCACCTTGGTCCGAGCCTCCCTGGGAAAGGAGCATGGTGCTAAGTCAGTACCCTCTCCGACCCAAGGACTCCGATACGGATGACGACTCGGATCCAGCATGACCATCTCATAAAGCTACCAAGCAAGTGGGCACCAAAGAGTGAGATGTCCGAACCTAGAAGCTCCGAATCGGAAGAGTTGGACAGGCAGGAGAACTTCCTCAGCTGACAACCAGGTACTGTCCGGATCAGACATCCGGACCAACCTCTCCGAACCTGGGATCTCGCCAGACTCTGTCACATCCTCAAAAACTCTTCCAATAATGACCAAACTACCCCTAAAGCCCAAGATGGCATGGGCTAAAACTTCATTATTGGGCTATGGGCCTCATCTTAGCATTGGTGGCTCAATCCTAGCCGTACACATGGCGCAATCCTAGCAAGGCCTTCCATCTCAATGGTAGCCTATAAATAAGGCACATATCCCAATAAGCAAGACACTTCAAGTAAGTCACTTCGAACAAGTCTTCTCGCTAGTCACATCACGAACAGTATACAGAGTTGAACCTCAGTCACTCTCGAGTAATGTCTCATCCCGGTTTGACACTTAGCAAATCGGGCACTAACCCCGCCCCCCCCCAAGTGTGCAGGTCTTTACCGGAGTAGTTGGCAGCTGGTTCTTACGCTTCGGTCCTCACCTAGCAAGAAACCTCTTACCTTGGCACCATTTGGAAGAGTCAAATAAATCTAAGTGATTGGGGAGTTACACCCTCAACAAGGTCTACTCACAGTGAGGTACAGTAGAGACCCAATCAATTTCCTATACTTGAGTTCTTGAACACTCTTGTCAGATTTAGTATAGGTCATTTTGGTTCCAATGCTCATGGGTATCTTAGCATTCTTTTCAGAAGGCTTTAGATTAAATTTGTTGAGCATGTCTTTTGCATACTTTGTTTGACTAATGAATATTCCATCATTGAGTTGCTTGACTTGCAGCCCTAGGAAATAATTCAATTCTCCCATCATGCTAATTTCAAATTTACTTTTCATGAGCTCAGCAAAGTCTTCACAAAGTTGCTTGTCTTTAGATCCAAATATAATGTCATCAACATATACTTGAACTAAAAGTAGTTTCCCATCATGGTTCAATGTAAAGAGTGTTTTATCAACATCTCCTTTCTTGAAACCACTTTCTAGTAGGTATCTGGCCAATGTATCATACCATGCTCTTGGAGCTTGTTTCAGCCCATACAGAGCTTTCTGAAGCTTATAGACCATCCTACTTTCTGAGTAAACCTCAAAGCCTGGTGGTTGCTCAACATAGACTTCCTCAACAAGTTCACCATTTAGGAATGCATTCTTGACATCCATTTGATAAACTGTAAAGTCATTATGAGCTGCAAAGGCTAGAAAGAGTCTTATTGCATCCAATCTTGCAACTGGTGCATAAGATTCATCAAAATCTAGTCCTTCAGTCTGGGTAAATCCCTTGGCAACCAGCCTTGCTTTGTTTCTGGTTATTTCACCAGACTCATTCATTTTATTTCTGAAAACCCACTTGGTTCCAATTACAAATATTCCGTCAACAAATGGAACTATTTTCCAGACTTTGTTTCTCTCAAATTGATCCAACTCCTCTTGCATTGTAAAGATCCAATCTTGATCCTTCAATGCTTCTTCTATAGTTTTAGGTTCAATATTTGAGATGAAACATCCATAGAGCGAATCAGCATTTCCAGCAATTGCTCTCCTAGTTCTAACACCTTGGTCTAAAGGACCGATCACATCCTTGGCAGGATGATTTCTTAACCATTTCATAATGGGTTTTGAACTAGTAGGATCAATATCATTTTGATCTAAATGTGAATCAATATGATTTTGATAGGATACTTGTGCAGTATCTGAGATATCTGACACATGGGAAGTGCCATGGATATCTGACACTTTTTCAGTGTTAGAGATATCTAGAATTTGATTTTCAGCAATCTCAATCTCAGAAACCTCTTCATGATGAAGGTTCTCAGTAACCTGTTCCATTTCTGGAATTCTCATAGGAAATTCTTCATCATGTCTTAGAGTCATTTGGTTATTACTAAGCAATGGTTGCTTTTCATCGTCAGACTCATCCTCTAAGTGAATGATAGATTTGTTTCCTATTGAGGATTCTTCTTCAGAATCTTTAATCATCAGCTCTTTGAACCTTTCTGAGAGATCATAACTCAAGGGTATTTTCTTGTTTCCTTCGTAGAAAACTACATGAACAGATTCTTCAATCCTTTGCGTTCTTTTGTTGTAGATTCTATAGGCTTTGCTATTCAGAGAATAACCAAGAAATACTCCTTCATCTGCTTTTGGTTGAAATGTTCTCAAGTATTCTTTTCCATTGTTAAGAACAAAACATCTGCAACCAAACACCCTTAGATGTTTGATACTGGGGGTCTACATATCAAAAGCTCGTAAGGAGTTTTGTCATGGTGTTTGTTAATCAAGCATCTATTTTGAGTGTAGCAGGCTGTGTTAACAGCTTCAACCCAATAGATTTCACTTATTTCAGTGTCAGCGAGCATTGTTCTTGCTACATCTTTTAGGGTCCTATTCTTTCTTTCAGCAACACCATTTTGTTGTGGTGTCCTTACGGAAGATAGTTGATGTTGTATACCTTTGCAGGTACTAAACTCTTTTATGTACTGGTTCACAATCTCAGTACCATGGTATGTTCTGATTATAGATACCTTGTCATTTTTCATGACTTCAAGCTTATTCAGCAAGTTGGGTATCTCAACCCTTGCATCAGATTTTTGTTTGAGAAATACAACCCAAGTGAATCTTGAGTAATCATCAACAACAACCAGACCATACTTCTTTCCTGCATAGCTAGCATACAACCCAAGTGAATCCATATATAACATTTGCAGTGGCCTTTCACTGGAGTGTCTAGTTTTAGACTTGAAAGATGTTTTGGATTGTTTTCCCATTTGGCAAGCTGGGCATATACCATCTTTTCTATATGCCATTTTGGGTAAACCAACCACCAATTCTTTCTTGGCTAGCTTGTTCAGAGTTTTGAAATTCAAGTGACTCAATCTTTTATGCCATAGCCAATTTTCTTCAGTGTGGCCACATTGACTCACCATGAGACATTCTTCAGTTGTGGCAGATGCCCAATCAGCAACATAAAGATTTTCTTTTCGGATAGCAACCAAGACTGTCTGCTTTGACTCATTGTCAATCACTTTGCATAGTTTTGACTTGATCTTGACAGTGTACCCTTTGTCTACTAATTGACTCATGCTTAGGAGATT
The DNA here is from genome assembly GCA_026545765.1 of Plantago major. Classification (NCBI taxonomy): domain Eukaryota; kingdom Viridiplantae; phylum Streptophyta; class Magnoliopsida; order Lamiales; family Plantaginaceae; genus Plantago; species Plantago major. The sequence goes on along the minus strand of CM048843.1, from coordinate 42,478,867 downwards.
ATATTTCAATCCCTTTACATGCAGTACTTTAGAGATAGTAAGGGCTCCAAACTTCCGATTGCCAAATTCTATGGTTGGATTTTCATCTCCTCCAGCAAATCTAATAATTGGTCCATCATCGTATTTTTTGTAGTTAATCAGATTTGCTTTGTCTCCTGTCATGTGCTTCCCACATCCGCTATCAAAATGACACTTTAGATTAGTTTTTAGAGTGTTCTGCACAAAACAGAAAACAGGAGATTAGGTTCTCATACCAACAATGGAACCATCTGGACTAAAGAATCTTCCAGTAGAAATCCATTTCTGAATGAATTTCTTAGGGACATTCTTTTGTCTAACAGGAACATGAGGAATTCTAGGTAAATGATTAGTATCATTGTTATTAAGAATTATTTTCATCCTTAGTGTGTTCCTTGGTACTCCTTGTGGTGCTTTCAGATACCTGTCAAGTTGCTGAGTTTGCTTGTCAGCAAACTTAGCTTTCCTTGCCAGATTTCTTCTAGCCCTGGCATTCAGATTTTCAGTGGCTTGACTTTTCTTTCACTTCTGATAATTGTTGTGAGCAATCCTAGCCTTTATCCATCGTTCTTGCTCTTGTTTATACTCACGAGCAAGTTGTTTCCCGATGGCTTTATAGCCAATGCCATTTCAAGCACCTGGTGCTATCTAAGTTCTCATCTCAGCAGCTTTGCTAGTCTCTGGGTAGTCTATTTTTTTTTTCAGAAAACGTGACATACGAGAATTTGCCAGCTCCTGCAATTCTTCCTTTCTGAGAGACATAGCACTGTGGGTGATTACACTTTTCAGTGTTATGTTTCTTTTCAGAAATATTCCCAACAGTTTTCTTTTGGACTTCTTTTTCCCACAAAGGTTTGGTCGCAACTGTCTTTTCCTTTGTCAACAGCCTTAGCTTTCTGACCAATGTTATAAGTTGTTTGGGAACCATTTTGCTGAGCACTGACAAATGTTATTCTTTCATCACTCTTATTCAGAGTGGTAGAACTATTTGTTTGTGTGTCCAGTCCAAGTCCTCCCTTTTCTGAAGGATCTCTTAAATAAGATTGTACTTCAGTAAGAGTGTCACTAGCTTCGACATAAGATTGGAAAGATACTTCCTTCTTTTTGAGTTCCTCATTCTCAGAAAGAAGACCTTCACATTTCTTTTGAAGTTTGGCCAATGCTTCTTTATGTGACTTTTCTGTCTCAGATATCTGAGCTTTGAGAAATGCATTTTCAGCATCCTTTTTCTCAAATATCTTGAGTAATTGTGAATTTTCCCTTTCAAGAGAATTCTTTTCATCTTCAAAGATTTCGGCTCTAGCTCGGACCATTAGAAATTCTCTTTCGTAGAGATCAAGTTCTCTTCTGAGATGTTCCAGATCTTTGATTCCTTCCTCATCACTTTCATATGTCTAACAAGAAGTATGTGTTACCTCATCAGCCATTAGACAAGGTTCAATGTTAGAGATATCTGGAAAGATTTCTTGAGCCACTCCACACACTTCTTTCTTCATTTGACCAAAGTCAACCACTTCATGAGAAACACCACACATCCCTGGAGAAGGCAATTTGGAACCATAGAGTCTTCATCCTCAGAATCAGACTAAATGTCTAGAGCATCCAGTTCGATTTGTATCTTCTTGCTTTCCTCAGTGAGCAGAGCTCTCTGACCTCTCTTGAAGTTTCTTCTATCTTTCTTTTCACCTGTCTTTAGCTTGTTGAAGTTAGGGCAATCCTTTTTGAAATGACCAGGTTTCTGACAATAGAAACAGATATCGTTTCGCTTCCTCAAGATTAGATGCTTTACGAGAAGCTTGTTCAAATGAGCTGATACAGTTGCATATTTTTATACTGATGATAATTTGAGCCTAGATGCTTTTTCAGCTTCTCTTTGGTTTTTCTTCTCTCAATCTCCTGACTGACATATTTTCTCATTTGCTTTACAACAAGAGCATTCTCCTCAGTCACCTCCTTGCCTTCCTTCTTTTCAGAAGTTTCTTGAGCAACTAGAGCAACATTCTGCAACTTTTCAGTTGTTAGATCTCTTTGAGTTGTCTCATAGTCAACAGTGGCAAGGTGAGAGAAAAGTTCCACTGGAGTGATATCTGGCATCCCTTGGTTAAAGTAGAAAAACTTTGTATGCTTGCAGTTATGATTTAGACTTCTTACAATAGTCTTAATTTTTTCTGGTTGGGTATATCTATTACTTTCACCAAGTGCAGCCATGTCACTCATGAGTGTTGTAAACCGGAAATCTAGTTCTTCAAGAGTCTCTGTGGGACCTTGTTTAAAGTTTTGGAATTTGAGCTTCAAAACTTCAAACTTATTTTCCTTTGTTTTCTCAGTGCCAGCATAGATTTCCTCAATTAGTTGCCAGGCCACTTTCGCCATTTTTGCACCCCACAGTTTACATTATATGTGCTCTGGAGTATAACGTATGATGATATTGCGAGCCTGACCATCCAGTCGATTTCTCTTGGCATCTTTCGATGTCCAGAGCTCTCTGGGCTTTGGCTCGTAAATAACTTGACTGGTAGGTCTCCCACTGGTTGACGCATCTGTCTGTAAGGAGCCATGACTTAGTTCTCTGTCTCTACCATTAGAAACCTCCATGATCTGCTTGAGTTGTTGAATGACTATGGGACCATTCTTTATCACGTCGATCATTTCGTCACTGATGGCTTCTAGGTGGAGCATCATGTTGTTCTTCCATTTCTCATAATTCTCTGGTTTGAGAATTGGGGCGTCACTTAAAGACATCCTGCAACAAACACACTAAACAAACAAATCAAGTGTAGGTGAAAGGCAGTTAGTGGGCACTTATCTGGGATCTAGGTTCAGTGCAGAAGGCTTGGGAACCTCCTTCTCTGGTACCACTTCTTGGTCCAGATAACGGCAAAGTAAAAGACTAGAGGGGGGGGGGGGGTGAATAGTCTTTTTCAAACTTTTGTCGATAAACACAATTTCTCAGATATCTGATACTTATTTTCAGAGAGCGGAAGACTTTTTGTGATAAGTGCACGTGCTCAGCAAGATATGTGTAAAAACTTAGCAAAGTAAATAAAGCAAGTAATAAATTGCAGAAAGTAAATAACACAAGTCTTTATAGTGGTATCTGAAGGTGGCGTAATCCTTCAACTAATCCACTTCGCGCGATTAAGGTGTTTGTTAAAGGTAGTTTGTCAGGTGAGCTTCTTTAATAACTTATTCAGTTATACATATAGCTCTATGAATCAAGTATACTTAATACACTTTTCAATGTATGGTATCTTGTTCTTTTACTGACCCAAGTCTATGATAAGTGTTCAAGAGAATGAATCTCATATATGAAATCTTAATTCAACTCCTTCACAGATAGCAATGCTTGTTAAGGATCAGGACACTTAGAACTTTTGTGCTACTTAGGATCAAGAGCTTTGGTCGCAACAAAAAGCTTTAAGGTAAGTAGTATGCTTGAGAGTTTGAAAGATAGTGTTTAGTGTTCTTGGTGTAAGTTCTGTGTGTTTTTCAAGCATTCTAAGTGTTGATATTTATAGTTGAAAATCATGCCGTTTGAATAGTATCCGTTAGGCTCAATGAAATTCAAACTATTGATATCTGAGTATAATATTGTTGTACGTTTGTCTTCTTCTCAGAGACTGCCATTTTTGTTCAGACATTTCTGTCCGCGCATTTAATGCACTGTACTATACTTTGTCCTGTAGTGCCAACGGAACTATGCATGCTTTCTGAAGCATTGCACGTCCCTTTACAGAGACCTTCACATCTCCAGATACTTGTTACAACATTGTTTCCAAGAAACATAGTTTTTATCCAAGGTATCTGAGTGTAGATAACTGTGGGCACTTTTCCTCATTCAGAAACCTTGTATTCTCAGATATCTTTTGCAACACTTGTTATTGAAAAACACTTGTTTCTTCAAGATATCTGGACATAGGTATCTGATGACCTTAGTCTCCAGCAATCTTGTGCAGTCTTCAAATCTTCAAAAATGTTGAGCTCTTCTGCCGGATGCCTTCTTCTTGGTCTTTTTCAGAGAAATAAAAAATTACATTCAGAGACCTAACATCCTATACAAGATTCGCTAGACTATCATACTTAGTGATTTTCCTCTTTTACAGTGTTCAAGTGAACCAAGAGTACTAACCACCTTTCTGAGCTAAGATAAGTCATTAAGTGGCTGATCAAAATCTAAACAGATATTCCTAACACTCTCGAACATCCTAAGGCAACAAAAAAGGAAGCAACTTAGACTCCATATAGTTGATTGTCCGAGAGTTAATTTATGTATCTTATTAATTACGGATCGCAAGCTAAGACAGTGAAGGCATCTCCCTCCCTATGGGGTCATATGGTCCGAACCAACAGATCCATACGCACAGTCTACTCGGCTACGTGTTCATTTTACTCCAGCTAAATATGATTTGCAATAAGTCCGACTACTTACGTCATCTACAGTCCGAGCTATGGGTCACGTATTTATCCAAGTCCAACTACTTATCAAAGAGTAGATACAACGAGTATGAAAGGAGTAAAGAGCGACATGCAAAGGACAATAGACAAAGCCAAAGCTAAAAAAGAAACCCAAAACTTACTTGTTAAGAAGCTTGGATGAGATGAAAGCGATTGACAGCGACAGGCAAAGCACTCGGACTCACTTGCAAAGCTCGGATTCAGTAAAGATTGCGAAAATTATCTCTCTAAGCGATGCGCATGAAATCATGCTATTTATAGGGAGGCTAAATTGGGAAGCCCAACCGTCGCGTCGATTGGGATTTAATCCCATTCGTTCATCGCGATCCATCCAACGGTCAGAGTGGAACCACTTGGTGAAATGACGACTTACCCCAATTGTTGTTGAGTAAAAAACTTTTCAGGTGATATATTTTACACTATCAAGTGAACCCATGGGCCGCAGAGACTGTACATGGCCCAGCCCATTACACACAGTTCGAGGACCAATGGATATACTCCAGACCAGATCGGTCGAGGCACATGGAACTACGCGCTACGGATGGCCATACTCCGACAGTATGAAGGGTACGAAACCTAATACTACGACATTATACAAGGTACGGATCATCGTACTACGACAGTACCGGCTCAATAAAAAATCAACTTGAAGCTAAACCCAGTCTCGCTTACAAATACCTCTTTCCCGATAGTCCGAGACCCTCTGTCTCGGACTGCAAGAAAAGAGGTGGGGAGAGATATGGGAAAAGCATCAAGTATTTTCCCATCAAGGGCACAGACCACAAGAATTTTTCGTTTCTAAAAAACGGATTGGACCAACAACAGAAAAGCTCTCCCACACTTCAAATTGTAGTTCCACAACTATCTTCTACAAAAATACTTGGAAACTAGGGGGACATATGTTGATACGGAACAATGTCCAATCCATTCAAGACGTTCTAAAGATGAATCCTAAGGCGAATTAGTCTACACTCACTGAGAAGCTCGACCAGATGGTCCCTTATATAGTAGTGAATAATTTTCTTAGTGTTTAATCGGGGATAACCTAGTTAATTATAGTTTGGTTTAGAGTCCAAATTGAATTTGGGACTAGACATTTATCCTTCCAATTATACCCTTGCCTAAGCAGACTTCTTCAGTTCCCTATTCAAATCAAGCTCATCTTCGTTCCTTTCTTTGCGCAATCTCCTCTTAAATTCCCTCTTCTCGATTCTTTCCTCTTTCAGTTCCTATATTTACGTTTTCTCTCAACCTCACATAATCACAAGCTAAACTCGACCTGGGATCCAAAATCGAATCCCTCTTCTCCACTCGCCATCTTGATTTCATCCCGTAAGAATCCTCAACCAATTCCTATTTCTCCTCCTCGATTCTGATTCTCGACCTAATTCCAGAATCATTATTGTATGTTCTTCGTAGAATCGATTACAAGGAGTGGAGAGCTTGATTTGTTCGTTGTTCGTGTTCTTGCTTGTCTCGATTCGCTTTCGGTAAGCGTTTCTTCTTTCTGTTTCGGTCTGGGATGGGTGTTTGTATGATTGAATCCTATTCGTGTTTTGATTTCGAATCGAATTCCCTCTTTACCTGTTGATTTTCATCTGCTTGTTCCTTTCCAGTCGAATTGGCTTGTTGTTGTCTGCCTCGTTTTGTTGACTGTGTTCGAGTGGCCCTGTCGCCTGTTTAGGGTCGAATCCTTCCTCTTGCCTGCTCTGTTTCGTGCCTCACCTGTTCCCCGTGTGTCTGCATTTCGTGTTATTTGGTGGTTCTTTGGTTCAATTTGTTTCTTTGGTTTCGACTTACCTGTTGTGGGTTTCGTTGCTCGCTTTTTTCTTTTTTGCCTTATTTGAGTCGTCATCCGTTCTTCCCGCTTTCTGTCTTGCTCGTCGTTGCGGTTGTTTAGCTATTGCCTCTGTTCCGTCGGTGTGTGCGTGTTCTTTGTGTCGAACTTGATAATTGGCGTCTTTAAAATCAATTTCCTTCATCTCGCTCTGCTCTGTAATTCTTAATCGATTCGGTTTGTTTGTATTCTTGTCTGCGGTGATATGTGTCAATTATGATATCTTGTGTCGATTGTGTTAACTGCTTAGATAGTCTTGTTGTGTGTTTGTTGATTGGCCGTGAGTTGCTCGCTAATTTTGGTCGTTGTTGCTCGTGTTTGAGCTATAGGTATTATATGTCTTAGACTGTTTCTTGGTTCTTTGTGGCGTCTTTGTTTTGCTTTGGTTGATCGATATTTTGCCACTGAATCGATTAAGTATAGTCTTGCTGTTGTGTTTGCATGTTCGTGTTATTTCTTTTTTTGATAATTCGAGTTGTAAATTGCTGGTTTCTAATGGTTTTCACGCATGCTCTGCTTTTTTAATTGGTGTGCTCTGTTTCTGTTGCAAAGTTACAGTATGTGTTCGTTTCAATTTAATTCGCCTCAGTCCTTTGACATGAAACAGTTGTCTCTAAGTGGTCTGCATGTGGTTGTTACTGTTTACTGTGAGGTGCAGGTGTTGAAACTCGATGCATGCATGTTTATTTTGCCTTTTCTGCACATTGCGTCTTTGTAGTGTCCAATAAATCATTTCTTCTGCGAATTTGTTGACAGCTTAACTTATAGCTGGATTTTGTGAATCTTGGATTGTTTTGCTGTGTCGGATGTTTCTTTTTGCTGCGTGTGTGAGTTTCGATTTCATGCTGGTGGTTTCTTGCTGTGATTGTTGACTTGGTTGATCAATTCACTTGATAGCCTTTATTTGAGTTTGGTTCGTCCCTCTTGTTGCTGTGTCGATTATGGTTGGTTTAACTTTTCATGTTATGTTTAGGTTATTGATGCAATTGAATCTGATGACTTTCCCAATTCTGAGAGCATGCTTTGTGCGGTCTAGTTTCAAGTTGGTGGTAGCAGTACTGTACTTAATTTCTCATGTCTACTTATTTGTATCTTTTACAATTCATTGTTCTTGCTAGTGACTTGAGTTAAAATTATGTGAACTACTATCGGTTTGTATGGGCAAAACCGTGGACTAAGTTTATTATGTGATTTTATGCCTAGTTGATTCTACTCGCTTATGTTCGTTTGTGGGGGTTTAAGGGTATCGTTAAATATTTTGCGTAGATTTTAAGAAGTATTACCTTTATCAGGTTTTGCGGATTGGCTTAGTTACGAGGTCATCTAAGGTGAGTGTTCTACCCAAAAAATATATGTATATTTGCGAAACTACAAGAAGCTATTTTAATATTATATATATATAGTATTGCATCTCAAACATTGCGAAATTCATGAAATCAAAATTCTGAAAATCTGCATCAAATCCTTTTCTCATGCTTCCGCTATCTAAATATATATATGTATATGATTTGATTCGATTGATTTGTTTTGCTTCGACCGATATATGCGCAATTAGTGGTGGGGGTTCCCGATTGGACATACTTGGCGGTTAATACGTCGAATTGTTCATGAGGTGCCTCTGCTTACTATTCCGTGACGCGAGGCAGAAGTCGCCGAGGTCATTGGGAGTAGTAGTGTTCCACCCCTGTAACATGGCAGGGTATTCGTCTTCGATTCATTTGGCAGACTTGCAATCTGTCCGAAGTGATAAGGGCTTGGATTGGGGTTATAAGGAGCGGAATCAACAGTTTATTCGATTCATTATGTTCTTCGATTATTTTCTATATTGATTCGTTTGATTAAAAAAAACCATACTTCGTTATTACATAATTCGTTGTTCACTTAGCACAAGAACCTCATTGAGTTTTTCTCACACTTGATTTTTTACCTTCTTGTTGATTTCGAAGTCTAGTGGAGGACCGAGTCGGGTAGACGTTCAGCAACTTGAGTGAAAGTGGGTTATAAATGGGATTTGTTTTGTAACTTTTATCTGCTGCTTGTAAAAATAGTGTTTTCGCAAGTCAACTGTTCAAATTTCAGCTTCTCAAAGATTTTAGATTGTCTTCCTATTATTGGTTTAACGCCCTTGACTTTTTAAAACTTAGTGTAATTTTCGGGTCGTTACAGTTGGTATCAGCGCCTGAGTTTTTACTCGGGCTATACCGGGATATGATTTTCGGACCTTGGTTGTGAGTGAGGTGTCTAAGTTGCTGAACCTAGGTTGTGTGTTTCGTGCTAACTGGTTCTCGAGTTGTCGTCTTGTGACTAAAATATGGAAGTGATTGATGTTTGAGTGCTCAATTTGATTTGCTAGACATAGGTGAATCTAAATCTCTCATATTATATGAACAAAATGTTACCTGCTTGTGTTGTGTAGCGTATTTTTGCATGTCTTTGGTTATCATTTAGTGGCCCAATATTTTTACTAGAGTTAGTATAAATCACTTGTAGGCGGCCGACTACATAATGATTCGTACTAACTAGAGTTAATAGATGATCACTATTTGATTATATGCTTAGATACTTGCGCATTTCACTTAATTCGAGTTTTGTAGCTGACTGTTGCATGTACTGAAAATGAATTTCTGGTGGTTTATGTGGCTAAATTTTCTTCCTCCCTGCTGATCAAATGTTACTTGTCAGTGTCTTTTGCATGACCTGTGTGATTTTAATTTCAGTACATCTTCTGATCAAATGTTACTTGCTTGTGTTGCTCTGTTTCTTGAATGTCTAGCTGATGTTACTTGAATGAGTTTTGGTAATAAAATAATTTGTTGAATGTGGCTCTTAGTACTGCTCTATTTCTGTTAATCCTACTACTTACGTTTCAAATTTTAGTAAATTGAACTTAATTTGCTATAATGGCTTTTGGTATTGGTGGTCAAGCGAGCTAATTAATTTGACTAAGTTGATGTGAACGTTTGGGTTTGAAAAATCAAATTCCTCCTTTTGTTTCATGATAGTAAGTTTGATATGATGACCACGCTTGTTATTCTTCGTGAACCTACTTGAAAAGTGATCATGTTATGTAAATTTGATATTTATGCAAATCATTCTTTCCATGTATCTTAGTAGCCTGTGTTTACTTCTGCTAGTCACTTATTTGCAGGAGTTATGTGGTAGTTTTTAAATTTCTCGTTCAATGAAACCCATCTTGTTAACCTTCAACCTTTCATCGACCTTTTACTCTTCTTTCTCTAGTCGCATTTAGTAACTCACTTTATAACTCCTTCCAGAAAACGCAAAGTTTCAGACTCCTTAGCAAACTTTCACAGTTCTTTCATCTTCTTCGTTGAAATTCCCCTGATCTTGATTACTTAACTAGATTCTCAATCTCCCCAAACCTCTCTCGTTAAGCTTCTTGGCCTCTTATTAAAGATTGTCTTCTTTCCTTCTCCTTATCACTCGAGAAACCCTCTTGATTTTGCTCCCTGCATAGAAATTTAAAGGAGGCTTGCTTCGTCTGTTTCAGTGCGTTCACTTGTTAACCAACCTTCAAGTATGTTATCGGTAAGTTTCAAACTTACGTTTTTTTTTTCCTTGGAGTCTGTATCCCGAGCTCTTCGTTTCCTTAGATGAGAATTTGGGGACCAAATTCCTTTAAGGAGGGGTGAACGTAAAACCCCGACTTTTCATTAAATCGTTTTATTTTTATTTTTAATTTTAGTTCCTTATATAGTAGTGAATAATTTTTTTAGTGTTTAATCGGGGATAACCTAGTTAATTATAGTTTGGTTTAGAGTCCAAATTGAATTTGGGACTAGACATTTATCCTTCCAATTATACCCTTGCCTAAGCAGACTTCTTCAGTTCCCTATTCAAATCAAGCTCTTCTTCGTTCCTTTCTTTGCGCAATCTCCTCTTAAATTCCCTCTTCTCGATTATTTCCTCTTTCAGTTCCTATATTTACGTTTTCACTCAACCTCACATAAACACAAGCTAAACTCGTCCTGGGATCCAAAATCGAATCCCTCTTCTCAACTCGCCATCTTGATTTCATCCCGTAAGAATCCTCAACCAATTCCTATTTCTCCTCCTCGATTCTGATTCTCGACCTAATTCCAGAATCATTATTGTATGTTCTTCGTAGAATCGATTACAAGGAGTGGAGAGCTTGATTTGTTCGTTCTTCGTGTTCTTGCTTGTCTCGATTCGATTTCGGTAAGCGTTTCTTCGCTTTGATGCAGGATGGGTGTTTGTATGATTGAATCTGCTCGTTTTGATTTGAATCGAATTCCCTCTTTACCGTTGATTTTCATCCGCTTGTTCCTTTCCAAATAATTGGCTTGTTGTTGTTCCGCCTGCTTTTGTCGATCGTGTTCGAGTGGCCTGTCGCTTTGTTAGGTCGAATCCTTCCTCTTACCTCGCTTCGTGCCTCACTGTCCGTCTATGTGTGTCTGCCATTTCTTGTGTTGATCGTGGTTCTGGGTTCAATTTATTTCTTTGGGTTTTCGACTTACCTGTTGTGGTTTCGTGTTGCTCTGTTTTCTTTTTTGCCTTATTTGAGTCATCGTCCGTTCTTCTCCGCTTCTGCATCGCTGTGTCGTTGCAGTTGTTTAGCTATTATCTCTGTTCCGTCAGTGTGTGCGTGTTTGCTATGTCGAACTTGATAATTGGCGTGCTATTTTAAATCCGAATTTCCTTCATCTGCTCTGCTCTTGTAATTCTTAATCAGTTCAGTTTGTTTGTATTCGTCATGGGTGATATGTGTCGAATTATGATATCTCGTGTCGATTGTGTTAACGCTTAGATAGTCTTGTTGTGTGTTTGTTGATTGGTGTGAGTTGCACGCTAATTTCGGTCGTTGTTGCTCGTGTTTGAGCTATAGGTATTATATGTCTTAGACTCGTTCTTGCCGTGCTGTTTTGCTTTGGTTGATCGATATTTTGCCACTGAATCGATTAAGTATAGTCTTGCTGCTGTGTTTGCATGTTCGTGTTATTTTTTTTTTTTTTTTTTTGATAATTCGAGTTGTAAATTGCTGGTTTCAAATGGTTTTCACGCATGCTCTGCTTTTTTATTTGGTGTGCTCTGTTTCTGTTACAAAGTTACAGTATGTGTTCGTTTCAATTTAATTCGCCTCAGTCCTTTGACATGAAACAGTTGTCTCTAAGTGGTCTGCATGTGGTTGTTACTGTGAGGTCCGGTGTTGAAACTTCGACATGCATGTTTATTTTGCCTTTTCTGTTCCTGCCTGTTGCGTGCTGTAGTGTCCAATAAATCATTTCTTCTGCGAATTTGTTGACAGCTTAACTTATAGCTGGATTTTGTGAATCTTGGATTGTTTTGCTGTGTCGGATGTTTCTTTTTGCTGCGTGTGTGAGTTTCGATTTCATGCTGGTGGTTTCTTGCTGTGATTGTTGACTTGGTTGATCAATTCACTTGATAGCCTTTATTTGAGTTTGGTTCGTCCCTCTTGTTGCTGTGTCGATTATGGTTGGTTTAACATTTCATGTTATGTTTAGGTTATTGATGCAATTGAATCTGATGACTTTCCCAATTCTGCGAGCATGCTTTGTGCGGTCTAGTTTCAAGTTGGTGGTAGCAGTACTGTACTTGATTTCTCATGTCTAGTTATTTGTATCTTTTGCAATTCATTGTTCTTGCTAGTGACTTGAGTTAAAATTATGTGAACTACTATCGGTTTGTATGGGCAAAACCGTGGACTAAGTTTATTATGTGATTTTATGCCTAGTTGATTCTACTCGCTTATGTTCGTTTGTGGGGGTTTAAGGGTATCGTTAAATATTTTGCGTAGATTTTAAGAAGTATTACCTTTATCAGGTTTTGCGGATTGGCTTAGTTACGAGGTCATCTAAGGTGAGTGTTCTACCCAAAAAATATATGTATATTTGCGAAACTACAAGAAGCTATTTTAATATTATATATATATAGTATTGCATCTCAAACATTGCGAAATTCATGAAATCAAAGTTCTGAAAATCTGCATCAAATCCTTTTCTCATGCTTCCGCTATCTAAATATATATATGTATATGATTTGATTCGATTGATTTGTTTTGCTTCGACCGATATATGCGCAATTAGTGGTGGGGGTTCCCGATTGGACATACTTGGGCAGTTGTGTCTGTCGAGTTGTTCATGAGGTGCCTCTGCTTACTATTCCGTCTGTTGATAAATGAATTCCAATTTGTTGACTATTATGACGCGAGGCAGAAGTCGCCGAGGTCATTGGGAGTAGTAGTGTTCCACCCCTGTACCATGGCAGGGTATTCGTCTTCAATTCGTTTGGAAGACTTGCAATCTGTCCGGAGCGATAAGGGCTTGGATTGGGGTTATAAGGAGCGGAATCAACAGTTTATTCGATTCGTTATGTTCTTCGATTATTTTCTATATTGATTCGTTTGATTAAAAAAACCATACTTCGTTATTACATAATTCGTTGTTCACTTAGCACAAGAACCTCATTGAGTTTTTCTCACACTTGATTTTTTACCTTCTTGTAGATTTCGAAGTCTAGTGGAGGACCGAGTCGGTTATAAATGGGATTTGTTTTGTAACTTTTATCTGCTGCTTGTAAAAATAGTGTTTTCGCAAGTCAACTGTTCAAATTTCAGCTTCTCAAAGATTTTAGATTGTCTTCCTATTATTGGTTTAACGCCCTTGACTTTTTAAAAATTAGTGTAATTTTTGGGTCGTTACAGAATGAGTCTACACTCACTGAGAAGCTCGACCAGATGGTCCGATACCACTGGTCCGACCCTCACGATAGTGTCCCGACTTTGGTGCAAAGCAGGAACGGGTCCGGACACACTGTCCGACCTACCTCACCACTTGTACCGCTCTCTATACAAGTATTAGCAGGGAAAGACAAGCTTCGGATCGTATGACCTAAGGGTCGGACGTCTCATCACTAGAAGACTAAGTGTACTGAGCTGGACCAAATTGCCTAGTCCGATTCGGACCGAAAGTATGTCGAGAGCTCCGATCGCGATGCTGAAATACCAATTATGCCCTCACATAGCCCAGTAAGCTATTGGTGGCACATTGTGAAGCCTACACTTGGCACAATCTTGTTAGTCCCTCCATCTGAAGACACATACCTATAAATATGGCATAGATTCCTATGCTACAGTAAGTCACTATTCCCCATAATCACACTTTTATAAAGTAGACACTCAATCTCTCTCATGTAAAGTCTTTATTCGGTTTGACCCTAAGCAAACCGGATCCACTTTTCTAAACCCCCCCCCCCCCAACTAGTCATTGTATAGGTCATTAGTGTGATCCAACCATCTGAGGGTTCACCAGATGAATTTGTGCAAGCCATAGGGTCAGGAAGAAGACTTGGTAATCACTTAGTAGGTGTTGCGGATTCACTCCCCAACGTAACATGACAGAGCCAATGGGACCACATAGAATAGACAAGATTTCTACTATATCGAATCTGGGATTCTCTCACACTGTCTCATATGTTGGAAGATGATTAGGTCAATTGAGATATTGCATTCTTAGAGAATATTGCTCGGCAATAAAATCTCAAATACTTCATGTTGTAATCATTCCAAGATTCATTTTTAAAATCATTGTGATCTATAAATATGATAAGAATGATGTCAATGGTGTTATTTAATGAATTAGAATGAAAGATCTATTTAGATCATAGTGACAATAGATGCATGGTGCAAAGTATGTAATTCGTGAAATATTAAATCAATGGATGCTTGTATTTTTGGAATAAGCGAAATTGTATATTGAGATAATAATGTCTAACTTCTGGGAAGTAATTCAGTATGTGATACTGAATGTGCGATTGAAATTGTTGGACTATAAATTTCAAATAGTTGAGAACATTATTCTCGTTCTTGTAAAGACGTTAGTGGATTTACTTGCCAATTGGTTGCTCAAATTGCATAGAGGTAACCGTCTTCGAGAACAAGGATTATTGGTTCCTAAAGAAAGACATTATCCATTTCAATTTGCAATAGATAAGACCTGTGATAAAAAACCAAATACCCTACCTTATATGGTTTTCGTATATCTGTATAAACATATGAATTTGGATTTGCAAACGTCAAGCGAAATTGGATCACTTGACACCACTTGTTTTCGAAACGTGTGGCTTGCAAATCGTGTCTCATTATAACAACAGATAAACACTTTCTAGGAAAGCGTGTAAACTAAAGGTATGTCTTGAGATAGCTTACACATGTGGTACATGTATTTATAATCAAGATTGGGTAGTTCATTCACATCTACTTGGTCCTTTGTGATCTTCTAGGTCTAGACAAGGGTATCCGAAAGGATAATAGTCATAAGACCTTAAGGAATGCAAAGTTACAACGTTGAAGGAAATGAACGAATTATAAGAAGTATATATATCTCTTTGATTAGGTCAATGAGATTAATACTTAGATATAATCAATGGATTTTTATAATAGGCTACGAGTTCCATTAGAGTGGATTTGATAAGACCTCATTGGATGTCGTTTATCTCGTGATGAGTTTCATTTTGAATGTTAGACCATGTTTGACATGGGCATACTCATATCACATGATACATACAATACATTCTTCGATGATACACGTGAACAAAACTCGATAAATATCCTTAATAGGATTCCTATCAAATCAGTTTTTAGAAATACCATGATAGTCATGGTTGAACTGTTTTAAATATTACATATTAACAAGTGGGATTGTACCACATATGTAATTAAAGGATCCATTGATACGTAGCATATCAAATTGTCTTAGATGTTAGAGTTTGTGGGATTTGTAATAGTTTCAAAATCACAAATTTAACATTGAGGTAAATGACTTGTCGATTAGACGCGGCAAATGATTAAGTGGGAGAATCATCGATGCTCTTAGCTAGTGGGAGCTGATTACTTGGTAATGTATTTTACCTAGTGGGAGCCTTTTGGAAACCTCCTCTTTAGAATGGGGTTATCCATATAACGAATTGGAGCAAATTGGAAATTGCACATTCTTCCTCTTAAGGAATGCATTTGATTGCAATTCTTGAACATACTCATAAAATTGGTTTGAACCAATATTTGAGAACCTCAAAACATTCAGGATGTATACTGGAACAATGACATGAAATTTACAAACTCCATAGGTTGTGTGGGATTGTCATGACAAATTAGATTGTATGGATTCCTCTTGGAGGATCACGACTAAATGATCATCCTTGTAAGGATGAACCAACAACCTATATCAAATCGATATTAGACGTCGACTTGAGAAGGGTAGCATGGGGCTATAAAATCTTGAGAATGGATTGGTTAAATTATTTAAGTTTAGAACTTAAATAATATTGTTGTTGATGTTTGACACATTTGATATGAATAAGTTTTCAAGGAAGACTTATGACAACAATAAAAAATTACCTACAAGCGTAGGATAATGACAAATGATATAGTAATGTTTGGGACGCATACTATATAGTCATTCACCAATTCCATTGAGATTTTGCTTGCATTAATTACATATGATGAAAGCATGATTATGGGAGTAGTCTATACAATTCCCTATAAGGGACTTTATAGTAAAGTGTGTATGACACAATTGTATACTACAATATCCGAATAAAATCATGCATACATATGTAGATAAAGAAAAGGTCTATTGTGGACTTAAGGAAGCCTTTGGAGTTAAATATTTACTTTAAAGGGTTAGTCAAATAGTTTGATTATATTTAAAGGTAAATGAAAGAATCATGCATCTTTAGAAAGATTCATGAAATGTGATTATCTTAATAATTGTAAATATGTTTGACATACAAATCATGTAAGAGTGTTTTCACATTTTAAGTCAAATAAAAGTATTGGCTAATCAAGACTTTCATTGTGAAGGGCTTGATTGTGAGTTGTAGAATATCTTTATATTAGAGTCATATTAGATAGACCTAATAATATATCTAAACTCTTTATATACTCTGTTTTGAATACGTTTGTGTTATTATCAATAGATTATTCTTGGAGAATTCACTATTGAGTCACAAGGTCATACTATCAAAATTAGATTGTTCTAATAAGCATGGACAAGGTACATATGTAGGATGTCGTATGGTATGACTACACACCTAAAATGTACATGTGACATGAAGATGATATGAGTCGTAAAGTCATACTAAAATATTAGATTGCTCTAATATAGTATGGACAAGGTACATATATAGGATGTCGTATGGGACGACTATACACCTAAATGTACACATGACATGAAGTACATGTCATAACGAACTCATACTACCGATACTACGTTTAGATAGTGGGAGCAAGTATAAAACTGGGTTTGTGGTCTGGCTTCTCCACAAATATGTGATAATTAGATTGATCGCAATTGTGAAATATATTCATCTTGATAACGATGTTGGATTGGACGATATCCGATATGAATAGATACATGGTGTATCATAGATTCCACAACCAAGTCTGGTGCGATGCTGATTAAAGGTTCTTAGATGAACAAGGGGTAGTTCCGAGTACCGGTAATCGAATTTGGAGATTGCGATTATACTGGTGCGATTGCATATGCAGAGGAACCAAGATCTTACGATATTAGCACAACAGTACTGAGACAGTATCATTGGATTGGAGACCAATGATACATGATAGCAAACAAATAAAGTGCATTCTCCGTGAGGACACATTGGCTGATTCTTTCACTAAACCTTGTCTTTAGAGAGACAAGTTAGCCATTTCAAGAATCTGAGTGTTTGACACTCGTGAGTGATTGACTCTAGGCCAAGTGGGAGATTGAAGGTATATATGTCCTAGAGACAATCATATTGGGGACAAATATACTTATTCACATTCAGTATTTGCATATGATTATTATATGTAATTATAATGTATATATGGACATATACATATATTGGCATTACAGTGTTTAAATGTTTATTGTCTGTTTGTCTGCATTTATTTATACACGTGTTC
Source organism: Plantago major (assembly GCA_026545765.1). Classification (NCBI taxonomy): domain Eukaryota; kingdom Viridiplantae; phylum Streptophyta; class Magnoliopsida; order Lamiales; family Plantaginaceae; genus Plantago; species Plantago major. The sequence goes on along the minus strand of CM048843.1, from coordinate 42,461,612 downwards.
CCATGAGTTTAATGTTGTCACTAAGAATGTGAGAGCTTGAGTGATATAGCATAATCTCTTAAATCGCCCCAATCAATGATCATCGAGAATGGGATATCGATGATGCATAATATCCTTGGGATATTGAAGATTAGCATGTGGTCTGCATCATATCCTTAGATGGAGTGGTTCTCACCAATACGAACAACTCGGTTATTCATGATGGACACATGGGCAATTTAGAAAGTGTTGGTATACCCTACTGAGAAACCATTTGGTGTATTCTATTTATGTGTCTATGGAAGTATCGACATGTAGGGTGATGTAATAGTCCTTTGACTTGAGGTCAATACGACATCTTGTGTGAAGTGATGTACTTTGGTCACGACCAATGCTTGGACTCCTGAGGGGGTAGATATGGCGTGCGCTGGATACATCATGGAACATATGGAAGTCATAGTTGAGCCATGATAGAATTCATTCCTCATAATAGAATTTGAGAGAATACTCTACTTCTCATATTTAGTTAATCGTTAATCACTGGCCAGTGCATTGGACATGTATTCGAAATAGTGTTCGAATATGTCAAGGATCAACTAATACGATTGAGAGATAGTGATTAAGTTATTGGAACAGACACAATATCAAGTTCTAGACTTAATCGAGTATTCGTGAATGAAGGGTATCATCATTGGCTCTACATTTCAGGGAGTTTGTATAAGTCCTCAAAAATGTCCTTATGTATCAAGAATGTCCAGTGAATCGTCTAGGAGTTCGTCCGGGCCTTAATTTGATTAGTGGTTGCTATACATAAGGCCCTAAGGGTCACACAATATAGTAATTGTTGCATCAATCGTATGTTAGAATTAATTAGATGTTAATTGGATTGAACATCTAATTTAATTAAATGTCTAATTGGATTATGGATATTTAATTTATATTATGAAGGATTTTCTATTTGATATATAGAAATTAATTAAATGTTTATTGGATTAAACATTTAATTGAATTAAATATATAATTGGATTAAATATATTTAATGGAGGATTTTCTATTTGATAGAAAATATTTAATTAAGTCAAATTGGATTTATTTAGACTTAATTAGTTATTTATAAGAATGTGCACTTGGACGGATTTTAAATCAAGGTTCCGGCCCAAAAAGAAAACCAAAGAATAAGGAAGTAATGTTGGGCCAATCTAGCCCAACATTGGAGCTGTTGGGCGCGTGCAAGGCACGCGCCCGTGCAAGCTCATCTGTGCACGCGCTAGAAACAAACATAACAGGCGCATGTGTTACACGCGCCCGTGGTCCCCAAGTTTGTCTTGGATTTTGTGCGATTTCTTCCCCATTCTTCTTGGTTCTTTATTTTGGTATTTTTCCTTTTGAAGGCCCATTGACATCTTATAAATAGACCCATCCCTTTCATAATTTACACACCAGAATTCATCAGATGAATTCACAATAGAGAATTCACAAGAGAATTCATTTAATGAAGTCTCTTGTGAATTCCAATAATTATTATAAATAGTTTATGTAGAATTTTTTTCTAAGAAGAATATCCTAGCAATTCTTCGAAGGAGAATCCAACAATACGTGAGATTGTACTCAAGTGCTTTTGGTGCTCAATTGTTGTGGATCAACTAAGGTCGAATGCTTATACAAACAACCGAATCTAGGGTTTCGTTGTTCAATGCATCAGGATAGAGGAAGCTTAATCTGCCGCCACAGCAAGTAAGCTTTCGATTTATATGTTATTGCAATTATAAGTATCTGTATAGCTTATCAGCTATTCGTTGTTGGTGAAAATTTTAACTTTCCGCTGCATTACCTTTGAGGTTATTTTCCCGAAAAACGCAACACATTAGTGCTTTGCCGAACCGATCCAAGCAACAAATAAGTTGCCTCTCACCATCGTTCTCTCTATCTCCTTCAATTCATACATCTCTTCTTCCAAATTCACTGACTTGAGCATCGGATTCCCTTCGGTCGACACCACATGTCACGCCCCAAAACCAAAATCACTTTGGCGCGACCTGCCGTCTATCGTGAGATGGGCTCACGCCAAGACGAAGCCTAACTTTAATCCTCAAAATACATAATTATCTCAGAGTGGTACAACAGAGCATCTAAAAATCTCATATACAATAATATTACAAGTCCTCAATACAAAATAACAATCCCAACAGTACAAATATCTTATACAACACAATAGAAATCTCAGAGTCGCAGCACCTCCTAAACAACCTTCACATATCCGTCATCTGACTACCGTCTCAACTCCAAAGTAGCTTCGTCCAATCACTTATTAAATATCTAAAAAAATGTGTAAGGGTGAGCTCCTGACACTTTTACCCGGATCAAGTACATATGAAAAGTTTACATAGATATACACTCCATTTTTATATTAAACATAGTCGAAAATACTTTGCATGGAACACATATCACAATACACTATTCACATTTAGCTCGAATCAAATATACACTACGGCCACACAAACCGTGGTGGCACACAGGCCGGCTTTCACATAACATATCCCCTAACACAATAGGGTCACACACATAACACTGGGAGTACTCCAAAGCACGACATTCCCCCCGAAAGGGTCACACACTTCATAGACATATCGATGAGCATAAACGTACGTACACATAATTCATGCTTTATAAAATCACTTTCACAAATCGCATGCACAGACAAAAACATTTTGGGATACACATACTTGATCCTTTTTACGAATAGACTATTATACCAAGTCCCATAACATGATATAATAACCACAAGTTGTTTATCAATTGAAAACTATACATATATACATTTTATATCAGAAAATAAAAGCAAAAGTGTCAAGAGTTCCCGAGTTCCCCTTACATAAATCCATAAGGTTTACTGAACATTCGACCGACATGCACTAGCTCCGTCCACAAGTATTGCGCCATTATGATTCTGAACCGTAGCACAATTGTCAATTCTTGTACCATAATTAATTATCTTTAATGACCAAGTAGTAGAAGGTCACCTTCAAAACACACGAATTGCAAGCCTCCATATATTATGTTTCCTCAGATCAAGTCCATAATTAATCTCGATCTTTAATCATCTCCATCATAAGTCGGCCCAAGATGATTCCTCAGCCTATAGCTCCAATATTGACGGCTCACTCTCAATCCAAAAACCGTGATAATATATAAATATATGTATTACTGTACGATGATATCTATATATATATACTTAGGGCTCCTAAATACCATCCAACACTAATTACTTTGGCCCAACTTGTCGGTCCAAGCCCAATCCAATAAACTCGGTAAATCTCTTCTTATTTATCGATCCGTAAAATAATGACTAGTAAAATTTCGTGCCTCAACTCAAGTTAGAATAATTTCTCGTCTCCGAATTAAATTCAAGACGGTCCGAAAAATAAATTCCGGGGTATTACACCACACCGATGTCACCTTGGGGCATCACGCCTCTAGGTTTGCTACTGTTGCCTCCAATTCTAACCGTAATTTTGATTGTAGATTTCTAAGCGTCTACACCTATCATCTCACTACGTTCATCAATCACATTTTTACCCCAAGTCGAATTTAGTGAATAACACGTTTCGTGACATTCATTTACCAAATAGAGATACATGAACTTTGTCTCTAACGTGGTTGGACTCATATGCCAATATATTAAACGATTTGAAATTTCATTCATTTCAACTAAATTCCCAATAAAAAAAACCCTATGAAGAAAGATGTTACGTGGGGTTGAAAGTCTAATAAAACTTCTATAATTCAAAATCTAATTTCATGCATGTTTGTCTTTTCATATCAGATAATTTTCCAACTCATGTACATGTCCACCATACTAGAAACTCAATTTATCCCATAAGACTTGCGCACTATTATCTATACGCACCCTGCCCCAATTTCAAATTTTCGCATTCAATTTTGAAACCTCCCAATTTCACATCCCCATTCATCAAGAGGAAAATCTCTATCATACTTTATTCACTATTTCACATACTTAATTCACTCTCTTTTTTACTTTATTAATATATTTCTACTTTATTCACTTTTATCTTAAAACTTATGCCATGATCCGCAGAAAATTGAATCCGGGGCGGAGGGAGTATTTTAGGATATTCATTCAAAATTAAGAAATTTGCTCCAACCGGAAGTTGATGGAAGTGGGTTGACTAGTTTGCTTTATCGCTGGTCTTTCTAAGAATATGACCAGGTCAGATATCACCAAGTCTAACCAATTCTCATGCGGTTCCTCCATGCCTAACTTTAGACCAGCAGTCTTCGAAAAAGTTTATATCTAACAAATTAGAAACTTCATTGCTTTTCCATATTTGGTTTTTGATTTTTGTTGTTACCACTCCTGGCAAATGGGTCATTTAAATCGGCTCATACTAATGTATAATTTATTTTGGGTCGACTTCGGATAGGATGTTGTTCGGATTTAATTATTATCTTGATTTGGATGTTGAAATGCAACAATATTGAAATTCACATTGTGCTACAAACGTATTATGATAAGTATATATCTTGAATTGACTACAATATTCTAATCCTTCTCAAACTTGTAGTAGCCTTGTATATACGAACTTGTACTCCAAAGTATATACAATTCACTAAAATGTTTGTGCAAATACAGGTTCAACTTGATTGATTAATAGGTAACGTATAATTTTTTTAATTATATATAAAAATTAGTATAACTTTTAAATTTAATTCAAATAATTTTGGATTGATCGAATTCAGGTGAAATTTAATTTGGGTAGTTTTCGTCAATTGATATATTCTCGATCAATTAATTCTAATGACTTCAGACCGGGTCTTGAGTCAATGGGTTTACCTAGGTTCGAAGACAATTGATAAACATGGTGGTAGTGGCTAGGAAGTCGCCAACCCCATATTCAATGTGTATCTTGTCACTGTTACACACTTACACCATCGAGACAAACAACTAACAAGGACTGGGACATCATTGGAAGTTTGGAGCCAAAGAATTTTTTTTGTAGAAGGTTCGAATAAAAGTCAAGTCATTTATCTATATATACAAAAACATCTACTTAAATTAATACTACTACTTGCAAAAATGAAAACCACCGAAGTTGTTTACCTAATCTGCCTTTTCCTACTACTAGAAACCACAAATCTAGCCGGAGCTCAGCCGGGCACTAGCCAAACCCGAAACAACAACCCGTATTCGTACGGTAGTTTCAACCCTACAGTGGTCATAATTATAGTAATAATTTTAACGTCACTTTTCTTCATGGTCATTTTCGCCATCTACATCCGTGAGTGTTCCGATAGTTCTTCCTTTCTCATCCCAATAACTGTCCCCCGTGCCAACATGGCCCGTGGACTTGATCGTAATACCGTGGAATCTTTCCCGGTTTTCACTTACTCGGAAGTGAAAGAGCACAAGATAGTAGTTGGAGGTATGGAGTGTGCGGTTTGTTTGAATGAGTTTGAGGATCATGACATGTTGCGTTTGATACCAAAGTGCGACCATGTGTTCCACCCTGAGTGCATCGATGCGTGGCTTGCCTCCCACGTCACATGTCCGGTTTGTAGGGCTAATTTACATCCCATACTAGGTAATGAACCGGTTCGACCAGCTTTAGAGTTGACTAGTGCCCCCGCCATTGAAGATTGTAATAGAACCACAGAGAGATCAAGAAATAGTGAAGTAATTATACAACTTGAGGATGAGAATCAATGTTCGAATAGGTTAACCAGGCCTAAAATGTTTGGTCTTGGTAAGTTCAGGTCATACTCAACCGGTCACTCATTGGGTCAAATGGAGGGAAATTGTGATCAGTTTACATTGAGATTGCCTGCTGAAGTGAGAAAGGAGATGATCATCCGAGCTTTGCTGAACCGGACTTGTAATAATGCGAGTATGTTGCCTAGAGAGGCAAGCTCTAGAGAGGGGTATAGAGTTGGGGATGAAGGAGAAGGGAGCAATCGGTCACGTTGGTTTGACCGGAAAGTAAAGTCGGATAGGTGGGCATTTCTTGCTAGAACATTGTCTATAGAGTCGAGGGCGGACACAACCCGGATCCCAACCAAATTGTCCTCATTCAAGTGTTTACAACCCAGGGATGCAGATGAAACCGGTCCTATTTCGGATGAACCCGCTAAGCTTTAAGAGTGGAAATCTCCCGGACCGGCACTTTCGTATCTTTGATCATACGGAAGAAACGAGAAGTAGTGGCTATAAATAATTTGACCATGTTTAATGGCAAGTTGGAGGTTTAGCAGTTGGCACTAAGATTGGATCATTAGGGTATGTTAGCTAGCACCAGTAATTAGTTGTGGTATACGGTATTCCGTAGAAAAAAAAAAATTATCATTGTACACAATTTTCAATTCAATTTAAATTTTATCCGTTCATCTTACTTATTCGATTTTAATCTGATGCGTATATGTGTCACATTTTAAATATAACATGCGAGGTTCAAATCCACCGTCCTGCATGATGCAGTTCCTTCTCAATGGAGTTAAAAGTACACGCTTTATCAACTCTCGTGTAAAATGATTAACTAACTCATGATTTAAAACTTAAAATTTATTCTACTTGGAGTAAATATGTAAAAATATTATAGTTCAACTCTGCTGTGTTTAGTAAACAATTTACTCTGTAAATTATTCTTATCAATATATATAAGCAACTACAATTCACAAATATATTATACGGTTTGACTACATTTACTACACTTACAAATTTATAAATTGAAAAATAAGGTTATATAAAGACACAAGTCTTCTGGGAGTCCGCCTACAATAAATATAAAAAATAGACTAAAAAAAGAAGTTATTACAAACTATCCAGTTGCAACAGAAAAATCATATCTCTAAGACTTTTTCTATCTATGCCCTTAAACTAATTTCACGGTCCTTTTGTGTCTTCAAACACTCCTTTCTTTCCTCTTTTCAGTGACCTCACGTCACTGGAGCCCTTACTCTCTGCTCCTTCCCACTCTTGTTTCATAGCTTGTTCTTTCGAACCCAACCCACCTCCTCTCATACGGTTTCGTTATCCTCTCCACAAGCTCCACCCCTCATATCCCCAACTGGTCAAACTAAATCTTTTGCAGATTTAGCAGGCGTTGATGGTGCAAAACCGTCGTTTGAGTTAAACACATCTCGGAGTATCATACTACAATTAGGTAGCAGTTGAATTTATAATTGTCGAGACCTTCAATCAAAGCAAAACAAAGTAATGTAGTGAAAGTTGATCCGAGTGTCAATCTCTTATAGGAACAATAATTTTAATTACTCTAAAACATTAAACAGAATCTGAATGCAAAGGATTTGAGATCAACTAAACTAATATTAAACTAAAGATCGCAATAACTTTGAATATAAAGATTAGCTAGAACAATTTAACGAACTAGACAGATTAGGGAGAACAAGGGTAATACGGTAGTTGTAGAATCATCATGAATAGGTGCTTTCGATTTATATGCTTGTGTAAGGATAACTGAGTGATCAGCTTGTCACATGCCAATCTATCCTACTATTTATCCAGAATAAGTTATACATTGAGTAATAGAAACAAGTAGGATAATCACTAGGTAAATAAATACTATGATGCACAAGAATTTAATTATGAAGAACATGTTAGAAACTTAACGGTGAGTCAACGCATACGAAGATAACATGAGGACCTTACGGTGAATCAACATATTACATAATCAATCAAACCTCAAATCATGAATTTAATAGTCATATACACAAAATAGCATAACAATAATGTTGAGGGTATGGTCCCCCGAACACTTAAATGAATTTTTCTTGTTCTCCTTCTACCTGAGTACCTAGACCACCTAGCCCGTAAGGACCTAAGAGTAGAAGCCTCTAAGAACCGTGGTACTGTTGAGAGGCGACACGTGAGGACCTGCACAAGTAGCTTGGGGGGGGAGGGGGGGGGTTAGAACCTTATACCCGGTTTGCGTGGTGTCAAGCCGGAAGGAGACTTTACTTGCGAGAGAGTGAGGGTCTACTCGGTATAAGAATCGAGGATAGGAAGCGATTATGTCTTACCGTTATTATGGGAACGTGTGCCATATATATAGATTTCTCCCAAAATGGGAGGGTTCCATCAGATCGTGTCAAGTGTAAGGCCTGGATTGAGCAACCAAGGCTTCAATAGGCCCATGGCCCATTAATGACACTTGCCCCATTCCACTTTGGGCTTTCAGGGGTAGTTTAGTCATTAATGTGAGAGTATTAGAGGCTTTGATGCAGTCTGCTGCGGGTTAAGGTTGGAAGAGGTAGGTCCGGACGATTGGTCCGGACCGCACTGGGTTGCCTACAAGATACTCTTCTCAGTCTGTCAAGTACCTTTCATTCGGACCTTGTGCCTTGGACCTCCTTACTCTCTAGTGCCAGTTTACTTGGTTGCTTATGAGGTTGTTGTGTTGAATCCGGACGGGTGTCCGGGTCGGACCCCATGGTTACGGACCATTGGCAGGGTTGGACCTACTACCCTTTGAGCCCTCCTGCCCCTTTCCTCCTGGGTGAGTCGGACTTGCGGAGGCTTAGGGTCGGACCTACGGGTCGGACTGTAAGGTCTCGGATCCGTAGACAACTTGGGACATCTTAGGATTCGTTACAAAGGCGTCTATGACGGATTGGACATATTTCCGTATCAACAAATAATACCACTAGCAACCTAAACAATCAAATAATACTTCTACCGCATCCCACGATAAATTTAGCTACTCATAATTATGCAAATGAAAGCAAACATAATTGAAGAATAGTTAAAAGAAAATATCATTGGCCTTAGAATAAATTGCAACAATCGAAGGAACGGATTACATAGATTTATAGAGATGAGGCTATTACTTGAGAAGGGTACCGAAGGCAAGAACATCAAATGTGAGAATTGCAGCTGCATTGGTAGGCTGACTTCAGAGTCTAATTCCACACTGCAAGAAGAACCCCAATCCATAGTTGAAGGTGTTTGCGAAACTTAGATCTATGAAGAGATTGAACAACCCATCACCAGTGTGGAGATGGAGGAGCAGGCACCTGAGGATACTGATCCGATGTACTTGGACTTACCACCTATGCCACTGCCACTTGATGATTCGAACATTCCAGCCCCAATTCATACATGGGATTGTTTAGGGAGTTTCGACACTTTGTTTCGTTTTTATTTTCCCTCTGATTTCCTTAGTCATTTTCTATTTTTATTTTTATAAGTTGTTAAATTTTAGTTTGCAGGGAATCATTGAACTAGTCGAGAACCTGAGGAGAGGAGCTAAGGATGGTTCCCAAAATGATGAGGATAGCAGGAAGGAAGCAAGGGCTTCGTTCTTGTTTGATAATGGATGACAACATACCTCAAAAGTCGAGGCAACGACTATATTAAACGGCGCTTCCCAGGAGGAAACTGGGGGTAATTTTTCTTTTTTTATGGGGTAGTAATAAATGATGTCTTCATTTGTCTTCTGACACCTATTTCATTTATGCAATGTGTTGTTTTCCTTTTACTGTTTAAACATGAAGCTCAAGGACAAGTTATAGCTAGGCTAATTTCTTTAATTCGCATCCGTTTTATCATCTTACACAAGTTGTTCTCTTGTAAATTAATGGATAATACTTATTATCACTATATACTGAGTTTATGGAGAGCACAATATATTATCATGGAAGAGTTGCTCTCGTCTTCTGTCTTCCTCTCTGCTCTCTCAAATGAGAGTTGTTCTCTTCGCCTCCGGCTGGAGCTTGGGTCCTCTTCTAGTGAGAGTTTCTACCTTCCCTGTTTCTTTTTCTCCTCCTCCACAAATATGGTGAGATTTGATGGCCTTATTCATTTTCCTCGTGAGGCTTTAAGTTTGGTCCATAATGCTCGTGATTACGCCGATCTTTTGGTTGAGTTTGATTTACCCTTAATTACAAAATCTTTTCAAATAAGGAATGAAATCTTTATGAGAAACAGTAACATTATCTTTGTTTTAAGTTTGTTATTTTGTTTCTGGCTTACCATTACTTATTTTTCTCTGGTGTTTGGGTGCTTTTGTTTTTCTATTTTCTGTAGTTTCCACAGGTGTCCTTGGTTGATTTCCCGATCTCTTTCTCCCATACTATCACTACTTCAACCTTCAAATCATCTTTGGTCATCATGGAAGAAGATCTGGCTGCGAGTTTGGGCATGTGGCTTCAGCTTACGGTTAATGAGGAACGTACTATTGAGATTCCTGATGGTGTTTGGGACACGAGTGCTACTGACATGAATCTTTGTTTGGTGGGGCGATTCTTGTCTCATAAACAGATTCATATTGAATCTTTTGAATGAACTGTGGTTGGTAGCTGGGATTGGGTCAAAGGAGTTAGAGTCCAAAAGCTAGGTGAAGATCGATTACTCTTTTAATTCAATCACGAGGCGGAAATGAAGAAGGTTATGTGGCGTAGTCCGTGGGCTTTTGATCGTAATTTGGTGATTTTATGTCCTATTGGTAAGGGAGAAGATCCTTCTGAGGTTGATTTGAATTTGTGCGATTTCCATGTTAGAGTTTCTGCTCTTCCAGCCATGAGTCAGTTGCAGGGGATTGCAAGAATTGTGGGTGATGCATTAGGCAGGTTTGTTAAGTTAGTAGAGGATGAGATTAAAGGATGTATTACAACGAAGATGCGTATCAGAGTTACGATTGATATCACAAAGCCTCTTTTACGTTGCATGAATATTGCTGGGCCAAGGAAGCAACTTGTTCAGATTCGATTTGCATACGAAAGGCTTCCTAACTTTTGTTACTTCTACGGAGTGTTAGGCCATCTCGTTAAAGATTGTCACGCTTGCTTAGATCTTTTACGAGATACGGATAAAATTGATGAATCCAAATTGGAATACGGTGAGTGGTTGAGGGTTCCGGCCCGAGATACATCTTTTCAGATTATTGGAGGAGTCGCACAGCGGAACGCTAGGTTTGGTGGATACTTGGGGCTGCGCAGTTAACATGGTAACACGGGTAGGGTTGGGAGCTTCACCAACAAGGCATGAAACATCTAGTCAATGCTCAATTATTGCTAAGGTTACGGATGGGAATGCTCTTAATGGTTCGCAGAAGATCAGGGATTCAGTTTTGGGGAGTTATAGTAACGGTGCAAATGTGATTCAAAGTTTGAAGTTGGGAGTGGTTCTGGAAAAAAGGATTCTGTTGTGGTAGGTGATTCTCCTTGCGCTAAGGATATTGTTCTTTTCCAAACTAATACCCCCAATAGTTCTAGCATTTCTAGTTCCTCTATTGTTCCCCTTCAAATTATTCCCGCAGATAACTCAATTACTCCATCCATTAGCCCATTTAATCGTATGGGCCATTCAACACACCAAGCCCACTCTAATCCTTTTACCTTACTACCTAATTTTATTAATAAGCCCATTAGTCCACCGCCTGGTTTCTCAAAGCCACTTTCTGATAATCCAACAACTTTCCTGTTTTCTAAATTTCCTTCTATAAGCCCAACTCCCTCAACTATCTGCCCTAACCCCACCTAGACCACGAAACCCAATCCAACTCAGATACCAAAGCCCATTACTAGGAAGAGAGGTAGACCAGCTGGTCCGACTAAAGAAATCAAGAAATACGGATCTCGGAGAAATAAGGAGAAATCGCTTTTGTTAGCCACTCAGCAATCGAAGAAGAGTAGAATTGAAGGAATGATCCCATCTTTTGTACCAGAGGCGGGGTTGCATAAGGCGGAGGTTTCTATGCAACCCCGCCTACAACAATGAGTTGTTAATCTTGGAACTGTCAGGGCTTGGGAAACCCTTGGACAGTTCGAGCACTTGGAGAGTTCATCTGTACTCATCACCCGAACTTTTTTTTTTTTTTATGGATACTCATTTAGGTACCATTGGACTTAGATAAGATAAAACAAAATTTAAATTTTTTTTGGGATTTCAGTTTCGGCAATAGGTCAATCTGGGGGTCTAGCTCTACTTTGGAATAAAAATACAAATGTGGTTATTCAAAGTTTCTCCAAAAACCACATTGATACTAGTGTTCAGCTTCCGGCAAGTGATGTTATTGGGAGAGTTACTGGATTTTACGGGACCGGACACGAGTAAAAGAAAACGTACTTGGGCCCTTCTTAAATCTTAAGCCCAACAATCAAAGAGGATGTGGGTCTGTTTAGGTGACTGTAATGAAGTCAACTCTCAGTTGGATAAAAATGGTGGTCCTCCCGTTCCGGCCTGGCGTCTGCGAGATTGTAGAGTAGCGCTCTCTTATTGTGGTCTTATGGATATCGATTTTCATGGGTATCGATACACTTGGACTAATCGACAAGCAGTCCCGGATTTTACAGAGATCCGTCTGGATCGGACGGTGGCGACACAAGATTGGATGGCTCAATTTCCGGCAGCTAAGGTACTCCATCTTCATACTCGTAACTCTGACCACTTCCTATTTTACTTAAGCTGTTCGAGGTTGATAGATGGAGATTTGGGCAGAATCGAAAGCGCTTTTGCTTTGAAGCCATGTGGCTTAAGTCGTCTGATTGTGCGTAAGTGGTGACTGAGTTGTGGGATGTTGGAAACGATTTAATGGGGAATTTGGAGTCTTGTAGATTGGGTCTAGATAAATGGGATAAGAATAAATTTAGATCTGTTAAATCCAAAGTTCAGGAGTATAAAAGGAATTGGAGCATCTCAGAAAATGTCCTTTCACAGATGCGGTTAAACAGAGAGAAAGTGAGATTAGAAAAGCATTGGAAGAAGAGCTGGATAGGGAGGAATTGCTTTGGAAACAACGAGCCAAGACTCAGTGGCTTGCGGACGGAGATCGCAACACCAGGTTTTTTCACTCGCAAGCGACGAAGCATGCACGTCGAAATGCTATCACTGGTCTGCAGAATAATGATGGGGATCTCTGTACTGATAAAGAAAGTATGGCCAAGTGATGTACACTCAGAGATTTTAATTTTCGTTGTAGAACCTGTAATCCCTAAATACAATTAAAGATTAAATTTATAAGTCGGAAGTCCTCAAATCCACAGTTTATAGTGGAAAGCTGACTCGGGATGTCGTTCTCCACGGACACTTACCACAGGAACAAGCAAATAATGCATGTAAATTGTATGCAAAAAGTAAACAGAATGATTGCAGACAGATTGATTGAATCACAGTACACCCTAATTTGATGACATGTAATCGATGGTAGGAAGGCGTAAAAGATTCCCGACCTCCCTCTGCTATGCTACTCCCAACTACTTAAAATCAAACAACGTACTAGCAGTCTACAGGCAGCAAATAAACATGCCAAAAGGATTAAGTCGTAGTTAATCCAGACACCTTCACTTATACCAACAATGTGTTGTGTCATTCAACACACTATCTCGTCATGTTTTTAGACAAATCACACAGGATAATATAAAGTCCATTACCAAGTCGTAATTAGCAAGGATTTTCCACGTAAAGAGTCGGACGAATAAAGAACAAGTACAAAATTACGTTTTAAAACTAATTCATTAATATATCACAGTATATAAAGAAGTAGCAAAAGCAAAGTTACGACGGTTCGCCTTTCAAGAGAAAATTAGCTACTCATAGTAATACTACTAGCCTAAATCGAAAACAAGAAGAAAAGGAAAAGAAGAAGCATAGTTTTTGATGTCTTCGTGCTGCTTCTAGGGTTTCCTCCTTCTGGGTGTCTGACGACCAGCGGTTTTGGGGTTTCACTTCCCCGAGAACTGGTTCTCTCTCAGGAGAGCTGCTTTATGAGCGGTGTAGAATTATGAGACCCCTGAGGTCTTATTTTATATTGAAAAATCCTAGCTCTGGCCGCCACTGATCAATAAGAAAGGTTTAAGAATGGACTCGGCTCGACAGCCAGAAAATAAAGACAAAGCATTCGAACCTTCATCGGTCGCTGGTGACCACAGAGATGCCTTCTGGTCCTCGGTGGCCTTCGACTTCCTTCGCAGCTCAACTGTTTTCTTCATTCTTCAATTTTGGGCTTCTTAACTTCGTTTCCTCGAAAAGTGGTCTTCTACAAAGTTGTTGTATCTTCAATTATCTTCGCATTGGTTGGTCGCATGACATGTTTTGACTCCTCAAACTCCGTGCAACGGCCAATTCGGCGTACTAGCTTAACTTTCTCGATTTCGCACAATTATGCCGTTTTCGTGCCTGACATCGTGCAATTCCTCAACAACGCGATCATGACCTACAAAAAACACGCGAAGTTGGTAATTGACCATAAAACGATACAAATATTGCATCTAAGGTAAAAAAACGAGGGTCTAAAAGCAGGCTATATCGCACATTTCATTGTCACATCACACCCCCAAACCAGTTTCTTGCTCATCCTCGAGTAAGGCAATAACGATAATCAAGAAGTGACCATGAAATGAGCAGCAAGCATAAACCACCACATAGACAAGCAACCAGTTTCTAGTGTTTCAAATCTCTACTGACTCGCTTAGTTTCAACTCCAACTTATGACTCCACAGCAAACAAGTAACAAGCAAGCATCACTCACTACAGCCAGCGGTTACAAGTGTAACCCAATGTCTTTATAGGTGTACTTCAAAATCATTACATCGCGGTAACGTTATGTAATCCTGCTCCCAAAAGTCACGGCACAAATCAAAGTAGTACTCAGGTTTGCTTCTTAAGTAAAATAGGTAGGATAATGTAGAGGAGTGATTGGCTAAGCATCATTAAAAGATAACAAGGTAGAATAAAGGGTATTTCAGGGGGATTTATGATTTCGGACACCGAGTTCCTTCCTTCGACTTCGTCCTCTCGTAATGACAAATCTTCAACTTCTCTTCTATCATCGTAACTACTCCAGCGGTTGCTTCACACATAGACTACTTGCTCCTTTATTTTTATTTTTTCGTTTTCTTTTCTTTTGGCGTACTATTTTTTGCAGTCGTTTTACTGACTCGTATGCTTTTGGTTGGCCATCATTGGGCTCTTTTAGTCTCTACATTTTTTGGTAGTGTCTGTTTTACCGAATTCCGCACTTTTGTGCATGCTGGTTTGGTATACATGCCATCAACCCTCACGGACATGTAGCTTTTTAGGGCCATGCCGGTATGTGGGTAGTACCTATAACATGCCCAACACGAAAACGGTGATCACAAGGACCATAGATCCACTCCGAGACTTTTGTACCTTTGCTTTTTTCGGTACTTTCTTTTCTATTTTTTCTGGAGCAAGAGCTAGTGATTTTTAGCACCGGTAATAATAGCAGTGTTGAGGGTAAAAGTCCCCCAGCCACTTAATTAATTTCCCTTTCACTCTAAGTACCTAGACCACCTTTGAATAAGAACCACCTTGCTTGTAAGAACCAAAGAGTAAGAGCCTGTAAGAACCGTCGTACTGGTAAGAGGCGATGCGTAAGGACCTGCACAAGTAGCTTGGGGGGGGGGGGGTTAGGATCCGGTTTGCTAAGTGTCAAACCGGTCTGAGACTTTACGCAAGAGAGACTGAAGATCTACTCCGTATAATGTTCGGAATTAGTTCGTCAGGGCGACTTGACTTACCTCTTTAACATAGGGAAGTGTGCCATATATATAGAAATATCTCAAAGAGGAAGGACTCCGCTGGATCGTGCCAAGTGTAAGGCCTTGATCGAGCCACCAAGGCTTGACTAGGCCCATGGCCCAATAATAACACTTGCCCCATACAACTTTGGGCTTTAGGGGTAGTTTAGTCATTACCGCGAGAGTTTTAGAGGCTTTGATGCAGTCTGCTGCGGGTCAAGGTCCGAAGAGGTAGGTCCGGACGTTTGGTTCGAACCGTATTGGGTTGCCTATGAGAAACTCTCATAAGCTTGTCCGCTTCCTCTTATTCGGACCTTGTGGCTCGGACCTCTTTACTCTCTAGTGCCATTTTACTTGGTTGCTTGTGAGATTGTCATGTTGGATCCGGACGGTTGTCCGGGTCGGACCCCATGGTTACGGACCATTGGCAGGGTCGGACCTATTACCCTTCGAGCCCTCTCTGCCCTTCTCTTCCAGGATGGGTCGAACTCGAGGGGCCTAGGGTCGGACCTACGGGTCGGACTATACTGTCTCGGATCCTCAAACAACTTGGGACGCCTTAGGATTCGTTCCAAAGGCGTCCATGACGGATTGGACATATTTCCGTATTAACATATGTCCCTCTAGTTTCCAAGTATCTTGGTAGAAGATAGTTGTGAAACTATTGGTTGAGAGTGAAGAGGACGGTTTGTTTCTTGGTTCATTCCGTCTCTCGTAAGCAGAAAAAAGGTGTAATCCGTGCTTCGTACAGTCCTTTAACTTAATCTCTCCCCCCCCCCCCTTTCTTTCTTTCTTTTGTTGTTGTCCGAGGGAAAAGGCTCGGAGTGCAACAAAGTTAAGAAAGAAAAGGGTATTTGTAAGCGAGACTAAGTGTAGACTGAGAACGTCGGAGTTGTACCTTCGGTAGGTTATCGGATGATCCGCGGATGAATGTCTACTCGGACAAAAGTCTTTGTGAGGGGAAGGTCCGGAGAACGACATTCGAATGGACGAGGGTCCGTGTTAGTGAGTGAAATCAGCCTTTGTCGAAACAGGATCCGAGGCACCGGGTGGCTGACCACCCGAAGGCTGAGTGGTGTCCTCTTCCCGAGAGTGGGGGAGTTCGTTGCATGCGTCTTTGTCATCGCAAGGTAAGTTTTTTGTACCAATCCGTCATTTCACTTGGTATTGTTGTACTACACCGTTGGATGAATTTTGATCTACGATTGAGATTTAATCCCGACAAATCGTGACGGTTGGACTTCCAAATTTAGCCCTCTATAAATAGGGGCATAGTTGCTTTCATTTCCACGCGTCTAGAGAGAAGATTTTTGCATTTTCAGTACATCCGAAGCAACTGCAAACAATCCGAGGCGAGTAAGAAGAAGTCCGTAGTGCGTGGTTTTGTGTAAAGTCAGCTGCCTTCAATCCAACCATCCGAGTACAAGTAAGTTGCTTGTTTTCCTGCGGGGCTGTCAAATTTCCTTGTGTTTGTTGTTTCGTTTTTGTTGAAAATATGGTAGGTTCGGATGTATGCTTATGTTACGTATTCTATAGTTGGTAATAACCGTAGTGTGTCTCGGATATGTTGAGTACTCAAGACTAACACCGGATTAACACCTTACTAACTCCGAACTAACTTCGTCAGGCAGAGTCGTTTTCTATCCTCCGAATCTTTAAATTTCTTCCTTTTTAATCTACGTAAACGACCTCTCGGACTGCAATCTTAAAGCTTACGAAATTGCCTTTTCCTTTCCCTAGGATGTCCGAGAGTGATAGTCAGAACCGATCTGAGGCTGAAGGATATGATTCCGACGCGTTGTCCCTATCAGACAGCTCTGAGGAGATTGATATTGTTGGTGCGGAGGATTCAGTAGAGCTGGAGCATTCTCCTCGTCCGAGTCGGGAAGAGCCCGAGGTAAGATCTTTACTTCGGTTAGTTGTTAGTTCGGGGGTCTCCGTCGTGGATTACCCGCAAGTCTCTATTGTGCAGGGTGCTGGTGCTATCCAAGAGACAAGCTCTCGGACCATAGGGGATCTCCGTCCGCGCCGTGCTGGGAAGGAGCCCGAACTCCCGGTAGAGATTCGATCCCTCATACGCAACCTAGGTTATAATTTTAGGAGTAACCCTAATCGAGTGCCGTTCATTCCGGAGCCACAGGAGCCTAACATCGAGGAGGTGCATGATACTTCCGAGGCACCACCCGAGTTGGGTATGTTCGAAGAAGGCATCGAGGATCGTGTCCAGGTTGCTGCTCCTCTTCGGACGGTAGTGGAACTGAGTTCATCGTCTGGGGATGACAAAGTTGAGGAGGAGGGTCGTGCTGACAATGTCGGTTCCGAGGAGAAAGAAGAGGAGGAAATACTGTCCGCCCATGTTTTCCGGAAGGAATCAGCTGGGCAAGCGGGTACGAGTCGTCAACGGATCGAGGAGGAGTTGCCCGAGGGACTTAAGAAGGGTGAAGATGTATTCCGGGTGAAATTCCCTCAGACGAAGGACGATGTAACTCATACCGATCCGGATGGTGAGCTGAATGAGGAATGTACATTGCCCGTGCTCTTCGATTGTGACGTCCGAGGAGGTGTAGGAGCTTCGGAGAAAGTATGAGATTCCAGAGTCCGTGGAGATCCTCATTCCGGATGAGTCACACGCTTTTTACAATCCGCCTCCGGGATACATGTGCGTGCATGAGATAAGTCTGCACTGCGGGTGGCGTTTGCCGGTGGCGTCCGAGTTGTTGGACATTTTGAACATGGGGTTGAGTCCGCATCAGATCATCCCCAATTCTCTCGGAAATCTGATGTGCTTCGGGGTGATGTGTAAATACAAGGGCATCCCAGTTACTTTTGATAACTTCCGTAGGTTGTTTAGTGTTAGTGTAAGTAATAGGAATACATTATTTTATACGCTGGTGTGTTGCCAAGCGTATACTTTCTTCGTAGATCCGCTCTCCTCCCTTGGAATAAATTGGTGGAAGAGATACATCTTCGTCCGGCCCGCTCTAAAACAGGGTCAATCCGAGGCGGAAAGGGCCCTATGGCGGTTTGAGAGGAAGTTCTTCCGTGGCAGGCTGCCGGACTGGAAACCTCCGGCTCGGAACATCCCTTTGTGGATGCAAGCTCTCCACAAGAATCAAGACCCGGAGAAATATTTTTTTCGGGGATTGATCTGCCAGCCCCTTCCCTATCTAGCTGGCTTTTTGGAGCCAAGTTTTTGTGACGGGAAGAAGGATCTGAGTAAGTTCTTTCTAATTCGGTCACGTGGTCGGTTATCCGAGTTGGTGGTCCTTTTAATGCCCTGTTTGTATTTGTGGATAAACTTTTGTTATCACGTATTTAACTTATTATCCTTCGGATGTGCAGATTTTTGGTTCGAGTGGAGATGGAGGAGGGTACCCGAACCCAAATCATCAAGACGTCTACTGTGCTGCCGATGGAGGAGCCTCGGAATGCTGCTACTTTCCGAGTGGAGGAGACTCGGAGGGCCATGACAGGTGAGGAGGTCCAGACGATACCTGCCCCGGACAAGGGTAAGGTGGCGGGCTCAAAGGGGCCCAAGAAACCTCCAAGGTCTGTGTCTCGGGACCCTCCTGCTAGTGGTTCAAGTGCTGCGGTCGGAGAAAAGCGTCCATCCGAAGGTCCGATCCCTCCGTCCAAGAAGGGCAAGGGAAAAATTAGTAGTGAGCCGGAGTTGGATGCTGAGGTGGCTCGGTTGGCTGCTGCTACGGAGCTGGACCAAATTGCGGAGTTGACCGCAATTCACCGGAAGGTACGTATCTTGAAATTTTGATGGTCAAAGTACGTCAACTTTCTTTTGTCCGGAACTGCGTTTTTAATTTTTCAATGTTGGTGAATGTAGGTCACTACCGCTGTTCAAGCATGCTCCGTGGTGGCGGGTCGGAGGACCACAATGGAGGAGGACCTGGCCAAAGCTGAGGCTGCTCGGGCGATGGAGACGTCTAAGTTGAACAGCGTGTCCGAGCGACTGAAGAAGACCCTTGCTGCCAAGAGGGAGGCCGAATCGGAGGCGGCCAAGCTGAAAAGTGCCATCCTGTCGCTAGAGAAGGACCTGAAAGTGCATCAGGATAGCGTGGATGAGTACGTCAGTGTCTCCCGGAGCTTCAAAGACATGATGCTGAGTGAGCTCTTGAAGGTCCGGACGAAGGCTGTCCAGGATTTCTTGGGGTCGGACTTCTGCAAATTCATGCTTGAGTCCAAGTATGACGAGGCTCGGCAGGATGGATTCGATGCGGCTGTAGGGCAGTTCCGGCAGAGGGGTTGGATCCCGAGTGGCTGTGATGTGGAGGCTGAAGGCATTTCTGCTTTCAAGGAGGCCGATGGCTCGGAGTTTGCGCCGGAGGGTGTCTTGGACGAAGACTTGCTCCAATGCGAGTTTGTGGAGCTGGTCTGTGACGAGACGGAGGACAAGAAGTATGACCATGGTGGTCCGTACCTTCCATCGTTCGTGCCCCGAGTGCTAATGTCCAATGTCTTCGTCCCCTTGGAGGAGCATGTGGAGCACAACCGAGACTGGCTGACTTTGCCCGGGCCTGTCCATGGTTTCGATCGGGATCTGGACTTGATGAAGCAGTGCCCCGCTTTCCTGGAAGAGTTGCGGTCCTGAAGGGAGAGGAGGTTGGCCCAGAAAGCCAAAGAGCGAGGGCAAGCCCCACCGGAAAGGGAGATCGGAGGCCCCTCCGGAACTCAGGTTGGTTCGCCCGAGCGGCAGGAAGAATAAAGACGGGGTATGCCTCGGAAGCCTGTAACTTTGGTCTTCAGACCTTAAAACTATGTTCCTGTTCTGTATGGATAATTTATGTCGAATTTACGCAGTCGATTCGATATTTATGGCAATGGTCCGGGTTCGTTGATGGCTCGGATCAACTCTTATCATTTGCTTGTGTTATTTCCTTTCCAAATGCATGCTTCCCATTTCGCGTTGAATGTATAAGATAAATCAGTAACCCAAGTTTCATTGGTTCGGTTTTCGGGTAACAGATCCGAGTCATCGAGACCAAATTTTCCCAACAATAATATAATTCTCAATTGGTCGACTCATGGCTCGGTCGGACAAGGCGTTCGTCCGAATCGTAGCTCCAAATGTTAATCGCCCCGAGAAAATTGGTTCACTCAAATTTGTAACAAGCAGGAATGGTTCGGATGTCATAAGTCTTACTTGATTTGTATCGACGCGGTGTACTATTCCGAGTCGTTTTTTACTTGTGAAAAGGTGGTAAAAAAGGAGACGTTCTCACTAAAAAGTTGAGTGGGGGCTACGGACCACGTTTGGCGCCTCGGGTTGAGGGATCTGAGCCGGTAACAGTTCAAAATAATTCTCCCAATAAGGCCGAAAAATGTGAAAAGACTCCGGGTTGGCCCAATAGCGACCCAATTGTTGGGCCCAAGTCCAGGCCCAAGCCCATCGCTAACCGTTACACACCACGTGTCGAGTGGTGATTGGCTCGCCATTTCTATATATACCCCTGGATTGTACGGCTTTTCGTCAGATCATTCCATCCCTTTTATAGTAATAGGTGATCCGGATCCTGGGGTCCGGACGTCCGACGAGTAGGTTGATCCCACCGTTCCTATGCGTGATTCCTCTGAGGGTTTTTCGGGTGTCCAGAAATCCCTTTGGGTCGGACCATGTTGGGGACGATGAAATCAAATCACTCAGAATCACTCTCCTTCGGATCGTCGTGCTAATCTTCTTTCTCCGGGGATGTAGTTTGTATTAACAACTTGAGCCCCGGGGGAGCAGATTAACTCGCTAGTTCCAGGGTTCTTCAAATACTCTTCCTCGGATCAGACTTTTCAGAAATACTCTTCCTCGGATCGCCGGGCTAGTCTTCTTTCTCCGGGGCTGTGGTTGGTACCAGCGGAGCTGTGGAAGCGGACTAGCTCGGCCTTCGAGGATTACCAAACATTTGTGCATTCGGAAAAAATCCATTCCACTGATTGTTGTTGTCGGAAGTGCTTCTCCTCGGATCGCCGTGCTAGCCTTCTTTCACCGGGGCTATAGTTTGTATCAACGACTTGAGCCCCGGGGAAGCAGGCTAGCTCGCTGGTTCCGGGAGTTACTACACCTGTTGTTTCGGAGGATCAAACCCATGGACTGTTGGCTCCTTCCACCATTTACCATTTTCTCGCGTTGAGTATCTGTACCCGAGAAAGTGGTTGTGGTGGAAGCTGCGGAAAGCCCATTGACTACGTCTTCGTGGCATCAATTGTCACTCGGATTCTCTGTCCCTAAGTCAGGCTTGTGTAATTCGGAAGTCTCTACACGAGTTCTGCAGCCATTGCGGTCGAACCATCTTAAGTTGGTCCGAAAAAGTGGGCTTCTGTTTGCTGGACACTTCGCTTCGGAATGCAAAGACCGTTGTAGAGGCTTCATGGTTCGGACGTCAGAAGTGCTTCTGAAAGTCCCTACCATCTGAGTCCTATAGCTACTGCACCCGGATTGTTTAGAAGTTGGTTCGGTCGTATCAGACACTTGCTTCCAGTAACTGGGGTTCCCGTGAGGGTTTCCTCGAGTTACTGGGAAGAAGTGGCTGATGCTGCTGTGCCGTCATAAGCCTGGTTCGGAGAGTCAACTCCAGTCGCCACCTACTTTGCTTCGGAACGCATAGGGCCGTTATCCAGGAAGGACTCCCATTCCGGACATCTGTGCTGTTCCTGTCCTGCCTCGGATGCTTGGCTTCGGAACGGATATGCTTTCATGTTCCAAATGTTGAATATGCCGCCAAGAACTGCGTATTTGTATTGTAAAGAACGATGTATATTTCCCCTTTGTTTTATGTGACTCGGACGGGTATACCCGAAGTTTGTAACTTTGTAATTTGTACTTTTTGAGTAATACAAGGTCTTTGAGTGTCTGCAACTTATATCTTTGGCTTGTTATATCACTTCACCCGAACTGGCTGGTATAAGTAAGTCTTGTCGAGAAATTGGTTTCTCAATTACTTGCTGAACAACTGGCTTGGACCTTTTTGAACGGTCCGAGGCAGTGTGTTTGCGTGAATATAGCTTCCTTGTTTTGCAAAAAGTTGTATTGATTTGACGGAAATTCAAGTACAACTGGTGGGCTTCGAGGCCGGAGAAAGAAAATGACAAAAACTTTGATAACTGACGTAGTCTATTTTCGGAGTGTTATCCTAAGCATAAAACTTTTGTAGATTCTTAGCATTCCAAGTTCTCTTCAAGGTTCTTCCTTGGTCGTCTTCTAACTCGAAGCTTCCATTGATTTTTGCTCCAGTAACCTTGTAGGGTCCTTCCCATTTGGGCTTGAGTTTTCCAACATTGCTTAGGATGTCAGCTCTTCGGAGAACCAAGTCCCCGACTTGTATGTCTTTGGGAAAAACATGTTTGTTGTAGGCCCTGGTAGATATAGCTTGTAGCAGAGGATGCTAGCTAGTGCCCTGCTTCTCTTGTCTTCGAGGATTTCGAGGTCGTATATCCTTGCGACTTCATTCTCAGCAGGTTGGTATTATTGGATCCTTTGGGTTTCCACAGCGATTTTAGAGGGGATTACCGCCTCGGAGCCATAAACTAGCGCAAAAGGTGTCTCCTGGGTAGAAGTCCTGGCTGTCGTTCGATGTGCCCAGAAGACTCCATCGAGATCATCCACCCAGCTGTCTTGAGAAGTTCTCAGCCTCTTTTCCAAAATCTTCACAATAGTTTTGTTGGTAGCTTCAACTTATCCATTAGCTTGGGGGTAGCCAACGGAAGTGAAGCGCTGCTCTATTTTGAAGGACTGGAGCCATTCTTTCAATCTGGCTCCCGAAAATTGTTCTCCATTGTCCGAGACAATGACCCTAGGAAGTCGAAACCGACAGATGATATTTTTCCAGAGGAAAGTCCTTACTCGACTTTCTGTGATGGTAGCTACTGCTTCGGCCTCAACCCACTTGGTGAAGTATTCTACTGCTACAATAAGGAACTTCTTTTGGTGTATGCCGCGTGGAAAGGGTCCAACTATGTCTATTCCCCACTGATCGAACGGGTAGGCTATGATTGACGGAATCATAGGGTTGGTCGGACGATGCGGTATGTTGGCATAGTATTAGCAGTCTTCGCAGGCACGAGCGAAGTTGGCAGCATCTGCATCAATGGTAGGCCAATAGTAACCTTGCCTTATGATCTTCTGAGCCAAAGTTCGTCCCCGGAGTGACTTCCGCAACTTCCTGCATGGATTTCCTCCATAACAGTCTTCGCCTCCTGGGGACCAAGGCATCTCATGTGAGTGCCGGTGAAAGATCTCTTGTAAAGATCCTCCCCCAGGATGAAGTATCTATTGGCTCGGCATAAGATCCTCCTCGCTTCTCTAGGATCTGAAGGTAGAGAGCCATCCTTGAGATAGTAAAATATGTCGGTCATCCAGCTCCTTTCAGCGCTCAAGAGGAAGACTTGTCCATTAAGGTTTGCCAGGGAGGAGTCCATGAGAGTCATCAGGATGACACGCCTTGTGTCTAGAGCTCCTAAGGCTGAGGCATACTTGGAAAGGGCGTCGGCCTTCTCGTTCCATTCTCTGTGGAATTGCTCAAGAGTGAATACTTCAAAGTGCTCAACCTCTTTCTTGAGGAGTTCCAAGTATTTGATCATGTTGGGTCCTTTGGATTCTACAAGCTGGGAGTCTGTATAAGAATTGATTCTTTTTACTTGAAGAGCTCTTGCCATCCTCAAGCCGGTGAGCAGTGCCTCATACTAGGCCTCGTTGTTTGTTACTTTAAAGTTGAGGGTGATGGCGTATTCCAGCTTGGCTCCTTCAGGACTTTCAAGAAAAATTCCTATTCGTCCAGTAGAGGATCCGTCCACTTGTAACGTCCAACATTCCTTGTTCCCAAGTTTGTTTTCCGGTGTGAGAGTAGGCATTTTTCCGTCTTCCTGCTTCTTGTCGGAAGATGCAGGTGTCGAAGTGTTGGTAGCTTCGTCTAGGAGGAACATGTGTCTCACCCTCAATGAATCATCCATGGTTCTTGATATTTAGTCCAAAGCTGGGCGCTATTCCTGAGCGTCTCTTCAGGCCCATTCTCTTTTGCCCTTTCTCCTTCCGGGGTATCCTTCGCTTGAGTGAGCATTACGTAGCTCACATCTTCCTGTGGGCTTTCGGTTCCTTCTTCCGTTTCCGGATAATCTACCAGGAAGTCGGCAAGGACTTGGGCCTTCTTGGCAGATGGATCTTGGTACCCGATATCATATTCACTTAGCTCGATTGCTTGGACAAGCTTCCCGACTGATCCGGCTTGCCTAGGACATGTTTGAGTGGTTCATTGGTGAGAACCACGATCCGGTGAGATTTGAAGTAAGGCTTCAGTTGCCGGGTAGTGTAGACTAGCGCGAAGGCGAGCTTCTCGATCTTGACATATCTGGCCTCGGAATCCACGAGGGCCTTGCTCAAGTAGTAGATCGGCAAGTGGTCGTTTCCTTGTATCCGCACCAATACATAACTCATAGCTTCATCAGTAGTAGCCAGGTAGAGGTAAAGAGGTTCGCCCTCTACTGGTTTGGACAAGAGGGGTGGTGAAAGGAGGTAGCTTTTTAAGTTATCCAAGGCCTCTTCGCACTCCTTCGTCCACTCGAACTTGTCTCCTTTCCTTAGAATTTTGAAGAAAGGTAAGTTTTTCTCGGCGGATTTGGAGATAAAACGGCTCAGGGCCATCACCCTTCCCAAAAGCTTTTGCACTTCATTAATTGTCTTTGGTTGTGGTAAGTCCAAGATTGCTTTTATTTTCTCCGGGTTAGCACTGATACCCTTTTCTGTGACCATGTAACCAAGGAACTTTCCTCCCTTCAATCCAAACGTACACTTTTCTGGGTTCAACTTCATTCCATATTTCCTAAGGATGGAAAAGCACTTGTTGAGATGCTCGATGTGTTGCTCTTCGATCTTGCTTTTTACTAGCATGTCATCCACGTAAACTTCCATGGTTTTGCCCAACTCCTCTTTGAACATCTTATTCACCAGTCACTGATATATAGCACCTGCATTCTTGAGGCTAGATGGCATGACCTTGAAGCAGTAGACCCCTCCTGCCGCAAAGAAGGCCGTCTTCTTGACGTCTTCCTGGGCCATCCTGATTTGGTAAAAGCCTTGATAGGCGTCCATGAAGCTTAGGAGTGCGCATCCCGCGGTGGAGTCAACTAGCTGGTCTATGCGAGGTAATGGATAAGGATCCTTTGGGCAAAACTTGTTAAGCCTAGTGAAGTCATTGCACATTCTCCACTTTCCTGGAGCCTTTTCAACGAGGACTACGTTACAGACCCAGTCAGAGTACCTGACTTCCTCGATGTGTCCTGCTTTCGTCAACTTGTCCACCTCTCCTGCTATGATAGCATCTTCAACAGGCCCAAAGTCCTTCCTCTTTTGTCGGATATGTTTTACCGCCGGATCCATGTTCAGACGGTGAACTGCGATCCTTGGGTCTATTCCCTTAAGGTCATCAGTGCTCCAAGCAAAGATATCGTGATTGTCTCGAAGGCATGTGATGAGCGTCATCTCTACCTCCGTGCTCATCTCTGTTCCGATCTGGGTTACCTTCTCCGGATCCCCCTCAATCAACTGAACCTCTTTCAGGGCTTCATGAGGCTCCATCCTGACAGTCTTGGGGAACTTTTCCTTGAGCGACCCAATAACAATTTCTTCCTTCAATGGAGTAAGAGCCACAGGAGGAGGGCTCCGGGGTCTCTTAGTGACCGAAAGAACGGGTACTGAAGCTCCTCTAGTCGACATGATGTAGCATTCCCAGGATTCTCTAACATTGCCCACTTCTTCACCAACACCGTTCGGGGTTGGGAACTTTACCCTGTTGTGTAGGGGAGATGCGACTGCCCTAAATTGGTTAAGTCCTGGGCGACCTAGGATCACGTTATAGTCGAATGTGTTGTCGACCATCACAAAGAGGATTGTCTTAGTCACCCTTGTAGGGAAGGCGCCCATAGAGACTTATAATGGTATACTTCCAATGGGACGCACTATAGAGCCCCCGAATCCTACCAAAGAGGTTTGTACTCGCCCATACTGAACGTTGTCCAGGTGCATCTGTTCCACAGTTCTGCTAGATATTACATTGGAGGAACTCCCTATATCAACAAGTACCTTGTTGACTTTGTAAGTGGTGATGACTAGAGAAATGACCAGAGGAACGTCAGGATCTTTAAGATCTCCTCCACCAGACGTTGGTGGGGGTATCTCACTGTCATCAAAAGTGATGGCGTTTGTTCCTTTCAGAACCGGTGGAGCATAGGTTCTGTCATTGTTTCTCAGATGTTGCATGGTTCTTTCCCTTGCATTTCCGCTATCTCCTCCGGTTGGACCTCCTGCAATGGCATTGATAACCCCGCTATAGGGGAGGTTTTCCATTTCCATATCTTCGTGATACCCATGGTATCTTTGGGCATAGTGGGGTGGGATTTCTGCTGGAGGTGGCGGTAAGGATCCTGTCGAAAGTTCCGAACCATGCTCCTCCCTTCTTTGTTCATTTTTCTGGTGTCTGGAGGGTTCCTCTTCATATACAGGTTCTTTCAACTTTCCGCTCCTTATCAGCCCTTCTATTTCTGTCTTCAACTGGACACAGTCTTCCATTGAGTGACCTTTGTGCTTGTGAAACCTACAGTATTCCTTTGAAGCTTTGTTCTTCTTATTGCTCCTTGTAGGTTTTGGCCATTGTATATCTATGTTTTTCTCAACAATAGAGGCCAAGATGTCGGATCTTGGTCTATTGAGGCGAGTATACTCGGCGTATCTCCTTGGCGGTGTTCTCTCCCTGCGGAACTCCCTCTTGTCTCTAAGTTCCTTCTTTTGTTCAAACTTTCCATGGCGGGGAGGAGGTTCTTGTCTTACTTGCTCTTTTCCCTTTCTGGCCCCAGCCGTTATTGGGACATTTCTTCTGTACTCTTCTCCATACAAGACTCCTTTGCAAATATCTTCCAAGTATTTTTCAGTTGTGATTTCTTCGTTGGAAAGCTTTCTTCTGAGATCATCGTTGTAAGTGTTAGCATATAAGTGTCGGACCCGTTCTTTGATGCTATGAGGTTCTACCTGGCGTACTTCGGCATTGAAACGGTCAAGAAAGGTTCTAAGATCCTCATGCTCTTTCTGGATTACTCCTGCCAGGTTCTCAACTGATTTCTTCCTCTTCTTTTCTTTCTCAAACCTTTTCAGGAAGAGGGAAGCGACATCCGCATAGGACTTGATGGAGCCATTGGGCAAAGAGGTCCACCAATCCATTGCCTCCCCAAAGAGTGTAGTGGAGAAGTTGAGAGCTTTCATGTTGTCATTCAGGCCGTTGGTCTCCATCTTACTTTCGTATCTAGTAAGGTGCCCTACAGGACAAGTATCCCCATAAAAGTACTCAAGAGTTGGGATAGTGGAGTCGGGGCGCTTCCTTTCCCTCCTTATCTCATCACATAAAGGATTGGGAGCTCTAAGAGTCACCTCCTCATGTGCCTTCACCATCTTGCTCAAAGTGGTGATTTGAGTTTCCAAGGCCTTTTGTTGGACATAAATCTGCTCGGCGGTTAGCTTCTCGCCAGTCCTTGGGTTGATGGCCACATCTGGAGGAAGATCATCAACAGGGACTATCGAGATGCTTTCTTCCACGTGGTCTCTTGGCGCATGCTGTAGAGCCCCACGTCGGCTAGTTCCAGCTTCATCTGCCTGTGGCATTACCGGACTTCTCCCCCGCTGTTCGTGAGAAGCAGCGGCCCTCCTGTTGAGAAGGTTCCTTAGGTCCTCTAGTTGCTGGTTCCCCTAACCTTTGTTGAATTGGACGATGCTCATTCCTTGATTGTGCGGGTTCAGCTTGTCTTGAAATTGCCAAAGGAGGAGTGGGTTGAGGAGGCTGAAGGTTGTTCGATCCAAAGCATCCTTGAATAGTGGTGAGTAAGAGGCCAAACTGATTCTCATTCATCCCGAACTCGCTTGGACGAATGATCTGCCCATTTGGAAGAGTGAAGTTTCTTCCTGGAGGACCATGTGTTCCTGACGGAGGAACCTGTCCTTCGACCCCGAGTACCTGGGTCCTTATCGGCGGATCAGCGGCTCTTTCCTCCTCTGAAGAGAGACTGGCGGTGTGGCCATCGCTTGGACAGTCCATCGTGTTTCTTGAAGGGGTTCTCGCCACTCTTCCCCTACGAGTGGGTGGTCTACCTCTTTGCCTTGGAGCAGGCGTGCCAATTGCAGTGGCGTTGGTTATTACGGACCTTCTTGTTCTTGCCATTACTGAAGAGAACGGAACTTTTCATAAAGATTCCCACAGACGGCGCCAAAATGTTGAGGGTAAAAGTCCCCCAGCCACTTAATTAATTTCCCTTGCTTTCCTTCACTCTAAGTACCTAGACCACCTTTGAATAAGAACCACCTTGCTTGTAAGAACCAAAGAGTAAGAGCTTGTAAGAACCGTCGTACTGGTAAGAGGCGATGCGTAAGGACCTGCACAAGTAGCTTGGAGGGGGGGGTTAGGATCCAGTGTGCTAAGTGTCAAACCAGTCTGAGACTTTACTCAAGAGAGACTGAATATCTACTCTGTATAATGTTCGGAATTAGTTCGTCAGGGCGACTTGACTTACCTCATTAACATAGGGAAGTGTGCCATATATATAGAAATATCTCAAAGAGGAAGGACTCCGCTGCATCGTGCCAAGTGTAAGGCCTTGATCGAGCCACCAAGGCTTGACTAGGCCCATGGCCCAATAATGACACTTGCCCCACACCACTTTGGGCTTTAGGGGTAGTTTAGTCATTACCGTGAGAGTTTTAGAGGCTTTGATGCAGTCTGCTGTGGGTTAAGGTCCGAAGAGGTAGGTCCGGACCGTATTGGGTTGCCCATGAGAAACTCTCAGAAGCTTGTCCGCTTCCTCTTATTCGGACCTTGTGGCTCGGACCTCTTTACTCTCTAGTGCCAGTTTACTTGGTTGCTTGTGAGATTGTCATGTTGGATCCGGACGGTTGTCCGGGTCGGACCCCAGGGTTACGGAGCATTGGCAGGGTCGGACCTATTACCCTTCGAGCCCTCTCTGCCCTTCTCTTCCAGGATGGTTCGGACTCAAGGGGCCTAGGGTCGGTCCTACGGGTCGGACTATACTGTCTCGGATCCTCAGAAAACTTGGGACGCCTTAGGATTCGTTGCAAAGGCGTCCATGACGGATTTGACATATTTCCGTATTAACAAGTAGGGCTAGCAAGGTTACCTTTCGATGATGATCATCTTCCACTTCTCCCCCAAACCAATTTCTCAAACTGGGGTTAAGGTTTTCTTCTCTACTTTCCCTGAAACCAATTCTCGATCATGATCAAAACATGATTCTCCTCCATTCTTTGGAACTCGTTGCTTTGTTTCTTCGTTCAAGCTCGGCGGTAGGTTGCTGTCACCGCTTAAGTAAAGCATGTATAGGATATATGGTGGAGTTTCATAAGGGCTTAAAGAAGCTTTCAAAGGGATTAGTGAAATGTATAAAAAGGATTCAGAAAGTTGAGTACTACTAATCATATTCATGCTGCTGACAAATAAAGACTCAAGGGTAGCAGTGTTCACACGGTTGCACACAGGACTTCAATTAGAGTAGCAAGTAAACTCACTCATCAAAGTAGCATGTGTCGGATTTGGTCAGAGCAAATAGCAAGCAGCAAAGCAAGAACACAAATCCACAGCCCCTCATCTTAGTTATGGCTCACACTCGGTACTCTCCCACATATCAAAATATTTTTCAACAAGTAGAAGACCTTAGAAGTAATAGATAGTTATATATTAAAATTCAAACTACTAGTGCGAGTATTTAAGGTTATTACAGACTGAGCAAGTAATAGTCAAATTCCTCCCCCAAACCTAGCCGAGAGCAGATAGGAAACTAGGAAAGTAAAGAGAAAAAGAAAAGATACTCCTCTCTCGGTGTTGTTTCTTCCAATACAGATGGTGGTTCAGGACGAAGGTCCTCCAAGAGGTGGTGGAAGATAAAATCCTTGATAGCCTTGGTAGTACATCAATTGATCGACTTCGGGCTGTGGATAGAGTTGCGGTGGTGGGTAATAAGGTTGATACTCATAGTGACCATACCCGTCAATGTTCTCCTGCTAGAAAGAGATCTGCTCATAGTGGTGTAGGTGGGTAACATGATTGTTCCACTCTGACCTCCGACCCATTCCGTTCATCTCATCTCGCCTTTATGCACTCCCTTGACTGTCCATCTGGTAGTTGTTCACAAATTCGTTGAACGAATTCATGTCAAAAGCTCCTTGCGGTTGATCCGCTACTCCTCTTCTTCTAAGTTTAGCTTTGGCAGCCTTCTCATGCATCTCGAGGAGGTGGATGGTACTGTCTTCATCAAAAGGTTCTATGAGCCGAGTGTATCCAGACTCATTGATAGGAACTCCATTCTTCTTGAATATTGCGGTGATAAGACCGGGGAATGGTAGGTTCCTTCATGTGTTCTTCTTCACCATTTGCATTTCCTTCACCATGATTCTTCCAACATCAATGTAGTGACCCTCCATAATTGTGTAGACAAGAGTGGCTACATCGCCCTTGAGCCCTTTGTGGTGCAGGGTTGGCTTCAAGTTGATCTCTACAAAGTGCATCCAAAATCTTACTCTTTCGTTGAGCGTAGCCCTTGGGATGGACATTCCCACTGCATCCTCTCTAAATCTTTCTCCGAGTAATACCCGTGGGATGTTTTGTAGGATATCTCCGTACTCCAACTCGTCATATGCCGGTTCCTTGTATTCACCATGAATGTGCTCCTCTGGAATTTCGAAGAAATTATTGATAGCTCCTGGCCCAAACATGACCTCTACCCCTCGTATGATGACGGGTTGATCTAAAAGTGCATCCTCCGGCTTTTTAACCTTCTGTTGAAAGTATTCCGCATAGAACTTTCGGACTACCTCTATGCCGTATCCTCGGAGGATAGAAGTGAAAGTTCCCCAAGCATAGAGACTCAAGACGTCGTGTATCCAGTTAAGAGCATGGTTCATCCCCCATCTGATATCTATGTTCCTTTCGGGGAGTACTCCTCGATCATTATTGACCAATAACCAACTCCGAGCTTTGCTTGAAAGGGTCGCCGATGCCACTCCTTTTCCTTTCCTTGCTCTCTTGGTGCTTGGTTCACCTACATCCTCTACTCCCTTGGTTCTTCCCATAGTACCTGGGCTCAAAAGTGTGTGAGATAGCATGTTGTGAGTGCACTCTAGACTATGGCCTACAAGCAAATCTCATGGGGTTTTCCTCCCCCAAACCTTATAGAGCAACTCAAGAACTTGAGTAATCAATGACAGCGTTTTTTTGGTTTTTCTTCTTTTAAAACGTGATCTATAAAATAAGGTTTTTTTTAAATGAAATTTGAAAATTTTGAAAAGGTTTTCTGATGCTGAAATCGAAAACAGAAAGTAAAATTTAAAAAGTGCAAATGCAAGTGCGTAAAATAAACATGACCGTCGATTGCCTCCCAAGAAACGCTTGTTTTAGGTCTTACAGCTCGACCCCTGTTTAGAGATGGCTTAGATGTCAAGGTTTGGACCCCCGAACTTGTTAGAGCACTTTTTCAACCATTCGTTCGTTGCGTAGTTCGTATCTTCATCCCAACGCCTCATCACTTCTTTTTTGAAATCTTCCCCAACGGGATCCATGCCAAATTGGAACATATATGAAGTACGTTCCTTGCTTCGCTCGTCCTTGATCACTTCCACGAAGAAAAGTTGCTCCAATTCTTCATAATGCTCATTGTCAAAGTCCATTATGTCTTCTTCCACAAGATCCGGCATTATATACCCAAATTCCTCTTCATCTCCCAAATGAAAATCATCTGCGCTTTCCCAATATCCTCTCTTGATTCTCTTTCCTTCCTCTAGGAGTTCACCTTTAGAATTGAAACGCTTCTTCTGCCCTTCCACGATCAATGAATATGTCTTCTCTCCTGTGTCAACTACGGCTTCCATCTGATGTAGGGATGGTCGCCCAATAAGTGTTTTAGACCTCATCACGCTTCCTTCCATATCCATCACAAGGAAGTCTAACCTCGACCTTATGCCTCCGATCTCCACATGCAAACCTCTGATTTCCCCAGCACATTTCTTTGTCGAATTGTTGGCCAGCCGGACGCTAGTTCCACATGGTTCTATTTCGTCTTCAATCCCTAGCTCCCTTGCTTTAGCCAATGACATAAGATTTACATTGGCTCCAAGGTCTATCATGCAATTCACCTTTTTTCCCTTCACTCCAATTGTCATGTTGAATTGTCCCGGATCTCCCACTCATCTTCTTATGATATCTGATCCTTCTCTCCAGACCACTCTAACATAGGCTTTCTTTCGGTTAAAGAATTCCCTTAGAGCTGCCATATAATCAGATGGGTATAAAGTAAGCAGGTCTAGTAACGGTATTGAAAATGATTGACTCTCTAAGTTTCCTTTAGCCTTCTCCCTTGCAGCCTTCTTGATGTCCTTTGCAATTCTTCCCGGGAAAGGTAAATCTTTCAAATCCACTAACTTACCGGTCACGGACCTAACAAATCCCTTTTCGAGCCAATAGTTATAATCACGTCCCCTTCTACAGTCTTCTTTTGCTTTATTCTTCTCTTCCTCCTCATTCGAATCCTTGACTTCTATTACTTCCATATTCTTTTTCTTCCCCTTAGCGTTTTCTTTACTTCTTGGCACAGAATCTGGTGTTGTTATCCCACTCCTAGTGGTTATCGATCCTATGTATTCCATGCGTTGCTCTTTCACTTATTCTACCTTGTTATCCATATGTCTTACTACGATCTTCATCACCAACATTTCCTCTTCCACCCCTTCAAACTTCTCATTTAATTTCCTCAGCTCTTTGCTGACCGCCACGAACTGTTCGTGAAGGAAATTCACTAGAGCTCTAGTATCACTGTCTCCTTTATCCAGCTCTTCCCCTTCTAGTTTTCCTTTGGTGGTTATTTTGATGTCAAACACCTACCTGTTGCTAATTTTGGAAATCTGGTTCTCCTTTTCGATGCTCAGTCCGATGGTCTTTCCTTCTGGTACCTCTTCACTCACATCCCTTAATACTCTTCTCTTATCCAGATACTCAGAAGTCTCATTACTCTTCCCCATGGCCCGTTGTGCTTCCTTCTCTATCGCAGCTATTGTCCTTACTTCTTCCACTGCCTCCATTTTGTTGAGAACCTCATTCTCCTTCAGCTGCTCACTCATATACCTCGAGTTCTCAGCAACACTTGCTTAGCAAAGCTTCCCATAAATGATCCCTTTAGAGCTACGTCTATAAGATCTCTAAATTCTTCTCTTACTCCTAAGTAGAAATACTCACATAGCTATCGTGAAGTGAACTGATGTTGGGGGCAGTTGTAGCATCTCCTCAAACCTTTCCCATGCGTCATGAAAAGATTCCTTTTATTTTTGAGTGAAAGTGGACATCATTCTCCTTTCTCTCATAACCCTTGCAAGTCCCATAAACCTCTTCAAGAACAGACTTCTCAGCTCTTCTCATTCACTGACCCCTTCTTTAATTGAATCTATCCATCTTTTTGATGTTCCCTCCAGTGTTTTGATGAAGAACCAGAATTTCTGCTCACCATCAGTTAACCCCTTCATCGAAAACTGCTCAACGATAGACTCGAATGCATACATGAACTTGCATTCATTTTCTCCTTCTCTTCCTCCGAACTTTGGTAATGAGTTAATCAGAGTTAGATCAAACCCGTACTCCCTTACACGCGGCTGGATCCGAATTCCACTCCTTCGTGGTTTCGGCATACTCATCTCTCTGATAGTTCTTTCGTTTTCAAACTCCATCTTCCTTAACAGACGAGCTTACACAGAGATATATAATAATATAATAATAAAGCAGATAAACATATTTTTAGGTTTTTGATAAGAAAATAAACAAATACAAAAAGAAAATATTTTTGAATTTTTTGCTGTGAAATCGATTCCCACAGGTTATAAATATGTATGTATGTATGTATGTATGTATGTATGTATGTGTGTGTATATATATATATATATATATATATATATATATATATATATATACACACACACACACACACACACACACACACACACAGAGATATATATATATATATATATATATATATATATATATATATACACACACACACACACACACACATATATATATATATATATATATTTTATTTTTTTTTGGGTTTATGGTGTACGAATTGAAAGATAGTGCGTAAAGTAAAGCGAAAGAAAGAATTCAACTTATCTAGTCGAAACTTGCTTGAGCGGTCAAGTGTCCTCGGGACCGGCGCCAAATTTTGATGTACACTCAGATATTTTGATTTTCGTTGTAGAACCTGTAATCCCTAAATATAATCAAAGATTAAATTTATAAGTCGGAAGTCCTCAAATCCACAGTTTATAGCGGAAAGCTGACTCGGGATGTTGTTCTCCACGGACACTTAGCATAGGAACAAGCAAATAACATATGTAAATTGTATGCAGAAAGTAAATAGAATGATTGCAGACGGATTGATAGAATCACAGTAAACCCTAATTTGATGAGATATAATCGATGGTGGGAAGGCATAAAGGATCCCCGACCTCCCTCTGCTATGCTACTCCCAACTACTTAGAATTAAACAACGTACTAGCCGTCTACAAGCAGCAAAGAAACATGCCAACAGGATTAAGTCGTAGTTAATACAGACACCTTCACTTATACCAACAATGTGTTGTGTCACCCAACACACTATCTCGTCACATTTTCAGACAAATCACACAGGATAATATAAAGTCCGTTACCAAGTCGTAATTAGCAAGGATTTCCCACGTAAAGAGTCGGACGAATAAAGAACAAGTACAAAATTACGTTTTAAAACTAATTCATTAATATATCACGGTATATAAAGAAGTAGCAAAAGCAGTGTTACGGCGGTTCGCCTTTATAAGAGAAAATTAGCTACTCATAGTAATACTACTAGCAGAAATCGAAAACAAGAAGAAAAGGAAAAGAATAAGCTTAGTCTATGATGTCTTCGTGCTGCTTCTAGGGTTTCCTCCTTCTGGGTGCCTGACGGCCAGCGGTTTTGGGGTTTCACTTCCCCGAGGACTGGTTCTCTCTCAGGAGAGCTGCTTTATGAGCGGTGTAGAATTATGAGACCCCTGAGGTCTTATTTATACTGAAAAATCCGAGCTCTGGCCGCCATTGATCAATAAGGAAGGTTTAAGAAGGCGGGCTCGTGAGCGGAAAACAGCAGAAGCATTGGAACCTTCATGCGGTCGCTTTGGTGATCGAGATGTGCCTTCTGCGGTCCCCTGGTGGCCGCCGTCTTCGACTTCTGCAGCTTCGAATCTGTTTTCTTCGTTCTTCGATTTCGGGCTTCGTAACTTCGTTTCCTCGAAAAGTGGTCTTCTACAAAGTTGTTGCATCTTCAATTATATTCGCATTGGTTGATCGCATGACATGTTTTGACTCCTCAAACTCCGTGTAATGGCTAATTCGGCGTATTAGCTTAACTTTCTCGATTTCGCACGATTATGTCATTTTCGCGCCTGAAATCGTGCAACTCCTCAATAATGCTATCATGACCTACTGAAAACACGCGAAGTTGGTAATTGTCCATAAAACGATACAAATATTGCATCTAAAGCAAAAAACGAGGGTCTAAAAGATGCTATATCGCACATTTCATTGTCACATCACCAAGATAGTGAATGAGTATTTTGGACAGATCTTTACGTCACGAAAGCCCACTGATGCTGAGATTGAAGATGTGGTGGGAGTTATGAGATCGAGAGTGGATCAGGCCATCAATCAGGAGCTTAGCCGTGTGTTCACTCTAGACGAGGTAAAACGAGCACTTTTTGATATGTCTCCACTTAAATCACCTGGCCCTGATGGTATCCCTACTCTTTTTTATCAACGTTTCTGGAATTTAGTTGGTAAAAATGTGATTGACTGTGCTTTACTTTTTTCTGAAACAACATATTTTGAACCCAAAGTTAAATTACACCCATGTTGTCCTTATTCCTAAATGTCAAACACCGGAGAAAATCACTCAATTTCGCCCCATTAGTTTGAGTAACGTCATGTTTAAGATAGCCTCTAAGGCTATTACAAATCGTCTCAAACCTTTTATGAACGTTATAATTTCTGAAACACAATATGTTTTTGTTCCCAACAGACTTATTACTGATAATGTGCTTGTTTCTTATGAGGTGAATCATTTTCTTAAGCAAAAAACAAAGGGTAAATCCGGTTACATGGCTTTAAAACTTGACATGAGTAAGGCGTATGATAGGGTAGAGTGGCCATTCCTGAAGAGAGTGTTTGAGAAACTAGGCTTTGAGACTTACTTTGTTGAGCTCATTATGCTTAGTGTGTGTACTATCTCCTATTCAATATTTTTAAATGGAGATCAGCTTGACCCACTCTAGCCTGAGAGGGGGATCCCCTTTCACCTTATTTGTTCTTATTTTGTATGAAAGCTTTTAGTGCTCTTATTACTCATGTGGAGGAGAGTGAGGTGTTACATGGGGTTGCTGCGTCTCTAAGTGCACCTAGGATATCTCATCTTTTGTTTGCAGATGATACACTTCTTTTCTGTCAGGCCACACCTGAGGCTGCGGAGGAGATTAGTCAAATTCTTCATCGCTTTAGCCTTGCATTGGGCCAAGAAATCAATTTGGAGAAGTCTATGGTGGTGTTTAGTCGTAATGTGGGGACGGAGAGAGTGGAGGAAGTGAGGGGTTTCTTGCCGGTTAGGGTGGTTGATAAACACGAGAAGTATTTAGGTCTTCCTACGGAAATGGAAAAATCTAAGAAGGCGGTTTTTGGATGGTTGAGGGAGAGGGTTTGGAGTCGTGTTCAAGGTTTTGGGAACAAGTTTCTTTCTAAGGCGGGTAAGGAGGTTATTATTAATGCAGTTATTCAAGCTATCCCGACCTTTGTAATGAGTTGTTTTAAACTCCCAGATTACCTTTTATAAGAGATAGAGTCTATAATTGCTCGGTTTTGGTGGGGCGAAGGTGGTGAGAAAAAGATTTATTAGCTTAATTGGTATTCGCTTCGTGCTAGTAAGAAGGAGGGGGGGGGGTATGGGTCTTACAGATCTTTGTAGCTTTAATTTGGCTATGCTAGGAAAAGAAGTTTGGAGAATCATTCATATTCCTAATGCGTTATTTAGTAGATTTCTAAAATCCAAATATTTCCCGAATTGCGATATTTTAGAAGCCATTCCTAAGTCTAATGCCTCTTATACGTGGAAGAGTATGTGTGGTGATTTTAGACTCATTCATTCTGGAGTAAGGTGGAGAATAGGAGATGGGCGGATGATTAAAGTATGGGAGGACAATGGATTAACAGAAATCAGGGTCTGAAACCTTTTACTCCTCCTAGTAGTGACTTTGAGTATGTTGCTTCACTTATTGATGTTGAGAAGG
This sequence comes from Plantago major, assembly GCA_026545765.1. NCBI lineage: Eukaryota > Viridiplantae > Streptophyta > Magnoliopsida > Lamiales > Plantaginaceae > Plantago > Plantago major. Next base: position 42,423,751 of record CM048843.1, on the reverse strand, counting down.
GACAGTGGGATTAAGAGACTGTCCGGGGTCTGTTTTGGGAGGAGGATGTGGATTTTATCTTGCAAACTTCGGTCAGTCTTAGTGTTGCTGATCATCGCATTTGGCACTACACCAAAAATGGCTTTTATTCAGTCAAGTCCGGGTATCATTTAGCAAGAGAGTTGTGGGCCGCGGATCATAATAATAAAATAGGACAGTCCAGTATTTCAAACACGAAACAGTGGAATTGGATTTGGAATCATTCCTAATAAGATAAAGATTTTTCTTGGGCGAGTCTTGAACAACTCTATTCATGTTCTTACTGCTCTTAGACGCAAAGGATTAAATGTGAATTCTATGTGTCCTATTTGTGTTACTTTGGATGAGACTATTTTACATATTTTGAGGGAGTACCATTATGCTCGTATTTTTTTGGGCTGTTGCTAATATTCCGGTGAATTCTATTTATACAGATCACAGGGACATTTGTCAGTGGATTGATGGCATTCACAAACATGTCTCTTCTAATTTGTTTGAGCTTTTTGTTTGTGGTTGTTGGCATTTATGGAGTAACAGGAACCTTATTGTGCATGAGAAGAAATCATATGATCCTCAACACTCGGTTATTTTTATCAAAAAGTTGTTGGAGAATTACAAGAAAGCAGGCCCGGCCCAAGGCATGCGCGGGCAGCCCGCCCGCGCAGGGTCCCAAATTTTTGGGGCCCCTGTCCTGGGCCGGCCCATATATGGTAAAGTATTAAAAAAACTAAAATTTAGTCACAATGATGGCCTAATTAACGAAAGCAGCAAACATTAGCTTCTCATTTACTGAAAATATGCGTCTTCTCTTCTTCTTACCTTCTCTTTTCTTCATGCCTTCCTCTTTCTTCTCAAAATCTCCTAATTTCTCCACATTTCCATTACTTATTACATCAATTCTCCCATTTTTTTTAGCAAAGTGCCGTTAGTTGACATTAATAGTTTCATTTTCCCATTTTTATACTCCTTTCCACAAATGACTATAATGTTTAACCCTTAAAGGCTCAAACGATGATTTTGTTTCACGCTAGAAGAGTTGCGTTTTCAAGTAATCTTTTTTAGTTATGTGTAATAGTAATATATTGGAAAAACATTTTAATGACTTATAATATCTGATTTTTTGTTATTTTATTTTTATATAATTTTTTTATTTTATTAATACTTGAGCCACGTTTGAGATTTTCGCACAGGGCCCCCAAAATCTCAGGGCCGGCCCTGCAAGAAAGCACAGGTGCATTTTCAGCATCCCAGGCCGCCAGAAGAGCAGAGTACATGGACACCGCCACCTGCTGGAATTTATAAATCTAATTTCGATTCTTCGGTTCGATCACAATAGCAAGGAGCAGGACTGGGGTTTATTATTCGAGATTGGCATGGTAATACCATTGCGTGGCAGCGGAAAAGAAGTGCGCACACTCGTTGTCCTGAAACCGCAGAAGCACGAGCTGCATTGTTAGTCATCCAACTTGCAAATCACTTGGGGCTGGAGCATATTATTTTGGAGGGTGATTGCCTAAATGTCATCACACAATTGAAGCAGTCATCTCTGTCTTATACTTCTATTGGAGGCATTATTGAAGAAACCAAGTCTTTTCTTAACTCTTTTATTTCAGTTGATTTCTCTTTTATTTGTAGAGATAGGAATAAAGCGCCTCATCTTTTAGCCCAAAACGTTGTTACAGATTCTATTGGTTCTTATAGTTTAGTTTCAGGGAGGTAATTTGTGTTTTCAGTGTTTCTTTTTTGCTTTTACCACTTTCTTAGTAGTGGTCGGTGAGCTACATAGGGTCCATGTCTAAGTGTGGCCTGTGTGCCTTACTTTCTATCTATGTAGGGTGGTATGTTAGCCACTTTTTTGTTGTGGTTCTTTCTTTCTCCGTTTTGTCTTAGTTAGACTCTGTGTAGTTGGGAACGACGAAATATATGTTCTTTATTTCTTAATTTTTTCTTTTCCAAACTAGTTCCAAGGAACAGGTTTGGGGATGGTATATTCACATTTACGACTGCTCCTGTTTGTTTGTTGAGCTTTTTAGTAGATGATCTGTAAATTATGTCTTATGTTCTCTGAAAAAAATGAAAATGAGATCTCGAAGTATATCTATGGTTCTCTGTGATCACCGTTAGTCATGTTAGGCATGTTTCATGTAATATCCCATACCGTTTTAGTTGTAATTATCTTGATATTAAATATTACTTATATTTTTAGTGGGTCGGACCTGATAATATTTTTGTTTTCAAATTATCAGGCAAAGTTATTGTTAATTACAAACCCTTTTGTTTTATTGTTAATTGGGCCTTGCCAATTCTCAAATCTAAGTATCAGCTTTCATAAGTCCAGTTAGTTGAATTGTAGTGCTTCCATCCCATCATCTACACAAACCCTAAAATTAAACCACTGCCCACTATTTCTCTGTCGAACATGGCAACACCATTGATCTATCCTCGAGGTTTCCAACCCCATAAACACCATATCTCTCAGCCTATGATTGTCTCTCTCAATTATATCCTTCTATCACCACAATGAACAAGTCCATGCTATTTTGGTCGAAAGGCAAGTCAAGTGAAGCCCGTTTCGCCTCGTAACTTCTCAAACCTCTACCAAATCTGACCATGTTCGTCCCGTTAGGATCCCTATGAGGTGTAGATCATGACTATGTAAGCTTCGGTTTATGGAACTCTCTGGCCTTCTTCATTGGCTGCGTAATTCTACTTTGTAAGCCTTTGTGCCTCTTGTCCCTGTTTTAGTCAAACTCAACTCTTTAATTGCTTGTAAACATGCAAATTGTGTCTTCGACATCATCACGTATTTGTCCTGGCCAGCCTTGTTAATCCAAGTTAGTTTACTTTGGTTGTTTGTTTGATTTGCACCTTATTTAGCTTTTCAATTTAACTTCTTTTTAGGTAGAGTTTAGACCGGTCAGTGTCGAGCAATCGAGCTAAGTCATTTGAGGTAAGGGGAACTCTTGACACTTTTACTTCTATTTTTATCATAATATGTATATGTATATTTTAAGAATTGATAAACAACTTATGGTTATTATATCAATGAATGGGACTTGATATAATAGTCTATTCGAAAAGGATCAACTATATGCACCCATAAAATGTATTTGTTGTGTGTGCGATTTGTGAAAACTATTTCGTGAAAGCATAGATTATGTGTACATTTAATCTCATCGATATGCCTATGAAGTGTGTGACCCTTTCGAGGGGTTGTCGTTCTTTGGAGTATTCTCAGTGTTATGTGTGTGACCACTATGGTAGGGGATATGTTATGTGAAAGCCGGCCTATGTGCCACCAAGGTTTGTGTGACTATAGTGTATATCTGATTCGAGCTAAAAGTGTGAATTGCATCGTTGTGACATGTGTTCCATGCAAATGATTTTCGACTATGTTTGATATAAAACGGAGTGTATATATATGTAAATTTTTATATGAACTTGATCCGGGTAAAAATCCCAAAAGCTCACCCTTACACCGCCTTTTCAGTTGTTTAGTGAAGTGATTGTGGATGGACGTATCTTGGAGTTGAGGCGGGTATACAAGTGGCGTTCTGAGAGTTGTGTGTTCTTTGTATACAGGATTAGTAGTTGTTTTGTTGAGGTTATTAGACTGTAATTTGATGTATTTTAATTTTAGACGCTTTGAATTACCTTTAAAATTATTTTTGAAAAATGAATTGAGGCTTCAGCTTGGTGTGAGTCCATCTCACGATAGACGGCCGGTCGCGCCAAAGTATTTTGGTTTTGGGGCGTGACATTTCAGTTACTACCCGCATACCGGCGTGGCCTTATAAGTCATATGTTTGTCAAGGTTGATGGCGTGTACACTAAACCGACACGCACAAAAGTGCAGACTATCGGTAAAATCCATATATGTATATCCCGAAATTCACTACTGCGTTCATGTTTCCATTAACCGTATTATAATTACCTAGGGTCTTTTGCTTTCCAATTGCTAGAATAAGTAGAATAATATCCACCTGATCATATTTATTCACAATTTTGTTTATTTATACACCATAACTCGACAATTGCTGATTAGTTTCTCGAGAGAACGATTATGTGGTTAAGCTTGTGTACGTCTATAACACTGCTTTAATTACTGTTTTTTAAGTGATTAATGTGAGCATATTATATACATATATCTTCCTCATCACTATTGTGTTCATTCTTTTCATTGACCATTCATTACAACGTGATTCTCTACTTTTATTGTCTTAGGATAATTAGTTTGAACAATCTTATAATATGTTTTACGAACATTTACGTTTACTATTCCATAATGCTAAGTAGCTTTGTTAACCCCTTCAAAGAACGATCACATGGTTAAATGCTCGTGTAATCAACACTACTTTTAATTATTCAATTTAAAGTAATTATTTTTGTGCACAACATCTTTCTAACACGTGGTATCTTCAGAGACGGACTCCTAGGAAAAATTAATGTAACTGCGCAGATTTTAAAGTGGTTACCGTGGTCATTGTAGGTGCGTAGAATTTGAGTCTTCCCGTGGTCTTTGTTGGTGCGTCAAGAATTTGAGTTTTCTCATGTTCTTTGTAAGTGCATTGAGAATTTAAAAGAAGTTTTCCAACAAAAACCAATCATGTACATCAAGAATTTGAGTCTTTCCGTGGTCTTTGTAAGTGCGTCAAATTTTTTGATGTAGTCCAAAAAAAACTTGACGCATGCGAAATAGGAAGTGGAAATCACTATGTGATATATTCAGGGCCGACTCACATGGAAAGGAAACCAAGGGTTTTACCTTAGGCCCCCATCTACATGAAGACACTTTCGCATTTTTATATAGCAATGTTAAGTCAAATATTAAATGATAATACGAATAATGTTTAGTTTGTAATTCTTAATACATAAAAAAAAAAAAAAAGTGATGTAAGATACTAGAAAGGTCGCCAGTGTTGATTATTATAAATCAATAATATTTGGAAATATGTTTGAATGGGAATTTACTTTATTACCTCATTTGTCCTATTATAGTTATATGCATTTTTCACATTTATATGTCCAAATAATTTACATACATTTTTGTGTGTGTGTGTGTGTGTTTTTTTTTTTTTTTTTTTTTTTTTGTAACCTCTCATAAAAGACAATAAAAAATGGAACGTGTAGAATTCAGTTGGTCGAAGGGGGTACTCTTAAACTAGAAACTTATGTATTTATGATTTTTGATATATAATAGTATTACATAGAATTTACCTTACAAAAGTGCTAATGTATATAAAATGTTCTTCCGTAACGATTCACAACTGTTCTATATAACTACTTGTATTGTAAACATAAGTAAATAAAACTCAAAAGGATATAAAAAATAAAAGTTGTATACTAAATACCTAATCGTATACTCCCTCCACTCCGCTAAACATGTCACTTTACTTTTATGGTTGTCCCGTTGATATAACCTAATTGCCAAAACATCAAAAAAAGTCAACCTCACCAAAACTATCCTTCTTAGTTTGTTATCTACCCCTCATAATTTTTCAATATTTATCATTTTTCTCGCCTATAGGACTAATACTTTCTCCATTCTTTCTTATTTATCCCCTATACCAAACAATAAACTATTGACTTTCCTGAAAACAACGACGAAAAGAAGTGAGACATGTTTAGCGGGACTGAGGAGTATGATTTTCCCAATCATTTTATACTGCACTGTTACTCCATGCCAACATGCATCCGCGATTAAAGATGAAGACTATCAAATTTTTCCACATATTCAAACGATAAGATATGATGTGTCACTCGCTTAGGTTTGTGAACATCAACCATCGAAGTTTAATCCATTGTATACATCCCATGTATACTAAAATGTAAGTTAATGATGTCCATTTGGATTTATTATGTACAATTATTTACGCATACAAATACAAGTAACTATAATAAACACAAGTAAATTGGGTAACATATTTGTTTGTTTGAGTCAACCAAAACTGTAAAATACTTTGTATGTCCTGCTATAAAGGTACTTCCAACTGTTCACATATTTGTTTATTAGAAATGTTTACAAAATTGTAAAGTTGTCATAAAATTTTGTGATTAATATTTATGAAAAGAATTAATAAAAGAATATTTGGTTTGGAGTTCGCTATTTTTTCAAACGAGAAGTAGTTCTTTGCATTGTCCACAAAGCACAAGTGTATCTTATAGCAGGATAGAGTAATGCAATTCCTCGCACCCATAAACTATGAGAAAAACCTCATTTGTATGGGAGATAGATATTTTTTATATTAAACGGGAAAATGTAAAATCTATATAGAACCAATAATATACAATTTAGAATTACAAAAAAGGTGTTGCGTGAGCTGACACATAGTGAACTGTTGCATATGTTGAATGCAATATAACCGCATTTAGGATTACAATGAAAACATGATGAAGGAGATGACATATAATGTTGAAAACCAACATTAATTATATACAGAACCTAGTAATGGTCACTATACCATAGTAATGTTCAATGTTAAAGTAAAAACGTAATATATATAAATGTATTCATGAGTATACTTGTATTAGCATGGAGCAACAATGCGGTATAAAATAAATGATAAATAAATGAATGTTTCATACTTTCATTATTAGGTGATCGACTAGTGGGAGATGGAATAAACTATAAACAAAAAAATAAATAAATAAATAAATATATATATATATATATATATATATATATATATATTCTTAGTGGTATGTGACCGAATTTCACCCTTAAAACCATGAAACTAGAACTTATTAACTGCACTAGCGTCATTAAGTTGGAAACCTACATAAATTCTGACAACTTGCTTTAAATATTGTCTCAAGCTAAGGAAAGAGGTGCCTGACATGCTAAATGCACCGTAAAGTTGCACTTTGTCGTATTCTAAGTGAATCTAGACCGACCGGACCATAAAACAAGCATCTCAAACAAGTTTATCAAACGCATAAAATATGTGTTGTTAGTTTATATATTAACCTTGAAATTATGATACATCACAATATGTTAAAAAAAAAATTCACATTATAATGTGTTCAATTTGACGTGATTAGAGAAATATAAAGTTAATTTGAAAATACTAGTTTGCTATTAGATATGGCACAAAACTGTGGTTAGTTTGTATAAAATTAAAAAAAAAAAAAACCATGATAGACTATTAGAGCATTTAAAAGAATTACTTAGA